>OZ007524.1:5182516-6382516 GCA_963931895.1 Eupithecia pulchellata | reverse complement strand
GTGTGTTCTCAAGAGCATTGCTGATTATGTTGGTATACCACAAGTACGTATTACATGCTCACTGACATAACTTGGAATTTGGAGACAATAGTCTACTGTTGGCGAGAGAGAGAGTAATTTTGTAGCTCGAGAGAAAAGTAAGAATGATTTAGAGAATTATTGTAACAATTATTTATGTCCACGGTTTCACAAGCGTTGTTTCCTATTGTTGTATCTACGTATAGCTTATTGATATATTATTCTAAGTCACCAATTATCAAATTATCGTTATGATTGGGTTATTCACCTGGATACTTATGTATGGGATAAGAAGCCGATGTGCTATTCCTTAACTAGACCTACAAAACAAAATAAAATCAGCAGTTGGCATGAAGCAGTAACAAAAATCCATCAATACTTCTTGCATTTGCAATGTTAGTGTGATATTTAATAGGTACGTATTGCTTTGCAGGCATCTTGTTCGCAAGTCCTCAAGAAGCAAGTTTCTTATGACATCAAAGCGGAAACAAGCCCAGCTAAAACGACAGCATTCGATACTTCTCTACCGGAGAAGCTGAAGCACATTCCACCTAGGAATAACACGAAGAAGCAATGGCGTTCCGTCAAGATACCCCAGGACCTCAAGACTATGGCGTGTGTGTGGGAGGACATAGCACATCTTACGTAAGTATATAAACATTTTAAACATTTACCTGGGATGATCTACTTTGAACATAGGTAGGTACATTATATTAACGTCATCGCGTATCGGTATCAATAAATTATGTTTTATATCAGAATTTGACAAATGAAAAATAGACTACATTAAACTGAGAGCTTAGGTACAGTGGGGATCATGGTTTGCTGTCCCCTTGGAAGTTTCTCGTAATTATATCAGTTTGGTTTCATATTTTTAAATTTGTTGTTTTATTATATAACGGTTTGATATCTTCATTTTACTGAAAGTTACTAATTATAAAATACCTCTTTATATATTGAAAAAAAATATAGTGTAACGTTCCAGGGGATAAACATAACCATGAACGCCACTGTACCTACTATCTGGATCTTCCTAACTATTTGGTGTGTAAAAAAAATGAAGAAAAAACAAACTTAGGTGTTACTAACTAATTATCAAATAATAATTTCCAGTTCGACAAAAGCGTTCCAGCGCTGGTTGTCTAAGCGTCCACACTTACCGATGCCGAAATGCCTTCAAAATCTCGGGGAAGCCAAGGAAGCGAAATCACTATTCGTCGTGCCTTCCGACTATGTGGTGAAAGACAAGGATGCCGCTTCTACGCAAGAACTGGCTCTGCCGGTATCGCAGATCTCGATGGAACTCAAGGAAGTGCTGAGTAAACTGATGAATCATTAGAAAACATCCTTATCATTGCTTAGCCAAAAGATGTCCGCTGTTAGGCATGGCGTCAAAAACATATTTACCATTATGTTTATTTAATTTTCATAAATGTAGTTACTATTATGATATTTGAATGAATATTTTTCAAAAGTTAATTATATTGTTGCTATTGTTTGTTTATCTGACGTTGATTTTATAATTAAACTCTATTCTAAAGAAATAATTTATTATATATCTACTAGCGGTCCGTCCCAGCTTCGCACGGGTATTTACCAAAAATAAAAAAAATATGAATACACACGTGTAAATGTGTATGTTGGCTTACATTATTAAAGTTTATATACGGATCCCCAACGTTTTTAAAAATATTGTATAGCCTGTGTTCATCAAGAATAATGTGAGATTCTATATGGTAAAAGAATTTTTCAAATCGGTTCAGTAGTTTTGAAGCCTATTCAATTCAAATAAACAATCAAATATTTTCTCTTTTTAATATTAGTAAAGATTCTTAATTATTTTTCAATTCCTAGTATCCTTGCGGCTACTTTTACCATCGATCGAATACACGGTTTCACATCAAAGGAACTATAAGTATATCAAAGTCATCGTTCTGGTACCCTTGTCTGATAGTAAAATTATAGTACACGATAATGTCTGTGAATAATATCTGCTGATACATTCATAAAGTTTTCCTAGATTGCATTTATGGCGTATTATCTTTTAAATGTGGTTTGTAAGTCTGTCTATATTCCACGTGATAGCGTAGGAAATCTAAATAAATGCGCAATCCGTTTAGATTTATCTAGCTAAGCTCTTATTTTTATTTGTAATATGTGTGATCGATGTTGCCAGTTCTCACTCCCTGATTTATTGATGGAACTCGGGTTCTACTGTTAGAACCTGAGTTTCAATAAAGACATTTATCCTATCATTTATTAACAAAGAAGATTACTTTAGCTGAAATAAAAATAAAATAAACGTGTGTTCGTAACCAGTGATCATATTTTTTAATCAATTTGGTGCTCATTTACCTAGTAGGTATTTATCATTTTGTAGCTCCTTGTATTATTGGACTAAGCGATGCCGTAGTTGGCTTTTTTGATATACATACATGTACATAGATAGAAACGTACCGTCATAGTATTTCATTAAACCTGATTAGTCCATCCAACAATGTCGGCTTTTGATGCTGATTATATTTAACATGTTATATGATAAGCGAATCAAAAGATTGCAATCTTGATTATTTCAAACTGTTTGATGATGACGTTTATCTAACCAGAATTGAAAATTATCATTCGTTTTTTGTTCTGTTTCAATTTCACAATGCATGAGTTCTGGCTGTTCACCTACAATTGAACTCAGATATTTACATGTAGTAGGTACGTAGTAAACGATAAACAATTGGCTCGGTGTCGACAACTAAAGGAGGTTGTGGGTTCGACACCGCTTCAGGACAAATTTGTGTATCATCATGTGGTCATAGGAAATAATCACAATAATTTAGTTTAAATAAAATTTTAAATCTTTAAGCGCTTGCCAATTCTAATTTGTTCATGCATGTCTATGGTATAACTTGTATTAGCTATTTAGATATACTCGACGCACGAAATGGGACAAGAGTTTTGGTAGTTTATTCGCCGTGTAGCAAAACGCACGAACTGCAACTTACTTGGTTGTTTACTTCAAGTCGACGACGCACGAAATGCAACTAATCAATCTGCGATATTATTAGACGAGGGTCGATAATTTTTGAAACTAAACAAATAATAGTGGGATGAAATTAATTGGAAAAGGATGAGAATATAAACAAAGTTTAAAAGAAAAATACTGGTGATCTGTGGTACGGAAGTGGAAGGGGGTGAGTTTTTAAGGGTTAAACCCGGTTTATCTCGATTTCCGCCAAAACTACATGGAAAAGTTCAATGGCAAAGTTGTAGGTCATAACAAGTACTACAAATTTTGTAATGATGATATATCTAAAGATAAAGGAATGAATCTGAATTTTTTAAACAAAAGTTGAATATCCGCGGAGTCGAAAGAATTTTAGCAGCAACTTATAGGCATCTATAAGACACAGTTAATGTCAGTTTATTAGACACACAAAAATATCTTGCACAAAAGCTATGCATCCATTTTTTGTGTCACTTCTGGTGTCAACAGTGTAAATATGGGTTTATCTATTTCGTAAGCAAACAAAGAGACCAGAAACTGGTATTTTAATCAAACACAATGCGATAATTACTCAATATTAATACCTACTAGTTTATACATAGATAGGATTTGATGTATTAAATTGATAAACTGATAAAAATAGCAATTTTTATAATTCATTTGCAATCTAAATCGCACACATTGCTTAGGCAGGACTGTACATTCAACCAAGAATGTTTTTTTAAACTTCGTAAATAGTATTTGTGAATAAATATATCTTGTGAATACATGATGGCTCAGCAAACTGAACAGAGAAAACAAATGATGGACGAAATAGTTAATAGGAGACAAATGGGTGATAAAAAATATCATTCTGAAACATCTCTACAGCAATACGGAGAAGATGAAGACGGACCTAATGAGGTTCTAGGAAACAAAGATCCTGGGGTATGTTACTTTCCTTCTTAGTTCAGGGCAATTTTGAAAAAGGAATGCCTTTCTCACTTTATCAAGTTTTGTAGGAGCGCGGCGCTGAGGAAAATGGGTAGCAATATTGAGTTCATATAATGAATTTTTTGGTTTGAGCAATGAAATGAAAAAAGTATTTGGATCAAATGATGTTCACTTATTGTCGAATGCAGTTTCGTTAAAAATCTGATAACACCTGATATTATATAATAAATGTTCGGTGACGTCGTCTGTCAAACTAACTTGGCTGAGACATCAGTCCTCAAAGAGATACGCACTGTCAGTCAATTTCGGCTTATTCTATATCAAAGTAGTCAAGTCAGTTTGGTGGGCGAGTCGATGGGCGAGTCTTTAAATATTCATTGAAAAATTCAAATAATGGAAGTTGCGGCGGAACCACTTTTGGTAAATATTTTTGTGAGGCATTTCGGGATTTTTACAGATTAATGCAGAATATTTTTTTAATATTTATCAATGTCATGATGCCCTGTGGTGCCAGCATAGAATTTCACCACCCCAACTCCTCCCATGGGTGTCGTAAGAGGCGACTAAGGGAGACACACTGTGGGGCGGGCAGCAGCGCTCTCTGCAGAACAACTTCACCAAACTGCGATCCCCAACCCGCCTACCCAGCGTGGGGATTATGGGCAATAACCTCCAAATAATAAATAATGCCATCTGTGGCGCTCATAAGGGGAGGCCTATGTCCAGCAGTGTACTGTATTATAGGCTGATGCTATATAATAAATGTTCGGTGACTATATGTGATGTGAATATCATGATATGTATTAGAATAATTTGAATGCGGTATCCACAGGTCCAAAATGCATCTTTGAGTGATCTTTCGAATGCCGCGGAGGACTCTGGACAGATGCGCCGGCGCACCCTGTCCCAGCCAGGGCCGGTCTCAGGGAACTTCATCACGGCCAGTACTGCGCGTACGTTGCGACGAAAACCTCCCAAAAATGTGATGTATGCGCCGGAACAGGAAGTAAGTCAAGTTATGCACTTTTTATGTCAATAATAGTTCAACAATAATTTTCAAAATCTATTTTCTGACTCACGATTATGACGACTACAATCTACGGATTGTAAGCTTACTAGATGCACGAGAAACATGCTACTCGAAAGTTACCTTTTATTTTTTAATAATAATATGTACCTAATGTTTTAATGTAATGCTCTAGTCAATTTGATGTTTTGTCATTTAGGACACACTAAATTTATCATTGACCAAAAGAAACATAAAAAGAGTAATCCATTGTCTTTATCGCTTTATTATCTACTAACTGTGATAAAAAACACGTTTGTAAAAAAACCCAGTGAATGACTAATGAAATGATCGATCTCCTACTCCCACGCCCACTGTTAATTCAGTTTCGTTTCTAAACCCCCTGAAGAACGATTTTTTAACGGAGGGGAAACCTACTATCTAAAACAAGTTTATGAATTAGGACGATTTATGTATATTCGTCCCTATGTTTCGGCCCACGTCATTTAAATGTCCATAATATACGTCCCGCACGATGATATTTGTCCATATTCGTCCTGCATACCAAAATTATTGTTTGTACAGTTAGCGTCAAAAGTATAATTAAGCTACGCTACCAAAACTGCGGACATCAACATTATAGGCTGAAGACGACCTAATGTCTCCAAAAACTGCACGTGACTATGGGCAGAACCTGCAGTTCACACAGAAACAGTGTCACCAATAACCCTGTATTGGTTAATTGGTTACATTTATCTAAATAAATTAAAAATAAGCAGGAGCTTATTGTAGGTAAAGTTCTTCCACTCTATAATTTGCGCACAGTTTATCTGGATTAACATACTAAAATCAAATTAGGACTACTAAATTAGGAATGAGATGTCGAATTTGTGCCTACCTCAACGCCGGGGGCCCGTGTTGCTCTGTGACTTATAACAACAACTAGCGGTCCGCCCCGGCTTCGCACGGGTATTAAACAAAAATTTCAGAAATTATACGCACTAACACGATGGGTTTTACAGTTTTCATACGGATCCCTTACTTTTTTTAGCAGCATTGGGGTTTTTGACATTGACTTGACACACAATAACTGACACTGGCCGTACAGAAAAAGCAAGCAGCGGAGCCATCATAGAAAAAGAAGTTGAATATATAGCGCACAGTTTAATTATTGAATTTTTCATGCGGATCCCTAACTTTTTAAAAAATATTATATAGCCTATTTTCATCGCGGAAAATTCAGGACTCTAATGGTGAAAGAATTTTTCAAATCGGTCCAGTAGTTTCGGAGCTCAATTCAAACAAACAAATCTTTCCTCTTTATAATATTAGTATAGACTACGTTAGTACAAGCAATTTTTAATTTTTAAAGGCTGTCGCTTGTTAGCTATGAGCGTGTTTTGTGTGTAAGAATTTCACTTTATCCTCGTGTATATTATGTAGAGCCACTCTAACATATTTCGTTAAGTCAGTTCATTAATAATTCGGTCGTTTCTTCATAGACAGTCCTGAACCGAATACGACACGGTCATCGATGTGGATGCAAATTTTTATGAAAAATATTCAGGTTTATGGATTTTACAAAATGTAACTTTCCATACGGATTACTAACTTTTTTGCAAATATTCATCAGGGAAAATAATTTAGGATTCTGATGGTGAAATAATAGGAATTTTCAAATCGGTCCAGTAGTTTCGGAGCCTATTCAATTCAAACAAACAATCAAATCTTTCCTCTTTATAGTATAGATTATTATACTATGCCACCAGTAATTATACGAGTAGTCCCGGTGTTTATGAAAGTTTATGTCTGGCGGGTTGGCCAATTTAGAAACGCCCCTTCACACTTGCATACCAAATAAAAATTCTTTAAAAATCGTAAGTATTACATGCGTATCCTCATAATTACACTCCTTTCATGTCAAAAGGTACATTTCTCTCGAATTATAAAATAATCATACCTTTCAAAGATAAAATTATGAAAGGTTTTAAAGGGCGAATACAGAAGTTCATAATCGAGCGAGCGGGCCTTGTTTGTGAGGCGGGTCACTCTTGCGCAGCCAACTGTAAAGCTTTTGAGCTCAGCCGGGGGTTTGCCACCCTCACCACCCCTTGTGAGTACATCGGGCGCGGACATATCGTGCCGCCCGGACGCCTTGCCTAATGAAAATCCAATCTTTATTTTTTATACCCCGCTCATCTCGACACGAAAATACTCGGTGGCTATTTCCGTTCGTTTAGAAAGCGCTCATATTGATACCTATGATTAAAAAACAAAGGAGAAACTGGAACTTATAAAATTTTTTGCTCATTGCACATTTTATTATTTATCAGTAGGTATGTCACAGATGGCTATGGCTATGGCGCTCATTAGGGGAGGCCTATGTCCAGCAGTGGACTAACATAGGCTGATGATGATGATGATGATGATGTCACAGATACGGAAATGATAACAAAGAATATAGTTACTACTACTAATGAGCTTATCAGCATAAATAGATTACACAATTGAAGGAAATTACTAAAACACGGCTGCCTCACAAAATCTCTGTTTATTACCTTATCCTTCACTTAGTGTGTAGGGTAGGCATATTTCAATTAACAGCCAAGCTTCTGAAGCGTAAGGCTCACTCAACTTTCATAGATCAATTTGCGTATAGCGCAGTTTTTTGAATTGAACCTTTATTGTCAATCGGGCGGCGGCGCAGCAGAGGCACGCAACACTATGGTAATGGGATTACGCTGAAATACAGGATAGCGTCGATGTCGCTCGAGAGAAACAAGCGAGTAATGAAGTTATTAATCCGATTTTATACGGCTTTTGGTGTTCGCGTTCACCACATTTTTAGTCCATTCGATCATGATTTATGAATTTTTCGATAATTTGAAATTCATGACGAGTTGTGATAGGTCGCAGGTAAAGGATGCGTTTTTGCTTTGTTCGCAGGATTCTAATAGTGATCGCACAAATAATGCTGCTGATTATAGAAGCAATGCATATGAAGGGGCTACACCTAACCCAGCAGGTACTTCGGAAAATCATAAAGCATATTAACAATTATTCATGAGCATTTATCGTGTAACTTTTTATCCTCCTACGTTTCCATTGCTTGCAGACAGCAGTTTCGGGGTGATAAATAACCGATAAATAATTGTTAATATTTTAACAAATCACTTTACAATCAGATAGCACACATAGCTTAAAAGGGTTGCTTAATTAAACCGTGACTGGGCTGGATACATGTGCCGTAAGCTGGAGGAATAAGCAACAAGCCATTACGGAATGCATGCCGAAGGGCGCAGGCCTCGCGGAAGGCGTAGATGGAAGGATGAGCTAGACGTTTACCTAAAAGAGTGGCCAAGTCTAGGCTAGCTATTAATAGAAAACAGTGGAAGGAGGAAAAGCCTTTGCCCTGTAGCTGGACCCACTAGGCTTATTATAATAAAAAAATAATTAAAATGAGATCAAATCGCGAACGTTTGAAAAGTTTAAGTTAAATAAGCATGTTACTTCTTACTCCCACAGTGTAACCCAATTTTTGTTTACATTTTAGGTGACAAATCGATGCCGATTCTTTACAACAATCAAAATGGCGTGAATAGATACGGAGATAACAAATATGGAGATAACAAATCATTAGGTAAGGACCTTAAAGACAGTTGTACCACTGCGGACGATGATATGTAAAGTTTTTTTTTTTCATACCATTTTGATGACTTCATTTATTTATTTCCTAATTTCAATTAAATAAATAAAAAATATTAAATAATTTAACTTAACAAATAATATCTTAGATAAAATAAAATCTATCTATTTTCAGTCACAGCCACACGAAGTATGTTATTAAATAAAATATAAAAAACAAATATTTGAAATTTAAGAATATTCATAATATGTATATTACACTATATTACAAATATGTTGTACCTACATAGGTATTATTGTTTCCTAATTGCACTAATATTCAAAGTAAGATCATTTGTTATGTTACGTTTTGTTCTTATTTATAAACGAGACCATCTCTTCACTTTAGCGGTAACAAGAGCAGTTTTTTATGTTACTTTGTGATATTTCTACTGAAACCAAACCACGGTTATTGATACGACCTTGTCTTTCGCGCCGGTAGGTATCTTAGAATGTCATTTGTACTAACGGGTTTGCGAAGTCGTTCTCTGTTATCCTAATTGAAAGTACTTAACAAGTATTTCGAGACAAATGTTTCCAGAAACAATATCACAACAACTTGCCAATAGTAATCAGTTTCACCATTAGCTTGCCTGTCGCGATAGATTTTCATAAAGCTACAACATGACGCTGAAATAGTGTATCTACCAGTTGTAAAATTCAGCTATCGCTCTAAAGCGACCTACGATGAAATGTAGTTAATTTTGTGATGTGAAAGGGATGGCAGGGAATTTCCACCAGGTATGATGATTTATGTGATAATCACCAGGTAGTTACCGCTTGTACGTATCTGCGAATGACCTGCGAGGGAATGCTACTCCTCGCAAACGGTCTGTTGCGACGATGGACGCACAATCGCTGCGATCCATCGAGACGCACGCTCCGCCGCCGACCAGCCCCCAGGATAATTTTAGACTCACCAGGTATTTAAAACTTTTAAAGAGAATGCAAATTAACTGAGCCATTTATGCGTGGATCAGGGGGAGGAACCTACATAATGCAGAATAATATAATAATATGAAAACTGTATTGTGAGAGGCTGTTAAATACTGGTTGTATACAAAACTTGTCAAAGCAAAATAAAATATATGTATCGTAGTACAATATATATTATGTACTATGTATATCAATCACCTAGTACCCATAAAACAAGCTCTGCTTAGCTTGAAACTAGATGCTGTGTAGATACTCCCGCATTTATTTTATTTTATCTTAGTAAAAACGAGTTTATTTTTGCAATTACCTTGCAGTAATTGCAAAAATAAACTAAAAGCAGCTTTAGTTTTCTTTACCACTTAGAAGATAAAATAACATTCAACATCTTCATCAGTATGCATCAATCTAAGCTTATTGTAAAAATAATTGGTACTGTTTTGATCCGGTGGGAAAGACAACTTACGAAAAAAAAATATGTTAGATAAGGAGTAAATGCTAGAATTGTAAACGAAATAACTTTGTTCTTTTTTTTAGTGAATACCTCAGTTTAGTTATGAGTACAATATACGCTGTGTTGCTGGTGACCCTTGGATTAATCTTCTACCTAGGTGAAGCATTCTTTTCATTACAAGTTTCTGTGGTAAGTTATTATGGTTTATTTTGTGCGAGAATCCATTAAATTTAAACACAAATTATACAGCAGGGCGTCCCACAACAATGCCACATAGAGGGTCAGTACCTTAAACATTGTAAATAGAAAAAATACTTAGAGAAGATTTCATTATGATTATAAATACAATTTAAACTGCATTCAAAGATTTCTTATAATCGCCTGTCTGAACCGGGAATCTAACGATTATTTTGTCAATCGTAAGGATTATTTTTAACCAATTAACATAGCAACTTACAAGGAAGGCCATGAAATTTTAGATTTATTTACAATAGTAACGTTTTCCTTAAATTTAATCTAGTTTAGCAAATGCTCAAAATGTGTCGCAGTCAGTTGTGCCTGACAAATCCGCATTTGTTTGTTTTTTCATGGTTTTTACAGTCAGACAGCCAGACAGACCTCTGAATTTTTTCTTAATATCATGATGATGATGTGATGATGATGTTTCTTAATTTCAGATATATTCAATATGCCTTTGCAGTATCGGCTTCATCTACGTCCTAATTTTGATGTTCGACATCAATCGCTACAAATCTATTGCGCTCAAGAATCAGCGGATTAAAGGGTTACACGTAGAAAACTTAGCTGAATATTTTAAAAAGCAAGAAGTAAGCATTAATTGTATCAATTTCAGGAACTTTGTTCGTGAATCTTTAGTCTGAGAGTACCTAGGCATATAGTTTTTGGTAGTCTGAAAAAAAATATAATAAGAATAAGAATAATTTTTATTTTCAAATTTACATTTTTATCCTTATAGTTAATAAATACAGCTATTTACTTATAAAACTTAACAATTTACTTTATCCTAATATAAAAGCGGATCTTTATTTAAAAATACACTTATTTGAGTTCATTTTGCTGCTGTGCTGTGCTGGTTTTCCTATACCACCTATAGTGTGTTATAAAATTATAATAATTGTTTCCCACTATACAAGGTGCCACCTAATAAGTGTACAAAGCGGGAATGCGGGGGTTCTTTCCATCCCTGAAACCGCAGACATCATACAAATATTTGTACGATCTGCAAATTGTTCAGGTTGTATTCTATGTATAATAAAAAATGTCTATCTATGTATATTATTATGTATATCAGTTATCCTAGCACCCGTAACACAAGTTCTGCTTAGCTTGGGGCTAGATAATGCTGTGTGAATTATCCAGCATTATTTATTTATTCGATTTGGTTTATATTTGAGTTCTTATAAGCAAAAATGTGCTACACCAAATCACGTAACTTTACCTACTTCCAACACACCTATCAAACGAAACTTGACTAAGTATGTGCTAAACATATTTATAGATGCAAAATGATGTGCTGTAGCGTTGTAGATTCCATTTTCCTGTCCGGCTTGTAGGAATGGCTTGTTTTTAATGTTTAGCAAAGTAGGTCGGCATGATAAAAACAGCTAAAAGCGAGTCAACTCGCACACGGAGGGTTCCGTACCAACGTACATAATTATTTTGCTACGGGAACCATACAAACAGTTATTCAGCAAAATCCGACATGACGCGGTTCAAGTAGTAGTTACTAATAATAGACGTTACCTATCTTCAGTGCTTATCTTCTCCTTTAATTACCTATCAAATTTATTCTATTTTTATTGTTTGCTGTTCTAACCTATCAAAATTGGTTTCAAGAAGTTCAGCCTTAATAAAATTTACGTAAAAAAAGCCATACAACCATATTTATTTTAATTTTTGTATAGAAATACACATTCTGTGTAAATTTCAACTGTATCTTTTCACGGTTCATGAGATACAGCCTGCTGACGGATGGACTGGCCGCTAGATGCGGAGGCTTAATATAGTGTCCCGTTTCCATCCTACGGAACCCTGTAAAAAGTAGTACTAATGAAATTCATAACTATTTTTGTATTTGTAAAAGTACACAGGTTTATTAAGTTACACGCTGAAGCTATGCATAGTTATTCTCATCGCCCGCCTCCTGATGCGACGACGCGACGTTCATAATTAGAAAAATGTAAAAACTACATAATTATGTCACCATTTGATCTGATTTTACTAATATCACTTAGGTTTGTTTGTTTGTTAGGAAGAGTACCAAAACGGTCCCTCGACTCCCGGGGACCGGTCGCCAAATGGGAGACCTATGAATGTGCCACCACCAGTTCTCATACCTTTGAAGCACCAGTACTGCTTTAGCCAAGGAAGGCATTCTGGAAGCTTCTACCTCAAGATGGGTGCTGCTGGTAGGTTTACTACCATTACTTTTTCTTTTTAATTTTCTTGTAGCATGCATTTATCCTAATTATCCTGCGGAATAAGGCCCTGGTGACCCGTACCACAGGTTTTTATAAACCTCTCACGGGCACCCAGTCTCTTGCAAAACAAGATATGTAGCTATAAATTAAGTTTAGCCATATTCTGTAACAATTATCTTTTGCAAGAGAAAATAAATATACTATTCATTCATTCATTACGTGTTATGTTTCCACCTCTATGTTTCACGGGCTATTTCACAAATAATACGATGAAACATTTTTTTGCAACTGATTCGAGAATTTTCAAAGTACTTTATTATTATTGTCTGCAAATGAATGTGCACTGATCAGTAAGAGTTGGTGTACCTAATTATTATCTGGTTGATTGCTTGCTTTAATAACCTATTTTTGGTTGCTTAAGTCTTATTATTCTTGAAACGATCCGCCCCGCCTTCGCACGTGCTATGCTGATACTAATGCATGGTATACAAAAACCTCTTGAACCATTCTGTCTTTTAACAAAAACCGCATCACCGTTGCGTAGTTTTAAACAGGGATTTAGGGACAGACAGACAGCAGGAAGCGACTTTGTTATATTCTAGTGCTGACGACAGACGTATATGATTTCTCCAAAGCTCTAGTACTTATTTGATGGACATACTACATTACTATTGGATGGACTACCTAGATCATTTTCGATTAGATTCCCAATGTGCCACGGGTAACTTTTTGTACGCAATTTTGTGTCAATTGGTAAAGTTAAAATATTTTTCAAGTTACGCAATCTGAGCACATTTTATTATTAGTGCTATTGTTATAGCTCAACTTCAACATGTAACAAACAGTGAAACGTCATCGGGAAAAAATAAACGCGATGAATTCCCGTATAATAATACTAAAATCCAGTTTAATATTCTGATAATGTGTACATATTGTGTAAGTTTAAAAATATTAAACTTAAAATTGCGTACAAAAACGTAGCCACATTTGGGTTTTGCGAATATACTCGAAAACTATCTAGGTATATGTGTATAATCTATATCTACGTATACCTACATTTTATCTATATCTATACTACTATAAAGAGGAAAGATTTGAATATTTATTTGTTTGGATTGAACAGCCTCCGAAACAACGAACCGATTTGAAAAATTCTTCCATCATTAGAATCCTAAATTATTCCTGATGAACATAGTCTATAGAATATTCCCAAAAAAGTTAGTGATCCGTATGAAAACTTCAATAATATATCCCAATGTGTGAAAAACTTATAAATCTTTGAAATACCCGTGTGAAGCTGGGGCGGACCGCTAGAAGTAGTTATAAAAATGCTAAAGTATATTCCTTTTTTCAGCATTTGCCATCGGACACTTGGTTCATTCAGTACTCCTGATAGCCGTCCAAGTCGGCTTCATCACTGATGACAACATCGATAACGACGACTGTATAAACGTCATGCAAATCGTCCTGGATATCATGTTCCCAGTGTATTGCTTCCTACAGCTTTATTTCATCTTCAAGTATTCCAATGTCATTATTTTGCGAGGGCAGGTAATTAAATCACATTTTAACTATGAAACTATGAACCGCAAGGTTTCGTATGGTACGAAACCAACAAGATAACAGATTTTTCAATAGGCATATACAGTTTTTGTGTTTTTTTGACATAACAAATCTCATTCTGGCAAAAAATTGTGTTGTAAATTTAAAAAAAGTTTACTATAAAAATTATGCAACAAATTTATGCATTGAAAGCGACAACACTGAACAACTGATGAAACACAAACAGTTATTCACAATAAACATAGAAAATGACAAAGAACTAGTGTTTACAATTGAAACAATTAGGCTAACGATCGGCTCTTCAAAAAATGAGGTAGCTCAGCACAACTGATCTATAACAATACCAGTAGGAAGCGTCCCTCAGGCGCTGGCTGCTTTGCCTCGCTGTATGGCAATGCGGATGCGGTGCGCCAGATACTCACCAATCACCAGCCCTTGGGTCAAACGTCCAAATCGGTCCGTCCGATTAAGAGTGCAGTTGTAAAAGTATACAGACGTTGCTTTGACCAGACTTGTCAATATTGACAAGTCTGGTCGAAGCAACGTCTGTATTTAACTTTTGAATTTCATAAAGCATTTACAAAATTTAAAAACATGCACATATTAAAATTGAACCCCATATAAGGGTAATTCTTGTAAGACGGGGCGACGACTACCCGCTCGCTACCACACCTCCCTGGGCATCCCTTGCCCTCTTTCTACCTACACCACTGGCCTACCTAAAGCCTAACAGAAACCTACTTTCCACATGATAGATGTATCTATTGTATCAAATGTTTTAAAGGGTAGGTGATTTTGGCGGCTTCAAGTATAGACATAAAAACATGAAGGAGTAGTTTCTATTTTTAAATCACTGTTTAAATTACTCCGTGAAAATATATTTACCAGAATCCCAAAAATATCGACTGCACTCTTAATCGGACGAACCGATTTGGATCTATTTTGAAAGTTGTATTGATTTCAATCAAAACACTCATGTTTTAAGCTATGTTCGAAAATAAGCTGCCAATTTTATGATAGGTTAAAGTTAAATTTTCTGGTGTATTTTCGAATTATTGTAGGGTCCGTCACTTGAACTGTTACTAACTTCACCTTGCTCCCATTTTCAAAATAATAAGGACAGCGCGCCCAATTTTGGTGAAACGTCAGTTTGTTTCATTGTTTTAAAGTGGGCGAAAAGAGCAGGAACTAATTTTAATTTGATGATAAATTTTCGCAATGGATATTAAACTTAAAAATGTGATCGTTTTGCATTTGGCCGAAAAATCACAAACAGTCATCATTCGGGAGCTCCGACATTTACGTGTGAGCAAAATGTTAGTGTATCGAACCATTAAGCGTTATAACCGAACCGGGGGCATTGCTAAACGGCATGGAGGCGGTCATCCGAGAACTGCAACTTCACGGGATATGGTTCGAAAGGTGAAGGCTCGAATTCAAAGAAATCCGCGCCAGAGTGCTGCAAAATTGGCGAAAAGTCTGAAAGTATCCGAATCAATTTTTCGGCGCATACGGAAAAAAGAACTAAAATTGAAGCCCTACAAGATACAAAATGTACAGCATCTTACTTCAGCGCAGAAAGCAGTCCGACTACAAAGAGCTCGACCACTGAAAGCCGTGCACGAACGTGGCGAACGGGAAAACATTGTTTTTTCTGATGAAAATTTTTTAACTGTCCAACATTATGTAAACAAACAAAATGATCGTGTTTGGCTGCAGAGTAAGTCCAACGATAATTTAGACGATAGAGTTGCCGTTCGTAAGCAAGCGCCTGCTTCTGTTATGGTCCGGGCTGCAGTGACCGCAAATGGTCGCTCTTCACTCGTGTTTATCGAGAAGGGCGTCAAAATCAACCAGCAAATGTACCAGCAAAAGGTGTTAAATGATGCGCTCATACCATGGGCACGTAAGCAATTCGGCACAAACAGCTGGACATTCCAACAAGACTCAGCACCATCCCACAAATCTCGCCTGACACAAACTTTTTTACAGAACCACGTTCCTCGGTTCATTTCTTCAGAACAGTGGCCTCCCTACTCTCCTGACTTGAAGCCTATGGACTTCTCAGTATGGTCAATTCTGGAGGCTGCCGTGTCAACAAAAAGATATGAAAGTGTGGATACGCTGAAGGCAGCGCTCCGCCGGGAATGGGCTAGAGTACCGCAAACCCACCTTCGTGCAGCCTGCAATGCTTTTGCCGGAAGACTTGTTGCCATCATCCGTGCCAAAGGAGGCTATATCGATCAATAACAATAACTTTCTTAAAATTCAATGTTTTTTAAGCATTTTGATACAATTTTTAATAAACCGTACTTCAATTAACCAAATAACATCATTTTCAATTGGTAACACTTCGAGTGACGGACCCTGTAAAATAAGCTTTAAAAATTATGTTACCAGGTATAAGGCATAGGTAGTTTATGTCATATGGATGATAAAACCATAAACTTCTTTCAGTGTCTGGCCCGATTCGCATTCATGCACATGATTGGCAGCAGTCTCTGTTTCTGGATTTCAGCCATCATTCGTGAAACTACTTTGGCTTTGACCATCTACGCTAATTCGGTTTATGGCAATGGTTATGGCAATGACTATAGCAGGAACGCTTCCAAATACGATTTTGAAGATCTTTCAGGTTGGTTTGTTATTGCTGTTTGATAGTAAATTATAAGTATTTAATGCTCTACTCTAACTGAATACTTGATTTTGACGACCGATACGGCGCAGGGCGATAGTCCGCTTGAGACACAAGGAGCTTTTATGTTCAAACTGAAAGTACAACTGACACACTATGAATTTATACAATATGGATTAACATCTCAAAAAATGTCTGGGTATTTTCTATGTATACACAAAAATATGTCTGTGTGTATTGTATTAATAACATCAATAATTTCGTAACCATAACGCAAGCCCCAATCATTTACTACCCATAACGCGATTTGTGGATTTTCCACCATCATTTATTTAATTATATCCCATTTGAATTAATATTTAGCCAATTAATACATTGTTTAAAGATTAGAACTAAATTTTCCTAGTGAATATGAATCACTGTAATGAAAACAAAAAATAAAATAGACATCTTCTAATATATATCTATTATGAGAATCGATATACCTTACCAAAGTGACTGAATTTTACAGGTAAACATACGAGCCGGTTCATCAATATCAGTGGCTTGTACAACGAAAACTGCATCGGATCGAGAGCAATCACCTCCATTGTAGAAAACTTCTCCCCGTATCTCTACCCTTTTAGCGTGGAATTCAATATTCTTATCGGTGAGTATGTAGTAACTACGTAATTCATAATAGTGAGATGTTAAAAGAAACAAGTATTTCATAAACATGTAGACCACAAAAACTTATTGTCAGACATAATATTCAAAACTGAACATTTAAAAACTAATTATCCTCAATCTGCACGACAAGTACGCTTATAACCACAAAGTAGAGGTGACGAACAATCCACCTCAAAGTCGTCTTTGTCATTGCGTCCGAAGCAAAATCCGTGCTGTATTTTGTACTCTGTGGACCGACAAGAACAATCGATATGTTTCACAAATTGACAGCAACGCAATGGTAAAACGCAAGCGAAGCGGCGCGTGCGGCGGGTATTTTGCTGTCCTCACCCATCTCACAGAAAAATCATATTATTATGCTAGTCACGCCGAGTAGCACTGCAACCAGCTAGCCGCCGTCTGCCGAATACCTACCTCATCAGCTAAATAGTTCACTAAAGATTATGATCAATGCGCATAATAAAACATCGAAAACGAAAAAGATGATTATTTAGAACCTCATAAAAAAAAATACCAACGTTTTTCTGTCTTATTTATTTAAAATATTTTATGTTCAATTTATAAAACATTATGTTGAACTTTACGCGTTATTTAACGTGCAAGAAAGTTATGAAATAGGGCATTCAGTGGCGTCACGTTAGCCCCAAGCCCCCCGCGCCCGCCAAGCCCGCCGCGCTCGCCGAGCCCGCAACGTCCGCAGAGCCGTCCACGTGCCTGCCTCCAATGCTAGAACCAGTGCTGTTCTACCGCTTGCTTGCAAGCATAAGAAAAACTTAAAAAAAAACTATTTAGTAAAAGTCTTACAGCAAAGTGATTTTTGGCGGCGGTTTCAAACATTTGTCGGGTTTAAAACGCCACGTAAAGAAATATTTTCTTGAGGCACAAAAGAAGTATCTACTGAATTCGCAATCTATAGTTTAAAAGTTGTATTGATCTCGATCAACACACTCGTGTTTTTGCTATGTTGAAAGAAAAGCTGCCATCCAAATGTTATTATGGGTTAAAGTACCTAAAAATGAGAATATTTTATTTTCAATTCATACATAAGCCGATTTTTTTTTCGCGATATTGAACGTGCAAGAAAGGTTACAAATAGGGCATTCCGTGGCATCACATAAGCCCCGGACCCGCCGCTACCGCCAAGCCCGCAACGTCCGTTGTGCTGTCTCCACGTACTTTCCTTCAATGCTAGAGCCATATCTACCGCTCGCTTGTATTCTAGATCCTTCTCCGCAAAAAATCGACTACGCATTTCGTCACATAACATTGTGCTGAACATAGGTTCCTATGTACTTTGTAAACATACGTAAAAAGATCCAAAACACTGCTTTTAACTAATGTTCATCGTAGGACATTTGCGATAAAATTTAAGTCATGGGAATCTTTTTTATAACTTTTTGATTTGGTACTTTAATTAGCTATACATAGTAATTTCTTTAACATGGTCGTGGCTAACGGCACACTTGGCTCATTATGAAATATTATAATTCCTATAGAAAACATTTAGACACGAGCTAAATGTTAAAGCGAAAACGTCGTATCGGGGAATTCCCGACATAGTTGCGTAACAATGTCATCGGACTTAATGTAGGTAAGTACCTCCATTATCTCTATCAACTTATCGCTGTCTCGCTGCCTATGTTATTCACTTGAATCGCAACATATTTAAGTTTTATATGACTTAACCAGACCCAAAAGCATTAAATGCTTTTGGGTCTGGTTAAGTCATATTTGATGCAGGCACGGTAGGAATTTCAAACAAACGCAGGTCATGTACCTCCCACCTCTACCCGCGCCACCGGCAATTCATTAAACACACGTTATCAAAAAAAGATGTGGCGTGTATTCTCTGCGTCCGTATTTTAAGACGCACTCAAATATCTGGCAGTTGTTAGAATAATTCTTGTATTCCTGATCGCTGTTTACAGAGATTTTGCTTAGTTTATCCACTTCAGAGAAGAAATTTGACATCGAATCAAAATCATAACATACCGATGTAAAACTTGTTTTTTTCTTACGACTCGAATTTAACGTGTCTGGCGATCATTCATCACGCGCATTTTATACAACGCTTTGAGTTGGCTCCCTGGCCCCCGCACTCATTACAATTCTAATGCAAGCTCACTTGTTGAATCTGCCTTGGATTATATTTTGTATTCATCGGATAGGACATAATGTAGAAGTAGGTATCTATCTACAAGAGAATCTACTAAAATAAAGTCATAACATCTGACTCAATTGACCTTGCTACTAAAAAACAAAATCAGCGTGTATTTCTTATACAGCAACAGATTTTCTATAGGTCGATACTACTATTTACTGGAATTAATTAGAATCTTTTCATTGCTAATCAATAACTACAAAATCTATAAAGCTCCATTTTGGGACGGGGTGTCAAGTTCCGACGACGGTATACCGGCCGCCTGCATGGGGACACTGCCGTGCATCGTCGACAGCATCAAGTACGTATCCTGTAGAGTCGCCATACTAAAACCGCGCATCTCTGCAACACCTCGGTGGTTGAGCACATCGATATTTAGAGAAGGAACAAGCTGGTTTAGGCTATCGATATCGATATTACAGCTCCAGCATGACATCACACAATATTAACATGTAATTTTTTCCTTGTGATATTTGAACTATTGTAGGTGGCCAATGGGATAAGATGAAAAGTCACAGATTTTGCTGTTTTCATGTTACCAGTTGAAATATTTGTTTTACACCTAGGTTTTTTGTGATTGTATGTATGTTGAATGGTCCTGTAGGAATTTTATTGTACTTTGAGGAATTATTATTACATCGGATTACATTTATTTCGCAAGTCACATTTTATTCCAACACAACCTTATATTGAAAGATAACTGGGTAAAAACTACAAGACGAGAAAACTGGATTCCGACGAAGTAAGGCGTCATCTCTTCTCGACATTTTATAGATAGAAATGTATAATAACTAATATTAGTATATTACATTAGTGTTATTGTACTGATAATTATTATTAGTACAATGTTAAATAAAATAAACATAATAGCATTATTGAATTCAAAATCGTTAATATGAGACTCGCTAAAACATAGATAGAAGAATCAGTTTTACCGCATCCCTTTTTATTAAATGTTATTGTTTCGGCTAATCAGAATATGTGAAACTTCTTACTATTCTGTGTAATTTTTGGCAGAATATTTTCGTAACAAATTATCAGACATTTTAACTCTACTGGATACGTACTCTATAGTCGACAGATACCTCTCTGATACGTCACCCGTCACCGTACTGTATTATGTACCATTTAATAATTAAGATTTTTATTTTCGTATGTATGTCTATAAGGTATTTTTATATGGGCCCTGGAGTAAGATTTTTATCACCCATAACTTTCTAAATAGATTTCGTGAGTAGAAGCATTTTTATATTTTTTTTAATATAAAAAAAAATAAGTGATTAAAAGAAATAAAACATTTTTATTATTTTCAGTGGCCGTTTACTACATCATTTGGAACAACATCGGAAATTGTGATAACGATGACATCAACTCGGATACCGCATCAACCTACGACGACAATTTCAGTTGCAAGTTAGTCATCAAAACACTATCGATAGTTTCAACTTCAACTGCGCCGTTCAATAATATAATATTTCCTTATCTCAGGATACAAAGAAACGACATAATTATAAATTAAAAATACGGCGCTGTAGATAGTTGTCGAGACCCGTACATAAAAACATTGACGCGTCACTTCAGATATTTATAATGTATGTTTCTTCGCTTAGAGGTAGTTTTGCATCAGTGTAAGTTAGCAGGCACATAAAATACTACGGCTGATGCAACATACCCACATCTTTTCAACCGACCCAAAAAAGGAAGGTCTTATACCGATATAGGCGGTATAAGACCTTCCTTTTCTTCCTTGTTTATCTTTTTATAACAGCGGTAATAGTTATCTGATTTTGCTGATTATTTCACTATTGTATTCCTTATTCATTGTATTCCTTCGCTTAATTGATCCCAAGGTTCATAATATTATTTATTGTCCAGCATTATTTATTTATAATAAGTTTATTCTTGACGCATTGCTATATGCCCAAAATTTTGATTGTTTTCAGTAATGGTAAAAGACATTATATTAATCTAAAGTTCTAGAAAAAACAGCCATGTATAATTGATTAATGCTGGATAATTCACTCAGCATCATCTAACTCCTACTAACCCCAAACTTAGACATTATTGTGTTGGGGGTCCTAGATAACTTATATTAAATATAATTTAATACTTACTTTAGAACTGTATTTATAATAGAAACAATTGAACTTACTGCAGGCTGTTGCAAACAATGTCAGGTCATCCGCAATGTCATGCAGATCCACAGTAGCCTCAGCCTACATTACTGAGACAAATATGTTTTTACTAGCGACCTACACCGCTTTTGCACTGCGGCAATGCTGATACTAATGCATGTTATTTATTATAAACATTCCTAGTAGATCATTCTATCTATAAAAAAAATAGGATCAATATCCATTGCGTAGTTTTAATTATCTAAGCATTCATAGGGACAGGCACACGCTGTATGCAATGAATAACATTAACAAATATATTCAGATCGTACAAATATTTGTTCGTTGCATGAAAACCACCAGCTCTGTATACATTGATATAAATTACAGGATTCCCACGGCGAATGAGGATAATGACTTCACCAGCAACATCGTGATCCACGCGGACTGCCATGCCTCCAACCGCGGCCTGTTCGCTGGCATCATGCTGCTGGTTATCGTCATCGGCATGCTCATCATTGGCTTCGTCTTCAGCAGCGTTGGCGGGTAAAAGATTAACACGGCGTCGTATGCGATTTGTCATAATAAACAGTAGCCCACTCTAGAATATATCTTTTGTACTGTCTTTTTATGGTTCAGTATGAAACTGGGAGTGGTGCTACTTTCGCTTTTAAAATCATACATTTTTAAACAAACCATTTCCTCAAATCTTCTAAAATCATACATTTTTAACACGTTGGGTTAGATTGAACCTATTGTACTCAATGAAAAGTATAATAAACAATAACTGAGTGCTCTTATATTTGCAGAGACTTCCTTGAGCTCGGCTATACGCTAAACGACAGTTTGAAGCTCGGCCTGCACGGCGCTATGCTGATAGCGGCAGTGTTTACCTTCAACCAGTTACGCAAGCTGGACATAAACGAGCACCCCATATCTCTACTGGACGATGTTCTTCTCTTCATCTGCCTGCCAGCCTTTTTCCTGGAAACTGTGCTTTCTATGATAGCGACTGTCAATATACTGAATATCATAAAAAGCACTGATGTTATTGTTATGGTATGTTTTTACTGTTATCAATAACTAATTATAAGCTTAGAAAAAAATATTGTGATTAGCAGGGACTTATTCGTCAACTCGCTCGATTGATTCACGCGAGTTCGCGCGAGTTGGCACCTTCTGAATATAAAACAGAATTCGATTCATTCTAATACGCAATATCTTACAACCTTTTGTTAATCTCTGAATTATTATTATTTGATATAAAACAAAACTAATTCATGAGATAACCATTGTAAGTCTATTTTAATACAACAATCTGTTATGAACACGTTACTGCTTGGCTCCTTGCTGTTATCAATAAGGAATTGTCTTTGACTGCCCAGTCTCACTAAGCAACTGACCGCGACATAGTAACTGATTGATTGAAATCATTGTTGTACGTAAAACACAATAATAAAAGTGAAATATATCATAACTCCCGAGAAATAGTCCGAGAATATGTAGTGCCTGCCTCACAGGAATATAGTGTCATATGTATTGTCATCTGTAAAGACATATGACACTATGTACCTCTATATTCCTGTGAGTTCCTTGTTTGTATGAGCAAATATTTTAGACGACAATCGATTTGTAGGTGGTGCAAGTGATGATCCAAACGCCGCTGATAATGGACGGGCTGCGCCGCTGCTCCAACAGTAGAAAGCTGCGGCGCTCCAAGCCCGGCCGAGAGCTCATAATGTTCCTCCTGATCGCCAACGTCAGCATGTGGCTCTTCAACACCTTCTCCTACAAGTCTCCCGAAAGCCTCGACGAGCGATACGAGTACTACGGCAAGGCTATGTGGACGATACTCGGACATATCAGTTTGCCACTTATTATGTTCTATCGCTTCCATTCTAGCGTTTGCTTTGCTGATATATGGGATTCTGCCTACAAGCCTGGACTAGAACATTGACCGATAACTATTAGACACTATTTATAATCCACAGAAAAAGTGATCGCATTACTTTGACAACGTTCCGTATCATCGTGATTGTGCGCAGACTATTAGGTTAGAACCCAACTGTTTATCTTTAGGAGATTGTTACATTATTGGTATGATCGTTTATAAGAAGTATAAAATATTTAACCTACACTGTTGCTTTTTAGTTTACCTGACTGCCAACAATCCTGAATTGGTTGTACACTGAGGCCCTTCCTATGAAAGCTTGGTTAGTCGTGGACTATGCTTGAGTGACCTATAAGTCATACAAAAGCAATGCTAAAACATAGATTGATAACTGATCAAATCAATTAAAGTCTTACGCCCCAATACTCAATCGCAACTCAAATTTAAGCGCGTCTCAAGTGGTGATTATTTGACAGACTTATTTTGAAAACATGTCAAAAATTCATCACTGGAGACGTGCTTAAATCTCTTACGTTTTAGTGTTCGGGCCTAGATATTTTAACACTTGTAAAGACACAAAAAAATACAATGTTGTAATTTGCTACTCCAGTTGAAACAGTAGATTGATTTATTAAATCATTAGTTTATATATGAGGATAACAAACTTAGGTGGTTTGGGCCCGAGTTAATCACTCTACATTTCACTTCTATTGCTAGAAAATTAAACAATGAAACCATACCTTCGGAAAAATAATACACCAGTTTATAATATTCTTGCCCATTTGTTACCTTTGGATGATTGCCGAAATTTTTGCCCGATGACATTCACGTTAGTCGTTCACCTTCATTCTATTACTCATAAATATTCGCGCTAATACCAACTTTTTTTGTGTTTTTGATATGCGTAACGCAAAGTTGCATACCATGACCATGATGAAAGAATCCTTAAATATCCAACAATCAACAAGAAGGCGCTTTCAGTTCCATTTTCAAAATACATCAATTCAAATAAAATGTACCTATCTACATTCTTTGATGGAACACCAAAAAGGTGACTCATCTATGATATAAATTAAAAAGACTAAAATAATGAATATACTTTAAGGCTTATTTCCTATAGTTCTGCAAAAGTTCATGAACTATTTGATTAAAACCGAGTAGCATCGGCTAAGTATTTACCTGCACTTCAACCTACCTCTATGCATGAAAATAAACATACTAATTTGCTGATAAGTTCCATGTAAGTATGTACCTACTTAGGTCATAATCTTATCTGTTATATTAACTACTAGAAGTAATAAGATCTACAAAACAACATTACTTTATGTCAATAAACCATCATTGAATAAAATTGCAACTAATAGAGACATTTAACAAAAAGTATTTACTTTATATTGTACCTATATTTTAAGTGTCATGGTTATCTCTCAATGACCTAAATTCCAACAAACAAAGTTCAAAGAGTGCCATCCAGAATATTGATTGTAACTAGAACAAACATAAATAAGTACTATAAATACATTTCGGGTTTTTACCCAAAAACCCAGCCATTCGTCGCCTGGTGCCGGGCGTCTGATGTGATGACGCACAAACAACGCTGTTCGATAAGGTATCATACATTCATTCGCCGGTCTGGATCAGTCGCCAGAACAACGTCCAGACAGTTAGTCTTTGTATTTGTGCTAATTTTGTGAAATAAAGGAACATTTTAATAGTCCAGGAAAAACATAAAAAACACGTTTTTGATCCAGGTAAGTGTTATTAGCAATATATTTTGCTTTTATTTCTGATTGCGTCATTGTATGCATTCTGACTTGGGCCCCTGACCTTGACTTAGTGCTTCGGCTAGTCTAGACCGTGTTTATTATCCGAAATATAATTATTGCGGCAATGCGTTAGCGTTTTGATGACTCTTCCGACTAGAATTGATAAGGATTTGAGCTACCTGTTGATTGATTACAACAGTCTGCAGTAAGCTCAATTGTTTGTTTGTGTTGTCAATAATTTTAATTACTAGTTCATATTTGTTTATTTAATTGTAACTTTCTTTGTTAATAGGTTTTACAAAAAGTTTATTAGGGACGTACCTACAAAGGTTAGATTTTTTTTATTACATACAAAGGTAAAGCTAGAAGTATGGTAAATTTATCATTGAGTTAGTAAATACTGCAGAAAATATTATTCTATTTCGCCATCGACCAATGCTCATACTAGCTAGAAATGATTTGAATATGACCTTCAGCATCGTTCTTAAATAAGATTACTTACCTATAGGTACCATTTTCATTTAATACTCCCGTCTGGGCAATAGAGTTTATTGAAAATAGCTTTCGTTCGTAGTTCACACGAATTTTTCTGGGATTGAGCTGACTTTCATTAATGCACTTTCGGTATTTTCACTTATATTATATGTATATGCGAAAGTTTGGATGAATGGATGTGTGTAACTCCTTTAAGCCAAAACTAGATTTAGTTTTTTTTATCACGGATCAAGCTGAAATTTACCATAAATGTAGGTAGAGGTTGCGGGTTTTATTCCCACCTCGGGTCAAATATTTGTAACATATGCAGATATTTTTTCTGAGTTTTCTAATCGTGTTGTGTTGTATGTTACAAGTATGTTATATATTGTATTAAGTATACCAGTCATCTTGTACCCATAAAACAAGCTCTGCTTAGCTTGAGGCTAGATGATGCTGTGTGAATTGTCCAGCATTATTTATTTATTAAATATTCTAGCTTACTAAAACTTATTTCTATTCGTTTCAGAAACACGCCAGGCTGGTTCAGTATGTCTCAAAAAGAGAGTCATGATAACGGACCATTTGTAGCTTGCTATCCCGGGCCAATTTACCGCTCTGCCTCCGACCTTCCGCCACCTATAGCACCAGCAGAGCCTACCACGAGTGACGCTATACCTACGGTGACCAAAACTATTACTCTCACTCATAACACTGGGCCCATATACATATGTGACAACGTTAAAATAGTTGGAGAAAATATTGACACACCAGAAACAAACGAAAACATTCCTGATATGAATACACCAGAGCGAATCCCCGCTAATAAGAAGAGAGCCTCCACTGATAATATTTTTGGGATTCCTGTTACTAAACGGTCTAAAGAAGAAATTATAAAGGAAGAAGGAACGCCGACGCCGAAGAAACTTAAAATTAATAGAGATCTAATTCAACAGCATATTCTTTCATACAAGCTCATGCAAAACCCAGATGGATCTAAGTATCTGCCAAAACAACTGACACAAGATGCCATGTATAAAGATTATATTTCCAAAAATCCACATAATAAGTGCGGTATGCCCGTGTATGTGGAGCAATTAAAAGATATGCATATTTCACGCCAGCGCTCGAGATACTGTACCCATTGTATGCTGTTTGAGGAAGAGCAACGAAAGTATGAAGAATTAACCAGAAAACGTATGGAACATAATGCTATTGCAGATAAAGCTCTCACTCAGTATGCAAAAGATTGCCGTGCCGCTGATTCAAATACTAATGAAAATAAAAAATACTACTCAATCGCTTTAGAAGACGACATATTATTGCCAGAGATGCCATCAAACGAAGACAACTGCCGTGTAAGCAGGCTGGTAGGTTTCAATCTAACTTTGGCACCAATTAATGTGAGTAAATCAAAAGCTCCTCCTTCTTATTGCATGATATGGCACGAAGCTCTTGCTACTGCCGATGAAAGTACCATTGTTGATGCCCTCGTCAATTTCTTTGGAAATAATATTCACATTACCGACTTTATCATATGGGCAGATGACAACAAAAAATTAAAAAATTGGACGCTCTTTACAGCTTTGACGACATTAGTAAACAGTAATGACTGGAATGCTGAATCGATAAAAATAAAATATATGCCAAAATGGCACGCAGCGCATTCACAAATGTCAGCTGACTCAGTGATCAAAAGTATTGAAAACACTATGAAACGAAAGGAGGTCTTTGATTTTAATGATCTGACAAAAGTTGTAAAGAGCAGTAAAAGTAACGTAATGATTTCAGAAGTCACTCAGTTTAGAGACTGGCCAATGGATAAATTGAAAGATTCTAAATTAAACGATTTGTTACTATCAATAGTTGAGGTGAAATTTTATCGGCATTCTCGAAAGCTGTTATTCAGAAATGAATATAAAGGTTCATTCGAGGAGCTAGATTTCTTGGACGATAAGTATAATGTCACCTCATTTTTGCCTAAAGTGTGTCAGACCAGAGGTGTTTTAAAGGAAAAGAAAGACAATATTATTGCAAAGCTTGTTCCGAGTATGCCGGAAGGAGCAAAATCTTTTTGGCTGAACTTACCAGAGAACGATAACTCTGAAGACCTTATGACCGTCATCTAATAGGAATAGAAATTTAGATGTTAGAACTTAGTTTTATTAAAGTGCATTTAACTTTTTTGATAATCATTGTAATAATGTAAGATGATCCTACTGCAAGCAGTTGACCTCTTTACATAGGTACATATGATTTGTTATTATTTTTAAAATATTCCAAGCTATGACCGAATGTTTTTATTATTACATCATGTTATATAATAAATGTACCTGTTATAGTTACATGTTACACATACGTGCCTACGTTTAGTTTTAAGATTTTTTTACTTATTGTGCAATCAGACATTTGTCTTGTCTGTATCAATGTTTTATAATAATAAATATTTTTATTATATAAACAAATCGACTTTGAATTAAAATTAACATTACCTTTCAGATTCTTTGATTAAATTTATGAAAACTTGCCTATTAGAGATATTGTTTTCATAAACCATTGAAGCTATCTTATAACACAAAGTACAGAAGGAAATTACCTAATACCTAATAAAATTCAGAATACGTTCTGTAGTTTACGTAACTTGGATGATTGTAACAATAAATGTTCAACAACTCTCATAAATAATATAATTGAACATAGTACATAGGTAGCCGTACTAATGTAGGTGTAGAACTGTAAGAAATAATATTGAATATTGAAAGTAAATTATCGTAATTTTTTCTATGCAATACTAGGCAATTGTAAATGAATGTTCAGTTCATTTGTATATTCCTTTTTAGTTACAATTACAAACTCATAATGGAATGGTATAATACTTATTACACAAAATTACATCCTCAATCATTCAATATTATAGAAAAAAATATATAGTAAAAACCTTCGAACTAATATACGACTAAACTTGAGTTTCTGTAAGATAATGGTAATATATTGCTGTCGAATTTTATAAATAATAAGTTAAAGATAACTCTTATTTTTATTCCACTAGTCATAGATTGCGATGCATTTGGGATATAGCTTAATAAATAACTTTTGAATATAATGACGACTACGACTAGGCGCAGCGGATGAAGTACCGCCTGCGACCCAGGAGGTTGCCGGTTCGATTCCCACCACATAATGTTTGTATCTACATTATTTTATTCATTCAGTGGCTGTTTTTAACGTTAAACAATCGAAACAAAAGTTTTTATGTATATCAGTTATATCAAAGTACCCATAACACAAGATCAACCTTATTTTACCGAAGTGAGGTGTGTCTAGTAAAAATATTTCATAATATAAGAACCTACTTGGACATATCGTACCTACCTGGCAATAGGTACCTAATTACTCGGTTCCAAGACAATACACGAAGCACGTAGGAATACACCATCTCAGCCGACCACTAGAACACTAATTATGTTCCAGCGTAATTCAACTATCGAATATTAGGTTACTATCTCGGTCCACGGAGGCACTTAGCATGCTCGCTTACGTATAAACTAGTTGTCGAGTAGAGATGCTACCGCTAGCCCACTTTCGTGTTAACCTATAAATACCGTCAACGTAGATTTAGGGTCGCAGTCATCGATCTAAGAATTGACACTCTGTATAATTCTCGTATATCCCGCCTCCTATGGACAATGAAGAAACATGTTGATCTTATAAACTGTACTAATGACCTTTAGCACCTGAGTTTAAGATAATAATACGTTAATAATAATAATACGTTTTTACTAAATTGGTGTGATAACTAAATGTATGAACTATACAATATTATTAAATGGAAAGATGAAAAGGCTCCGAAACTGCTGGACCGTTTTGATAAATTCTTTCAACTTTAGAATCCGTGATGAACGTGTACAATGAACGTTATGAATTATAGAATATTTAAAAAAATTTAGGGATCCGTATGAAAACTTCAATGATATAACCCGATGTAAAATTTTGAAATATTTGTTAAATACCTATGCGAAATGGGGCGGACCGTTAGTAATATGCAAAATAACATTAAATGTATGTTACTAAATATGATAGCCGTGTGGTGTCGGCATAGAATTTCACCACCCCATCTCTTCCCGTGGGTGTCGTAAGAAGCGACTAAGGGAAACACACCGGGGGGCGGGCAGCAGCGCCCTCTGCAGAACAACTCCACCGAACTGCGATCCCCAACCCGCATGCCCAGCGTGGGGATTATGGGCATTAATCCCCAAATGATAATGCCATCTATGGCGCTCATTAAGGGAGGTCTATGTCCAGCAGTGGACTATTAGAGGCTGGTGAAGTTGAAGAAGTTGAAATACATATGATACTATATTTTCAGTCCAAAGATCGAGCGTTCAGATCCAAGAGTGCATTGATGGATTAAAGAGCCATCTAATTACCATACTTCATTAGTTATAAAATTATTTTTATATTTATTTCGCTTTACGACACGTATCTAAATGTAATTAGTAGCTGCGTAGTGTTACATCAAAATGGACGCATGAGCCCATCGATGAGGCTCTAACCACGCTAAAAATAAATAATTCAGAATTTTTATATATAAAAAAATAAAACTACAGCATCCCTAAGCGGCAAGAGAACAAAAATCTTTTACCCCAGTACCGCGAACAGTAGTTAGAAGTGACAAAATGATTTAATTCGTAAACAGGCGCTAAAAACTCTTCATTATAATGTAGCGAGTGAAGAAAGATCACGTTTGCTCTAATGCCCCGTTGCCCAATTACAATTCGTTCACATTCAGGCAGTGAGCCACCAGTAAACTTAAATGGTAGTATTAAAATGCAAAAAATTCAGCGAGTTTATTCAGGCCTACGCACTCCATAAAGAGTCTTATTTTGCTCGTGCTAGGGTTAAGTTTGGTTTGTTTCCTGGTGAGAGTTATTATGTTTTCGTATGTAAATGTGTGAGAAAAATATTAGCCGAGAGTAAACCAGTGGGGCAGCACGGATATGCGCTCGGCTGGGCAATGCCACTGTTGTCTAATTGTTTCCGATCTCTTCTGAATAACCACTGTACGTATTGACTAAATTTGAACACGTGAATGACAGCTTATAAAGGTATTCATTGCTCCATCGGCTTACAATTTCAGATAACTGTTCATTATTTTATCAGTATTTGTAAGTGCATAAATTTTTGAACCGAAATCTTTTTTTTGTGTTTTTCTTATCATGTTTCTATTTGATTGTATTCCATTTTGTGTACCATAAAAAATAAATGTAATAAATCTTAATACAATTTTTATACATCCAGAGGTTATAATTTTGAATTTTAACAAAAAAAAATAGATACCGCCTACCTATTCTGTTTCTAAAATAAGTGCAAAAACAAAACAAACCGTCCAATTAGTAATACCAAAAATATTGTAAATTCAGTAAATATTGAAGCTTTTAACTTTAAAATGAGAAAAGCTCAGGTGGTCATACTCCATTAGCATGTCACTATAAAATTAATTGTTTTTCGGTATACTTTTAACCGTGTAAAAGCCTTTATTGCACGCACTAATTGGTGTTCGGTATCGAGCTTCGTAATAAACTGTAAGTAAACTTACAGTAGTTACTGTATCATCTACTTTGATCATTGCATAAGTTAAGTGGGTTACATGTTTATTTTGTAGGGAGGTTATGGTTAAACTTATTATAATGGTAATATTAAACATTATGTTATTAGAGAAATGAATGGTAAAGAATCCTAAACATAAAGGTGGGTAATTAATAAAAACCGATGTAGGGGAGATGTATGTAGGTAGTAAAGATCCAAATATATAAGCAAGATTATTATAGAACCATTTATTGTTTTCACCCTTCAAACTTAGGTAACTATGAATTCAGATAAAGCTTTTTTATGTTTTTTACTTCGGAAAGTGTAATACAAAAGTGGTAAACAGATATGATTACTATTGCGAATATTGGTAGATAACGGTTATCATTATCAGTCATATCACGCACATAATTCTAGGGACTCTCCCTCTCACTCATCTGCAATCTGCATAAACCATATGTTGTTGCTGCATATGGATAAGCAACTAGTACTTTTCGTTTTTCTAGAATTTTCGGCATATCGCATATAAGAATCGCATAGAATATACTGACGAAGGTGTTAGGGATCGCCTACATATTTAGCTTGATCACGATTGCCTTTATTGGCGAAATGTTCGTAAAAAATATCAACAAAAAATATAAATGGCGAATGAGGTTTCAAATCGCATGTTCTAATGCTTTGACCATAACAGAACGAAAAACAAGATATCGGAGCCGTACATTTATGCATTCTAAAAATTAGATCAAGGTTGCAATTTTTTCAATCGTTTCTATCTGATGAAAGCGTGGACGAGTATGGGGCAGGTTTTTCTAGTACATATCTATTGACTTCATTCGTATTCCGTTTTTCTTTTATATTTTACTAGCGATCCGCCCCGACTTCGCACGATTATATAACAAAAATTCTAAAATATTTTTTTTTACACACGTTTTACATTATTGAAGTTTTCTTTCGGAACCCTAACTTTTTTGAAAAGAAATTATTCTATAAGCTATGTTTATCAAAGGTAAGGTAGGATTCTAAAGGTGAAAGAGTTTCGGTCCTACTGAACTACTACTGACGGTCTACTTGTCGGAGCCTATTCCGTGAAAAAAACAATCAAATCTTTCCTCTTTAAAATTTTAGTATAGATTTGAGCGAACCCATTGCCAACTGATTCCGATTACCTAGATCCTACATCTTACTCCCCTAATGGAGTGTAAATAAATACGACTATAACATTCTCCTTGAGCATGACACGTTAAATTTACTATTTTATTTTAGTACAAAGCGTGCGGCTCGCCTTACGGGAATCAGTTTTGCTGTGCGAAATGATAGTCATGAATTGGTAGTTGCAGTAGTTAAACTCTGTATCATCTACTTTGATCAATCTTGATCTATCTTTGTATTTTATACATAGATTGATAAGTCTTTCGCAACTTTAGACATAATAAAAAAGAACAATAATAATCAGTTGAGTAATAAAAAGAATCAATAATATAATTAAAATCTAGGTGAAATGCGTACTGCATTATGTAGAAAAAGGCCGTCAAATGGCTCAAGTTTTGCTTTATGACCAACGTAGGTACCATAGTAATAATATTACTATGGTACCTACTAAAAAGTTAAATTTTATTTATTTTGGTACATAATATGTATTATGTACCAATATAAATAAAATTTAACTTTTTTCAGTGTAACATACTTACAACAGTGATTTTTAGTCCATTTATTAGAGCACAATAGAACATTTGTAGGCCGTGGTCACGCTCGATGTGCGGCGCTCGCGCATACCGGAAGGGTGCGCCTCGGCGCGACATCACACCGGAAATGTCCCTACAGCCCGTGACCCGCGCCTGCGCACACGCTCTTTGTTGCCTGGCTGCAACACACGCGAGTATCCGAAATATATCCAAAATATAAGATTATGCCAATATACGCGATAGAGGCCGATATTAATGTAGGCGAACACACGAACCGCGGAAGTTAAAAAAAAATCTGCTAAAATGTGCAAAATAGTGCAATATGGATCCCTTTTATTTTTTAGTTTGAAATCTCGCCACTTTATTAGATAAATCTGACTGCGTCCCACATCTGCTAACCAGATTACAATAAACCCTTTACACTGGGCGGAACCGGCCTAACAAGTATTAAGGCCACTTTACGTCACTTTGAGGACCACTAAAAGTGTCAGCGTTATTACACATCAGTGTCGTCTTTCACTTAACTCCTGTTCGAGAGGCAATCACGAGCTCGGAAGAACCGACGTTGAAGGTAAGCTCAGCCATTTCGCACAGAAAATGTTTGACTTGTTTATTTAATTTCGAACCCCACTACACGGAGATTGAACAGTGTGTTTCGTGGTATTTCCTAATAGATTCGATTTTTCACTCAATATCTCGCTAAAAGCTTTAGTGACCGTATGGGATTAAAACAAAATATTCGCGTTACTGTGTTTTGGTACTGGATTACGAGCTCTTTATTTTCAATAATTAAATAACATAATAATGTCGTGTGATATTCTATTTTTATTTAAGGCATTTGTGTAGGGTATATTTGATACTCTGGAATATTATGTGGTAGGTATTTGATAGTATGTTCTAGATTACGAGAGTAGCATTATGTCGTTAATTACATAAAATGTACATATTAAAGGTCACATAGCAAAATAGTTGCAGTGCCTTAGCAGGCTGAATATATGAAATTTATTATCTATAAAAACCCCTGTTAACATGTTTGCAATAAAAAAATAAGCAATAATTTACTTTGAGTAGGTAAGTATTTTTTACACTTTACACATAACAAAGGATTAGCAATCTGAACTGGCAATGGACCGGCCATAACTAGCGAAGTATCGACAAACGCTGGAGTAAAAGTGTTCTTAATGGGTAAATGTGTGATAGATTTTGAAGTAGCACGGAATAATTCTCCGTATTCTCCAAAATTTATTGGTTATCTCCAAAGCCTTTTAACCTCACTTCATTTCATACCTTATAAGACGATACTTAAGCAAAGCTGTCGTGATCACCGGTATGAATAATTATCGGTACACATGCTGGAAATAATGTAAATAGTACTAGGATCCAAGACATCGTCCCTTGCCCTTTAGGGGATGCCATCCCGTCGGCGGAACACACTTTGCTAAAAGATATATCTATAGATACATATACAGTGAAGATCGAGGTACACGTGTTTAAGCTTGGCTTATTTGGGGTGTCAAATTGAATCACTGACTGAGAGACAGTGTTTTGAAAATGTTTTGATAACATGAAATACCCAATTGAACTCCAAGCTAAGCAGAGATTTCGGTATGATATAATCTGACAGATTATTTGAAGGAAATAAATTTTTTGTACCTATAGGAAAGATATTTTTGATAACATAACAAATATTTTCATCGTAGAAACATTTGTCCCGAGATGGGAATCGAACCCGCAACCTCCTGCGTCGCAGGGACACAGAGGAAGTCTAAGGAAATCTTCAATTTATTGAATCGAAAATCTTATTTTATTTAGAAAATCAGTGATAGTAAATATTTGATTACATTCTGTCCAATTTTATAACATTACAGTTTTCATCTTTAGAATAAAATAGAATATAGAGGTAAGTTTATTAGCACACACAAAAAAAACAAAGAGAAAGTACTTACAACTTTAAGGCTATTGGGAAAAACCTACAGTAGATAAATAAATTTTGAAACAGGGTAGGTTTTATTACAGTACTATTAGAGTCATATTTAGAGATATCAATGACTAGATGAAGCTGTGTGCATTTTTAGCATTATTTATCAACTTAACTTTACCCAGGTAAAATACTTTAATTCTATTTCACTATTAGAAGCTTAGTCTCGTCCGATCAAAGAGGCGAAGCCTGTGGAGTGGAAAATTGGCCTGGCCCAATGAATATTATTAAAGCCCATGTAACTTTATAAAATCACTACAAAACTTTATTTATCTCGTAAAAATAAGGACCTAGAAAATAACCAACATGAGACTTTTATTGTTAATGTATTTAGGATAACATGTAAACAAAAATAATTTACTTATTTTTAACAAACAAAATTACAGTTATCTAACTAAATAAAAACTAGTATTTACAATTGAAACAATTGAGCTAACTGCAGACTGTTGCGAACAAACTACAGGTAGCTCAACTGGTAGCTTTTTTTGCGAGTAAATATTCATATAAAACATAAATAAGTTTCAGGATGGGCGTAATTTAGGCTTAAAAGTTATGTTGAGTGATCGTGATTACTTCATTGTACCGACATAATTATAAAAAAAAAACAAAAATGTAGTTATAAGGACTTATCATCCTACTAACATTATAAAGGCAAATGTTTGTGCCATTGGGAAGATGTTTGGTCGAAGATAATTCCAAAAGTACAGAATGGATTAGGCTGATATAGGAACACTAGATCTAGAAATGGAATATGGAACATAATATTTTTTTTATTTAAAAAAACTCGGGCGGCATAATCTAGTAAATCAAGTAATATTATAAGTAGAGTTCGTTATATCCCGACTGCCAAAGAATAAGAAGTACTTAACATCTTTCAAGTTATCTACCAATTTAGTTAATTTAGTAAACATTATACTGAATTTTTGGATCCATCATAAAAGCTTACATAACAAAAAATATAAAAGTATTGGTATAGTTTCCTGTTTAATTTCTAAATAGCATAATTTTTTATTCGAACACTGCAACACCGCTGCATTTTAGGATCGTTGTGAGGATACCAAACCTTTATGGTCTCGCTCTGTCAGTCTGACCATTGAACTGAGTTCGCCTCAACTGATTATAATGCAAAACTATGTGCCAACATGCTAGCTGCTCATGATATTCTATGAAAAGTCAGGCAAGTCCATATTGCCTTAATAATAATGATAATAAATAAATTGAGGAGAACGCGTATAACGAAACAAAAATGAGTATGATGTCCCTAGCTATACTACAGTCTGAAACAGTTAATTATTAATATAAGATCAATACTACCTAGATCATATGAGAGCTATAAAATGAAAGTTTGTGAGCTATCAAAGACAGTGTGTTTGAACTTTCTGGAGAAAATGACGAAAGCGAACTCTCTTACTCTTAGATTTTGTATTTGTATGAGCCAATAATTTGTAGTATGTACAATGCTCAAAACCTTCGACCTACTCGTTTTGTTTACATCTAGAACAAGTCATATCAGTGGACATGCACCCTAATCCAGACTGTAAGTCTAAACAAATATTTAACAATATAGTACATGAATGTGTGGAAATTCACCCTAATCGGTAGAGTGTAGCACATGTCACGGGTGGACGGGCATATTTGAAGATATGTGACGATCCAGTGGCTGCCCAGTGAACCGGCAGAGGATGTGAGTTATTAAGTGGTACACTTTCAGGTGGTCCGTGGAGTGAGAGAATCCGCGCGAGCGTGGGGTTGCCACTAACGGGTTAAAATACTCAACCTATTGCGCTTTAACAATGTATTGTTATTTTACAGAATATTTGATATCAATGTCATTTAAATCCTAATTTATTTTATTTTCAATGTTCGTATTAAATTAGTATTATAAATTAGTACACTTAATTTAAATAATCATTAAATGAGATAATTGCACAACTAACATATTAAATTCAGTAAACCTACCATAAAACTACTATTTTCGAAATATGTGGGTGTCTCCCTTAGTTGCCTTTTACAACACCCACGAGAAGAGTGGTGGTGGTGAATTCACTTTATTATTTATTTATTTAAATAAGTATTATTTACTTTTAATTTTTAATTCATACTAATCAGCCGATAAGTGTGACAATCCTAGCGAATCATTCAATCAACACGAGATCGTGTTCATACAACACCAAACGTTTATACATTACACTGGTTCTGGGTGTTCCTATTGGATTTACCTGTGGGCGCGGGAAACGCCGGCTGTGCCTATAACTCTGGATTAATGCAGCGATAAATGTACTATGCAAGCTGTATAATAGGATTATTTGGATGCCATGGTAGATCAATGTTTAATCCTCACAATCGTATCACTCACATATTACTGTAATGTATAACAAAGTCGTGAGATATCGGCATTAAAGTGATAGTTGATCGCATCCTGCATAGGGTTTAATGACAGTGAAAGTACTTATTCTGAAGCAATATCCGTAGTAAAATTACACGTGCAAGCGCGGTGCTCATTATCAGCGCCGGCAGGAACTAATCACTTTATTTTCCCGGTGCAGGTTACGGAAAGTCAACTTTGTCGTGGAAATTAATTAACGTCAGCAGCAGGCTCAAAGCTAACATGGCCACTGGAGATGCACCCAGGCGCCCAGGACTAGGGCTTGCCTCTGTAAATCAATATCCGGTGACCACCCTGATCGCAAAACTTATTACAATTTGCTCGCATCTACTTTTTACGAGGTACGACATGAGAATCGCATAAACAATAGGTATTCCTTTTTTATGTGAGATAAGAAAATATTTTTGATTCGAATGATCTACGACCACTCATTTATTTTGTGTGCGATGGAGGTTCCCCAGAATTACGTAGTATATTCAGTAGAAATCTACAACTAAATACACCTTGTTATGAGATAGAGCTTCTAGTTTTTTACTGAAACGAAAAGCTTGTTTGGCGCAGGTTATGTATCAAGAAAGCAATTTAAAAATTTGTCTCGAAGGCGTTATACACTATACCTAATATAATGTTGTCGCGGCCCGAAGTGGAGCGGCTACGCGGCGTAGCAGAGCTACGAACTCTACGAGAGCTACGAACTGATCATTGTATTTTCTACGTAGTCTTGAAGATGTTTTTATAACAACCTTACCAAATCTACACTGATACCACATCAGAAGAATTTTTTTGTCAGTAAGATGTATGTTATATCGAAAATAGAGGGGCCTGAAATGCCTATAACAAAATATAAATAGGTATTTTGCACATTTTGACTGTCATTTCTAATATCGAAAACTGTTGAACTGCTTACGATCGGGTGTCTAAAGATAGAGTAATAGTCCAAATGATTAGCCACCAAAACGATAAAACATGATAACATTCCAGAATTAAAGTACACATTAGTACCTATTGTTAGCAGTTTGAAGCTTGAATATGTTGTATTCTATCTAAAGTAGGTAGTCTAGGTGTTTGTTCAAGTTCAAGTTAATTTATGAATTTGTCCTGGGAATAATATATTTTTAAGGGGTTGGGGCTGTTGGTTATGATTTTATATAGTTTATTTTGTTGGAAACGTCAATAACTAAATTTTTTTTATGAAAGCTAAATTACATTATGTATACATTTTGGCATTATAACCAATAAAATATTATGCACACTAAAGAAATTCAATTTAGCCTATGACCCCAAAAAAATATATTGTTACCAATATCAAATTCACCTTGTAGTCAAACGAAATAATATTCATGATATAAAATATCTCCTTTACCTGTTTGTGTTTTTTCGTTTAGTTCTACATTTTTCGAGGTCTACGTTCACTTCCTGCGGACTGAGGGGCGCAAAGTTGACTTGATTGGAAACCCTATTCCATATTTATTATGGGCCTGTTTTGTCATGTTTTACGGACGCAGTTTTCAGGATATTCTGGATTCTAATTTTGTAATTTTGAATATGTACAATTTAATTGAATCGTCATAAAACATTTGTCCATTCATAAATCCAAATAAAATTATAACGCTCTCATGGAGCTATTTAAAAATACTTCCTTATTGAATTTTGGATGGGTCCTAACATAGAAGTCTGGGTCTCACATTAATAAAAAGAACCAGTTTGATTGCAACTTTCAAGAAAACCACATCATCAGTTTAATAAATTGTTTCTAGGATTATGTGCCTTTTGTTACCACCACTATGCTGTTAATATAATGTTGGAGTCATGTGCACCTGTCCTTAGAGACATTATTAACCGGACGGGCGCGCTGCAAATAAATCGTCTACCGAGGCGGGTGCTCTTTCGATTATCTTCAAATCTTCATTACACCGGCCACGTATGCTCTATATCCTCGTACGAGATTTTATAACCCTTCTACATAGAGGCAAACTACTCTAGGGTTGGTACATTGATAAGACAAATAGCAATCGTAAACGTCTATTTTGCTCTACGTTATCTAGGCTTGTTTATACACAGTAGATAGAATGCTGCAGGTGTGTGTGAAACTTATATTGGTTTGAGACATCTGTGAAATATACGTACTTCACTTTTTACTGATGAATTCTAATTAATTCAATTTTGAATCCTATCCAAGAACAATTATATACGTAGGAACCGCGTTCGCACCATGCACTAAAAAATATACCCTATTTCAGAAAAGCCTATTATTTGCTTCATTATGTGATCAAAAATATTTGATCTTGCTGTCTTCTCAAAAGAAAATATAAAAATTTGAAGCTCGTGTTGTAAAAATGTACGTTGTGTTGGTTAATTATTTTTCTTCGCCAGAACATCTAATACAATAATGGCCACATCTCAGTAATTCGTGGTAGACAAATACTTATCTACCATTTTAAACTTATCTTGAAATGGACAAGTTTTTAGCGTTTGGGCACTAGGACAGGGAGCCATATCCCTTAACGACTTTTCTCTCTCATGGTTTCGTATTTGCATTCCACTCACATCTTAAAAAGCTACCCAGTACATTTTTACACTTTGCTGAAAAAAAAAATGTTGTTGCTAAGTCGTATTCTATCCAATCAAAAACATACCTAAATTTGAAAACTATCCAACTATCGTTCTGATAGTGGAACAATAAGAAACATCGATAAGAGCGAAGATCATAGAGAGCGGAACTAAGTTTTATAACATCTTTCATCGTTCTTAATCTTAATTTTTTCTGGTCATTATTTAATAAGTTTCTTGACAACTTTATTTCCAATATTTTTTTAATATTGGACTTTGGCTAGGTATATACGTTCTGAAATGACAAGAAAATAAATAAATAATGGTGGATAATCCGTACAGCATCATCTACCCCCAAGCTATGCAGAGCTTGTGTTATGAGTACAAGATGTGTGATATACTTTTTACGATATATTTCATAGAAAATATAATGTACTGGAAGTACTCCATTTATTTCAAAGATCAGTATAGTAAATGTTTATTATTCGAGAGAGTAAAAAGAAATATTAAGGAACAATAGAAGCAGATATTAAAACATAAGTCGGTACAAACCTGTCGCAAAAAGTATCATAAGAAAGTACTTGGACTAGCAGTGGCTAATAGTTATTGAACATTGCAACTTTCCTGGAAACATGTTCCAACTCTGTAAAGTAATAAGTACCAAACGGGATACCTATTTGGTTTCAATAACAAACTTTTAATGAATCATTTTCTGCAAGTATTGTGCTGCGTTTTTAAATGGCTTAACTCGTGACTTTTTTAATATTTTCGAAAACAAAAAATGCCGTACTCAAGCCTATGTTCTCAAGCACGTTTGGGGTACATAGTAATATTTGTATTAAAATATTTTACATATTAATTAATGGTCTACATTGCCAACTTGCAATTGAATGTACCTTTGGAAGTACCTTTAAGGGTAAAGAAGGAATAGTCGCGATAGTAACAACATTTCATGCTGTCACTTAAGAAGAACGAAATAAAAAAGAAAACAGTCCAGTACAAGAATAATCCAACAAAAGATAAATGTCAGCCGTTATATAAACGCGAATCAATGTCTCTAAGCGACCTTAATTATTATTATAATGTGTTTAAAAGCTAAATTACAAAAATATTTAGGATACCTATAGCTAAATTATCTTGAAACAGAATCTCCACCGTAAATACACACTCTACATCATAAACTGTTTCACTTGGAGAACAAAACACGGCGTAATTTATCAGACAACAGCTTCGGTTTCAAACCAACCTGAGGGCATTGGGCAATAGGCAAAGTAGACAAACTTTATATAGTTGTCGTACCGGGAAAGCTCGGCCGCAGTCCTAATGGAAACAATGCCGCCTGCGTCCCAGATAAGGGGTACATCAAGATACGTCGCAGTCCACTTAGAAACTTTGTGACGGGTACACTATCATGCATTCTTGTAGGTGCTTGTGTGACAGTAGTATTCTATGCAATAGAAGCGAGGCTTTCCTCCATGGGACCGGTAGATAAGGCAATGATTTTGTAACTGGCTGTCAAAGTTATAGGATGAATCATTAAGTCAAAAGTCAAAGTGCGAATTTACAGGATCTTGGACATATGGACATGTCTGATATTTAAAATTACTTAGGTAAATAAAAAAAAGGTTATTTTTTGCTTTTTTTATCTAAAAACTAGTAATATAAAGTAGTAATTTTTTTATAACAAACCCTTTTTGTATTTTCTTCCGAAATTCTGTCGGAATCGATCAATTAGCAAATATAACAATAACAAAAAGTCAGCCATCTTCAAACTGCTCCTGTTTAGTTTCCTTAAATTCCGTCCAAAACATTTTGTTCCCTTCATATTTTCAAAATAGAAATTTATCATTACTATCATTTTGTGCAAATTTCGCCATCGAGTTTCCAAGCTTAGTAAAGGCAACATTTATTTACACAAATACGTATTTTAATCCTAATTTGCATAATTCAAGCTACGGAATCATTCTGTAGTTCTGTACTACACGAAATGAGCGTATCCCAAGATCCCGGTACAAATTGAACCGCGTCGCGTCGCCGTCTTATTCTGAATTGGCAATCCATATTCCATGCTATATTATAAACAAGTACGACAAGTGCGAGTGTAACTCGCGCGCCGAGGGTTTTGAACTTTTGTCGTTTAGGTAGGTACGTATATTGACGACCTGTTAGCGCGGTGGGCTTACAACGCAGGAGGTTGCGGTTTGATTCCCGCCTCGGGACTAATATTTGTAAGATCTGCAGATTATTTGTTCGAGTGTTCTAGTCCTTTTCTACGAGTACGTACACAAAAATAAATCATCTAATGTGATACTTATATATACTTTATTAAGTATAACAGATATCGTAGTAGTACGAATTACACAAGCTTGCTTAGCTTGTCGCTAAATGATGTTGTGTGGATTATCCAGGATACATTACTCTTCTCATATTTTTTTGGAGCACGGTGGAATTCATGAATTCAATAATCTTACTAATTAAATATTCTTCGAGCGCAGTGGAATACATTGAGTAATGAGTATGGACTTTAAAATTTTGAGAACAACGGTTTTATGGCGCTTTGGAACTACCTACTATTACAGTTACTACAGAGATTAGTGGGTAGGTAAGTGGGTTGGTACCTACAATTATTTTTTCGACTTTTTTCTACGTATTTCACTAAGTATGAAACTTAGACGATTTTTAAAACCTGTTTTGAATTGTCGAAATCCATACCTTTGATTTGATATTGCTCTCAATGAAATAGCCCCCATTGTATGAAAATTCGTTTTTTGACCATATTTCGAAAAGTATTGTTTTTACAGACTTCTCTATATTTTTCCTGTAAAATATAGACCTATATCTACAAACGCTTAGTACATTTTATATAGATCACTCTGCTATCTTCGGAGATAGAGGGGGGGGGAACGGTCAAATTTTCGACCTTTTTCAAAATATTTCAGAAAGTATAAAACCTATCGAAATTTCAAAAACTGCATTAAAATGTACAAACTGATACCTTTCATTTGATACCCAACTCGGTGGGGTAGTCACCCCTTTAGAAATTTTTCCCGCCCTTTTTTGACCATATTTCAAAAAGTATTATTTTTACAGATTTCTCTATATTTTTCATGTAAAATATAGATCAATACCTACAAAAACTTGGTACATATTAAATCGATCGTTCTGCAATCTTCGGAGATAGAGGGGGGGTACCGGTCAGTTTTTCGACCTTTTTCAAAATATATCAAAAACTATAAAATCTATCGAAATTTCAAAAACTGCATTGGAATGTACAAACCAATACCTTTCATTTGATACCCAACTCGGGGGGGTAGTCACCCCTTTAGAAATTTTTCCCGCCCTTTTTTGACCATATTTCAAAAAGTATTATTTTTACAGACTTCTCTATATTTTTCCTATAAAATATAGATCAATATCTACAAACACTTGGTACATATCACGTCGATCGCTCTGCAATCTTCGGAGATAGGGGGGGGGGGGGGGAACGGTCATTTTTTTGACCATTTTCAAAATATTTTAAAAAGTATGAAATCTACCGAAATTTCAAAAACTATTTTGAAATCTACAAACGAGTACCTTTCATTTGATACCACTTTCGACTTTGTGCGTTCCATTTAAAATTTCGATTTCAAAATTTGTATGGAAAATCTTCATTTTGATTTTTCATTTATTTTCATTTATTTTTCTATAAATATGTGCGAGCGCACAAAATGTATTATTATTTCAAATTTCAAGTCAATAGCTGCAGTCGTTTCTGAGATATTAAGGATTCAAAACACAAAACCGACCCAAAGCGATTTCATAAGGGTTTTGCAACCGATGGCAAAACCCTAAAAAGGGACGATTCCGACTGGTATTCATATGGATTACTTGAGATTCCTGTAGATTGTTTGTAACAGTCTGCAGTTAGCTAAATTGTAAATACTAGTTCTAATTTGGTTCTGTTTTTTTTATTAATAAAGATAAGTATTTTCTATCTATATTATAAAACGGAAAATAATTCTCTCTTTTTTTGCCTACCTTTTCACACCTGAACGGATGTCGATAAAATTTGGCAGGAAGTAAACGGTATCACGGGGAAGAACATTAGGCTTTTTTATCTCGGAAAAGCGCGTATAAAAATTACTTATAACGTAAATTTTATAATCTTTGGTAGGTAATTTAATACATTTTATACAATTTTTCCCCATACCTGCGAAGGTTGTAACATCCTGAACATATTATGTTCAAAGTTCAGGTCAGATGTACATATACATATACAAAAAATATGTATTTTATGTACTCGTATATTATTATGTACTTATATCAGTTATCAAGCACACATAACACAAGCTCTGCTTAGCTTGGACTTGACAATACTGTGTGAATTGTCCAGCATTATTCAGTACCTAGTTTCATATTGTAGGGCTTCGTCTGTGGCGGCAATTCCGCGCGATATCAGCTCGTCTAATTAAAATGACGATTATCTCTAAAGTTTTGTAGTTGACTTCTTAGTCCTGTATTACCTTACACCTGGCCGGAGCCTATTTTCCTCAATATAATGCAGGCTTCCTATGAACGATTCTACATAACGATTTATGGAAACACCCAGAATAAGTGTTTTCAGTCCGGTGGGACGGTGGCGGGCCGAATGGAGCGCGCATACTAATTCGTGGTCGTCGAGCAGCATTCAAATACCGGCCCGGCTTACGGGATATGTGAGACGGTCCTAAGATTTAGTTTACAACTTAGATTACAGCGCCCAGCCGTGTGGTCAAGAATTAAACAATCTAATAGACCACACGTTACGTGCCCCGGGAGCTTCTGATTTAGGTAAATTCAATATCACGTCCAGGATTTGGAGTTCCAATTATGTGGTTAGATTACAAAGATTATATAAGATCAATTTTGTATGTTTTAAATAGGTTAGTGAAGTTTTTGTTATTACAAATAGGTATATAAAATGTATGGTTCTCTTATTGTTATAAATTTTCTCTGTTATATTTTATTTAAGCGCCGTAGATAAATAAATAGATAAAATAATATAAATGCGTAGTCTTAAACTAAGCAGAACTTGTTATGGGTACTAGATGACTGATAAACATTATGTCTCGAGGGCGGGAATAGAACCGGAACCTCTTTGCGTCGTAGGCGGATCTTCGCACTCCACACACAGAGTTCGCCAATAGAGTAGTAGTTAAATAAAACAAAATCAAAATAAATTAAGTGGTTAGTTAATTATGTAGCTACTATCGGATAATTAAGATATGAAGTATTTTTGTAATCATAATTTACTATAATTTATTGTAAAGTAAAAGAAAAAAAAAATATTTTGTTTCACAATTCAAACAATATAAATAAGATCAAATCAAAAGTTAGATCAAAAATAGCCAACTTCATTCATCTGATGCTATGAAAGGAAAATCCTGTAGCGCTGGTTTTCCGTGTGAGCAAGATTGGGCGCACCGAATACTCTCCCAATAAAAATATTTATTAATATACCTATTGGTTTAAAAATACGATCCCAAGATGTTTCAAAGGTCATACAACCTTCATAAACTTACCTTTGACTTGCGGCTGCCAATAATGTGTAACAAGGCACACCTACCAATTACCTTAATAAAAATAATTGAACCTGTTGAACGAATCGCGATAATGAGCAAAGCGCGACGATCCTAGACCGGAAGATGTCTTCTTTACCTTTTTGTATGCATTTACGTTTCAGATTAAGAGATCCAATCGGCACTCTCAAGTTCGGGCAAAGTCGGGTAAAACCGCCGAGTTTCGCCTATGGAAATGCACATGATTGGCTGGCAGGGGTTGGGGTGGGTGCCAACGCAGCCGAGGGAAGTTCCGCGCTGGAGGATCAGTTGAGATCGCGGGGTTGAGCGCCGAGGCCGTGGCCTGGCTGCTCCCCAGTTCCGTAGCCCGCGCTGTTACCTCGAGGGTAAGTATTATTCAATTAAAAAGCAATTTCTTCTGGGAACTGGAAGAACCACTAGAAACGGCGACAGTTTACGAGAGGAAAAAATATTTGTTATTTTATAGGTGCTGACGGATGCAGAAGGTTACTAGGTTTTATCAATAAAACCTAGTTATCTGCTTTAACATAGGTAATTGATAAAAGAAGGAGATTGATGAAAAGAAAAAAAAACATTCAAGAAGAAGTTTCAAGATACTGTATATTTCTTTTTTTTAAATTTGTTTTGTATTAATTATTATAATAGATAACTTAAATTCTCTGAAGTTTCATAACATCAAAAGTTTGGTAAAATTGTGTAAATTGATACAGCTCAGTAAATTGATAAAGCAAGAAGTAAATAACCGCCGCAAATAAATTGAAAACTTTATCTACATTAAATCCGTTCCTTCTAAAGGAACGACGTTAATAATCTTCAAAAGGACGGAGCGGGATCTTACCAAAATATTGTATACGCTTAAGGTGGGGTGCAAATTGGAATATTTAGGTTTTTGAAATTAATATCATGGTTACTGAAGCAATTTAAACTATACACTAACAGAAAATACCAAATGATACTACGACGAATGAGTTAAGTTGAGAATATTTACCGTCGGCAAAAAGTGACCCGACTATATTTTCCCCGAGGGTCATTAATCATTCTCAGAATGCGTAGCCGCAGATTATTGATAGCATTGATGCAGTTAATTAAGGCTATGACAGCGGCGCAAAATTATTGAAATCAATCTCGGTAAAATAGGTAATTTCTCATAATCCTACATAGTTCCATCAAACTTGTTGGGAAATTTTCTTTTTGGATATGTTATTGATATTCTTATGGTATGTATTTTGAAGGTAACTTTATCAAATTCTTCAAATCTAGGTTACTTTTGTTATACAATCCCGCTCCGATGGGGCAAAAGGGTCTTTTGGTAACTAACTAGGTATCAGAAATACGTTAATTTTTTACAAAATTCACTCAGTGTATTTAAATACCATTACAAGTATTACCATTAAAATATATTAGTAAATATTTTTTTAGAAATAAATATTCATAGCTTGTTAATGAAAATTAAGTACCTACAAAAACCTTTTCAATGAAAAATTTTAGAACAATGTTCCAACTTCCTTGTATACAGTTTTCAACAAAACACATTCTATTCCATTAGCTACCTAGTAAATGAAAACTTATAATCTGTTACAGCATTTACATTACAAACCTATTGTTTTCATATTTTTTATTAATAATATCTCAGAACTAAACAAATTAAAAACTATTTATGTATATACGCTATGTAGATGACATCTAAATAAAGTAAAGTCACGTTTTGTCGACAAACAATGCCTATGAATACAATGCTCCCCAACTCAAAAATAGCGCAAAAATAGGCGGTGGTGTTGCGGCAGATTTGGTCGAGGATCTCACGTCCAAAATAGATGTCTCGCCAGAACCTAGGCATTTGTTCCGTTGGAGTCGAAACTCTAGGTCCTTAGGGTACCGAGGCGTTCCAGGTTTTTAAAAAATATATCAGAGCTTCTGGTTGAAGCGACGCCGACGTATGACTCGAGAGCTGATACACCGAGGCACTGTACCAGCGCAGCGTCTTGAAGACGCTTCCGACTGGTTGAAATGGATCAGTTCAGCTATGTTTTTCGGATTAGGTTTTCATAGGTATATAATTGTTTTTTTCCTGAGGTAGAATGCAAATTTCATAAGTTATTTTATCACTGTATTTTTACAGTATATTCCTTACATTTTTCTGGTTATCTTGTTATTACATTTTACATTGAAATTGTGTCCAAGAAATAACTTTATGTTTTATCAAAAACATAAATTCGTTGAAGTTGTAAATGGAGTTCAGGATGTTGTAACTGAATTTTAAGGTGGCCCAAATAATCGATACTATACAAAATTCTCAAAAATATCGCATTAATTACAGTTCTATTAGAAAAAATACCGAAATAACGAGAGTCACAAGTTTGTGGGTTCGATTCCCGTCTCGGGAGAAATGTTCGTACGATCTACAAATGTTTGTTCCGGGTGTTCTGATTCCTATGATTAATAAAAAAAAACTACATATTATCTCTTATTTCGGATTTTTTTTTTTATAGTATGTATATGCTGGCTAAGTAGTTTGTTTAAATCAGATCAATATTGATCAGAACAATCTGGATCATCAACATCAATATTTTTCTCACTAAAGTTATTACATATGTACTTTAATAAAAGCTGTTCCAATGATAGGATTTAGATCCCCACATCATTCAAAACACTTGTTAGGAGGATATGTACTTTTTGCGTGGATTTGTGTATCCGTTAAAAGGCATATTATGGTACCACAGTCAAGTTTTAGGTATAAATTAAAAAGATATGATATTTTATTTTCACATGTCTTTTTGAGTAAAAAGTCGTATAATAGGTATGTCTTAAAGAGGAATCTTCGTGTAAAATTTTGTAGAGCTATGGCTAACTGTTGCTCAGATACAGGCATTTTCGTTCAAACGAAAAGATATAAAGTTTTAGCTTGTTTCAGGGGTTTGACTCCATACCTTAAAAAAACCCTAAAACACATGTCTTGTTTACTTTGAATAACTTTCTACGCTTCAAATTTTGATGAGCCAACAGATAAAGTGAAATTATTGTCAAAATGATTCTCTTCTCTTTTATAATAATACAATATTCGTAAATTTTTGGTGTAGTTTTGTATATTATGTATTATCCTTATTAAATAAATAAAAATTAATAATACTTCAATGCCCTATAAACACAAAATACAATCATATATCAAGGCTCTCAAACTCTCAACACGACTTTAATCCGGATTAATAAAGAGAGTGCGTTATCAAAACTGAGCACAATGTACACGGCGCTTGAGTTCAATATTGGTTTACATCGTCCGTTGGTAGGAAATGTTTGTAACAAAGGGAAATTCCAACATTTCACTCATCGGTCCCGTCATCTAGTAATGAAACAGAATGCCACAGTTGCGCTAAAGCTGCCCACACACTCGTCCATGTTTTTATTTTCACTCGCTGAACACTTGGGTAGTGCTTTAGTGCACTTTACTGGCTATAAAATGCATTCCAGGCTGGGAGATGATATTTTTGAGGTTTATACCCTTTGTGCATAGGTATAAATACTTATTTTACAGCATTTTAATGGCCAGCTACTAAAATTAAAACTATTCCAACGTCCATGGGTATTCATTTATACGATTTCCGACGGATTTAGATGATTTTTTTTCGTCGATCGTAATTATGTATATCTAATCTATGGTGAAATGTTTATTCGAAAACCACTATCTAAATTAAATTCCAAAAAACACGTCGTTAGTAAAAGCCATTTCCTGATACTTTTAAAGCAATAAAGAAATAGCCCACGGTTCTTTCGCAATAGGAAAACTTCTACCTGATTAGTTTGTTACTGGCCCATTACTTGTATTTAAGCCAGTCCCTCCTTACTCTTCCAAAATCTTAAATAAGCGTATGAACCTACTCGAAATTGACCTTATAAAAGTTGTATCATTCGGGTACGAAGGACCCTAGGCATTTTAGAAGTACCTAGTAGGAAATGGCTAAAATAGATTGCCAGAAACACCGTCATTGTGATCTTTCTGAAGCCTGCAGATGATATAGCTAGTAAGTACAGAATTTGTCATATTTATTTTATTAAACCACAGACTCAATTTTATATTTGTGTTTAAATTGGTTTTGCGATTTTCTGTTTACTTTTAATGAGATTTGAGGACTCCGTCGTATGTTTTGAAACCAATCAAACTTTTTCTTATTCTCCCTTTGGATGATGAACTTCACCCTATATGTGTCTAGTTCCCAATATTCTATGACCAATTTTATTATTTAAAATGATATGGTTTAGTCTATAGATTTACCTATTGTGGGTTGGATTGGATATGAAAGAAATAAAGTTGTTCACTATAACCGAGTCTATTCAATAAGCGAGTATATAAATTACAATAACAATATTCTATAATCCCAATTAGGCATATGTGTGTTTGCGGCGAAGGGTTGTTGAGTGACTGGTTGGACTCTGCTCTACAAATGAATTTGCTTAATTTCAGAACGCTAAAGTCTCGACTACTTTCCTGTAAACTATGTCACCACATCTACTAATATTATAAAGAGGAAAGATTTGATTGTTTGTTTGTCTTTAATACACTGACTTATTAAATTTAGTAATGATGTAAATAAATTTATCTTATAGTGACGGATTTCAAACATTAATTGGCCAAAATGGACATCTGAGTATGTATAGAACATACAAAAAAACTTGTTCTTTTTCCAAAAATATGTTATGTACCTCTATATAGACTACTTTACATAATTTTAAACCAGCCTTTAAAAAGGCACGCTCCAAAATACGATATGCGGCGCAGGCGGCTTTCACATGCAGAATTCAACAATGAAGCTCCCGAACAATCATAACCAAGCGCGAAGCTCGGCCTAGATTGATCGAATTCTCCCGCCTCTTTCACAGAATGAGTATTGTGGAGCACGTATCGCTAGAGCCACAGACAGGACATGTTGGCATGAATAGGCCTGCGTCTCCACAGTGTCATGCATGCAGTCAAATGCGCTCTGACTGCCTCTGATTCGATAACCACACTTCATTTCAGCCGTGCACAGTGACAATATGATTGCCATTTACCCTCTCAATTGAACTTCGCAAATGTGGATTGGAATTTCATGTTAATTTTATCCTATTCTGCATGGTCAAACAAAACCGAGACAAGCCGTAAGAGATCTAATTAGAGACGGAATCAGGAGTCGCCTCGGTTAACATTAGTAAAGTCCGTAGACGAAATAACGATTATGAGCCTTCACGGGCGGGCGGGCGGATTACCTAGCGGCTTAACTTTGTAAGTCTGCCTTTAGCGTCTAAGATCGCTTCATTCGACTACCTGAGAAATATTTTACATGATATTTTTTTTCATTTCCTACATTGAGTAGGAGTCTTTTTCAGTTTTACCGATGTAAGTCTCCGCGTGGTGCCCGGTGCATGTTCAATTGTTCATTCCATGAACGCTGGCCTTAATCCTCCCAATAAGCGTTGCCGTGCGTGCTGTTATTTGAATTGCTTTAACAAAATACTGTTATTGTTTGTTTTATCTTTGCAATGATCGTTAACGTAATTGTCTTTACCTATAATGCACATGGAAAGCTTTTTGTTTACCAAATCAATTTTTAAACACAACGAATTGAAAATCTTTAATTATTTCTCTTTTTGTATGCCTATATTTTAGTTTTTGGCGCCGTGGTTTTAAGTACCACGTTTAATCTACCATAATGCAAACAGATTATTACTCGCAATGATTGCAGCATGAAATACAATATTAAAGTTGACTTTGTTTATTCATTCATTGCATTAAATTTGTAGTCCAAGGCTGGTAATCGTTATCCGGAGACGCCACTAACGAGCTGGCCACCGTCTGGGTCTCTGATTTGACGTTTGCGGCAAACTTTACTCATTCACAAATATATCTCCGTCTCCTATTTCTAATCAGCATCTGTTTTCATATTCCTCAAGGAAAATTTATTGCTTTTAAAAGAAATACCCTGTAAAATAAAAGGCGAGCAAACCGCATCCAAAGCCACAATATTGCCACTAAATTATGGCTTCAAAACCTTTTAGCTCGAGATAGGTACTAAAGAAAATATCCGGTACAGCAGGTACCTACATGAAGTGCAGTTTCATTTTCTTCGAAGAAAGGCGCTTTATTGTCTGCGAAACCAAATAACCTCGACCATATCTGAGTTTTATATCGGCCAGCTTATTGAACCTCCAGTAAGAATATTTCTGTTTTGGTTATGAGATGTTACTGAAATATTGCACTTTGAGATTTAAAAGAGTTGAATACCATCATCCAATGTTCAGTTCTCTCTTTAGAATTTTATTTTCTAATTTTAGTACACAATCAGCACGTTGCTGAGGGCTATCAAGTTTCCACTGTTAACACTGAATGTGTGGATGATTCTAATAATACGAAAAATATTCTCTGCCAAACTGGAATATACAATAAGAATAGAAAAGATGAAACTTTGTAAGCTATCCGTGCACACCAGTAAAGTTCTCAACGCACCGTGCAGAAGAAAAGACCAATGAGGCGTATCAGGCCCAACAACCGGAAATAACGTCAAAGCTTTCATTGTTTCTGAAACACACTCGCACGGGTAGCCCGACATGCATTGTACTGCTGTACTACATTATGAAACGAGCTTATGTATTAAGAAAAATAACTACTTACATAATTGTTATTTATGTAATTCATCAATAAAGACTACATTAAAAATTTACCTAATTTTACATGCAGCTATTCCATTGCTTCAATTGTAAATACTAGTTCCAGTTTTAATTTTGTTTCCTAATAAGGTTATACCCTAATCAATAATTTTTTGCTAAGATAGTTATGACATTTTTTTAATACCTTTTCCGTCCCGATTATTATTTTGTAGCCACGACTATCCTTCGGCCAACCATTAGGATTTCGTTTCGACACACATCTGCAAATTAGGTTCAAAAAAAACAATGAAATTCATATACTAGTTAACAAGCTTTTAATCAACTTTTTTGTTCGATTGATGTTGCAACTGAATTTTAGATCAGTCCTCAACCGATTGAGCTGAAATTTGGCACGATATGTAAATTCGGTAATGCAATATGGTGCCATCGAGCTGGCCTGATGATAGACCCAGTAGTGGCCATAGGAACTGCTCGAAGAAACGACGTAAGCCTGTCTTGTTTGGATCTGTCTTCCCAAGCACGTTGGAATTTTCGAATAAAAAGTTGTTTTATTTTTTTTTTATTAAAATATTTACATTATTTTTGATGATGATGACGGCTTATAAATAGAACTTAAAACTGTTTTACTGTAAAGTTATTTATTTGCGACGCTCTAACCACGACTGACATACTGTAGTAAAACTAATTTGAAAATTACACGCACGCTGGCCATGCCTAGCCACCCAGGCAAGCGGGCTCTACAACGTCGAGCGATGCGGCGAGACAAACTATCCCCTGCCACAAACAACCCTCTGGTTTTACAATCCCTCACGTAATTCATGATAAAACCTTTATTAAAGAGTCGCCTGTTGCTAAATCCACCCCAATTCTTCCCGTGGGTGTCGTAAGAGGCGACTAAGGGAAACACACCAAGGGGGCGGGCAGCAGCGCCTTCTGCAGAACAACTACACCGAACTGCGATCCCCAACCCGGATGCCCAGCGTGGGGATTATGGGCAATAACCCTCACATAATGATGCCATCTATGGCGCTCATTAGGGGAGGCCTATGTCCAGCAGTGGACTATTATAGGCTGGTGATGATGATGATGGTGATGATGTTGCTAAATGCGCAATTTGGCCAACGATGTTAAATGGGATATAATAAACTTAAGAATGATTTCTCCTTAGTAAAAACTTCTGGAAGCGACCAGCCAAGTTTAATTATATTTTTATAAATGACGACAATTCTTTATAGAGAAGGCTTTATTGATATTTTACTCATTGAAGTTTGACGTGGCTTATATCACGCGCTTACACCACGGATGCAGATTTCCATGGTTTACACCTCCATACCGTTAAAATGTAAGCAAACCTTATTCAATTAAATTGGGCGACGCTATCACAATCTCAGCACGCTTATTAATGTTGCTTAAATGACAATCTTGTTCGTGCACAGAGTTAATGCTTGACTTATAGCTTGGTTTGTAAATGGACCGGTTTTGTTTTGCAAAAGAAAAGTGGAAAATGACAGTGTATATTTTTTAACTTTCCGAGATGCGATTGACTATAATTTTACGAGTATCTTTACAAAAACTATCGTATCTTTACAAAAACGATCGATCAAGGTTTTGCGTTAACCCACTCACAATGTTCACAATGAGGAGTAGTATCTCTTAACGGAAAGCTACTAAGTTTAAAACAACAACGCACCATTAGCTAAGACGTGTTTAACCTCAAAGTAACGGGGTGTTTATTTAACAACGTAACGCAACCCTCGAAGCCCCGATGCGTGGTGGGATTAAGCTTACCTACATTTTCACTCATTCAAATGTTAAACTGACATTGATTTATTCAAAGCAATTTTCATCTGTGCAAATGGATCCTATACGACTAGAAATAGCGGAAACGGCCATAAATATCGAAAATTGCAACGTAGAGACAACGCGTCGAGCGGACAATTGTTGTAATTTGCGGGCAGAAGCGTTCACGGCTATTTCTAATCGGTTGCGATTGTCCGTGGCTTACGTAAACGGGTTTAGATTTCTATAAAAATGGCATCGCGTAGGCACTAGGCACCGGACGATACGAATTTCTCTCGTACCGCCGTAATAGCCCATCGCTGAGCTTATTATCCGACGCCAGCTATTGAGAAAGGCTTTACAGGTAAATCCCGAATAGGTTGTAATATGGTTGTAATAGAGGTGCCGTCATGTCTACATTCTGTATTCCTAATAACTATAATAATGGACTATGTCTGCTAGACGCAAAGCCAAAATTAAGTACCTAATTTGTTTTGATTTAATTGTTAAAAAAAATAAATTACTTAATTTTGGCCTCACAAGTAACAACAAATTTAAAAAAAACCGGATTGATCTCAACTAAATCAATCCGATTTTTATTTAAATTTCAGAAGAAGCTGTAACAATGTTAATCAAATTAGAACAAATGGAATGTTCATAGCTGTTACTTCCTAAATGAAAACGATTTCTGAAGATATTTAATACGTAAAACTTTGTAACTTTTTTTAATTAATTCGTCTTCGTTTCTTTGCTTTTAATTTTTTTTGGTAAACTTATTTATCTTATAATTTACCCCTGCATTATTATTTTATCGCCAAGAGTGTTTTATCTAAGGATAAAATATCTTCTTTCATGAAATCCTATAAAATTAAAACAGTCAAAGATCAAATCCTATGTGTACAAAACAAATGTACTTTGACTTTAACGTCCTGACGAATAAGTTGGCTAGATTACAACTCTGCTAATAAATTCAGGTTTTCGTCACAGACCTAAGATTAAATAGAAGTATCAAACGCTTAAAGGCAAAGTAGTGGTCCAAAGCTTCCACATACCTATTCGTTAGTGGCGAGTGCACGGAGCGGATACAATTACAGGTGGCAATCCTCCTAGACGCGGAAAATGTGGAATTATAAGCTCTGAGTCGTAATGGAGAACCTCTCTTATTATTGCGGCGACGGTAGCCTTTGCAGTTCCTGCAGATACAGTCCAGTTATTGACTTGCAATCATGATAAACTTGAATGCTTCGGTCGTTTCAATGAACTTATTTTTGTTTTAGAAGGCTATTTATGCTGCATCGTAACTTTATCCTCCTGAGTGTACAAGTAGGTAAGTACGTTAATATTTTTTAATTTTATTTGTTTTATATGTAATTGTATATGGATCATGTGTCTGAAATAAAAGCATAATATTATTGTTATTATTTTTGATTTATGAGGAAAATATAGAAATAAGAAAATTATGTAAAACTACAGATTTCCTGTTGCATCAATCATCTCTTTAGTTGGTATCTATGAAAATACGTGAACAATATTCATATAATACCGGAAATAAAACAGGTGCTCGCAATCGCCGCTTTCATATACGTACGATTGTTTAACCCAGTAAACTATGCCTTGTTTTGATATGTTTTCTCTAAAATAATATGTAATATGGTGATTTATTTTAACAACAAATCGACCTTTCTGGCTTACTCGAAGAGGCGCCAGCAATTTGAATTCCTGTTATGTTTTGCGGCCAGACAATTGCCGGCCGAAAACACGACGTTGATTTTACGCATTTGACAGTAATTTTAAGTTCGAAGGAATGCTAAGAAACTCATTTTGGACATAAACCAAGGAAGAAAAATACGAGTTTAAAGTATCTGTCATTCAAGACATTACGTTTTGAGAAGATTGAATGTTTTAGTACTCGATGGGTTAAATTGATTTTGATTTTTTAATTCGTTAGCTACTATAGGATTTTTTTGGCAATAACCCCCAAATAATGATGCCATCTATGGCGCTCATTAGGGGAGGCCTATGTCCAGCAGTGGACTATTATAGGCTGGTGATGATGATGATGATGATGATGATGATGATGATGATAGGATTTTGTCAAAAACTGAGGAAAGTAGTCATTAAATTGTTACAGCATCGAAATGTAGTTCCAATAATAGTTGTAATATTTTTCGCAGTTTTCATATCGTTATCTTCCAATTTTCCTGAAAACATATTATGAAAACTATTATTTTTTATTCGTAAAGTAGGTCCTTACATTATTGGAATAAAGCACTAACAAGCCACGGTCCCCGCTAGCCACGCTGTGATGGCCTCAAATTCTGCTTACTACGGCTTACCGGCTTTCAAGCTTGGTCATCATTACAGAGCTTGCTGTCCGCGCTATAAAGTTACACTTCAGCTTGTCCATCAAGGGCTGAAATGCTGACCGCTTTATAATGGTCAGGACCTACGTTACGCTGCACCTTCAGCCTACATCATCGCGGCTATAACTGTCACGTCAGTAATGTACTATTGTAGCTATTTTGCAGCCGATAACTATTTTATTCAAAATACTCCTGATATTCATTCAACATTACAACTGAATTAAATCTGCCCCTTCCATAGCACTTCATTTTAGAAGTACAGATAAGTATAGTATTTTGTGAAGTAAGATATTTTTCAGTATTTATCATTAAATAATATAAAAATGAGGACACCCAATTTATATATAGATCATTAATACATTTTAAAGTTGGCATCGTTAACTATCATTTAGGTTAAGGCATGAAAACAGGTGCCTATTCCAACTTAATATTGTTATTTGTAAGATTTTAGACAAACAGGACACAAGAAGCTTTTCATTGTTTAAATAGCTGTAGCCTCGAAAGCTAGCTCTTTGCTTATTTAGGGGCTGCCGGTGAACAATTGCATGGAACCTGGTTATATTTGCGTACAGTCATCCCCGAACTGCAATGGGTATTAGACAGACTCAGCTAAGTATAGCGGCCACGCAGTACCGATTGTAAATCTCGTGTTCACACCAACATACACAACACGGTTACGATAACACCTCAGTAAAAGTCCCATGGAGCTTTCGAACGTTTTGTGAGAAGTTATTTTTACTCTGTCTGTACAAATACATAAAACAAAATGAAGCGTCTATATCGAACAATACTCATACATTTTAACAAAAAGTAGGGAAAACTTACCGCTATCTTTTCTTATTTGTTCTCAAACTGTAATGTTTGCCTATTTAAATATGTGTCAGAGAATTCTCCCCTAAAAAGGGTGATAAAAGCCCACAATGTCAACACACTGAATAAAAGTAATCTGAACAGTTTCCCCATTTTCTTTTTCCGTGACGATTTTTTGTTGAAGTGAATATTGGGTCCAAAGATTAACCACAGAAATAACCGTTAAGCTTTTTCGCATACATTTATATCTCGCCTTCAAAAAATTATTAACTTACATTACTTGAAAATAAATGATGATTGTCATTAATTATTAAGTGCTACTTGTTTTATCAAGCAGTATCAAAACAAAGATTGATTATCAGATTCGGTTCGATGTGGTAATTTCGAAATGATGTGTGCATTGTGGATATGCGGGAAAACAGCAAATGTATACCGTGCTCTACAAACTTCAGTATGGTTTTGTTTCATCTGGCTAATTGAAAACAGTATACTAGCATTCTTCTGGTCAGATTACTAGCTATAACGAGCTAATTCTAAATGACACATTGCCTAACAATTCCCCTTTCCACTCGTCTCAGTTGCGGAACGAGGCGAAGCCAATTTTCACTTGCAAATTCAATGAATACTAACCTCGTCTGATAAATTATCCAGCAATTTATTTGGTTGATTAATAAATAAATGAGAATGGTTAAAAACTCGGTAAATATCCAATTTAAGTAAAATTTCGTAAACATAAATTTGATTTAGCTCCCCGTTGCGGTGGGCCTTGATTAAGACACGCCGCTCAGACAAATTTCTTTCTATTTGGCTTGGCTACATCTAAATTAGTCGGATGGGAGTTACCATAGCTTTCGTCTCCTAGGTCATTCGTAATGCATTTCTTTTTTCGCTATCCATGGATGCCAGCCTCCTTTTCGTTTTAAAAAGAAAATTTCCTAAAACTCTCTATTAAGTTTTGTGCCTGACGATGGAACCAGAAAGCTGGTAATTGGTGAAATTAACAACAAGCAGTTGAACATTATTGAGGATGAGGATCATTTAACTCTTTTGTTTCTAGGTGTCGCTACTAGGTTAGTGCAGTAATGCCGATGGCTCGGTAATCAGACCGATGAAGAGGAGTTTCCGTTCCATTAGAAGGTACGGTTTTCATGTAATGAATTATCTTTCCTCTAGAGACAATAATTTGTTACAGCTAGTTAGAACTCAATAAACATGATTTTCGAAGACATTTTCTCAAAGATATTGAAACTATCCCCTCTCTGTCGTGTTATTACCGAAATACCGAATTTAAATAATACTCAAATCAAAGTGCTTTCCCCGCCCAATCCTGTTACTTATCTAATAACGAATACAATTTTCTCTCCAGATAGTATTTACATAGACGGCGGCGTTCTGGCGTTACCTACGTAAACGAGAAGAAATTTACTAGGTAGTGTGCGAATTTGTGTAGGAAAATATTACAAAGAATTTTTTTATAAGCTCTATAGTCGCAAAAGGACTTAGGTCTTAATGGGTTATTCAATTTCTTTGTTAACTTTGTTTTAAATCTATACAGGAAAAGGAACAATTATTGTTATTCTATTCGTTCGAAAGATGTTATAATTGATTTTTATAACCGTGATAGTTGTTGTATAGTAGTGTATAGAAGTAAAGGGATCTACAATAATGCCGAAAACAGCTTTCAAACGGATGATCCGATAAGCTTGAAATTTAACATGCAGTAAGAACCATGACATTACACTAGTTTGATATAATCGAACTTGCACTACCTAAATTCTATATATGCGCTAGGTAGATGATTGAAGTTTCATTAAAATTTGAAGCTCATTTTAATATTCGCTTGATCAAAGTTTACTAGAAACGCTAGTTATTATTGAAGTTGCAGTTCCAGGAATTATCTTGCATGAGTGCACTCTGCCAAGTTGCAGTACGATTGACATTTAAATATGAATATGTCGCACGTCGCATCCGCTTCCGACGAGTCACTAATGTCACGGGATTTTTCCACATCCATGGCCAGCATCTCGGCTTTTGCCAACTGAAGCGCGATCAACACCTTCATCTCCTAGGTGGCAATTAACATTTTCTAGCAATCTATTTTGTTTGATATTTTATAACAAACTGTACTTGCATTTTAGGATTATATTTAACGACTGCTATGAAATTCTTACAGCTACGCGATCACAAAAACTGTTGCGTAGCTTTATTTTTTAGGTTATTCTGAATATGGGTGGAGTTTTTAATTACGATACTTGGTAATTTTGAGGTCATAAATGTTAATAATTAATTAATTCATTTATTACTTTAAGTATGTATTATGTTACAATTAATAAAAATGTAACAAGCAGGTATTATTAGATAATTGTTAAACACAATTTGTTGAAAAAAACACAAGTTATTAAAGCAACTCAAGCCAACAAAATGGTTGTCTACATTTTTTTTGACCTTCGTTTGACTGCAATCTATAAAATCAACTGATGAAAAGTGATTATATGTACATTAGCTAAGTAGTTTTAAGTTAAAATAGCCTTCTCAGGTACTTACTAACCGGTAATAAACGCCTATACACCTTATTTCACGCAGTATATGAATGTATTTGAGGACAACACACAGTTTTTTAGATACCAAACGGGTGACAGACATTTATTTAGTAGTAATTTGAGTCTCCGGTAAAGCGTTTTCGCACAAATTGATGTCTCCCCTCGAACGACAAAAGTTTCGATTCATATATTTACAGTACCGGAAGTGGGAAAGTATTTTTTGTGTCAATTTATTGAAGGTATTGTTTAACATGAGAAGTTAAAGAAGAATTTACAAAATTAGAAAAGTAAACTACACAATTTATGTTAAAAGAAAAAAAAATATTGACAAATGCATTTTAGGTTTTACTTTTGAAATAATATTATATTCTACAAAAGCTTCCCTTCATTGACATTTAGGTGACAATTGCAAAATAAGCGCCTACCTACAGACGACATCCAATAAAACGATTTCGAAAGGAAGCAGAGAGATAACCTACTTACCGATCCAACGTATTCTATTTGCCTGTAATAATCGCGATGACAATCTCATATTACATAAAAGATTTGCCCCCTTTCGATCGAAATGCGATTTGCTTCCTTTCAGAATTATTGCAGAGTCGTTTCGAATTTTTTCGCCATTGAAAATGGAGCTACTACTTTGAGAGATTTTTGAATGTATTGAATAAGGTATTTGAATGGTTGGAGTCGAGACATGCATTAATATCGGTGAAAAGTTAAGAAGATTAGAACGTATCTTATGCAAGGTTTTTAGTATCATAAGAAATGGATCAATTATAATATCAATATCGTATCTAGATTCACAAGACAAATAAGTAAAGTAAATAAGTAAATGCTATTATTAAAGTAGGTATACTGTATAGTTTTTCCTTACTTACTTCCCTACAAGTAATTTTCGTATCGTTATCCCATAAATAAACCGTTAGATTTACTCGGCAAGCATGATAAAAAGAAAATAAACTCAATTGTCGCCAAGGAATTGTGTTACAGAAATAAAATACCCTCAATTACGAATAGCTTGCTCATTAATTGCTCAACATTTTCGAAGTAACTTCTTCAGCTACCTACACAGATTAAATATAGTGTATAAGAACATCACAACAAAACCTTGTCAACGCGTTTCTATAAAAATATATGAAGGCAACTGGATTTGATCGATGTTTGCTCTCTGCCTTAGATGAGCTCAATCTCAACAGATTCCATTCCTCAAACAATCCCTCACAAAATTGTGCTAATATAAGTACACATTCAATATGTACTCCAGTAACACTATTCAAACAAAAGTAGGCCGATGGGTCTCACTCGGTCTATTATATAGGTATCGCATGTAAACTGTTCAAGTTGACAATTCACGAGATAACGTAGGTGAAGTGCTAAAATTCGGCAGGCAGCGCTTTACAGCATTAGCCGAGAATAAGTTTGTTCATTACGAGAGGGAACAAAGAGGTAGGCTCGGCGACAGCGACAGCGGAGGAAACGTGCGCCGACGCCACGACAATGGGCCTTATCGCGCCGGAACGCGACGCCCGCCGCGGTACCGCCCGCGCCGCCGCCGCCCGCCCTAGCCCGCTCCGCTGCCACATGACGTATGAGCACTGAATAAATGGGAAAACTTTTAGCTCCCGTTATGGGAGAACGAACAATTGGTCATCTGTTGCTGTAAGGAAATGCTTAAACATGCGTTATATTAATCTTGCCAGACAAACGATAGGGGAGGCTCCGTTTTGTTCGGATAATTATTTCTTGCGGTACTTTTTGTTAGAAGATTTTTTTTATGATGATATTATTTGTTTAATTTTAATTATCTGTAAAATAATATTATGTGTACAGGGTTTTTGGTTATTCCGTTAGTGCAGGTTCTGCCCAACATTACGAACACGTTCGTAAGGACCTGGTCTGAATTGTAAAAAAAAAAATAATTCAGCTACCATACAGAAACCCAATAAATTACCAATTATCGATCCACTCAATCCACATCATCATTATATATTGATAAATATCTACTAAAATCATTTAGGTGGCATCAGTCTGGTTCGGATACAGCCAAGAACACAAACACCCTCTGATAATTTAGGGAGGAACCATTCTAAGTTCAGTTTTAAATAAAATCCTCTAGTGAACGAGTTTTGAATGCAGAGGTGTACGTAGGTATATCATTATTTTGTAAAGTTTTTTCACGAACAATTTGATTATAGGCAGTCCCTTCACGCAATGAATTGCCAAGGGTCGAGCGATTTGGTAAAAGAAAAAAAAATATATTATTTTTCTCAAAGTATTCGTTGTTTGTGTGGGTATTCAAATTTATGCAATATAACTATTTGAAGTCGTGGAATAATATAATTTATTTATTTTGTACTTATTCGTTATTTCAACACTTTTCAGCTTTCCGCATTCTAGAGAAGATACTTGAAGAAATTGACAGCAGAAAGTGACAGCAGTCTGAAGATCCCACTCATGATTCGGGTTTCGTGTGACAATGTGTCCGTGACGATGTGGTTCGTTGTCGACGAAACCTGCAAAATGAGTGGTTTGCTGGCATCTATAGCTTAGCGCTAGAACATGAAGAATTCCATACAACTTTTGATGTAAATTTTATAACTTATAGTTGTATTTAAAAATTTTGTAATAAAATCATTCGAAAAGCTTCTCCACGCGCGGGTCGCGAGCCACCTGCAAAATATAAACGTGAATCCCATTCGCATACTTGTCGCGACATGGCGTCATGTTTGCGCCTCGTTCCCGCTTATCAGTTTTTATCCCGCGACAAAGAGTATTTTGCGTGTGTGTTTCGCGCGCGATTGTGGAGACCTTGCCAGATTCGCGCCGCCGCTATCCGCGTGAGTATGGGGAGGCTTTTAGTTAGGTACATTATCGTTTTGTATTTGAATCGAATTATGTATGTAAGATATTTGATAACATGAGACTTCTACGCGCCTACTACGCCGTAGCACTAGCCGTAGCACTATTCGTGAATGTTGCTCAAACCCTTATAAATGTTTTAAATGATTTTAAATGTGAGGAACAGAAATCAATGCTGATGTTATTTTGTAGGTAAAAATATCACTCGTGACTCTGTTATCCGTATAAACTTTTATGTAATGATGTTGCTCAGAAAATATTTCTAGTATACTTAATACCATAAGAAGCTTGTACTTTATACTATATTCCTTTATAACCGTGCCATCATTATTGTTTAATTATAAAAACTGATGTATGAAAACCTGTAAAAACATAGTGTACTTTCATTATGTAAATACATTTCGAGTTATTGCACAGATTTCGGACTTTCACATTTAGTTGCATTTAAGTGCCATGTTTTTATATAATCTATTGTATGTTTGTGATTATTTTAGAAAATATGAATACACTTATGATTCGGGTTTCGGGATAACGTAACCGTGACTTATCAGGTTCGTTGTCGACGAAACTTGCAAAATGAGTGGTTCAATATCAACACTCGTCCTACAGAGCGGCGATGAAGAAAGAAGAAACGTATAATGTATAATTTCTGTAAAACTATTTATACCAATGCATTTTTTATATATACCAAAATGTTACATAGTACAGGTTTTAATATTAAAATAATATTTTGTCGTTTATTTATTTTAAAAATAAAAGTACATTTCATTGCAAGAACATTTTGTTATAAATAATATGGATCTTGTAATAACAATTTAAGAATTGTTTTTTTTGGGCAAGATTTAAACAAGATATTCTTACAAGTGCTAATTACTAATTTACCCTATAAGTAAATGAAATCAATATAAAATTTTAATTGAGATTTTCCCTGTTTTTTTTCTGCCACCTTGGTTAAGCGTAATAATATAGGTTTGTTATGTCAAGTTTCATTTACGATGATTACCTTATTATAAACCTTTCTCAAATTCACAATTCTTTTCAAGGCCGCATGTTACTTGTTCTAAATGTCTTTTAATTGGTATTGAATTGTTATGTCGAAATTAAATATACTTTGATTAAGTAAATTAAACGAAAAATTCTTCGAATTAATTTTACAAAACTGCTTTCTGAAAAGCTGCTACAAAAACTGGATTCTCGTTAACCCTTTGTAAAAAGTAATAGTCGCTCGCTTGAACCCCAGCCATCCAAATAAACCTGTGCATCAATTCCAATAACCTTAGCTTTATTTAACTTTATTCTGATTGAGCAAGTGCTTTTTAATTTGATAGGTGAATGCACACGCCTTCTCCCGCCCATTGTGTTGTAAAAGTATCGAAATTGAATAGCCTTTGTCCACTCGAAGCCTGCATGTGGCGACAATACAGGTCATTCGAAGTTCGCGCTCTGCATATTCTGAATAATATTTTCACTATTCGATTACACCATCTGTTGTTCTACAGGCGACTCGTTAATCTTTGTACAGGTGCAGCAATGAACTGTTTCAGTGGGTATCACATAATAGGCAATCGTAATGGACAGCAATTCATCAATGACTTGATAGCAGAGCAATCAGTTATCGGATGGCAATAGCCGAAGCTAGTGTTCGTGTAATCATACCTTCACATCAATGCAGATGACAATGAATGGGATTCATTAGCTTCTGTCCAACTGTGGCTATCACTTACGCCGGGTGCATAGTTATTTATGTATGACGCTAGCTAATTATCGTCTCTAAGGAGAAATTCGACATCTGTGTCGTAAAAATATAAATTTGTCCACTCTGATCCATTGAGAATAACTTTGGATATGATTCGACACGCCCACTCTCAAAGCTTTCAAATAACACGTACTGAAAATATTAAAACAAAACAATAGACTAGGTAGCAGTAGATAAAAAATAAAGGTGCTATGCGGAGATAAAGCTTTAAAGATATGGAGGCAATAAAATCTGAATGTAAAATTGCTGATAAAAGGATTGAAAACTTTTCATGACGGAGCGGAAATCACGCTCTCAATAGGCGATAGCACGTGTGTCATACATCATCCAATTCACAGGCAGGGCGGGCAGGTTAGGCTGAATATGGCCTGAATGCATAGCGTTCGTGTCGTCCAATTTCGCTAGCTAAATTGTTCATAACGGAAGTTCATATCCGGACGGCAGGTCGCCTGCGCTTCAGGCGAGATTAGGCGGTAATTACCATTTCCGGTGACAGGAGGACGCAGCCTTCCGCAGCTACGATCGAGATCGACGCCGCAGGAAGGAAAAATTTTACAACAATCGTTTAACTTCCGACTTCACGTCGTCGTTTGTAACGTTCTACAGTAAGGATGTCAATGGAAAATGGAACGATGCAAACAGGAAACACAGTAAAAACAAACATATTATGTTAAGTTAAGGTATAGAGGATTTATCGATTACCTTGTTAGGATTTAGTACTAGTTTAGCTTTATAGTTTTTAAATAATTTGGAAAAATTCGGATTTTCTCGAACTCTATTTCCGAAGTTTACGAGCAATCCATCTTTAGGGTATGTGGCGTTTGTAGATATTACTCTCACTGAGTCAGGTATCAAATAAAAGATTATTTATATATTTTAAAATTTCTTTAGGTTTTTCTTTTTGAAATATTTTGAAAAGAAGTCTAAAAATTACCGTGACCCCCTAATCTCTAACGTTTGCAGAGCAATCCATCTGAAATGTAGGTATTTTTTTAGTCTAACCGTTGTTAGTCTATATGTATACCTACCTATACCATATAAGTGGTAATTTGTATAATCGACAAACCTTCGAATCCCTCGGCACAGGACTACACTCACACTTGATGGATCTTATTTAAATAAAAAAAAACAGTGTTAATTTTAAGTACTAATAATTGCAGTGGGTTTTTAGGTTTTTCAAAACAGTCAGATTAAGTATATATATACCTACACGAAATCACATCTCTTTGAAAGTCGTTTTCCAAGATAACTTTCTGATTATGGTAAATATTTTGGCTCCTTAACACTTGAATGACGTATATTTTTCATTAATGGCTAAAAAAAGGGACTTTCCTAACTACATTTTCTGATATAAACTGTTTGCGCTCGACATTTACTTGACAATCTCCTTTTTATTTTGTTTAAAACTCGGTGATTGTGTGAGGAGACATTGTTTTTATAGCCTCCACCCACGGCATCACAAAATTTCATTTAGACCCAACCAAAAGTAGTATTGATGTTGTCTTTGGCTAAACATACCTACAGCACAAATACAACAATACGACACAAACCTTCGTAATATTAAATAGGATGTTACATTATTGTGGGATGCATTGTTAACTTATGAATTGGAAATAAATACAAATATTTTCAGGTCTTTCATATAAATACTTTAGAATTAGCATACCTACTCCGCTGTAATAAAGATTTATATGACAAAATTGAGTGTACTCCTATAAATAAATCAGTAAATCATATTTGTTTAGAATTTAGGAGATGGAGTGGAAAGGATGCGTTGTTGTGAAGCCGCGCAGCCCGTCGTCGATATGATCTAATAAGCTAGCTCGGCGCTTCCCTAATGACATGAATTGAGTATGTATCGAATCACTTAGACCGGTGCGCTCCTGCACTCAATTTTTGGAGCATGACAACATCGATGGCAAACCTTAAAATTTTACCTCCTGTTCCTGCTTTTAGTAGAGATAAATCAAATTAACTACGCCAGTTTTGACATCAAAGCTGTACAAAAACAAGTTCGTTATACTGAGCTTAATTTCACGCGGTATCACGGCATTTCGCGGCTGAGAAATATTTACGGAAAATGGTGCCACAATTAAGATACCTACCTAGCACTCTCGAACCCCTTTTCTAATTAATTAATTAGGGTGATTATAACGCAGACATTTATCGTATTTAATGTCTTTTAAAAATTAAAAATACCGTCTTTTAAAAGGTAGGTTAGAGAAGAACCAAGATCAAATGTGAGTGTGGCTTGCGCGCTGAGAGTTTCGCACTTTCGTAAATTTTATCATCAGTTACAGATTCCGCTAAATAAAAACTGTCTAAAAACAGTAGGTAGGTATTGGTATATGGATCAGTAGAGTTAGCTGTAGATTGTTTACAGTCTGTCGTCTACTTCAATCGTTTCAATTGCAAATACTAGTTCTGAATGGGTTCTGTTATTGTAATTTTCTTTGTTACTAAATAAAATTATAGATACCTAGGTAACATACATTTCAGAATGGATCGCTCTTCAATTTTTAATCTCTCGCTCTCCTCCACGTCCCCGCCAACGTTTGAATGTCATTGGTCCGGTTTTAGCCATCCACGTTTGAAGTCAGTACTTATGCAAAATACTGCAAAAGAACAACTCGAAATAACCAAGCGAAACACTCGCAAAGTTACTAAATGTTTTATTATATAATAAGTTATATAATATATTTTGTAAAAAATAATTAAAAATTATTAGGGGAGGCCTATGTCCAGCAGTGGACTATTATAGGCTGGTGATGATGATGATGATGATGAAACCTAGGAGCACAATACTATAGTAAAATACCCTCAATATTAAAAATGTGAACTCGTGAAATATCTTTAAAACAAAAGTACTTAACTGAATGTTTCCAATTATTTTAAGATGCATTGGATGGGTGTTTAGTTAAGTAATACTTACGAAAACATCCTACCAACCTTAGCTTATACTAGAGGTATACCTACTTTAGAAGAACTCTTTCTCATATAAGTGACATCGCGTCTTTTTGGGAATAAATTTCAATAATGCCATTAGACGTTTATATTTGTTGTGCGTCGTCGGTGCATCGGGTTACAGGAGGCGGTCCGCCCATAGCAACACGCACTGTCACACAGAGAATACTTACAGAAGAATCACTAAAGATAACTAGATAACCTTTATACTATTATACCAGTCTACGAGTACCAGTATTTGCGCTGGCTTTATGTGCAACGCTGCCCCTAACATCTGGAGCGGTCACTCTTACTGCAGGTCGCAAGGGGCGCAAAATTAAATTTAACGTCGGACTCTTGAAGGAGCTTGCCACAGCCGTGGCACCATTTTTTTTCGAAAATCGTTAACCGCTGCTTTTGCTATTATTTCTTTATATATAATATACATACATATTCCCAGCAGTTACACAAAAACATTCGAGGCCGTTTGATACTTCTGCAGTTTCGGTTTTTTTTTAAGTGTTAGGAAGAAAACCGCCCGGGTAGGTAGTACCCACGCTACAACGCCAACTGCAGTGCTCAACCTCTGTTTAAGGTCACTTTGCTTGCCCACCACCGCGACAGGTAAAAAGAACAATTTGAAACCAATTCCATTGAAAATTACTATGTTAAACGTTGCTATGCAACCCTAAACTGCGCGTTGTTCTAATCGTACTTTGCAGGTTTATTCATTATCTTACTCAATTATCCTAGGACTGCTGTACCCAGGGCGCAGAATCATAAAGTACGCCACTGGTTAGAGTCAACTTAGCCTACCGAATAACGTACCTACTACACTAGGGTTTTTGGACGTAGGTTGGGTAGGTACCTATGTATGTTATGTTTCAAATAACCAAATTTTACAAATCATATTAAATCCTGACCAAGATTCTACTTTGTGCCATTATCTTTCATTGGTATCAAACATAGCAAAGAACATCCTGGATGAAGTCACCTTGCAACTTTATCAAACCGAAAGGAACAAATTTTAATTAAAATATAAAAGCAATTCAAAATATTTTTTTTTCATAAATAAAGCGTTGATGATTTCCACTGTTTGATTTTGGGTTCAGTAGGTGAGTAACAAACTGGCTGCATTTGACATCAAAGCTTTGACCATGCTACGCAGTGGCTTTTAACAGCTGACCTGAAACTGAAAAATGACAAGAAAAACTACAGAGTTATAAAGATTTTTTGACAATTTTAGCATTTTAGCAAGTTACGAACTTCTATCACCGTCCTCTACAACTTTTTGTAAGAAAGGCAAGCTTGCTCTCTTTTTGAAAATATCTGACAAAATGGGGCACGGACAAAATTTTTGAGATTTTTCTCATTTCGACATTTTACATTGTATTTTTTATTCTGAGTACTGTAGACATAAATTGATAGACGAATTTTAATATATCACGATTCCATACGCTACTAAATAGCTACGTATAAAATCGTGCGATACAAATTTATTAGCATTAGCAAGTTGGAAGTCGGAAGAGCATAAACATCAAATTTCAGTTTAAAGACGATGTGATATCAGCGTCACAATAATGTGTCAGTGATAATAAAAATAATAAGCACTTGGAATATTTGTTCACTAAAAAATATTCACGGTGAGTGTTCTTTCCAATCTATACGTAAAGAGATTGTCGTTCAACATGAGCGCTTGGAAAAATAAAATAGCATAGCGATTTATTTATTCCCTGATTGGATGTACCAATCAACAATACATATTTTACATAATTTACATGAGTTTTGATCATCCAGTTGTTGAAAATTCCTTTGAGAAACCAATCGCTAAAAACTTTTGAAACTATAGCATCATAGCAACTATAGCATGGTATTTACGTAAATGACTTTAGAATCGCTAATAATCCTGAAATCGCTGCTAACATTTACATTATTTCTCTCAATATCAAAATCAAAGTGCCATAGTAGAAAAAATTTTGAAACAATTTTTTTAAACATTTTAATTTCACTATTTGATCAATGTTCAGGTAATTTCCAACTGGTATTGATATGGATCAGTTGAGCTACCTGTAGTTTGTTCGCAACAGTCTGCAGTTAGCTTAATTGTTTCAATTGTAAGTACTAGTTTTTTTTATTTAGTTAGATCATTGTAATTTTATTTGTTAATAAAGGCTTTTCGCCACATTAAAAATGTTCAGGTAAAGTAACAACAAAAGGTGCATAAAGAAACATTATTCAGCTATACGTAAGGTACCTACGAACCTAACGTAACTAAATTTGTCAACAAAGGGATGCAAATTGAGACAAATCACGAGCGGCGGTGCTAAGTTGCGCTGAACGCGCGACGAAAAGCGTTAATTGCAGATAGATACCTAATCTACCTAATAGCAACACTGAGTAGCGGTTTGCTACAACTTAAGTACAAAATAACCTGGTAATTACCTGGAATAGGTCTCGCCACTTTCAAAACCCTATAAGGACATTTGGTGGGTATTTATTTGTAGTCAACAGTACGAGGAATAGTCAATGATGACATCGAATCGTCAATACATTGTTGTTGTATACATCATTGAAGTGGAAGGTATGATATTTTAGATATTTTAAACAAGAGGACGTTATTTTTCTTTGACGTTATTGACCTATCCTACACAATAATCCCTGTGCTTGCTCTACATGCAGTATTTGGTATATAGATGTAAAAAACTCAGAATTATCAAGATCAGACTAGTAAATAACAACAAATATAATATTCTATTTACAATTATTAGGTAGGTACAACTAAAGTTTTGCTGTTCACTAACGAAAAGAAAGCCAAACTTCGCAACACTTGAGTGAATTGGCAATTTAAGGCACTTATACCCCGAGTGGGTGGACTTATGCACTTTAATAAAAAAAATCTTAGTCTTTTCCATTGACTTTCTATGAAGGAAGTTTAGCTAATGATTCCCAAATTAAATAAAACTGTAATTTCACACACTAAAACGCTGTGATACAATTCAATCATCGTCTATTTATTCTTGCAATAATAATATATTAACAAAGAAATATTCAAAGAGGTACAGTAGGTACTTAATTGTATAAAACAATAGCAACAATTCTTGCAACATAGGTTTAATTAATCTCTAATCTTAAATCTTTTCGTAGATAAAAGCTGCTTTTAAATACACACGTCCATGTCTTTGGCTAAGACCTAAACATTCACTGCCCAGCCTCAGATGCTACGACCTGAGACTGGGCAGAGAATGAGCTAACGCAGCTATCAACAAATAAGAGGTCAGTCTGCCCATTAATCAACAACATCAGCCTATATCAGTCCACTGCTGGACATAGGCCTCCCCTAATGCGCGCCATAGGTGGCGTAATTTCATCTGGGGGTTATTGCCCATAATCCCCACGCTGGGCATGCGGGTTGGGGGATCGCAGTTCGGTGGAGTTGTTCTGCAGAGGGCGCTGCTGCCCGCCCCCCGGTGTCTTTCCCTTAGTCGCCTCTTACGACATCCACGGGAAGAGTGAGTTGTGAAATTCTATGCTGGCACCACACGGCCCTCGGTTAATCATTAGTTTACAAACAGGGATATTTACTATCTCTAAGTATTCTCTCGTCCACACCAATTTTTCCAATAGCATGAAAGCCCTCAAGCCGCACAGCGCATTTGTCTGTCATAAAATATTGTAAAGGGGTTTTGTTTCCGTAAATCACAGGTAGTTTAGAGTGCAGCGACATCGAGCATCAGGTGCCATACACTCACGCAAATATCTTATGAAAATACTGAGACATCAGGTAGGGTTGTTCTTTTTATCGATATAGGATATAGGTTCGATTCATCCCGTGAACACGATAGAGTGTAAACCTGTTCAAACGTCGGGAAAAATAGGTTAATAAAATAAATATCCGTTAAAATAGTACAATAAAAAGATAACATTAACATACCTCACACTCTCCAGAAGTGAGTGGTATGTTTAACTCAAGTTGAACAAAATGAAGTTGATGTAAGACTTTTACTTTTTATGTAAATGTAATAAGTTTTACTAAAAGGGGCGCTAACTGGTTTGATAAGAATCAGTTGCACCTGTAGACAGCAACAGTCTTCAGTTAGCTCAATTGTACATACTAGTTCTAATTTGTTTCTGTTATTTGATTGTATTTTTTTAATAAAGATAAAAAATTTGCTAAATGCAACCAAAAAAATAATCTGATTTTTTAAAAATCTATTGAGTAAATAGACAATTTATATAGGTAGGTAGCTAGGTTGTTTTTCAAGAAGTCGGGCATTTTATCAAACCAGTGGGATAATAAATAAACCATACAATTGAAATTATATCGATAGAATATAAAAGGCAGTCGCAAGCCTAGGCGCCTCGGACGCCGCCGCATCCTCCAGCCAAACGGTAAACACTTTGCTGTAATCTCGAGATGAGAAAACTTTCAGTTCTCTTAATTCAGAAACTTATTCAACAACCTAACAACCTTAGAGGGACCGCGAGGCGAGCACAAGACAAACAAACCCAACTAAACCTAGCACTTTGTAGACGTTTTAATAGTTCAATTACAGTCCTCGATGACAAGCTCTCATGAACGTTGTGTCATTCATAGATTATTTAGTAATAATAAATCATTTATTTCAGGCAACAAAAGAACAGTTATGGATGATAAAAAACTTATTTTAATGCTACTCAGTACCGCCATTCTGGCTTTCGTGGCATTTTTGTGGTTTTAAACCCTTTGATAAATAATCGATTCATTCAATGATACTCCCAAAATCATCAAAATCCCTCTTACATCTTGTATTCTATACTAATATTATAAAGAGGAAAGATTTGATTGTTTGTTTATATGTTTGTTTGTTTGTTTGAATTGAATAGGCTCCGAAACTACTAAACCGATTTGAAAAATTCTTTTACCATTAGAATCCTAAATTTTCCGTGATGAAAATAGGCTATACAATATTTTCAAAAAAGTTAGAGATTCGCATGAAAAATTCAATAATTGAACCGTGTGCTGTATATTCAACCTCTTTTTCTATTATGGCGCGTCAGAATAGAAAAAGAGGTGGAATATAATATAGCGCACGGTGCTTGCTTTTTCTCTACGGCCAGTGTCAGTTATGGAGTGTCGAGTCAATGTCGAAAACCCCAATGCTGTTAAAAAAAGTAAAGGATCCGTATGAAAATTGTGAAACCCATCGTTTAGTGTGTATAATTTCTGAAATTTTTTTTAATACCCGTGCGAAGCCGGCCGCTAGCCGCTAGTATTAAATAAAGACATGATGGTCTGAACAGCAAGGATCACGCGATAGCCAACTCAAGCACTGGATTACACGGATTAGAGAATATCAACATAACGCTACATGTACATACCTATTCTAAGTAGCCTATAAGTAGGCAATCTTGATAATATGTTGAGACTTATCTCAGTGTGTTATTCTCCTCGGAGAAACTCTGTTCTGTGATCTATATTTCGGTTTCTCTTTTTAAATTGTTTTGACAGTGACAGTATTAGCTGGCAGATTTGACAGGACAATGAAAACGTTTTCCACGAATAGAGATTATAAAAGTAGGTACTTGAAGAGTTTAGGTGGTTTAGGTACCTATTTTTATTTTTTTAAATATCGTAAACCCCAACTTAACGTCATCATACCTAAGTAAGCCTTGTTTGGTTTACACTCCAGTCAATATATTTGCTTAGTATGTGGAAGGCATTAAATAATATTTCGAAGATTATGGTAAAATATCTTACCAATATTATAGATAGGAAAATATTTTTTTTGTATTAAATAGGCTTGCAGTTTTTACCTTTATAACAGTTTTAAAACCTAGACAGGAACGGAAGACAGAGCAAGACCATTATATGCCTCTCTCTGTTCTTTTTTCTATCTCTGCAGATAGGTAATTGTAATTTAAAATCACAATATATTTCGTGCGTAGTATAGTAGAAGAAAATAGAAAGGAACATTTTCAGCAGAATATGGAGGTAACATAATGGTCGTTTTTGAAAATGGTCACACTTTTGTCGTGAAATTGACCAGTACCTCCTACTGCCTAATCTTCGAAGTAACTGCCGATCACGATTGACAATAGTTCGAAACCCTTAGCGCTCAAATTACACTCTAAATTGATAGATCTTTTTGAAATCTAACTGCAGATGAGTCCAGCCAACCGTCCGCTGTGTGAAGCGAACGACGCGCGTCCGTCAGTCGCCATCACAGATATGGACACAGTGCACGAAGAAAATGACGACAGGTAAAAATAATCCCTACATAATATAAAACAAATTCGCTTGCCGCTGTAAGTACTTAGATCGCGTATGAATGTAAACGGGTTAACTACGTGTTGCGTTGTGTGTTGCCGTGTGGTGTCGGCATAGAATTTCACCACCCCAACTCTTCCCGTGGGTGTCGTAAGAGACGACTAAGGAAAACACACCAAGGGGCGGGCAGCAGCGCCTTCTGCAGAACAACTACACTGAACTGCGATCCCCAACCCGCATGCCCAGCGTGGGGATTATGGGCAATAACCCCCAAATAATGATGCCATCTATGGCGCTCATTAGGGGAGGCTTATGTCCAGCAGTGAACTATTATAGGCTGGTGATGTTGATGATGATGTTGTAACTACGTTTGTGATGAAGTCCCTAACGTTGGTGTTCTTACTCACAAGCAATGTCGGTAGTTAACCCGCTTACATTTATAATGAATTCGTCAACTTTTTAATAGTAAAATAGTTTACACACGTGGTAAAAACAGTAGGTACCCAAGTAGGAACTTTTCCCAACTGTTGTTGAAAATCACTGATCAGAAATTTTACAAATGTTAAACGGAAAAGTGTCAGCGCAAATTTTCTGCTTGTACAAACTTGTTGACCTTTTTGCTTATAAATTTCAAATGTTTACGGGGCACCAAATGACTGGTGATATCTCCTTTATAAATACCATCGATCAATGTATTCGAAGGTCAAAGATAAATTGAACTTTATTAACTACAGGTGTAAGGCTTATACCTTACATACAACTTATTACACAGTTCGGTCTGTGCGGTGTCGGTTAATGATGTTTATAACAGCTCGGAAATGAGGAAGTCGGTTGGCAGCGCAGCCTCGGCTCTACAACGGACAACTATTCTCCATAAACAATGGCTGTACAAACCATTTAATAATAGTTGCCTCAGTTTTTATCTCGTAGTGGAACATAACTCTCCTACTTACGATGTCGGGTAAAAAGTAAACCTTGTACAGTACACATGATACCAACAGATATACTTATCTACCTAGTTATTTTCTTTGTTATAGAAAATCGTCACTGTAAAACGTTTCAGTTTATTTGTTGATTAACATACACTTAAGCTGTGTGGTAATAGACAATTTTATAGTTATATCTAAAGGTTAAACACCTTAACTCAAATATCACATAAAAATATAAGGTTTTAAAGCATATCGTTTTATCATTGTTAGAAATGATGTAGCCCGTAATTTCATCCGTGTTCACCCTAGGGACCCTTTAAAAATTTATATTATGTTTTCTTAGCTCCTATTCCATTTACCTATTAAATTTTTACAATAAGTTATTATATTATATTAATTATAAGTAAATAATACCGGATAATCCACACAGCATCATCCAGTCCCAAGTTAAAAGATATTAAATAAATTAATATATTATCATACATACAAAACTACCAGAACACGCTGAACAAATATTTGCAGATGGTACTAAAAAACTCCCTAAGCGGTAATCGAACTCACAACGTCACAACCTCCTGTTTCGCAAGTGGACCTTGGCCCACCGCGCCCCAGAGGTCGTCTATATATAGATAAGTAGGGGGAAACGTTTATAACGGTAAATTAAACTTTTAGATTTTCAATCTGTGTATAGTGGATATAATAAGATAATATCAGTCTAGATATTTGTTCTGTTGATTGAACTTAACTAGCCCGGTGATTGACAATATTTGCATAACCTTCTTCCATAATCTTGTCTTACATACATACATCTTTGTAAATACAATCTAAGTCTTTCTTGCTATGCCGATACTCGATTTTTAATTGTGCCTTACGTTAAATTCAAAAATATCGATCCATATTATATATGGATTTACTTTGATTATATAAAGTATCTAAACTAGATTATGCTGTGTGGTTCATCTAGCATATTTTTTTAGTTACATATATTATGCCAGTTTTTCAATCTATGATTTACTAGGGTAAATAAAACAAACTAAATGAACTTAAATGCATCTAATAATTGGCTAGTAACAAGTTAAAAACTTTGTTTTCACCCTCACAGATTGCAATATTTTGGATCCATAGTCGATATTCAAAGCAGGTTCTGGTGGGATACAACAAAGCGCTGGAAGACATTTCCGGCGAACGGATGCACATTTAGAGATTTCCGCCTCAATCCTAGCAGTCGAAATAGCTCAATACTGCTGCAGTACAGTCAGAAATTTCCTTTAATATCGATGTACAGGGTGTATTCAATTTATGGATGCGTAATGGTTAAATGGTGATTCACTTCTTATCAAGTAAACACACTAAATGAGTTAGTTATTGAACGAACACAACCTAGGTATCTATCTATACTTAACCTAAGAATCCTGTTCTCATGTAAGTGGCATAATTTGTCTTTTTGAGAATATATGAACATTAAACCTTTTAAATTATGGTTGAGCTTTTGCGTAAATCGAAGTTCAGCGTTCAAAAATAATGGGTGTTGCAAGCTGCTGTATTCTACGAAAAGAAGACCGAACTTGATTGAGACTACGATCGCGTAAAGACTTAAAATCTCTTCTGGAAAAATTATAATACATCTGATATTCTAGAGAGGCCTTTTCCCAGTCCCATCTAGCCCAGACCAAGCCCAGCAGCCCAGCAAAAGAATATCATATATGTATTTTGATTTAAATGACAGATTTCAGATTTTAAATTTATTTCTTTAGGCTTACAAAATAAGCACATCGACAAGTCAGACGTCAGAAGCCCGTGCTGAACTGATATAATAATCATAATAATAATGCTGGACAATTCACACAGTTATATGATAAATTTTAAACATCCTGTATACTATATGCATACCAACATACCCCCTGGAACTATGAAATGCATACACAAAGAGGGATTTGGGTGAAGCAAAGAGCTTGAAAAATATTTATGGCGTTTGATAGACCGCTTTGTGTCGCAAACACTTCAACGTAAGTACCTAAATCCACGGTTCACCTCCCTCTATGCAAAATAAAATATAGGGTTTCTATTCCTAGCAAAGCATACGAGTACAATAGAAGACAATGATAGTAGGTCGGTACGCACTACCTTTATGGTTACATATTTCGTTCCGACGGACCGAACTACATATAATTTATCTACCTTTGAAACACGCTGTTTTAATTTAGTTTACTGTACGTACATAGATCTAAATTAAAACTGTGTAAAATTAAAATAATAACGTAGGTATTTGTATGTTCATAAATGATATATAAATAAAACGATCAATTACTTTGGAAAATTTTAAAAAATATAATCAATAACTTCACGGTTATTTACGTAGGTTCTCATGCTGGAGACACTTAGCTTATTATAATTATATTCTACATTTTTAAGGTTTTTTTACCAATAGGTATCGATGTGAACCAAATAAACATATTTGTGTCTTTCTTTCTAGTTATATTAATTTTTTTGTCATCAATTCAGACAAGCGTAAAATTACTGTCAGGTTTTACTCCGTTAGTGAGGCGATTCAAGTTTTAACATACATAATTAGGATGAGAACTAATAACGTATTCGAAAGCCTTGTTTAGTATGGTAGAGGCTTTCGAGTGGTGACCAGGCCCGGATTAGCCCCTAGGCCCACAAGGCCCGGGCCTAGGGGCCCGGCAAGCCTAGGGGCCCTCATGGCGGAACATTCATACCCCTAAAGTCCCCGAAAAATTACCATTTATTTTTCCAAATAATAAAAGGTAGACAAGAAACGACGTAGGTAGGTACTATGTGTTCAGTTTGGCGCTCCGTGCCATGCGATTCCTATTGTGTATCTACATACATTGTATTGTATGTAAGCACGTCGCACTTAAATATTTCTTTAAATTATTCTCTCTTGAAATCTCAAACTTTTTTCGTCAAAATTCGTCTCAACATTTTATGTAAATGCGCTGGGTGCACGCATCGCATTCATTTACGGCCGATTCCAGCTAGGCAGGCAGATCACGACATTACTTTTAATTTTGTAAATCAATAGACCTAGTTTCTTGTTTTTCCATGATTGAATTGCTCCCTCCCTTTACTGTTATGTCTTTATTTATAACATACTTTTCTAAACTATTTGGTAACGACCGAAAATGTCACAAAAAAATTCGCGGCTCGCTCCGCTCGCCGTTAATTCTCAATTATTCTGAGCTTCTTAACAACCTTGCGAAAATGTCACAATCGGCGGCCTTTACACAACAAAATATCGGCGCTCATTCCGCTCACTGTTTTAATTTTTATTACCTATACTACCACGAGACCATCCGAAAAAGTAATAAAAAAAAAATTCTTTGTCTTTTTACCTTGCTTACTTCACCAAACTCCAAAATTACCACCGCAAAGGCTCTAAAAGTTTCAGGGTTCGCTTATCATAATCTTTTGTCACACTTGATTCTAGTTTACAGAACATCCGAAAAGTCGCTAAAAAAAATTGCGGCTCGCTTCGCTCGCCGTTAATTCTGTAGTCTTTTGGTCATTTTTATCAGCCTGCCGAAAATAAATCAAAAATTTTGCGGTTCGCTTCGCTCGCCATTCTTTCTGTAGTAGGAGTTATTTTGTTAATCTTGTGCTACTTGATCGGCTCGAGGGACGTGGGGGCGCTTGGTGCATAAAGAAATTTTGTCGGGTAGGGGGGCCCTCAAATACCAAGTGCCTAGGGGTCCTGGATCCCTTAATCCGGGCCTGGTGGTGACCACGTACCGGAAGCGCAGAGTGGGGCCTACCACGAGATAAAATGATAATCAGGGGCTGCTCGAAAGACTAAAAATGGATATTCGTTTTACGGTTTCTTTTGAAGGTCGGGGGAAACCGTTGAAAGCGGGCTTTACGGGAACGGTCATTGTAGCGATCCTTGGGGTAGGTATATGTCAGCATTCGACTACGCAATCGACAACCTCTGTGGCGCGGTGGGCGAAGGTCCGCCTGCGACGCGGAGGTTGCGGGTTCGTTTTTCGACAAATATTTGTACGATCTGCAGATATTTGTTCAGGGTGTTCTGGTCGTTTTCTATGTAAAATAAATAATAACATTGTATTATGTCAGTATATCAATCATCTAGTACCCATAACACAAGCTCTTAGCTAGGCTAGATTATGCTGTGTGGATTGTCCGGCATTATTATTTTTTTATTCGGGTGAGATGATGATAGACATTTTGTATGTATTGATATAAGGTTCATTTTCCAGTGACGAGTCGTCGTACTCGGACGTGGGCCGGCTGCGTGACCGCACGCGAGCGATGCTGGGCACGCCGACCGAGCCCCTCGTGAATTCGCACTCACAGCCCAACAGCCGCAGGGTGTCTTCCGATATAGAAGCCAAGCTGGCTGCCAATTTGAACACCAGGTACCTTAGTTTACCCAAATATATTTTTAATATTAGGTCCTTACATATGAAATTGGCGTTTTGTATGGGAGGAACAAAAAGTCGAATATTTTTTAATATAATATATTTAATTAATCAAAGTATGAACCATTATTTTCTATGCACTTTTGCCATCTTATAGGTAGTTCATTGATCCCTTTACTAAAAAAACCAGTCGGACGGGAATCAATAAAATCTTTGAAGGCGATTTGGACTGCCCCATCGGAGTTGAATTTTTTCCCTTGCAAGAAGTTATCCAAATTTCGAAAAAAATGGTAATCTGTTGGAGCAAGGTCCGGGGAGTACGGAGGATGTCTTAGACTTTCCAATTGAAGCTCTTCTAATTTAGTAGCCGTCTGTTGCGCAGTGTGTGGTCTAGCGTTGTCGTGAAGCAGCAGTGGCGTGGAGCGATTGACCAGCCTAGGTTGTTTAGCCGCTAGCTTTTCCATCATGGTTTGCAATTGCTGACAATAGACATCAGCCGTAATAGTCTGGCCAGATTTGAGAAAACTGTAATGAACAATACCGGCACTAGTCCACCAAACGCTTACAAGTAACTTTTGTGGGGTTAATTTTCGCTTGGGGCAGGATTTGGCTGGCTGGCCAGGATCCAACCATTGCGCTGAGCGCTTCCGATTATCGTAAAGAACCCATTTTTCATCACAGGTAATGATTCGGTTTAAAATACCTTCATTATTGTGCCGGTTTAGTAATGTAACGCAGCAGTCGACGCGCGTTTGCCGGTTTGCTTCAGTCAATTCGTGAGGTACCCACCTTTCAAGCTTTTTAATCTTCCCAATTTGCTTCAAGTGAATTAAAACAGTTTTATCACTAACACCGCAGCCTGCAGCTAACTCGGACGTGGTTTGCGATGGATCCGCTTCCAAAGAGGAGAAATTTGTGATTAAAGTGGCCAGTACGAAAAACGCCAATTTCATATGTAAGGACCTAATATTTTGGGGCAGCTCTCTCCAATTTGTATTGCGTCCTTGAACAAAATATGGTACCTAGGTAGATACGGATAGGTAGTTTCCGGTATGGTACCTAGGTAGGTACCATATTTTCTATCTGAGCAGATAAGTTGACTGGCAGCTGGAATGAATCTTTAAATTTAAAAGAGCCAATACAAGAAGGCTAAAGCGTTACCATAGGTTACAGACTTGCCTCTTTTTGAATATAAAGTCCGAGGACGATGCCATACAGTTTTACTTGACTATAAACAGCTCCTGTTGTCTTCCCACCTTGAGAAAAACATTGTTTTCAGACGTCCGTCAGCTATAATCGCGGCCTTCCGGCGCCCCTCTCAGGCGCTGGCTCTGTGCGCGGCCACGCAGCGCCGGTTCTTATCGGAGCTGTCGCCGAACTCCCGCGCATCTATGTCCTCTACCGCGCACGACACGCCGCCTTCTGCTGCGGAGATAATGGGACAGTTAGTACATTTCTATGTTTATAAGCTTGTAAAGCCTAGCATGGCCGGAGCCAGTGAACTCCTGCGCACAGTACGCATCCGTGGCCTTTTCTGCTTTCATAATCATAACACTACATTGCGATGAGCGAACATTGTGTTTAGAAGACAAAATTTTAATGACGTTAGGTGGCAAATAAATTAAAAGATATTATATATTATTTTTTTAGATATTATTTTCAAGACACATTATGTTTAAAGTTCGTTTATCTATCCTATTTTTGCAGGTTAAATATTTCAGTTCCTATCTTGTTTGAAATCGTCAGAGCTACCCTGAAAACGAGGGAAATTATAATTCTAATGCTGTAAAAAGGTTGAATGCGGAACAATAATCGTCAGTCGGACATCAAGTAGGACTTTAGGGAAACTAGATTTGTTTGATTTACACATTGTACTTTGTACAGAAATATTTTCTAATTTGTAACGCTCGTGGTTATAAAGTAGTTAAAATACAATAGAAAATACTACATAATATGAGATATGTAACTAAGATAATACCTGAATTATACGGTATGAAGTACTTAGTCACTTGCTAGATTGGTAGTCCGAAACGGGGTCAACCGTCCATCCACAACACGTGCGCGCTGCATGACATCCAGACCGCAATGTTGACACGGGCACAGGAGACCGCAAACTAACAATCTCGATTAGACACCCCAAATGCAAGTGAAATATTAAAACAATGTCATTAAACTATAGTATTTGACTTTCTGTTTTGTCATTTGTGAAATTGTGTGGTGTGGTCAGAATAATCTATTGAAAACGTTTAAATATAAGAAAATCCTGATCGCTTTTATAATAAATTTAAAAAAAGCTAAAAAAATGAAAGCTCAGCACAGACAGTACTCCCGCTACTCATAGAGATATATAATATGTATTACAGACACCTAGAACAAAATTCCTTTTCCCGTGTGGGACATAAATTGTATTGTAATCATTTATTTCAGATAATTAAATTTATCGTATTACACATACACAAAATTAAATAAACAACATTCAATATTACAGTCAATAAAAAACACTAATTCATTTATTACATTTATTATAATATAAATTTGATTAGGAAAAATGGGAATATTGGATTGCCCAATATCATATCCGTTATAATATCGTTCCGAGGTAAAAATCAGCGTACTAATCAAGATATGTTACTGGAAATAACCCAGTTTGACCTCAAAACCTGTGTTTGAAACACAGGTTTTCAGGTCAAAGTTCGTGTTCAGAGGAATATGTCTAAAGCATTTTTTTTTCACAGCGAGGCTCTGAGCAAAGCTCTATCGGCGCTCTACGCAAAGCTCCTGGTTGTATTGGGATTGGCTTTTCCTATAACAGAAGTAATTGCGAATGGAGTCCCTGATGCCTATTATCAGGTATGTGACGACAATAACAAAAAGCTCTCGAGTGTGCCATAAGCAATTTTGGCAATTGGCAATTTTGGTTTTGGCTGCATACAAACATAAATAATGAAGAGATCAATTATTATTATTGTTATTATTCTAAGTTTTGGATGGTCACTGGTCAGTGTAGTAGACTTTCACATTTGTATGGAAAAATGAGCGACTCGTGGATCCTTAACAAATGGTTTTACTAATAGAAATTTACACACTGCCGTTGTCACGGGATAATGTCGGGAAAAACAGGTATATAAACGCGATAAATACCTATTAAATATTACTAATAACACCCCACCTACGTGCGTTAGGGTCATATTACAAAGCATAAACATTCCTTATCATATCAATGTCCAAATATATTTTAATAATACAGGTTTTTATTGTTTCAGGGATTTTACCTCTACCTATATCTTGTATCAGTATTATTTGTTATATTTCAATACGTAAACATAATGAGGCAGAAGGCCGTCAACATTATTATTCATAATTACGGTAAGTCCGTAGCTGATTATAATAAAATAGACAAATCTATTCGAAACCAAAACAAACTGAAGTAACCTTCCACATTTGCTTAACAAAATGAAACATTAAAACCACATCTTGTTTGCATAATTACAGCAATGAAAGAAATATCTTCTTTGCTTTGCATTCTACAAACGATGTCTGCAATTCTTACAAATGTTCCGGAAAATGTTCCTCCGTGTGTGCCTTAATTACCAACAACAATAGCTCCAATTAACGTGAAAATAATTCATTTACATTACAGAAGATAGTGAGAAAGATGACAAAGAAAAAGATAAAAATGGGAAAACGACGCCTGCAGAGAAATTAAAACGGAAAGAAAGCATATCGCGCTACGGGAGTTTTTATTTAAGACTTGGCGCTATCGGTAAACTTGGACACAGAAATTATAAAACTAGTTACTTGGACATTGATATGGGGACTAAGTTTCCTGGTAAACTCTAGTTGGAACTAATACCGTGTAATCCTTTCAGCCTTTGGTATCGGATCTATGGTGTATAGTGGATTGGAGTTCGGCGAATACTTTGAAATGACAGATCGGTGCCGCTCTGTGCTCTCAGTGATAACGCCTGGTCTACGGATGACACTCACACTGGCACAGATGCAATTTATTTTCCTTACAAACAAGGATATCGAGTCCGGAAGCTATAAAATGATACAACGATTCGGATTTATGCATATGGTGGCAACGAATTTATGCGAGTGGCTCTATGTGTTGGTGGAGGAGACCAAGCATGAGATTCATCATTTGGAAACGTTGGTGTCATTAACGAATGGAACTCATAATGAACATGAGATTTTTCCATGTCGCAGGGCAAATATAATGGGTGCACTCTTACAAAATGCTTCACCTTTCTTATTTCCATGTACAATCGAATATTCACTTATTTGTGCTGTAATTTTGTATGAAATGTGGAAAGAGGTAACCGTTTGTTCTTGTATCTGCCTATTCATGATATGAGTTAGCACGCCTTCAATATTTCCTTTAATTTCAGGTTAAATGTACGCCGGAAGACTTCGAGAAAAAATACAACCTTCCTGCTCAGAATAAAAATAAATCACGTAACAATTCTGTTACTCCAGAAAAAATTCTTCAACAATTCGGTAACAGATCTACCCAATCATTATTTATTTGTATTCTAGTAACTCGATATTATATTAATTTTATTTTAATTTCAGCTGGTATGCTCGGCGTAGCCGCTCCCCATGACAGTCGACAAGCTTTACACAACTTTTCCGTGGATTGTTCTCACGCTCACAGAGGTCTTTTTGCCGGAATCCTGGTCATTGTTTTGACTATAATATCACTTATTATGTTCTTCGTGCTAGCTAACAATCCGGACACGGTCATTGTAAGTTATTCTTAAATTTTATTTTAACTGCAGTTCTAACCTTATTTTATTCGTTAGCGTCAGCACCTTTATGCTACATCTACGTACGTGTACACACACATGGGGAGTAAATAAACAGAATGTACGATTTTTATATAAAAAAAAATTACTCTCTCTTCTTTTCAGGATGCGATATTCGAAGTAAACATTTGTGAGCTGGTACTCTACACATTGACTTTAGTGGCTTGTGTAGCAGCTATAAGGCAAATGCGTTCTTTACCCTATAAACGGAAAACAGAAGGTACAAAATTACTTATTATTTATTTCACTACACACGTATATAGACAGAATATAACATTAAAGGAACATAAATAATAGAAGAAATCTTAAACTGAAACTTTTTATTGAACATATCAATAAAAAATATATATTATTGTGTCGTGATTTTTGGCCAAAAAATCGATAAAAAATTATATTACAGGTAGGTGCCATTTATGTTATGTCATTGTAATGTGTTATTTATTGTCAATTAGTTTTGCAGTCATCTAAATTCACAAAGTTTTTTCGTTTCAACTGTTTTTATTCAGATTAAGGCGCATACAGCACCTTAACTAGCGCCACCACCTACTTTATGTTATTATTCTGTTGAACAAAGGAATTTTCAAAAATCCATCGTCCAGTTTGTGATACCTATCATAAGCTTTTTTTTTAATGCCTCTGTAATAGTTTTATTCTATTTAGTTTAGGAAGAGATACGAAAATAGATTTTGGTGGCCACCAAGGGCAACTTCGTATCTCTTCCTTGCGCCTTAATTTGAAATGCCTCATTATTTAAGAGTCATTGATTGCTGTCAGTTGCCTAATTCATTGAAAATCATCGAGTACTTAAAATTAATAACATGTCTAATACTACAAAGCAAAAATTAAACTTAATACAGATTTTATTGGCAAAACAAAATATTATTATTTCCTTAGTAGCGCGGATTTATTAATTTGAGTAACAATGATTCCCATGCACACTATGTAAGAACTTCTTTTAGCCATCTTTGCTATTCCGTAGATAGCTTTTGTAATATTTTTGTTTTAGCTGTTCTTGGTTTGGATACTTCGCTGCTAATCCTGGCGCAGTCCGGTATGTTCGTGTACTGCATGTTCAGTCTGATCGGATGCCACCACACCATGACGAGCAGGCAGAGTTCTGGCCTCACTGGCCTCTTCTCAGAGTTCCTTTCTCTGAACCAGGTATTTTATTGTTTTTCGTATTGTAACACAAGAATATAAGGTCTATTTGCATGCTCCAAGACGAAATTTCGTGTTTCGTATATAGGCCTATTGGTGCGGTCTAATAAACTGAATTAGAGTACCAATTTGCGCAAAAAACTGAACAATAGTTTGCGTATTTCGGAGAATTAAAACAGAACCTCTGCAATTTTTTCTCTAATTTCTGCTAAAAGTAGTAAATTTGAAAATAATTCATAAATATTGTTAGCAACATTGTTTATGAATTATTAAGTGGATTTGGATCTAGTCTTATAACTTTTATTTTATATGTTGTATCAAATATACCTAATAGGCTTATGCCGTCATAATTTGAATAGTTTCAAAGGTCCTACTTTTATTTTACCTATATCTAAAAACTCACAAGGTTTGACAAGCCCATGCTGGCCATGACATGGCCGAAATCAGCATAAAGTAAATAAATATTAATAAATAATACTGGATAATACTGGATAATCCACAAAGCATCATCTGTGTTATTTATTATATTCCAGACTATACTACAGTCTCTGATCATAACTTTTTGGCATAGCTGACCAGATGTAATATTCCAGACTATACTACAGTCCCTGTTCATAATCGACGCGTGGTGGCGGCGGAGCACAACGGCTGATCATCGGAGGTCTAAGCCCGGTCGACAGCTGGTGACTTTCCTGCTGGTCGCAAACATGGCCATGTGGGCTATCAACACACTTGAAAAGGTAGTGACTTCGCACAACACAACACCGATATATTAAGACCGCCAATTCTCGCTTATTTTAAAGCTATTTCATTTGTTAATTACTCTTAAGTTAAGTGTGCAATAAAGTATGTATTGTTATTATAGATAGAAAGATAATCTTTAAAGCGCCTCATAAAACAGTTTAAAAAACAAACAGTAACTACCACTTCAATCTAATTTGGCGCAATTGGCGGACCTATCCCTGAAAGCGATCTCTTCCAGTCAGTCTTTGGATGGATAAGATCAAGTAGTAAAAAATTATATTTAATTAGACAGACATAAATGATTAGTTTTAAGGGGTTTAGCCGTATTAAATTTGTTACAGTATTTCCTTGACAAATAGTAGACAATTCGTCCTCCATGATACATTAGGAAATCAGAAATCTAATACTTTTATTTCTTACGAGCACAAAATAAGCTCTTGAATAAATCAAATTTGAAACAATGAAATTATTATATTAATTTAAATTGAATGATACAAAAAATATTGTGAAACATTCAATACGACACCAACCTATACTTACCACCAAATTAGACCTTCCTCTTATTCGTTTTATTAGAATGAAATGCCATAACCAAGGCCCAGCAAAGGTATTGTTGGGCATGCGATTTGGGGATCACAGGGCCCATGACGTCTAAGTGATTTTGCAATAGCTGTCTAGTCTGCGCTATACTTGCCAAATTGTATCTATTTTAAAGCTATTGTACCAATTTAATTCCAGAATCGCGCTGAGTTCCGTCCCGCTCATCTGGCATTCTACGGTCCCTGGGCGTGGACTATCATCACGCATGTCTCCATGCCTCTGGCCATCTTCTACCGCTTCCACTCCACCATTTGCCTTTTCGAAATCTGGAAGAACTGCTATAAAAGCAAACCTATATACTTAAACGTTTGATATGGAAGCTGTTGTTAGTGGTTGATATTGTGATGAATATATATACAGATCTATTGATAATAAATGAAATTAAATAAATATAATATGCCTTTTACTAAGCTATCTCTCTAGAAAATATTAAGCGTCGTCCTAGTTGTAGTTGGCTAACACAACCGCCGACCGAAGACTATTACCGCTGCCCGACAACGCAATTCTTTAAAAAGCTGAAGAACTGTCTTATCGAGCAAGTCTTTTATAGAGTTGACGAGTTTTTTGATTAAAATAATTACGTTTACACCTTATTGTTTATTATTGGAAAATTTAAATGAAGATTTCCAGTAAGTAGATAGATACCTACCAACCAAGACAAATTTTTATGTCGTAATTTTAAGTCGAAATTAAAAGTGGTACCTATCAAATAAGTTTTCGAAATAGGTTGAAAAATAGAATTAACACTCTGCCTCCAGAAAAGGTACCTAGCCTTCGATGTTACAGGTACGTATATATGTACGTACCAGTAACTATAGTAATACTGGAGAAACAGTTTTCTAGTAATAACGTTGCGTTGGTGAGCCTGCAAGGGTAATCCAGCATTTAAAATCATAGTGCTTTATTTCCTTTAGACCTTACAGGATTCTTGGACACGTCACAAAATTCAAGTGAAATAAGAAATAAAAATGGGAAATAAAGTGATCACTTTGATTCATTGTTCTCTTAATTTTTTTAAGGTAAAGTAAAGCGAACAAGAAACCTTTACCTTCTTAGTTTTAGAGTAGGAGCATAACTCGTCCCAAACTTTTTTGTCGACTAGATAATCTGATATTTTATAGTAAGCCTTTTTGCAAAGAATATTTTTGACAATCCGTTTGAATTTATTTAAAGATAATTTTTGCAACTCACTATTATTATTACCATTATTTTAGTTACATAAATATAACTTAGAAAGTTACACAAAAACACGAACCATTGAAATATCAACATAACATCATAAATGTTTGATTATCTGTACTCAGTCATATTTGTTACAGCATTTCAAGACAAAATTAGCCTACACGCCACCGACTTTGTTTTCGTTTTCATTGCATCATGTCGGAAATGGCTCAAATCTTTGTCAGAACGCAAACAAAGAGTCCGCTTCAAAAGTACCTACACATGTTTAATAATGTCATGTTTGAACGTCTGGACAAGCAGTTTGTAGAGTAATACCACTGTTTGCCTAGGTTACTCAGATCTTGTAAAAATGCCTAACAAGAAAACACAAAGACAGAAAGTCTGATACTTTGATCAAGGTGACGGATGAATTTCCCATTTAAAATAATTTGTATTTAGAGCATATTTTGAAAAAAGCTTGTGGCAAAAACCTAAATATTTTATGTACAATTCTAACACAAATTTTGCAAACCACTGTGAAAATACTCTCGAATCACATATTTTTTTGGTACTACGTGTATAGGGGAAAAACCGTTGTCGTAAGATGTTGCTGTATAAGCCCTATTTTATGGGTCTATAAATATGACATCCTGACTTGCAAGCGAATTATGCTCTAGTTTTATCTAAAAGGTAAATCCTCGATGATCCTCACACTCAAACAAATGTCCTGACGCTAAACTCTAGATAACATCCTTATCTAGTAGCGCGTACTCTAGTTTCAATGATACATCTCAGTTTAAGTGACGTTTTACGACAGTTAATAGTGAAAAACATCTATTGGTTGAAGAATAATTTAAACCAATGGTCAATGGGATGTTATGGAAGTTATGGAAGATATTTTAGAAAATGAAGACAGGTCAGTGTTTATTGAGCTTAAAGCTGTTAACGGTTAAGTTCAGAATAAAATTTATTTAAACGGAAGAGCTCACAAATTTAGGACAGTAATTTAAAAGTAAACGCCATCGTCCACTTTTTGATCTAGACGTATCACAAAAAAATATAGCGTGGCCTATGCCCGATATTGATATGCCTACGATGATAATTATGATGATAAAATTTGCTATTATCTCTTTTTTACTTATTTATGTATCACTAGGGTGTCAGACATGAGAGGCCAGTATATTGGCCACTGCCGCGACCATTATGATCACGGGACGCATCATTACCACCCCCCGAGGCAAACCAGCTCAGCTTTGGAACGCAAAATGCGACGGTATAGCCGGTAAGTTTACCTTACATAGGCTTTATGGCACTTTTAATCAAGTTATTTAATACTTAAAATGAATTAATGATCTATCGATAGCTCTCTGTCTCTAACCCTGAACCCTGGATCTTTAACGAAATTCGCTTTCAATTATGCAAAAAAATTAACTTATTGGGCCATATTATTAAACAGAGATTTAATTTGAGTGTTTTATAATCAAAACTTTATAAAATTAACCAAATCCGAAAGCCATTAAAAAATCCTAATATTAATTCCATTTTAATTTAGGTAAGCCAGTCGGGTAGCCACATGTTTTCCTCCCTACTTTACTATTAAATATTTATTCTTAGCTAATTATTACCATCTCAATAATGATAGCAATAGGTAATGCCAAACAAAGCATGCGGTGGCTATAATATTGGTCACTAGTTTGTGTCGACCGCGTAATATTAGGATCGCCGCACACGGTTCACGCGACAGCCACAAACGCTGCCACGAGAAACTGGAAGCGAGGCGAGGCTTGTCCTCATATAATGTATGAAAATGAACACCTAATATGCCTGTGACTGCGTGGTTGTGGCCGGTGGCCCGTGTGTGGAGACCCTTACAGTGCGGTTACCACAAAAGCAAGCGGTTACCACGTAGCGCTACCCTAACCCACACACAGCGACGGAATCGACCAGTTAGAAAATATTTAGTAGTTCCCAAAATGAGTTTCGAATGCCCAGAAACAAGGAGGTAACAAAAGCTTTGAACCTCCATTGTTACATTTTAATGACTGGTTATTTTTTGTTTTTTCTCGGCACCGATAGAAATACAATTCAAGTAAATTTTATTCTATCGTCAGCAAATGCAAAACGTTGGTTTATTTTAAACTCCCGCCCCGGATTCCCACAGGTAACAAAAAATATAAATTTCTACTCACACTGAAAATATTGAAGTTTTCGGAACCCTAACTATTCGAAAATCTTCTCAGCCAAGCTTCTACCCATGTTCGTTTGGGTTAATGTAGAACTCACATGATGAAAGATTTTTCGCCTGTTCAATTCAAATAAAAAAATCTTTTCTCTTAAAATATTAGTATAGATAAATTAGGTATCTTGATAAACCTTTGTACCTTCTTAAATATTACTTAAGTGAGGTTTACTGACAACACCCTATTCAATTGATGTACCTAGCTGGTGGAAAAAGGAGCTATTTAGTCTATTTAAGATTGCCTAATAATCAACATATTACATTACTAAAAATAGAATAAATAACTAGCAATAATTCTATTTTTGAGCAGCAATGCAAAGACACTGTTTTGGAGCAATAGTAGTGACCATGCATGTGCAGAATCCTAACTTCATATGTATATGTAGCTGCAGCGAAGAGTTTATGAGCTTCATTAGGACCGTCGTCTGAAAGTGACACCCATGGAACTAATTAACACGAGGGCATCCCATCCGATGCATGTCTATATAGTTCATACGTTTTATTTTATTTATAGCTCTCGATTCAAGATTGAACTTAATTGAAAAATGCCTTGCACCGCTTCGCTGAGTCGAAGAGGGATTCGAGATGTGAAAATATTGCTCAGACTAATATTGTGAATCGGAAAAATTGGATGCTTAGATATTTATTATCACTTCGCGCCAAATTCACTAAACGTTAACGGTTTAAGTTAGCTATCATGTAGCTTTAGACCTGATTACATTTACCCCCATATCTTTAGTCTTTACCTGATGCTTTACCTCGACCTTGACTAAAACTGTACTTAGCCTCCGAAGACATTTTGGTATGCTTGATCATAAAAAAATCTTTACTCGAAGTAAATTTAGAATTTTCTACGAGTGATCGATCTTGAATGCTACTCAAATTTGTTTGTTGCAGACTACATTTATGACATTTACGACGATGAAGCCTACAATAAGTAATGGTGACGTACTGACTTGATTCAATATTATTCGAGTGGAGCTGAGGTTTAACCTAATTACCGACCAAGCATACCGAACTCAAGTTTGTTTTGGAGGTATGCTCGAGAAACCCTCAGAAACGTTTGAGGTAAACGTTTGGGTTAGTTGAAGAATTGTCTAAAGACATGGGGGGTTAGACTTTTATTGCGAAAATTAAAAATTATAAATTGTAATGCGCACCTGAAACTAACGAAACAAATCTTCCAACATATTCATTTCCTATTTCACGTCACGCAAATACGTAATGAACGAATCACGATACAAATGTAAATACGACAAAGATGACGTTAGTGGCGCGGTGTGCGAAGGTCCATCTCCTGCCAGGTTCGATTCCCGCCCGGAACAAATGTTCGTACGATCTGCAGATCAGGGTGATCTGTTAATTTTCTACGTATAAAAAAATATCTGTTTTATGTATTATATTGTTTTAATTATATCAGTCTGTGTGTATTGTTTAGCATTAAAAAAATTGAAATACTGTTCAACGGCTCAAATGGAGTTCGGATAATAGCCACTTAGCCATCGACCACTGAGTTAAATAAATAAATAATTAATAAGTAAATATATAAAGGTGAAAATGGCACAACTCAGATGCGTCAGAACTACATATTTCTGTGGTATTCGGGGTGTTTTCTATAAAGAAATATGAAAAATCTCGGAACTATATTAAGTCCATATATCATTATCCCATACTATACTACCAATAATACAAGCTCTGTTGGCTTGGGGCAAGATGATGATGTATAAAATATCCAGATTTTTCTCGAAATTCATGTACTTTATACAATTGCACACACAGTTTTAGTCTGACCAATAATATAACCAATAAGTTCGCTAAATAAGTTAATATTAAATAACACAATCCATATATATTCCGTTTATAACTTTGTGAATTGTCCTGGAAAAAACCAGGAATAGCTCTACCACCTCTTATCTTAGGAAGCTGTAATTTTAAAACCATTAGCATTTTCTTTCCAAATACTCTACTTTTCTTCATAGCCAATGAGTAATAATTTTAACAAACTTAATAAGATGTAAACAGAACTGCAGATTTTACTCCAAAACGGTCAGAAGTTTAAAATATAAACTAAACAATATAAAAACCAAACTGTCTTAGCGATACAACCTTAACCCTTCAAAAAAGGGTCATGAAAAAACTAACCTTACTTGAAAAGAAAACAACTATTCTACAAAATGTCACCACAAATCAAGGTTCTTTCTACTGGCTCAATTAGCTAAGATTTGTTAGTAGATGGTATTAACTACGCTAACCATGCCACACAATCATTATATCCACCTCGTATTATGCTATGTATTAGTCATATGTATTGAAACTGTTTACAGTTCATGATTCGCCTCGAAAGGCTCTACCTGTGTCGACGACAGCCTAATTTAACACAGCTTACTCATATTCAAAAGAAAATACATTTTAATTGTATCACAATAGTGTTCGAAGTCAACTTGAGTAGGTATATAGATGGCGAAAACCAAAGATGCGAATAAAATAGTTCAAAACGGTAAAGAGTGGCGCAGGGAAAAGTCGGAACCGCTTCTTGCTGTGCCTGAAGATGAAAGGTGAGTCCAACTAAGCGCTTCATTAAAGCGACTATTAGTCGATAGGTACGGTGTTCAAACAAAACAGCTCTGTAAAATCGACACCTCCTTGCTTTAAAATAATTGCAGGCTAAAGTTTGAGCTCCTTCCTTCAAATCCATCCTACCTCAAAATTATTTTCGTGTATTTTGAAATTTCATTATTCTTAGAAATTTGTAAGTAGATATAAGGGATAACTTAATGCTATCCTAGCCTTCTTTTTTATTTGTTAGTACCTTATTACCTTATTTCAGACCTTTTCGGCCCTATAATTAATACTTAACTTAATACTAACTTGTTGAAGTTAAGCATTGTATCAGGTTTTCTGAAATAAACAAAAAAATCTTGCTTACATTGAGGTATTTTATCTAAACAGTATATAAGTATACAGGTCGGTAAGTACAGTTGGAAACAACAATAGCTGTACATATACAAAATAATTATGGCGATAACCAAGTCCACCTTCTGGGGTGGACCGATGCCTTGGTTAAGGTTGCGAGATTACGCTAGATGCTGTTGTGTGACCGGTCATCAGATCACCAGCATTGGATGTTGACTTATTTATAACTTATAAGATATATGAACACAAAACTTAAATAATACCAAAATAAGACATTAGGATATTATTAAAATTCTTAGAGATTACCCCGAGTGCCATCACTAGCCCTTCGGCTTACGCAATATAATTACAAAATAGTAAACTCTGAACATTTTTTTAAAGACTTAAATAGTACTTATAGTATAAATAAATATTCGGAGAGGGTTTGTATAAATCTAGAAAAGTAAAGAAAAGAATATAACACGAATTTCCTACTCTTGGCCGTGTGGTGCCGGCATAGAATTTCACCACTCCCACTCTTCCCGTGGATGTCGTAAGAGGCGACTAAGGGAAACACACCGGGGGCGGGCAGCAGCGCCCTCTGCAGAACAACTCCACCGAACCGCGATCCCCAACCCGCCCAGCGTGGGGATTATGGGTAATTACCCCCAGATGAAATAACGCCACCTATGGCGCGCATTAGGGGAGGCCTATGCCCAGCAGTGGACTGATATAGGCTGATGTTGTTGTAGTACCTACTCTACTAGGCACTCTAATCAATATCATTTGATTCCATAATTTGGTAGGTATATCAATTGTTATTAATGTTATCAAATGGTATGCAAATGATTATGTCCCGTCTGGATTTAGTTAGGTTTGTAAGTTAGGTTAGTAGATAATTGTGATATAATTTTACTGAATCAAGTATTATGTACCTATTGAGATTTTATTTTATTTTTATTCTTCTACTTTGTTTCATTATTTGGTAAAAACTGGTTTTCGCTAGTAAAGTTGCAAATATTTAATATATTTAAGGGCGACTTGCATTTACAGAGAGCATCCACCTCACTTCTTGCCGCGCTTGAGTGTTGTAGCACCCGCCAGTACTAGCTCAAGCGCGGAGAACATTGCATCAGGGCAGCAGAGGAAACCATTGTCGCATGGAGAGTAAGTCACTATCTGTCCTTATTTCCTTAGAATCCTTATTAATGTAGCTGTATCCGCATACTTTGGTGTGTAGACTCCATTATTTGTTTTACTATAAAAACGATCGTACTTTAACGAATTCAGTATGAATGTAAGCGGGTTAACTACGAACCTATTTTGTGTTAAAGAACACCAACGTTTAATCCCTTAACGAGGGACTTCGTCAGGGTGAGTGCGGCTCGCGTCGCGCCCCTATCGCCTCAATGCGCTCACTGATTGTTAATTCTTTCACTGATTGATCTTCTTACAAAATAGGTTCTTAGTTAACCCGCTTACATTCATAATGAATTCGTTAAACTACGATAGTTTTTATAGTAAAACCTATAATGTAGTTATAATAGTAAAAGAATTTCTGAATTTGGTTTAATAGTTTGTTCAATTCATACAAACAAGCGAACAATCGATCAAGTCTTTCCTCGATATTAGTATAAATATAGATTGAGTAAGAAAGATCTATCGTTTGAAACTTGTGGTTTCATATTGGTGCGCGATCCAATGTTCCCCGGTCGCTAAAATAATTGGCATCCCATTATAGGAATTAGATATAACGTCAACTAAAATAATTGGTTCAATAAATCAATTTGTTTCAGTGAATCAATGACTGTAGTCTTGTCAGCGTTTTACGCTAAATTATTAATAGTTCTGGGGCTAGCATTACCTATTACCAGCACCATACAAAATGAGCTGTACACGAATCTTATGGCAGACGTAAGTTTTATATGTATAAATATTTATGTATATTTCTTCTTTCTCAAGGTCTTGTTATCTACTCACAAAAAAAGCTGCAATTAAAGGATCAAAACAAATTATAATTAGTATTAATGAACTGCAGACTTTTGTAGACAATGTAACAACATTCGAAAGTGTTCCCAAGACACTGGCTGCATTGCCAATTATAATTAATATTTTAAATCTCCTCTATGATATACTTACAAAAGACTAAAAAGCATAAATTCCAGCATGATCTTTCAAGACCTAGTTTTCAAATAACCATAAAATGTATCTTGTGTTATTTTTAGGTATTAACGCTGTATTTATATGCTGTTGGGATGGCATTCCTAGCATACACATTTTATCACTTGCGATTAGCAAAAAGAGAGAAAGATGGTAAGTCTGTATAATTTTCACAACTCTGTATGTACTGTTTTGCTTACTCATTTATATTATATAGCCTATGTTCATCATCAGAGATAATGTAGGATTCTAAATGTGAAATAATTTTCCGAATCATTCAAGTAGTTTCGGAGACTATTCTATCCAAACAAACAAACAATCAAAATATAGATTAGACGTGGGTGGCAACGGGATCTTATAGAATATAATTTAAGGAGGCTCTCGACATCCTCAAGCAAATTGATCCGTTTTGCCATTGAAATTTGATTTATATTTTATTCCAGAAAATTTAAGACGAACTAGATATGGAAGTTTTTATTTGCACATGGGTGTAGCAGGGTTTGGAGTCGGTTCTATAATCTACTCTTGCCTTCAATTCGGCGGATACTTTGATCTCACAGGGGACTGTCAGATGGCTATAGTGGCCATCAAGCCTGCCTTTCGGATTGTATTTATGGTGGTCCAGACCGTTTTCATATTTTCGTACACTGATGTGAGTATTCCTTATTTATTTATGCACCGTAGACCTCTACGTCGTAGACCACTACGCTGTAGCCCTCAACGCGCCGTAGGCCTGTACGATTACACCTTCTATTCTGTAGAACTCTACGCGCTGTAGACCTCAACGCTGATATAAACTGCTGTGATGTAGGTAGACCTCTCCGCTGTAACCCTCTTTGCTGTAGGTAGACTTCTACGCCGTAGACCTCTACGCTGTAGACTCTTTGCATGTAGCCCTCTGTGCCTCTATGCTGTAGCCCTCTACGCTGTTGTCTTCCACGCTGTTACCCACTACGCTGTAACTCGCTTCATTTTAGACCCTATGCTGTAGACCTCAATACCGTAGACCTTAAAACAGAAGTCTTGTTCGCTGTAGAACCCTATGCAATAGACATCTATATTAAAACCGAATATTTAAACAATATTAGTAGCGTACCTTGTGATTTAATTTCCCCTTGTATGTATAAATAACGGTTGAACATTCTTTTTAGACCCTTTTATCATAGATTACGCTACAATTTGGAGTCATTATAGACATCAAAACATTTAAGCAGGTCATTTGAACCTATTCCACAGACACTGCTAATGCTAACGTAGATCGGTACTACAAAATTTTAAGTACCTACATTAGAAGTCACAAAGTCATACTGTAACTGAGATTACTTTTGTAAATATAGCGAATCACGACTTTTCGATTTCATGTTTATTCTTACCGACAACACACAAATACAAAATTGATATAAGTACATACAAATAATCTGCTTCAAAATTTCTAGAGCCTGAATTCGGTTCAAAGTTATTGACGTGACGTCACATTTTTTATAGGATTTGGTACAGCAGTGTCTATCGTGCGGATCCCATACAAAATTTTGACGTTACGTCGTCGTCTCGACAATACATGTATGTATTATCAAACCAAACTCAGGGCTTTGTTATCTACTGAACAGAATTTAGTTATCGACACTGATTGAATTAGACGCTTCGATTGTGCGTATAACAACAGAATCATGTGTTAATTACTGGAATGTATTCATATCACAGTTTCGGACGTAAAATAATATTTCGGTTCAAGTATCATAACGTTACAATAGAGGCCTGACCTTTTTATTATAAAAATTGAAAACTTTTGCCCAATTGGGATGACTCTGGCCTGTTTACGGTAGGTATAGGTGTATGCAATGTGTAACTTTTATATTTTTTTAGTAGAGGTCCTACGCCGGTAAAGTTGTTAAATTATGTTTTAACACATTACGATTTCCAGGAATTGTTCTGGCACTATGTTATACTTTAAACTTGTTATTCAATAGCTTTTTCCTACCAATTTAGATTAGTTAAATTTGGTAAATGTATAAAAACTTTTATCATCAACAGATGCTGACAGTTCAGATTTCAAATTTCAATAACTTTATATCTTTTGGCTTGGCTTACAAAATAAACACAATAAGTCTAATTTCGTATAGAATCAACGAAATATTTTCTTTCTCTTGCAGTTGTTAGACCCGATGCGAGGTGTGGTTATAGACAGATTCGGATTGATGCATCTCATTGCGACAAATGTATGCGAATGGCTCAACGTCGTTGTACAAGAGACGAGAGACGACATCCTGAACGTAGCATTCCATCAACCCACTCTATTACGCTATGCTAATATCAGCGGGCACATAAAAACCGATATAGTTGACCAACTGGACAACATCACTATTGAAGAAGTGTCGAAACCATTTGCGCATATTAACATAAAGAACGACATTTTCCTCAACGTGACCTTGAATAGCCTGAACTATACAGTGCAGAGTGAAGTTTGGACTTGCAATGTGTCGAATATGATCACACCTCTGATTCGCAGCGTCAACCCTTACCTCAGGCCGTGTGGCGTGGAGTACAGTCTTTTGTGCTCGGTTATCATTGCTGTCATCTGGAATGATATTTGCACGGTTCCAGGATCGGTGCGTGTACTTTGTTATGTCTGATTTATTTACTCGTTTGAAATTATTATACCATATCAAGGTCAGTTATCGCTATATCTTGGCGTTGCGTAAATAGATACTGTGGTAGTAGATAAGTTGATTTGAAGGCAGCGTAAGTAATTATTAGACTACAAAAAAGAATAACAGGTTCTGATTAGCACACAAGGGTTGCTCCAAACAAGGGGGTTTTGCCGTAATCAGTCGGCTTGACGGACAGGTTGGTGTTCGTGATGGGGCTATTAAATCACAAACAAGGAAGCTGTTGCCCTTGGGCCCTTATTGCCTCCCTTCGGTAGGTTCCCTAGTCGACATCAAGAGTTGTGTTTGAAGGGTCAATTTCTCTGCCATCGCCACGGCCCTCCCATACATCTATTAAAAACTAAAGCGTTAATACATCGACGAAAAATCTTTCCCGTTTAGAAGCCGTTGCAAAAGCCGCAGAACAATAAAACACAGCGATGCTGCGCACGCATGAAGTCCAACAACCACTTCTCTGTAGACTGTGGCAGCGCACATAAAGGCTTGTTTATGGGCGTGGCGGTTTTAGCCGGGACCATCGTCAGTCTGATGCTTTTTAATGGACTCTTCCACAATGACCAGCATGTGGAGCTTGCTTTGCTTCAGGTAAGTAGGTAGTTGCTCATTCTTTTAAATTTCTCAGTAAGGGTCACAAGAAACAGAGTATGTTCAAAGACCTTTACCGCTATTTCATCCAAAGGCCTCGTACAAAATGACGTAGATACCCAGTTGTAAGTAGGTACGACACAGGTGCTCTACGGGGTCGGTGTTTTTTACTACTAAGAAGATAGCTTTTTTGTTAACACTGTTAATACTTCTTTGCCAGCCTACTAGTTGGACCGACAAAAACCACTGCACTCTGACAGCTCTGGGCTGGTCACTTGCCTCTGCGTGTGGTAGTAATTAATTGTAATTGGTTTATTTTAGAAATTGTAATTGGTTTATTTAAAACTAGCGGCCCGAACCGGCTTCGCACGGGTATTAAACAAAAATTTCAGAAATTATACACACTAAAACGATGAGTTTCACAGTTTTCATACGGATCTTTACTTTTTTTTAACAGCATTGGGGTTTTTGACATTGACTCGACATTCCAAAACTGACACTGGCCGTAGAGAAAAAGCAAGCACCGTGCGCTATACAACCTCTTTTTCTATTCTGACGCGCCATAATAGAAAATGAGGTTGAATATACAGCCCACGGTTCAATTATTGAATTTTTCATGCGGATCCCTAACTTTTTTGAAAATATTATATAGCCTATGTTCATCACGGAAAATTAAGGATTCTAATGGTGAAAGAATTTTTTATCTCGGTCCAGTAGTTTCGGAGCCTATTCAATTCAAACAAACAAACAAACAAACAAACAATCAAATCTTTCCTCTTTATAATATTAAGTATAGATATAGATAAACCTACACTTTAACACTACGGCCCATATTAAATATATTTTATATGGGCCGTAGTGTTAAAGTATTTTTCATCTTGTACTTGCCCTATGTTGCCTGAAGTAAATGGTTTATTATTATTATATATTTATTTGGGCTAGGCCTACCTATGTCCAGCTGTGGGTGTCGTACTAGTGAGATGATCGTGAGTTTGACTTGCTTCTTTGCATTCAGATAAACATCTGGGAGACGATCTTGTTCATCCTAATGAGCGTGGGCTCCGGGGCATGCATCCAGCGTATGCGCACACTTCCCCTGCGACGCGCCGTCACCACTATGCCGATGGAACACTCCCTGCTGCTAGTCACGCAGTGTGGAGTGTATTTATACTACCTGTTCCAAATTATTGGGGCTGGTTTTCTCATACAGAGGTATCCTGGAGCAATGCGCGCGACTAGGTAAGTAAATATGACACATGGAAATTAACTAATGTATACTTACCGGGTTTCGAAAGATATTGTAAGACATTTCATTCATTTATACGATCTGCTGGTGTTTGCTCTGGGTGCTCTGTGTGTATTCTATGTACCTATATATCTATCGCTAGTGATAGATATACTTATATATCTATCACTAGCGGTCCGCCCAGGCTACGCACGGGTATTTATTAAACAAAAATATTAAAAAAATAATTTTGTGAAGTTCATAACGATCCCTAGTATTTTTTTTTTATACTTACGAATGTTCATTATGAATAATATAAGATTCGAAAGAATTTTTCAAATCGGTCCGTAGTTTCGGAGCCTATTCAACCAATGAAACAAACAAGCATATATATCTTGCCTCTTTATACCACCTTTACCAGGAACTTACCATTATAAAATATAGGTAATGCTCGCCCTACAATTTTCGTGCAATAAAATATAATGATTTGATACTACTAACCTATCCTATGGAAATAAAAACAATTGTGAGGTTTAGGGGAGGATGCTACTATAAATGATATGAATAGGTACAAAAAAACTTAAAATCAATGTACATTTTTTCCTTATTTTTCCAGGATTATCTCTCCCCTTTGCGCGCTGATCCAGAGCTCATGTCAGACGCTCCTTGTATTCGACGCGTGGACCAGGCGATGTGCAGGCAACGGCAGGCAGCGGCCCGGGAGACAGCTCGTCACTTTCCTACTAGTTGGCAACTTCGCGCTATGGTTGCTTAACAGGGTGAAGAACGCGAGAGCTGAGTTCCATCCGTTACAGGTCCGTTTCAAGTCCATTACACCCACTGTGGCTCAAGCCTGAATAAATGACACATTTGAAGGAGTTGGAATCGCCACAGAGGTCGTCATTAAAGGAGGAAACGTGGTGGCGCGACCACCACGATTCCTCTTTTAAGCGTAACAATCGATCTCCAACGCTGCCTGTGGAAGTCGTAAGAGTCGGATAGCTTAGAGGCCACAGCTCGGCTAGTTAATTTAAGGGGCCAGAGGATTTTTTATGACATGGCATGGCAGTAGCTTCTTTCTGTTTGTACACTTCCTCTTCGACAAAGATCGCCACTAAGCGTCCGAAGTAGGTACTTATGCTGACTCATGAAAATACTAACCGTGACGATATAGTAACATAAAAAATTATCAGAAATCCGTGCATTTTAGTGAGCACAGTTAACGACAGAAATCGTTAATGAATGCTTATTAGAGTCGTTCATCAGATCAGTATTGATACATGATCTATTAATTATAGAAGTACTATTCCTATTCTACTCATCCGTCAAATGTTGTGTTTGCAGATGGAGTTCTATGGCGTGTGGGCTTGGACCCTTATAACCCACGTTTCAGTCCCCCTTCTCGTCTGCTATCGGTTTCAAGCTACGGTGTGCTTCTACGAAATCTGGAAGAACTCATATAAAAGGAACAAAAGTGCTAATATTGATGATGACATTAATGAATTTGAATTAAAAGATCAGCATTTAGCTTAAAGATCTAAAATTCTAAATAGAACAATAAAGACACGCAGTAGTAAGGTCCCTAGTGATTTTATTTTACATACCCACCTGTAGGTATGATCTGAAGTATAGACACAGTATAGATTCAGATTCAGAATACCTGTTTACCTACCTAACTGAGCGATAGGTTTATGCTCATGATAGTCTGACAAGATTCCTATGTGGTTTGCCTCTACATCCATAAAATACTTATATGGGAAACAATTTGACCTTGAGTAGTCCAATCTACTTACCTAGCATAAAATAATCGTAGATGAGCGTCTGCCTTCCCTAGTTCACAATTTTACATTCTTCATTTCATCTAAACCATGTCCATTGCTGCACTGCATAATATGTGCAGTGTATTGTATGTCTCTTCCAAAGAACGCCATTGCGGCTAGTTCTATGACATCCGCATCCACCGGTTTCCCGCAACCTACGGTCGTCGGTAATTTTAGTTGTTATCAAAAGTGTTCCTACCATAGAAGTATAATATAATAAATACCTAGGTAAATAAATAATTAATAATGCTGGACTATCCACACAGCATTATCTAGCCCCAAGCTACGCAGAGTGTTTTGGGTACTAGATGACTGATATACATAATACAAACAATATATTACATATATGTATGGATATTTTTATTATACATAGAAAAACACCCTGAACAAATATCTGCAGATCGTACAAATATTTGTTCCGAGGCGGGAATCGAACCCGCAACCTCCAGCTTCGCAGGCGGAGGCGGGCCTTCGCCCACCGCGCCACACAGGTATGTAGTCAAATAATAATTTAACTACCTTCCCTCCGTTTTCATTCTGTCACATTTCAACCGTTTCGCCCATAAATTGGATGAACGAAGTTACCAGTAAAATGCTCAGACGAAGGAATAAAAAATAGACTTGGCATAAACATCTATACGATATAGAAGTGTGATGTATTTCGACAACATAGTTACTGACATATCGGCATCTCTTTTTGACTAATGAAGGTAATCATGAGTAAAAAAGGACAACAGTAGTTTCATCATTACTGAAAATGACAACATTGTCTTGGTGACGTCACAAAATATCTCAATGCGGCCGGTCGCCATGTTTTGTCCCAGTCAACAACAACTACCTACATCAGTTGTCATCCGGACTTGTTTTTATTCGACATTGAAGGAAATTTAGAGTTAGTAGGCGATAATTATGCTTTTTTATAGTGTACAAACTTGGAGAATAATGCATTGCATAAGTTTAGGTGCAGAGTGTTTGGCTGCCGCATGAAAATCAACAAAAAACATCAATATATAACGTTGCATGGGAAAGTTACCGAATTCATTCAAAATATCTTACATTTTCTATTATTTTGAAAGATTTTGCTATTTGTGGGAAAGTTTATAAAGATACGCTTGCTTTTCTTAATTCATTTACTGTTTTACTATGCATATTATGTGATTTTAGAAGAAAATTATTCGTCATATTAAATAGAGTTACGGTTCGGCATTTTCAATACATCGATTATCGATAACGAATTATAAAAAATTATTTCATCGACGCAGCACCAATAACACAATAATAAAAATAAATCTTTTACAGCAGCGTCAGCAACTTTGAACCAAGCAAAGCGAACCAAGCTAACAAAGGTGTAGTGCCAGGGACAGAATTTTTGATGGAATGGGCTTGATAGGTCAGTGATTCTCTAAGACTCTTCCAAACACGCCATCAAGGCACAAGCTGCAGAAACTGGCAGTCCACACGAAACTTACCTTGGGCCGAGCGCGGCAACCTAAATAATTTTCATATAAGAACATATTAGTATTAGTACTGAATATAGGGGATATTCATTGAATTGCGTGCCAGCCAAAGCTTGGGGAAGTTGCAGTGTTGATACTACCTGAATTGAGCTGTACTGTACGTAGTAAATAGCGTTTTTTATTGAACTTGATCAAATCTTTTGTAGTATCACGTTTCTAGACGATAGGACGGAGTCCGTCCTATCGTCTAAAACGGAGGGTAATGTAACGTGAATGACCCGTTATCGGATCACGTAGGTATAGAAACCTAATTAAAACTGAACGGAGCTTAAAAGATACTTATTCTTCTGCTTACTCATATTCGAAAACTTAGAATTCAACTCCGTGAAACTCAATTACTTATACTTATCGATGTTCAATGTTAAAATACGCGCAACGCAACTCTACGGCAAGCCGCCATCTTTGTGCCAGACTAACTTTAGGTATGCACGTTTTTTTCGTAGGTATTTCAAGTCTATCGTCTGAGGTAAAATGCTATCACAGAATGACATTGACATTTTTGTTATCAGTCGAGAAATGATATTTGTCAAATGCAGGTGTCAAAGTCAAACAAACCAATTTCATTGTCAAACAATTCTCGTGAAGTAAAATTTTGAAAAAGCAAAATTCAACCCTAACATTTTCCATTTCTTTACAATAAACTAAGGTATTTCTAAAAAAATGTCTGCTGTAATGGATGTTGACGAAGAGGAAGTCGAAATGGCTTCTTCCAGCAGTGGCAAAAGTGACAAAAAGAGATTCGAAGTGAAAAAGGTAAATCTCAGGAAATGCACGATCATCGTTGTCAAATTTGTAATGCAAGGCTCTAATAACTTTTCTTTTGTTTGCAGTGGAATGCTGTGGCATTGTGGGCTTGGGGTACGTAAATTATTCCCGAACTCAACAAATATAACCTCGAGAAAGTTCATTGTACATATGAAAGAATCACTTCCCTTTTGTTTTACAGACATCGTCGTAGACAACTGTGCAATCTGCAGGAATCACATTATGGATTTGTGTATCGAGTGCCAGGCAAATCAGGCATCGGCTACTAGTGAAGAGTGCACAGTGGCTTGGGGAGTCTGTAATGTAAGTGCCCATTCAAAACTTACCACTGTTCATTGTGGATCTATGACCTAAGCAGTGTCCATGTAAGCCTTTCTGTTTTCTGATATAATTTACAGATTGCCAAAAAAAATCCTGATTCTGGAACTACACCAATACAACCAGATACTTATCATCATTAGATTGAACTTTCAATCAAAATATGTTTCTAGCTTTAACCTTTCTGCCGGTTAGAAAGGTTTGTTATAATTTTTTGTAATTATCTCCGTTGTTGTAATTAGGTATCCCCAGTAAAACTTGCTAAAACTAACTTGCTTTTTTTGTTTATAGCATGCATTCCACTTCCACTGCATCTCACGTTGGTTGAAAACAAGGCAGGTCTGCCCTCTTGACAATAGAGAATGGGAGTTCCAGAAGTAAGTAGAAAAAAATCTGCCCCGCGTTTGTCAAACACCCAAAACACATTTTTTTTTGTAGATGCAACAAAGAACATAGAAATAATAATACCGATCTCTTACAACACACCTTCTGTTGTGTGTTATTCTGTTTTACTTTTTGTTTCCATGGACCCCTCTCGAGTCTAGAATATGCATCCACAAAAAATGCATATTTGAATTACTAGCTAAAATGAATCCCTGTCATATAACAGAAACCAACAGTATTGCTTGATGGTATTACTAATATACTCATGTGCCTCCTCTTTTTTTTTTCAGGTATGGACACTAGAAAGCCCCAAACAGGTCCCGGAGAAAATGGGCTTATAATGTTTGCATTAAGTTCTCAGTATGTCAATAAACTTACTCTCACTAAATTACTCGTTATTACTTTCGCGAATTTGATAATTTATTTGTAAGATAAAAACCCCTAAAAAAAGTAAAATCTTGTAACTAATATGCTATGTTTATTTATTAACAATTTGTTCAAGACTCATCTTGGGTTCCTATGTAGCAAAGAGGTTAAATGATTTAAGGCAGGTAAGGTAGAGAAACACTTGGTTGAAATAAATGATACTGGTTTTTTATGAACAAAACCTTAGGCAATTTATTATTTTTTTCAATGAACAAAATATATATAATGCCAGCCAACACTAACTATTGTTGTAATGGTATTTACAGTTAGAGCTATTTGACATAAAAATATCACAAAATGCAGTGGCTACATACATTTTCTAATGCTTAGGTTCATACTGGTGCTATCTTCTTTTGTCCATTCAATTGCTTAATTACTACTAAAGTAAAAGCAAACTATAAAGCAAACTCAATGCTTAGTAATTATAGTTGGAAGAGCAAGGCACAAAAATTTTATCTAAAAATTGTCTTTGGGGGACCTCCTACCCTCTCTTATTAAAAATAGATAATCATGCCCTAGTATGAACCCTAAGCATTATTATGAATTGTTATTAGCCAATTTATTTTTTTAGCTTTGGCAGACAAGCCTCATTTTCACCTGCTTAGCTTGAAGTGAAATGAACTTTTCAGCTTAGGTACTAGTGTGTTAATACCTTAATAAGTAATTGGATAAACAAGCTGAAGAAGTTGAATGCCAAAGCTTTCTGAAATATCCAAGACATGGCTTCTAAGATACATTCTAGTTTATAATTTTAATGGTTGGCAGATATTTAAAGTAAATAATAACATTACCTATCAGTCAAAGCCATTTTAGAATGTATCTATTCCCTAAAGTAGTAAGTTGGGTTGAGATAGTTATTTATTTAAATAAACAAAAACTGACAAAGATATGCCAAAAGATTAAAACAGTGTGGAACACTGTTAAACTGTAGATGACCAAAATATATATCTAAACATGCATGACCAGCATACAAGCTATTACTTCTCAATTTACATTATTTATTACAATCAATTGCCCAAGTTTGATTTATCCTATAGTTTGTTTCTAACAATAACATTTATTTTACACCTAGGATACTCAAAAGAAAATATTTTACTACAGTCATCTTCACTCACTTTTATAACAATGCAGTCCCATGCCATAAAAGACAAAATTATAATAAGTATTTTAGGAAAATAATTTGTAGCAGTATGTACATTCAGTCAGACATTAAATGGTATAAGGTTAAAGTCATCATTTCATAAAATGCTGTCAAACTGTTAGAACTGTAATGTAAATGATATAATACAGAATTAAATCATAATTTTTAAAGAATGTAGGTACATTTACCTTTTCATTTAAAATACTTACAAAATTGGTTACCATTTTCATAAATATGGTGTATCAAGTAGTACATAAAAAGAATTAAAGTATTAAGCCCTATACATACTTAAAACTTATTTAGGAAATAAAATGCATAATACTATTGCAACTTATTTGATGAATGCAAAACATGTAGTTAAAATATTGGGCAACAAAGATAACTTGTATTCACTAACTGTAGTCAATTCATTTTTCAATAAATATATCTGGAATCATCAAGTAAAATTTTGATGCATATCACACATCAGGGTCAGAACATCATAAATATGACAATAAATACTACCTAATTAAAATAAATTCTAGTCAGTGTCAATTAAACTAATAATTGAATAAGAGCGGTGGAAAAATTAAATTAAGGCAGTTGCAGCATCAGTCTGCTGATATAGCAGGAGGTAAATCGATAGTGCGACTTTCGTTACCAAAAATGAGTCGTAAGCGCTTCATGGGAGGCAGAGGACGGACAGGGCTGTGCTTTCGGTGGCGCTCCTTGGACCGACGCCGCTTCTTGAAGCGCCGCGCCGTCTCGGGGTCAACACCCTCTAGCCGCAGCACCTCGTACTCGGGCGCCTCCGCCACGCCACCGCACTCCATCATCTCCTCCACCACAGGGCTCCTCTTCACTCGCAGAGTCAGCTTCAGACCCCTCCTTGGTGGGGTACATGGACATTCTTTACTCTTATTTGAACTGTCCACCAACCATGGTGGACCAGATTCACTGTCCTTCTTCACCTCTTCTACATGATTGTTTGTGTCAATTTTATGATTTTTGTTCATTTTACTATCTTTAGATTCACTTGGATTTACATTCTCTCTGAAGTCAACCTCACTTTTCAAGTCATCACTGACATTGTTGGCTAAGCTTTGTTCTGGAACTATGATACTATGCTGACTAGTATCTTCATTTCTTGTTAAATGTATGCTTTCTTCTTTTATATTAGGGGGAGATTCATCAGTTTGTTCTAAATGTGTTTCAGTGGAGGACACAATATTATTTTCTAACATATCCTCAGAACTTTCAAGAGGTGGTTCATTCTTGATGCCCACTTTACTTGCTTCAAGTGCAGTTGGCATGTGAGCTTCATCTTCTATTGTATTTAAATTCTGATCAGATTTGGCTTCAAATGCTAACTTGGAACCACTTCGAGATTTAGAACAAGTGGGCTGTGTACAAGTATCTAATAAGCGTTTGTGACTTCTCAAAACAATGCCGGTGTGAGAGTCTCGACTGTCACGAGAGCTGGTAGTACTACAACACCTGGATGGAGGAGCGCGCTGCTTGGAGCCCCCGCCAGCCGTTGCCACTCCAGTACTTGTCACTCGGGAACTGTCTGCTCTCCGCCTTAATCTTTCCTCTCGACTACAGCGTGAAGACTCCCTACTCCCAGAACCCTCTTTATTTGCATTACCATCCATCATATCTGCTATACAACCTTGAGCTATCAAAAGCTCAGCATCATATTTAGTCAAACCTTTTTGTTTCATTTCTTTCATACTAAGAGGTGATACTATATTTGGATTACGTCTACTGGATATTCGAGTTTTTTCAGTGTTTTTGCTGGTTGTTTTTTGTGTTTGTTTAGCTTTAGTCCTGTTAATTCTATTATCTGTTTCCCTGAATGTGTATCTTGTTGCTTGTTCATTGTCTTCACCCTTTTTGACAGAAAATGCACCTTTGCCTCTTCTCTCACAAGTTTCACATTCACAGTAACAGTTTCCATTTCCAAAAAAATCTTCACCATAAAAACAAGTAATCTCTTCACCGACATCAATATCACGCAACACACGAACAAAGGCTTTCCCACGGTCAGTCGCTTCAAATGTACAAGTAGGTCTACAGTCGTGGTTGATGTATGCTGCTGGCCCAAGCCACAGCTGGGCACAGTTTTTTCTACAACTATACATAACAGAAAAGTCATTCTTGCCAGGATGGAGCAATTGTTTTTCTTCCTCTTCTGTCATTTCAGCAATGCAGCCAACGAGAAAGTCAATTCTTTCATGTTTGAAAAACTTTTTTGTTGTAGATATTTTAGCTCCCACCTGACCTTCCAAAGAGTATCTATAGCATGGTTCTATAACAAATCCAGCTTTGTTATCAAATACCCTAAGATATCGATATATCTGTAAATAATGAAAAGTAATAAGTTAGTAGATTTTTGTAGTAAGAAAAAAAATATAGGTAGGTACATAATGTAAACAACTTACATGCTCTCTGAGTTTGCTCTGCTGATGTTTGTTTTTACTAAAATGTCTAGGCATCCAGTCTCCATTAGCAAGTTTATTGTACGCTTTATTATAATCCTGAGTGTCAATAAATTGTTTAATAATGTTTTTTATTTCTTCCCTGTTTGTTTTGAGAGGTCTATATCGAATATTCATTTTATGTGTTGTGATGCCTAGATATGGATCCACAATAAGTGCTGTCGCCAGATCGTCATACTCTGACAGCTCTCGAGGAGTCATGCCCATAGAATGCATTTTGTGAAGCACTTGCCTCCCGGGGTATGCAGCTGATCCAACAACCATCCTGAATTCCTGAACAAAGAAAGTAATGTCACTTTACAAAAATACATTGGTGTCCTAGAGTCGTTAGCTTTCTTGTAATGTTATTGTAAGAAATTCAGTGTATACATATTCACAGCATCTGCAAAGCTTTTTTCAAGCTTCAAATATAATCGAAAATTTATAAAAGGACAAACATGGCGGACGAAGATAGTCGAACAATTCCCAACGACACGTCAAATCTTAGAAGGCAATCTATGAACTTCAGGAACGGAAGTCTGAATTAATTTGTCGCAATATAAATGTAAAAATACTAATCTCTACTAGAATACTCACTTAGGTCATTGGAAATCCGTAAAATCCATGATATTCCTAACAAACAACTTCTCACAATATCCAAGCACTTCATAGACGCTAACGGCTAGGTTATTATTAATATAATGCATTTATTAGCATAAAAATTACGATTATGTTTCAGCAGAATTTAACTATAGTATCATTTATTACAAATCTAGAGACCGCTAAAAAAAATTCTAAGTAAACGAAAGCTGAAAAACAACCATGTTTTCGTGATCTCCGTCCATTTCATTTCTTCGTGCCATAGCATACATTTACGAGTTATGCTTCGATTACTAACTCAGCTGTACCTATCTAGGAAATTTAAGGAAAACACTATCATGATTTCAGTACCTAGATCCAAATTAATAGATTTGAAAACTACAAGATCTGCAAAATTATATTCTAATCGTTAGATTTTTTTTGGTAAATAAATAATTTGTAACTAGCTTCGAAAATGTTTCTATGACGCTTCTTCCACAGACTAAAAATGATTATGAATGAATTGGAATGAATTGAGAGTTAGTTGAGAATTAGGCTCAACTAACACAATCAAACAAAAAGCTGCTTGATCTTATCGATCAAACCGCAATCGATTGGAGAGGAAAAGTGTCAGGAATAACGAAATATTCTTGATGACACACACCACGTACGGCGCGGGTAAGACGTAGACTCTTGACTTACGTCAATGATGTGATACGCGTCCGATTTTTGATACAACGGGTGCAGGTGTATGTTCCATACATTTGAAAAAAACCGCCTTCGGATACTCGAATTCGCCTATCCATTCTCTATCCATACATCCATCAAATGCTGCATCCATCATGCATCCATCCATACACATCATCCCACAATCAGACAAAAATCGGCTTGGATCTAGGAAGATCGCCAGGCGTCTCGCGCGCCCCCGCCCCGTGCCCCGTGCCCCGTGATACCTACCTGACAGTGTTTTTTTGAAGCAAAATACGTGACAGGTTCTTGGCACAATATATCTAGTCTATGGCAATAGTTATCTATCATAGACTAGATATTTGTCCTTGATTTGACTTTCATTTGACATTAGACAAAAATCAAAATTGTCCTGAAATCCAGCAATTTCTGTGATTCTGTGATTTATTTAATAAATTTACCATGACTCGCAAATTCGTGGTTGGTGGTAACTGGAAGATGAATGGAGACCAAGCACAAGCTAAACAAATTATTGATACTCTGAAAAATGCTCAGCTGGATCCAAATGTAGAGGTTGTGATCGGAGTACCGGCTATCCATTTATTTCTCGCAAAAGAACTCGCCGCTGGCAAGCTTGGCGTAGCAGCACAAAACTGCTGGAAGGTAGCTAAAGGTGCCTTTACCGGTGAGATCTCCCCTGCCATGCTAAAAGATGCCGGTATTGAATGGGTGATTCTTGGCCACTCAGAGCGTAGAACTATTTTCAAGGAAAGTGACGAACTAGTTGCCGAAAAAGTTAAACATGCACTTGAAGAAGGCTTGAAGGTTATTGCTTGCATTGGAGAGACTCTCGAAGAGAGGGAAGCAGGCAAGACTGAGGAGGTTGTTTTTAGGCAGACTAAAGCCCTTGTCACTGCTATTGGTGATCGCTGGAAAAATGTGGTCTTAGCTTATGAGCCAGTGTGGGCTATTGGTACTGGAAAAACTGCATCACCCCAGCAGGCTCAAGAGGTGCATGCATCTCTCCGCAAGTGGCTGACAAGTAATGCATCCCCTGATGTTGCTGAATCAGTTCGCATTCAGTATGGTGGCTCTGTAACAGCAGCTAATGCCAAGGAACTGGCAGCATGCCCTGACATTGATGGATTCTTAGTTGGAGGTGCTAGTCTGAAGCCAGAATTTGTTGACATTGTGAATGCCAATTTGTAAATTAAATTTGCTAGATTTTCGAGATTCTAGATTATAAGTTTAATCATTTTTTAATAAGTTATACTTATGTACCTATTCAAGAAAGTATCAAATCATGTTTTTATTTATTAAAGGTTATACATAGCTAATTTTGATTTATTTTCATTCAATCTCATCAAAGGGTAGCCGACACCAAGATATGACCGGACAGCCACCTCACCTCTGTCACCACTCTCACATTGATTTGACCAAACAGAAAATGGTGTAAGCAAAAACTATCTCTTATTAGAACTCTTCATATATGTTGTGTTGTTAAAAGTATGGGATAATTTTAGAACTTGTGTACCATAAGACAGAATTTTTCCTTGATTCTAATGGATGCCAGGTAAGTTTTCCATTTTTGGTTTTGTGACCAATCATACATATAATTTTAAAATTCGCGGCTCGCTACAGTTATTTTTTCTTCCTTAGCTTTATTGAAATTGAAATTAATTTATAACAGATAACTTAATAACTCGCAACAACCATCTTAAATGGTGGGTAATTAATTAATTACTATCCAGTTGCATGCTAGGTGGCAGCAGTGGCGGCGGCGGCGTCATTCTTCGTGTTTTGTTTTCGGCTACATACTAAACTCACCAATAGATGGCACTACAAGTAAGTAAAAACTTCCAAATTCACCTCCGTTAAAAAAAAGAGTAACTAACTCTTTTTCAACGGAGGTGAAGAAAGGCAATATTTTTGTCCTCTAGCATTTATGCAATAAACCAGTAAGTATTGAGTGGAATCAGTTTCCATAGGATAGAAACATGATAGAAATAAAAGACCTTTGAATGTTTCCATAGAAACCACGCATGTGAAGCCGCTGGCATAAATTAGCTAAAAGTATGGTGCACCCTTATTTTAAGTCACAAACTCTACTACCTAGTTCATGACATCTATGGCGAGATCATGGATGATTTGCGTACTTCATGATTACCTTTGAAAGTATTCAACCGGGGGATTCAGTGGTACGAGAGCCTCGTAGAGCTATATACGCGCGTTTGCCGTGATGTTGCGTTGAGCTACTTTTATTTTGTTTTGTAAATTTCACTCGATTCGAACGACTCTACTCGAACGCACGACCACGCGCTGTTGTGAACGAGAGGTAGGTAATACCGAGACGCGACCAAGCAACGAGGACGACATTTTACCGACTCTATATTTTATTCTGTTGTCAGTTTATTTGTACCCGCCAAGCTAAGTGGTTCTGTGCTGTGACCGTTTGTGGAACGTGTTTAGAACAGTGTAAAGAATAGTGTGGTGTATACCTAACTGCTGGATTATTTTGTGTTTCATTTTACATAGGCCGTTTGAAAAATATTTTTTGCTGGTGAGTATACTATTTTTGAAACTGGTAGGTACTTAAATACCTATCAAGCGGTTAAATTAAAATTTTTGGCTATGTTTGCAAAAATATTAAAGTAACATAAATACAATTTATTTTGTGCACCAACTTTAGTCAACTGCTTACGTCTCTAAATTCAACAGCCTAGGTTCACAACCTAGATTTTAGGTAGGTAGGTAAGGTACCTATTCTATAATCAAAGGAATATAAACCACTAGCGGTCCGCCCCGGCTTCGCACGGGTATTAAACAAAAATTTCAGAAATTATACACACTAAAACGATGGGTTTCAAAGTTTTCATACATTCCCTTACATTTTTTAACAGCATTGGGGTTTTTGACATTGACTTGACACTCCATAACTGACACTGGCCGTAGAGAAAAAGCAAGCACCTATTCAACCTCCTTTTCTATTCTAACGCGCCATAATAGAAAAAGAGGTTGAATATACAGAGCACGGTTCAATTATTGAATTTTTCATGCGGATCTCTAACTTTTTTGAAAATATTATATAGCCTATGTTCATCACGGAAAATTTAGGATTCTAATGGTGAAAGAATTTTTCAAATCGGTCCAGTAGTTTCGGAGCCTATTCGATTCAAACAAACAAACAAACAAACAAACAAACAAACAAACAAACAAACAAACAAACAAACATACAAACAATCAAATCTTTCCTCTTTATAATATTAGTATAGATAAACTTACCTAGCGGCAACCTGTCTGCATGCTGCACGGGTATCAGACACCTGGAGTTAGCCGGTCTAACCGGTTATTGTTCTCGGGATGGCAGCTGACCCGAACGAAATGTAACTAATCGTGAACTCGACTCTAACATTTTGCGAAATCTCTCATATCCAATAAAACACCTTATATAAATGGCAGTAGAGTTCTAACTAAGCATATTTTATTTTATGATAAAATGCAAAATATTGGCTACATTTTAGGTTGTAGGCACCTACTTACGAGTACCTTCCTAACGATTGATGGGAACGGCGTGGCGGTCGAAGATCCGCCGAATGCGACGCAGGAGGTTGCGGGTTGGATTCTCATTCCTTCCTAGGGACAAAATGCGTACAACCTGCAATTTGTACTGGGTGTCTGGGTATTTTATTTAAAATATAATAAAACAATATTTCTATGTAATATAATTTATAGTGGGATTTTTACCATAATTTGAGTTTTCCAATATTTTGGTACAGTTTTAGCATTTTTACGGAACAAGTGAAGGTAAATCATGGTAAATACATGCGTTTTCATCTCGGGAGCATACATGCTCCCGAGTAGTAGGTAAGTAGTAAGTAGTAGGTAAAGTACCTAGGTAGTATTCGAGATTGTTAGCACGGGTTTCAGTAGGTACTCAGGTATACTTACTAATTTTAGAAAGTAGGTATATTAAAGAGCCTAGCTCTTCTAGATGCAATGTGGCAATGTCCTTCACTCCTTCCAATACTGTCTCTTTTTACTTTTATAAACGACATCATGACATTGGTTTTCTCCTTAATCTCGTATTTTACGATTCATTATTTTCATGATCGTATCATACATAGGTAATGAATGAATCTATTTAAGTCATCAAAATTTTGCAATAAAAATGTTGAGTATAGACCTATTGACTTTCCTATAAATAGGGCACTGGTCAGGGTATTTAGATAGGTACCTTACCTGCACCTATGTTGTACGCAGTCACCCCACCTCAACCCCGACATATTTAAAGGCGCGCCGCTGACCCAGTTACAAGGCTCCATTTAGTCCTTATAGCAATGGAAGTGGCTTTAATTTCATAAATGACTCGTCACTCCTTTATTTAGAGATAGCCTTATTGATTTGGTTACTAGCCCTTGTAATATTTTATTAAACATTATATATTGAAGTACTATTATTACTAGCCTCGGTGAATATCACGATCTTTTGATTAATTGTAGTTGTACTCAAACCTCGAGGTTAAGTAAAACTGTTTTGAACTTGTTGTCAAAAAGGTTCTTTACTGGCAATCTTAACCACCATCCAACGAAGCTTTATTCACATAAAGCTTGTATAAAGCTAGGGAATCTAAAACAACGAATATAATGATGTCATCGATGACGCCATTCCTTGACTCACGGAGAGCTAAACCGGTCCCAACGATTGCCGTCCTCCAATTTATGCTAATTCTGTCCATGTCCACATTTCCCTTCATTCCTGATGTTGCGTTGATATCCCGAAATATGTCCGAAATGATCTTCCATCAAAGTTATACCATGCTACATGCTGTTATAATGCTGCACCACCATCCACTGGGGCGCACGAATGCATACTGCGACCGCATCATTCATTTAGTGGATTTTTTTCTTTTTTTTTGTAATCATAAGAAACTGATTAGGTTTTGTTGATCTTATTTAAATATTTAATCATTGTATAATTAATTTATTTATCAATTTAGTTTATTTGTTAAATTTGTATGGAGCAGGACATCCTAGCACAAGTATATTTACATACTTAAAAGGATGTCCTAATATCTGTTTAGCTTTTAGAGTAGAACTGTGTTTTGAACCAATAAACAATTTTAATTTCAATTTCATTCTGTCCTTTACAAGCCTTACAAGATATCTGCGTAAGTGCAAAAAAACGGACACCTCATGAACTCTTCGGATTCAGATTCAGAATATTTTATTGATGTCATAAAAGTAAAGTACAAATAATAAAAAATAGTTCACAAGTCATCGTAAATAATTCTAATTAGGTACCTAGTTAAATTATAAAAAATAATAATATGTATTACCTAGCTTATCATAAAAAAATCTGTCATAGCTTAAAAATGATCCCCTAATGATGGATATGTGCTAAGAACTAATTTGTTAGGTAGTAGGTACAAAGTAGATTTCACATATTATCCAAGAAACAGCGATGGTATTAGATGGAAGATGTGTAGAAAGGAGAAATTATAAGAATTAATATGCGACCCAGTTTCTTTGAAGCATGGCGTGACAAAGTCGGCGACTGGTTGCCTTATCAATGCAATGCATGTACTTAACATTTTCATGCAGTTTCTAGTTGTCACTTAGAGCAAAATTATCGTCATAGAAAGTACTTAATAAGTATATGAAAGCAGCATAAATCTGCGAACATTGTTTTTAGAGTTTATTTTCAACCCAGCCTATGTTTTTTTCCAAAGAAATCCAAGCAATCGTAAGGGCACACAACGAAATTATGGTGTATCCATGTCGCTCCAGCTTTAATGAGCCAAAACTTGGCTTGTTCATGGAGCGAGATTTGCAACTTCTTTCTCTAATTCAATATAAAATAACTGAACAGCGATGCAGGATGCAGTAAGTCAAAAGTGCTTCTCACAATCGAAGAGAGCTGAAAATGCATTGAGTAAATGATCTGTTTTAAGTGTAGGTAATTCATACTCTGGACTCATTTCTTTGGAGAGCCTCGGTACCCCACGTACCTAGATTCGCGACTCTAAGTAGGCCTAATTTGTAGGCTCTGTCAATACCTGCATATTTGCGCCTCTTGAGATCCTCGGCCAAATCTGCTGCCGCACCAGCCCTTACAGATGTCCACGGAAGATGAGAGGGCGCAAGTGTGTCGACGCATGTAACGTCCCACACAATGGGCCTCCCCAATTCTCATGGGACAAGTAAAGAAATTTCTTAAAATTCTCGTATTATTTAGCGATAATCATAAGTCTCTCATTCAATACCCTCATTACTTACAATGCAAGGAGGCATGAACGTGATAAGAATGAATCAATGACTCATTCATTCATATATTTTTTTAATTTAATTTATGCAGAGGCATTGTTCATTAAATGGACTTCTAGATCACGCACAGAATACTCACCTAGCTGGTACATGTACTTTACTACATACAAATTGTAGTATTCATAATGTATCTTTATTAAGTAGGTACTAGCGGTCCGCCCGGCTTCGCAAGGATATTTAACAAAAAATTAATTTTTCATGCGGTTCCATAACTTTTTTTAAAATATGCCTATGTTCAATGGAAAGATTTGATTGTTTGTTTATTTTAATTGAATAGGCCCCGAAAGTACTGAACCGATTTTAAAAATTCTTTCGCCATTAGAATTCAAAATTTTCCGAGATTAACATAAAAATAAATTAATAAAATAAAAAGAGCTTTATTTTTTTCCTTACCAGCTAGTACAAAAAAAAGAGTAAAATAAGAAAATAATTACACGTACATAACTAACATTTTAAATAAACTATCTATAAATCTATACATCTAAACTATGATTATTTACAATATTAACACTATTTTCCTCTAGTAAGGACCGCCTTTGGCGGTAAAAGCCTCCTCCAAGCTTTTCCATTCTCTCCTGTCTCTTGCTGTTCTGGTCCATGTGCTCCCCGCTACTTCCCTGATGTCGTTACACCACCGCATTTTTGGTCGCCCTCGCCTGTGCTTAGCGTCTCGAGGGAGATTAACAAAGATTTTATTAATGAGATAAGATTAATTAGTTGCCCTTGGTGGCCACCAAAATCTATTTTCGTATCTCTTCCTAAACTAAATAGAATAAAACTATTGCAGAGGCATTAAAAAAAAGCTTATGATAGGTATCACAAACTGGACGATAGATTTTTGAAAATTCCTTTGTTAAACAGAATAATAACATAAAGTAGGTGGTGGCGCTAGTTTAGATGCTGTATGCGCCTTAATGTTATTTAGCGATGACGACATCCGACACACGGAAACGGAGCAGACCAACAGATTTGTTATTCCTTGGGGCAATATGTGTTTCTCTAAGAAAGCATTCACCAAAAGACCCCTTCGTTTCCTACCTACATAATGCAACATGATCGATAGTGTGAAACGTGCCTCATATTCCTTGAATGGAATGAGATGATGAATCAATAGAGGGATTACTTATTTGTTACATGACTAATGATTTAAAATAAGAATGTACTTATGCTGAATAACACAGAAATGAGAGTTTTATTTATAGGAATTACCTAGTCAGCCAATAAAACAACTAATAGTTATCAGCCCGAAGATAAAAAATCTTATCCTGTGGCAATGAAAACAACATTTGACAGTTGACCTGATATAAATAAATTACAGTACCTAGGTATTATTTCAGAGAGTACCTAACTAAATAATGATACAGAAAAAAAGTATTTCTTTTGACAGTTTGGCGATAACGATAAAACCATAATTTCTCCCACACTCCATAATGGACAAAAAGTAACGGTCGTACCGTCAATTTTTCGTCACGGTAGTGATCTCAAAAAACGGCCGCTTTAACCAGCACATGGTTGTTCTGCTGCTTATACATTTCAAGGAGGATGTAATAAACTTAATCAGCTCAACAGTTTTAAAAATGTGTCCTTTAGTAGATATATTGTATAGCATTCAGGAGTCGACGCGCAAAATCGAGCTTTGTATAGTTTGTGTAGGTCTGAATCTAATTCAGATTCTTATAAATTCGGAACGAATTAACTGTGTATGTAAGGTTAACTTAAATGTTCATGGAGTCATCATCATCACACTAGCTACCTCTTACGCATAGAGTTCCGGATTAAACCTAGACTATTAAAGAAAAATTACCTTAGAACCTAAGTACCTATTTTGTGATGGAAGAACACCAACGTTTCCTCCCTTAACGGGGGACTTCAGAGTGAGTGCGGTTAACCCGCTTACATTCATAATGAATTCGTCAAACTACGATAGTTTATATGGGAAAGGCATGTTAAATAAAAAAAATCCTATGCATCGCAAGGCAATTTTAGCTTTCGATTTTCAATAATTTAGTGACGCTAGTTCTTGGTGCGAGCGACCCCGTGCCATGCCGTGCCCTATTATTTGTCAGACGACCTTCTGACACGCAAACCAGCTGTAATACTAGAGCGGCTTCATCAATACTCGGAATGTTATTATGACTTAACTTACCCAATTATTCCCTGAATCGAAACGCGTAATAATTGGACGGGTGCCCAGCGGTAGCCGGTGTCGTGTGATAGTTTCGGTTTGTTTATACTGCCGTAGTTCGTAACCCAGATATGAGATGACATGCATTTGTAATCGTTATGAGAGAATGTTATTTGAGATAGTGTTCCTGAAGTCTCACGATGATTCTTATGGTAGAGCTCAATGTGGATATGAATTATAGCCGTTCGTTATTATATGGCCTTGGTGGGTACCTAACCTATTAAGATTATTTTTCAAGCAAATGAAAATTCATACGAGTGTATATGTACCTATTTTCGCCGGCTTTTAAAAGTCCTGATTTTCAATCTTTTAGGTACCTAGTTACTAGATAATGCGTTAGTCAATCTATACTAATATTATAAAGAGGAAAGATTTGATTGTTTGTTTGGATTGAATAGACTCCGAAACTACTGGACCAATTTGAAAAATTCTTTCACCATTAGAACCCTAAATTTTCCGTGATGAACATAGGCTATATAATATTTTCAAAATAGCTAGGGATCCGCATGAAAAATTCAACAATTGAACAGTGCGCTGTATATTCAACCTCTTTTTCTATTATGGCGCGTCATAATAGAAAAAGAGGTTGAATAGTATATAGCGCACGGTGCTTGCTTTTTCTCTACGGCCAGTGTCAGTTATGGAGTGTCGATGTCGAGTCAATGTCAAAAACCCCAATGCTCATGGACATAATGGATCCGTATGAAAGCTGTGAAACCCATCGTGTTAGTGTGTATAATTTCTAAAATTTTTATTTAATACCCGTGCGAAGCCGGGGCGGACCGCTAGTAGCTTTATAAGTAGAAAAAATGTGTTACCTAATTTAACTCACCTATAGGATGGCAATGGAAATGGAATTGAGGTCTTATTGGCTTATAGCAGTTTCTTCCAGGAGAACATAGGTTCTCCTGAATTCTATAATGGCGCTGTTATTCTACTAAACACCCTGGTGCTTAGTTGATAACGATAAAGGTACCTATAATCTTGCAGAGTTCCGTTCCAAAAGGTAATGAAATTTGAAACCAAAACTCATTTTTGTAGATGCAGGCAATTGGTAGAGCTCGATTCATTAATGAAATGAATTATTTGAAATCTACTTTTGGGTCGATTTCGTTCTGAAAGACCATCAGATATTTATCCAAGCATTTGGTGAGATAGATTGATGTCAGATTGCAACTTATTTAATGAGCACCTTCCGGTCCAGATATACCAATATCTACAAGTTCTATTATTTGCAGTTGGTAGTGGTAATAAATTCAAAAATTTCAAAGAACAGGAAAACAATCTGGCCTTAGTTCGATAAAATACTTTTTGGATGACTAGACCGACATGGTTATCAGATCAGACTTTACTTTATTTTTTGGTTCTGTTTTTTTTTCAATATTTACTCGTATTATTATGACGAAAAATAAGTCATTTTAAGTAAAAAGGTCTTTTTTTTAGTTTTTTTACGATAAAACCGAATTAAAAAAGTAGGATTAGGAGGAAATCCTAATGTACCTATATAACGAACCTATGTCATCAGTAGGTACCTGAACCTTAGTAATAAGTTTTATTAGTAATAAGTATTTTCAACAATTTAGAAATCTGATGGTGCCAGGGAAGCGTAAGGTCATAAAAATGAATTCACATGGCCGGTGGTCGTCCTCTACGATAATAATGTTTGTGAAGCGACGATGAGATCACATCTGCTATTTGCTTGCTGTGGTACCTACCACACCTACCATTTACAATTCATTCTATTATTGCTAACGTGTCGCGGAGACGATGTCCGTAGGCGCGTAAATAAACGACCATGAGTCTCTGACCTCAATTGTTAAATCATTCATTATACCTATATAACATTTATTTTTACTACACAATATGGTGGCTGAAAATTCACTTTCTGTATCTATGAATTTAAAATGGAACCTGCATTTTTGACATCGTGTTCATCGTTTAAGATTTGGGTGGTTGACCGGTCAAATACAAAATAAAATATTTGTAAAGCCGTTCGCAGAGGTTGCTCTACCAATGCTACAGGTTTTACAATTATTTTGTTATTTATCAAGCCTGGTAGCGTTGGTGGATGTGCCACATCGACAGTCGGTTACTGTACCTTCGGAAGTTTTAGTATCAATGATAAAAAACTTAATTGTCTTTTTTTCAGAGAAAAAATGGACTCGATCGAGTGATTGAACTAGCACAAGGCCAGAACCAAGATGAAGGAAATAGTCAACAGGAATCTTATCACGCTGAAATGCGTGCTTTTTTGCTTCCTATCGGGTGAGTCAGTTCTTCGGGTTATTAAATATTGCCATGGACAAATGGATGGTAAATTCGATAATCTAAGATAACTTAGATAGAAGCACGAAAAATGTGTATGTTATTGACAAACTTGATCTCGAGTTTAGATTCCCGTGCGTTTGTCTCTAAAAACTGGTCAACCATGCTGTACCAAAGAGGCAGCCAACTTCAGACCATATGGCATGAAGTTGTGCAAGCTTCCATCTAAGGCGCGGCGCACATACACGGCCGATTGTCACAGTATAAGAAATGAATAACTAACGTTCTTGAGAACATTCACCTCGACAGTTAACAGCACCGTCTGCAATGCGACTCGCTCGGCCGACCTATTTTGCGTAAATCACTTGATGTTATCAGTTCGGGTCACTTGGGTTTATTCTACGCTATGCGTGGACCAAGATTACCTACACAATTTTGTTTTCTGAAGCAAATAATGATATACCAAAAAAAACAATACGAGAACTAAAACTGCAATATTTTGAAAATAGAACCTTTAGATTCCACCCTCCAAAATAGAAGGATGACTTAACAAAGACAAATAGCGAAAAAATAAGGGAAGTTGCGCCTTGTGTTTCCAGGTGTGGGCTGCATATATCCGTTCCTGCCACTGCACATGCTGTCAGTGGGACTGGACAAGGGAGAAGCTCGCCTGATATCCGCCATAGCGCCATGCATTGCGCTTCTAGGACCAGCTGTATTAGGACCTCTTATTGACAAGTAGGTTTGCTCAGAGATCGAAGTCTGCTTAGACTGAGCTGAGGCTGAAGTATGGCATATGGCCGTACCTCTTTATTCTATTATATCTTAAGAGCTCCGTCAGCAGCGTTACTAAACTTACTGATAAATTTCGTCTGTAGGTACGCAAGCAATATCTGAAGGGAATCAAGTTTCGTTTCATGATACTGGTCATGAAGGTTTATTTTTACGTCTCTACGTAGAACTAGCTCTATACTCACAGTGGTTGAGATGTTAAAATTATTGTATAACAAAGTTGTGTCAGCAGCAGCGTGCCAAAAACTATGTAAATCAACTGATACACATATATTTTACGAGTTAAAACACCTAATACGACACAGGCTTTCGCCAAGACATGTATGGCAACAAAGATTTTTATTTACCTACAGGATGTAAAAAGTTAATGTAATCGTCTACCAATTTTCCTATTAGACGCGAGTGTAAACTTGGTTCCTGACATTAACTAGCTAGATGCAGGTTTTAAAGTCTAATGTGAGGTATTTTGGGGAGATGGCTGAATGAACTAGTATTCACAGAAAAATTAGAAAAAACCCGTGACTTAACCATCGATTTATGTAAATCTGAGGAGTTAACCTTTCTTCATGATTTCGATTGTCTACACTAATATTATAAAGAGGAAAGATTTAATTGTTTGTTTGTTTGTATTGAATTGAATAGGCTCCGAAACTACTGGACCGATTTGGTAAATCCTTTCATCATCAGAATCCACATTATCCGTGATCAACATAGACCAGTGGTTCTTTCATCTTTAACAAGTTCTGTACCTACCCAACATTTCACTACACCTATCTGCGTTGCTAGTTTAATACATAGTGCGGCCCGGAGTAGTATAAGCAGAGTAGTAGCAAGTGCCACAGCACTTGACCAGAAAATTATGACGACCACTGACATAGACTATAAGATATTTTATTATAAGTAAGATTACAAAGACTATTATTTTTTAAACGATTTTTATAATGTATACCATACCTGAAATTATGTGCGGTGATCCAGCTAAAGAGACCTACCAATTATCATGGTGTTTTTGCAGGCTATCAGTCGGAAGGGGGTCGACGGGTGGTAATGCCGCCCCCAGTGGTTCCGGCCGCCTTCTCCGGATGGTAACAGCAGCTTGCCTCATACTAAGTGCCGTGTTTTTCTCCATTCTGCTCGCTGTACCATACACGGAACGGCATGATGTAAGAACCCTATCTTTGTGTTGGCGTCGCTTTTTTACGTCCCTTCGTTATTTCTGACAGTTTGTTTATTCTATGACCGTATGAAAGGATAATAAACATCGTTGATGTTTTCTCAGAATTATGTTGAAATTGGAGCATCGTTTTGATTTTTTTTTTGTAAATTAACCTATTAGCATTTCCATTTTCATCTTAAGACGCTGGGTTGGGACGTATATCTGTGACCGTAGCTATAGTTGTAACTCTAGCTACCTAATACCACAGTACCTAATACCTTTAGATGTGTATGACCATTTATCTCAAAAACTAGCTAGCATAAGGCAGCAACCACTGTTGTAGATATGTCGTCGTATTGTCTGATCAATACTATTCCTGATACGTAGGTACTTATTTTTGCTCTACATTCACATTTTATGTTCTTGATCTTTGTCAGTTATAGCCTGTCGTTTCCCATGAACTTTATTTAAATGTTCTTGTTACAGGCCCGTCGACCACAAGTGCTGTTTATGTGCGATCAAGATAGTGCTTACGTCATGCAAGAGGTTTGCAAAGAAGATATGCGCTGCAACCGATGGTCCGGTGAAAAGGTGAAGAGCCATTACCTAACTTCTTTAATTTTGATTAGGTACTATTTATTGATGATACTTTGATTGTAGTTTTCTCTCTCGCTCTTGTCATAATATTACTACTTATTGTAACCTGATCGTCCATAAAACTCTATTAGGTAGGCATCTCATATTGCTGTTTGATGCCTACATTAGTCTAGATAGATTGACAACACAATTTAACTTGCCTCCCAAATTGTGGTGATATTTTTATTTTACCAACTAACAACCAACTAAAATTTAGTCATCAATCTAATAACAAAGATGAGAAAGTTACAATGCCGTGCTCATTGAATTTAATTAACTCATTGAAATAGTTAAGCGTCTGCAAGTTGATTGTTCGTTTAAGATTCTTTAACGAACCAAGCAGAGTTAAATACTATACGAATATAGGTACCTACCTACTAATCATATAGCTACAAAAATGCTTACTGATAAAGAAGTCTTTACGTTTTTTTGGATACTTCCTGTGTTCCCCACATGCTTGTTTTAGCAGACTTATTAATAGCACATGACTTTTAGGCGGCTATTTATAATTAAATGTCATTGACTACAAGACGGTCGCTGCAATTAATATTATCGCTTTGTATTGTCAAGAGACTTTTAAAAAGGTACTATTGGTAAGCCCCGGCTGCGCACGGGTATGATATATCACCTAGAGGTACACTTTGAGTGGGGTGGTTTATGGATTCGTAACATTTTTTCAAATACTGCCTCTGTTCATCACGGATATCATAAGATTCTAGAGGAGAAAGAATTTTTCAAATGTTCCAGTAGTTTCGGTACCTTTTCACAGACAATTAAATATTTCTTCTTTATAATATTAGTAGGTATAGATAAAACAACTTACTTATCTAAAAGAAGTTAAGATCAAAGAGAATAAAACCACTACGTCGTTTCGGTCAAGAGGTATTCATAGCTTTTAAGAAAAATGTACAATGGACGAATCAAGTCGTCGTATTTAAATATTCATTGATGTTTTATTATTATTGTGAATGTAGATAATTTCATTTTATTTATTATGTCATTAATAAATTAATTATTGATTTATTTATATATAAATGTATATAAACCAATAATGGTTAGATTATAGATTTCGACTTGTATTATTATAAATAATTGACTTATATGACTAGGTACTACCATGAGTTACACAGTTCGTACACTCAGAACAGGAAAGAAATAAAATATGAAAACAAAGCCAGGTGTTCACTGGAAGGTAATCCATTCATAGCATGAAAGCGTCAGCCGGCGCCCGTGGAAGCGGAACGAAAGCGTGCGCGATAGGTACTTTGTGTATAGGATTTAACATTGAAAAATATAACCACAGAAATCTGAATAATTAGTGCCTAATTATACAGATTTCTGTGAATGTAATGTAAATTTTAAGAAACGGAGTGGGTATGTAAAATGTCACCTGCTTTGCTTTAATCTGGGGACCTATGACTATGACCCAAGTCAAAGGGAGTCTTTCGCACTAAATATATTAATTACTGTTAGATACATTACGAAGCTGAAGCTTAAGTCACCTTACTTACGCCTACGCTATTACTAGGTACTTATATTACGCTTAAATACTTATCGTTACTATTGATTTCTTACTGTAACGAAAGATATTTTAGCGGCATTGTAATTCAATAGAAAGCATGCCACGCCGGTCTACGAGTATGCCGAGAAAGTGTTTAAATAATCATTCGTGCTTCGTTTGTTTTTGGATTATAAAACAGCTGCTAATAACACAAACCGAAACGATATGCCAAACATAATTTATTCGTAAATTTTAGATAGCACAGCGTTTGATGATTTTTCAATAGATCGAGACCTACTTACGTTGTACATTAGAGACTGCTAATAATTTTTGCTTGTCTTAACAACGAATCTTTGTATTTTCCAGACAGGAGTCTTGGCCGTAGGTGCATGCGAGTATGGCTGTTACAACGAGTCTTTGGAATGGGTCAAGCAGCCCTTCACAACCACATCTACCACCACCACTCTAAGCCCGATGTACAACAGCGTGGCCAATGCCACAACGGTAAGTGTAACATCCTGCGAAAAAAATACTTATTTCATAATGAAAAACTAAAAAGTACTTATTATTATGTCAATTGCTGACGGCCAATGGCGGAGAGCCCGGAACATTCTAATTCGAGTGGTTAGATCTCTTCCCCGAAATCGTAAATTCCGCGTAGCAAATTTCCCATTCGCATTTTTCCCCACTCGAACTTTTACCCATTCTCCTTTTTTATCATTCATAAATAATTCCAATGTCAAAATTTTCTAATAGCGTACTTTTCCGATCCTCTTGTTTATCATTCGCGAATATTACCAGAATCATAATTTCCTTATTATATAATAATCATAATTTTCTAATAGCGTATTATCCATTTTACCTTAACCTTCAAAATATAGAAATGTATTATTTTGATAAAATTGTATTCTTAACATACCTAGGTTAGCTTAAAACCAAAGCAGCAACAAAAAAACCTTCCTATTATTTCACAAAATGAAGCAGTAACAGGCAGTTTCACGTCTTCGTTTGGCGAGCTATATGAATACTTAACTACTATTATTAAAAAAAAAATACATGGAAACTTTTAGTTTCGGAAAAATATCGCGTAAGAAACCAAACTATTGCAAAAAGAAGCGAATGGGAAACTTTTGCTCTGGAAAAAATATCGTTAAAAATATCAAGTCTCGATCTGTCTTAAAATTTTTAGACACAGAAACCAAACGTAACTGAAGAGGAAGTGTCAGCCAATCACTTCATGAATTTCGAAGTAAATCCACCTCACATCTGTTACAAAGGGCAATGCCTAGTCTACATGCAGCATATGGACCGAATGAGACTTCCGCTAAGTCTGATAGCGCCAGAACCCCTACAGGACAATTCGACTGAAGACTCCAATTGGTGTACATATCGAACGAGTAAGTTTTTTAACATTAATTGCCAAGACACTGAGCGTTAAACGTGCTTCATCTAACTGAAACCCATGGCAGCCCAGTATTAAAATTTCAGTAGGTATACCTAGTTTTCTTATTAGTATTGTTACACTCGCTTCGATCCGCGTTTCTATTCGTATGCATTTTTTCGGTATAACTCTGTACCTAACTCAGGTATTATAAAAAATAATCCGCCCCTGCCATCAAGAAATTTTGACGTTATCTACCTACTACGCCCTATGTTTTTCTTGTACTGAGATAACACAACTCTATTCACATATTGATAAACTAAACATAAACCAACTTTGGCCCTCATAATAAAGCAGGAAAGATAGATCTAGGAAATTAAATATTATTCCAAAAAATTTCGATATCGACGGGACTCGAACCCGCGGCCATCCCTCAGTACGGGAGTGTGCTGACCAATACGAATAATACCAATAGGTACCTACCAATACGCCGAAATCAAAAAATGGGCTAATATTTAATTTCCTAGAGATTACCCCGAGTGCGAAGGCTTACGTACGCTCTATAATAATAACATACTTAAATATTAAAGATAGTCTATCAAGCACTAGTAACCTTCTTCGAAATTTACAGGCGGTCGATCCCAATGCCTTGTGCCAGATGAAAGGCTGGATGAAATAGAGAAGCAAGAGATCGATTGCAAGCCGGCCGTCCGGTGCCAAGTGCTGGATCCTTATGATGAGCCGGACGGTGTGTTAGCTGACGCAGAGTGCAGGATGGTGGTGGGAGACCCTTCTTCTACCTTCTGGAGCTATTTGTTTATCAGGTATATTAATAATATCGCTATAGTTCAAGAACCCCATTGATGCAGGCCGTGCAGAACCGGCCATAGTGGCGATCTTTGGGGAACGCCTAAATCCAATGTATAGCGGCACGTTGACGCGTCGTTCGGCTAAGATATTATGATGAATGACTGATGATGTTGTCAAGAGACGACTTTTAAATAAACCAACTTCTGGTCTTATGATAGTTCTAAATAAAATAAATAAATTAAGACGTTCATCTTCTTATGATCCATGAAAAGTAGCTAATCAATTAAGATTTTTAAATTAGCATGCGCTGAAACCGAGATGGTTTTAAATTATTGAGCATTTTTACCTATATCAAAGCCCCGAATTCAACTTCTTGATTATGTTAGACTCGTTTTAGCTTGATGCAAGTCTGCGAGTCTAAAGCCATAGATAGAACGTCTTCTAGACTTGATATTATGCAAACATTTTCTTTTCAGAATCCTCTCTGACGTCTGGCCGACCGCCGCACTTGCGTTACTCGGCGCCGCCTGTGTAATCGCCACTCGCGAGACTTCTCTTGGACGAGGAGACGTCGGCAGGCAACTGGCCTTTGGTACCCTGGGCTTAGCTATATTCCCCCCACTGGCCGGCTTAGCTGCAGAGTCGATGCCAGAAAACCCTTTCCTGGTGCCCTTTGTTTTGCACGCTATCTTCATGTTGATTGGCGCGATGATTTTGATCTTTGACGGGTTGGTAATGATTGAATTTACGATAGATTATATTATATACTTCACGAGAACGATTGATAAAGTTCAGCCCGCAGCTGGACACGCCTGCGTCCGGGATAAAATGTAACCTTTACTATATTCCAGGTGCAGAAAGAACTTCATGAACGCAAAATTTCTAATTGGTCTGTTCCACATTCCACATTCCTGTATAGGTTTTGCCAATCTAGCTGATGAATATGATTTGCAACTGTTACATTACCTATTAGCAGCTTTAAAACCTATCTGAAAATAATATAAATGTTATTTTCAGTAACATGCCACTATCTACTCCGGAATGGTGGTGGCACACCGCGACTGGAGTTTTGACGATGCCAATGAACGCCGTCAGGCGCTACGGAGCTGAAACCGCCGCTGTGTTTGCAGTCGTTGTGCTGTTGGGTACACTGTGTAACGGCATCGATGCTTACTTGCCATGGTAAGGGCTATACTACACGGCAACTATTTCCTATGGTGTGAAAAAAATAATTAGGTAGCAATAACCTACGTTCCGTTCCGATTAAAATTATGTCCTCCCTCTTAGCGATCCAAATAAGAACGATGACAATTATTTTAGTGCTGTGACTTTTTTTATTCTTAAATATTTAGGGGAATCGTATGACAACGTCAGTCTCGTATTTTCACAAACTACTACCGGAATAAATTAGGTACCCTAAATAATTTATTGGATAACACCAGTACCTACCTACCTAGGTTAAATTGTACATCACCTCATAGGTAGGTTCTTCTGATCTTATAGACTCGCTCCGTTTACAATCCACTAAAAGATGTTGAACATTTTCTATGACGCTACATGACATGAGTCACAACAGGGCAAGATTGAAATTGTCGTTATTTAATTACCTATGTACTTGACTTCTTTGTTATGAACTTATGAATTAGTAGTGACAGTAAACTGATGTTATCCAAAATGTTATGCAGGATGGTGACGGACCTAAACGGAACGCTAACGGAAGTTGGTCTGACGCTGACTATAGGCGCGCTACCGGCTGTGCCTGCGCTGTGGTGGGCTGAAGCACTGGTCGACTACATCGGACACTCCAATGTATTTATCATGGCTTTTACCTTCTACGGACTACGTTATACTGGTAAGTGTACCTCCCCATGACTAATCTACTTACATATTAAGTACCTACTATTGCTGTAGGTACGATACAATTACTTACCGATGACACAGTACACATATGACCAGTATCGAAACTAAGCCTAGTTGATGAAATAAATACCTACGCTCCATTATAGCAATAGGGTTGTAACTTTACGGCGCGCGCAGACACTGCAGCGCAGGTGGCGGCGCGTGGGCAACGCTCATGAGCGGCAGCAAACCGTACCTACCGTGTTTCAATACGAAAATGCGTGTGATTCCTACCTAGTATTTAAAAAACGATTCTTAATATGTTTATTCTTAATTATTAGAAAAGATTCACATAAAAGTACTTGCGTCTACTACGACACGTCGGAATTCTTTATTACCTATACCTAGGATTTTTTTGTATAAAATATTCTCATTCTACCTATCGACTTTAAACAACCTATAAACCGCCTTCATTCTGGATTTTCAAATAAATTCAAGAATTCATTATGATCAATTACACGGACTCATTATTCGATAACAATAATAATAATAGTACATTTTTCTTATATTAATCATCAGGAAGTTTAAAATACGAAAGCTCCGGTTTCGATGAAACTGAGTTCACACAGCTGTATACAACGCAATATTATCGAGCATTTTTCAAAAAACTAAATTACGCATGACCGCTCGTCGCGACGCGACAACCGCTACTGACAGCACTGCGAAAACCCCTTAGAGCTCTCGTAGATGCGCATGCTTGTGTGAGTGAGCCGTTTCGAGCGTTTGTAGGTAGTTTCCACACTGTCTATATGTACACTGTGCCGATGATGTGGCGCAGAGCGGCGGGCGAACTCCCGCCTGCGACGACGCCGCGCCGCCGCTTGCGGGTAGGTACAATTCCGCCTTGAGAAAATTTCTTGTACGATCTGCAAATATTTGTATTATCCGTTCTGGGTGTTCTGTTTGATAAAAATATCTTTTTATGTTATGTATTGTATTAGGTATATCAATTATCAATGATCTAATCAATATCAATGATTTAGCTATTACATATTTGTATCCAGCTCTCATTTCTCATTAATTTCAGGACAAAACATCAACATTATCAAAGATAGATGACTATAGAATTCAGATTCTTATGTTCCGTGGTGAACAATGCGATATTCAATTAATACGTTTGGATTCCAGGAATGGCATATAGCACAGACTACGCATGGGTGGCAGTGATTGAGGCGCTAGAGGTGTTTACTCTCAGCCTGGTTTGGGTAACCGCGGTTCTGTACTTCCGACATCTTGTGCCAAGGAAGTACACAGCTTCTGGGCAGGCGTTGCCGGTTATAGCGCACTTCTGTATAGGTGAGTGTTCATTCGATGCAAGGCGAAACGTAGTGTGGGAAGGCCTCCCACAGAGTGGACGACATAGTAGCAATAAGTAGCGAGGAGTGGATTGGGGTAGCGCAGGAGAGGACTAATTCGCGGTCGTTTGTTAGAGGTCTTTATAGCAGTGGACGTAAATTAGCTGATGAATTCCTATGGCTAAGAGATTTTCGACTCTTGACTACCAAGCACCTGGTTTTAAACTATAGTAGTGGTGACAAGTTTGCAGATATGCGTCCAATCGTCAATCTACCATTAGTTACTTAATAAAAATGTTCAATGAAAAGATTTTTTAAGTCAGGTAAAATCCTGAGGTATTTACATACATAGAGCCTAGGTTTACAACAACGCAATGGATGCGTGCCTTTCTGAATAAATGGTTAATTCCAGGGCGGTGTATCGGTGCGATCGTAAGCGGCCTGGTAACGTTCGAGGTGCCCCTAGAAAGCAACAGTCGCATCGTGTACCGCGTATTGGGCGTGGTTGCCATACTGACAGCTGCTATCTACCTCGCACTATACCACCTGGTTCTCGCACCAAGCTGTGCGTCGCCTGCCGTGAAACCACCCCAACATTTACTGCAAGGTAGATAATTTCAGTAAATTAAGTAGGTACGCGTACCTACATATTTTATTTGACTAGCGTTACTGTAAGCACAGATAACATAATACTACCGTAAGGTTGGTTACGGTACTTGGATGAAATTAAGCCAATGTCCTTCGTCATGAAATGGTCCTTTCAATCGCGGATGAAACAAATAATAATTAGTAATATACGCAGCTAATTTCTGTTTGTTTGTCACCAAGCTTCCACCGTGGATAGCCAACTTGATGTCAAAGGTATGGTATAATTTCTATAGGTTTAGTAGTTAGACGTCCAAGAACTTGTTTTCTTCTATTTCTATAAGTAACTCTATTTTTAATCTTTCCTAACCAGGATTGAACACCAATGGATCTTCAAACGGCAACTACGCACCAATGCGAGTGTACCATGAAGAAAGATCGAGGAAAGGACATTTCCGCTACTAAGAATTAACTACCGACGCGACGTAGTTTTTGTCCTTGTGCATTTGAAGTGCCTTTTAGTCATAATAATAATGTAATTTTATATTGTTTTTCACGTTTTGTAACTGTTTTGTCTTCTATTAAACGTTATTTGCTTCGAATTTTCAGTACAGATTTGTGATAAGTATCGTTAAGCTTGAATTTAATAAAATAACTTCGTATTTTACATCCTTTATTTTCTGTTCCTTAACATCTAAATAAATATAAAATGAGTAGTAAAACGCACGCGTTAGGTACAGAATCGTGCATATCTAAATCATGGTAGTAGACCAAATTTTGTGCTGTAGGTACAGTTCTTTTCACATACCTACTTGTTGATACCTAAGTCTGTCTAAGTTTAGTAAAAGTTCAGTTAAATAATACAACCAACCAACAACGTTGGATGATAGGTCACGGAAAATGATCACTGTAAAAAACAAAGTTAGGTAGTACATTAAGGCGTTACCTCGACTCAAAGAAGCGCCGCCATATATTTTAACTTTTTATTAAATTTAACAAAGGAAATATAAAGAAATTCACTAGGCAGGTTAGGATACCTATTTTTGTTGCTTTTTTATTGCCTCTAAGTTTTATTTTGTAAGTCAGTACTGAGTTGCCCTTGATGGCCACCAAACTATATTTGCGAGTTACCCTTGGCGGCGGTAGTTTGGCTCGGGATAGCGCCTTTATTTTACCTAATTGAGGTTGAGATGAATGTGATGGTGTGATAGATATCGTATATCTTTACTTATTGCATTATTTGTAAAAACAGTAGGTACAGTAGGTAATCTGAATGGTATAAAATTTGTTGGTATAAAAGTTGTCTTGTCTTAGTGCTTATTTTGTACTTAAGCCTAAAGAAATAGACATTGAAATTTGAAAACTAAATGGAAATCACAAAACTATTACTTTGTATAAGTATTTACTTATAAAAACAATTAGATAAACGTAGTATAATCGTACATGCCTTCACTGTCACTTTATTAGCTTAATTTTGGAAATAAAAACATTTCATATGGAATATAAACGAAAATTTACTATCACTACAAAACGTCAAGCCGCCTTCAGTGAAAAGGGCATAGTTTCTACTGTCCGAGATAATTTATACTATTTTATAACCAGGGTAAATTTATGGATGGGGCAGTAACGGCAGGTACCTTAAACGTCCAATCAACACGAAAATTATAATGAAAATCTGTGAATGGGATGATATTTTTTTCTAAAACGGATAGTTAGTTTCCTTAGACAATTTTCTTGTAGCTTACGGTTTAGGTGCCTGTCCTTACTGTCCCGTACAAAAATACCTGTATAATAAATTCCTGATGAAAAATATATAAACAATACTTTATCCTCACTAAAAAATAAACTAGATAATTCTGAACTTATCAGATCACAATAACCATAACATAAAAGCATAAATTTATTTACTCTTAAATTCTAAGTCATAAAATTGCAATACCGACAATAATTTACAGAATACGCAGCGGCATTGCTGTGGCTCAATGCACACCGGAATGACAGCGGTCAGCATTCTTTCAGTGTCAAACTAGTGTCAAATAATTTCAAATTTTATTTACATACTTATAGGGACCAGTATCGCCTACAAAACTCGTAAAGGTAGAGCGGCACCAAGTTACCAGCGGTCTAAACAAAACATCCCGGTGTGAATTGAGACTTAGAGGGACCACATGTAAGTATAATAAAGTCTAGCCAGGCCAGGCCAGAGGCAATTTTTACAAAATTTTCTCGTTTTACAAAATTACTTATTATTACCCTAAATTTATTTTACCGAATAGCTACTTATCTAGGTTCATAGGGTTTTGTTTGTCAAGATGCATAATGAACCGTCGTAATGTACTTTTATTTATGACAAATTCCTCCAGTGCCATATTTATTCTTACATTTTATATAGAAGTTATCTTAAAAACAAAATCATCAACGCACAGCCTGAACCAGACGTAGTAGCAAAGAGGAACGAAGATCCGGGCGTTCTCTCTTTAATTGCCACCAGAAAATAAGGTTGTACAGCTGCGACATTAAACAAAATGAACACTGTTAATGTTGTGTTGAAATTAATAATAGCTTTCCACCAAATAATTCTATGTATAAAGGTTAGTGGGCGGCTTGTTCCTATGGATGTGTGCAGATGAGGAAGTCGAGTATCATAATGATAACCTTCTTTATAAAATACTCAATGCGAATACATTATTCTAAAATAAAATACATAAGTTACATGCATAACCAGCTATAACCAGAATCAAATGCCTTAGTAACTGAATACTTGATTATGATACCTGTTGTAATGCAACTAATGCATAATAAATATTTTTTAAGGACTGACTGGTAACAAATAAAGCAAATCATGAAACTGGTTAGTGTTGATGATGGTTCATTTAGTAAATTTAGATTTACCATGTAAAAAACCAGTTTTAAATAGGTTTCAGATGTGTGAAGTTTAAGATAAAATGCTTTCAGCTTCTTGTAAATCAGATATTTCCATGCTAGCATTTTGATCTGAGTTATCATCGTTCAACAGGTTTTCAATCATTTCTTCACTCATATCTGTTTCAGGATACTTTTCACCATCTTGGTCAGCTGTTTCATTTGTGGGTCCGTTATTGTCATCCCCAGCGTCACCTGTGTTTTCTTCCTCATCCGTTTGTTCTTTAGTTTCATCATCCGTTTGTTGTTTAGTTTTATCATTTGCTTTATCGTGACTATTTTCTTTGCTTTCCTTCTCTTCAGTACCATCTTCAATTGCTTCTATTAAATCTTCCTCATTTTTCTTTCCATCGTTTTCGTCATCGTCACCACCACTATTGGCGTCGTCACCATTTAACGTAGTTGTTTTCTTATCAGACATAGAAGTCACTTCACAACTATCGGTAGATGTGTTTGTAGGTTCATCAGTTTCAATTTTATCATTTTCGTTTTCTAACAAAATCTTTTTTACACTTTCATTATTTTGCATTGCATCATCATTATCCATTATGTTTTGTACAGGATCAGGGATAACAGAATCTAAAACAGCACTACTAGTGGAATCTTCATTCATATTTTCAATCTCATTCTGAGGGGCATCAACATTATTTCTATTTTCAGCACTATCATTGTGTTCACTGCTTGCAGCCTCAGTCAAGTCTATATTGTGGCTTTCGTTGTCATTTATGGAGTCTAAAGAGTTTTCATCAATGAAAATAGGTGCTTCCTCGTTATTAGGTAATATTTCCACATCATCGTCTTCCTCTTCTTCGGCACTGTCTGGTTTGCTGCCTTTTTTTGAAAGATACAATTTCATTTCTTTGTTAAGAGTATCACGAATCTCCAGAAATCTTTTAGATGACGTGGTAAGTAACTGTTCTAGAGTTCTATGCAAATACTTCATTTCTTCAGCTGTCCTCGTGCGAAGATGAGACGCAGGCGTATCTTTTTTAAGCTTTTGGAGGCGCGCTAAGGAATATTCCAAAGCATCAACGGAATCTATAACATTGTACCGGAACCATTCGACGGGAACTTTCAAATCAGTTTCTCTATAGACATCTTTGTTTGGTTTCGATCTTTTAGGTTTTAATTGTGGAGAGTTTTTGTTTTTAAGTGTATTCTGGCGACCACGACCACCTTTTGGCGAAGACGTTACGGAACTTAGTTTAGCGGCAAACGTTTCACTCCTAGGTGTTACTTTAGGCGTTCCATCGGGGTTTTGTGATACAATAGTAGCAGAATATCCCCCAGGCATGTTGGGATTGGCATTTATGGCAAAGATACGTCCGTCTGGTAGTCTATACATTTTATTTGAAGATAATGTTTGAGGGTCAACTCGGAACTTTAGACCTCCAGTGGCAGCGTTAACAGTTACGTCGCTGTCTGTCATTTGAATGACACCTTTGGGTAAGTTTATGGTTGAGTTGTTACGGACGGGGGCAAGAGGAGGAGGATTACTGTGAATTGGAGCTGCAACAGGGCCTGGTGTTATGCACTCAACATCATCATCATTATCCTCGGTTACCTGTAATGAAAATATAATAATATTAACTAATAGCAATACTATTTCTATTTGGAAATTTAATGATAACTGATACATAAGTCATTAATTACATAACTACCTACTAAATATTTTGAAAGTAATAGTTGAAAAGAAACAGATATTATATCTAACTTCAATGTTTATGCTGTATCGCAAATAGAAAGGTCTTACGGTTTCTATTCATTATATGACATTTGATTATAAACGCCAGATATGGCAACCCAATAGACGGCCTACATACATGCTATGAAAATGCTTATTTTCCCAATCAGCATATTTCATATCACAATCTACCTAAAGAACAATGGCAGGTCTCCATACTAAGAATTGTCTGGGATCAAATTGAAGCGTACCGTAATGAAAAAAATGTTAAAAGATTTGGCGTTAGCTCCAGAATCTATAAATGAGACTATTTTCTTTGGGGAAAGCGGGAAAAAAAAGATTTCAGTGTGTTTGTAGAATTTTTTTTGTTATGAATGAACGTCAAACAATATTTGTCTATAAAACATCGCAGATTGAAATCAAATCATAAGGAAATGGATAATGTGATTTGGTCTTGGGTTTGGTCTTATCAACAAGACCACGCCACCTTAAATATTCGAAATGATAAACAAAATGAGCAAAACAAATTCTAAACTTCTTGTATGTTTACGAAAGCTGGGCGTGTATTTAAAAAAATGTACCTACCTACTTGCCCCGTAAACACAAAAAAACTGAGGATTTTAATAAATAATGTTGGACAATCCACACTGCATCATCTAGCCCGAAGCTAAGCAGAGGTTGTGTTATGTTATGTTATGAGTTCCTACTAGATAACTTATATACTTAAAACAATATATATAGGTATACCTACATTAATAGATATTTTTTATTTTACATAGAAAATGCCCAGAACACCCAAAACAACAATATCGGAGTCCTAAGGGCACGCACTAGCCAGACACAGGGCAGTATCAATCAGTCCATAAAGAGTCCAGGTCGGGTGTTACATACGTCGCCTGTGGCTTCCGTAATTCGGGTAAAAATAAATAGAAAACCAAAATATAAACACAAAACACAGCAGAGATGAAAAACGCCGAAGCCTCGGAAGGATTCTGTCAAAGAGAATAAAACCACTACGTTCTAGAATCTAGATTCTGTGGCGTCTTGGCAGACAACCGCTGACAACATGACACTATCAAAGACAAATCAAAGACAAATGATACATTGCATTCAATAATTGTATCCGCACCACTAATAAAATGGTAACATTTCGAATACTGTACCTAATTCGAATATCATTTGATAATCTTTTAAATATCATAAAATAACTCCGGCCTTTACGAGAAGGAGTGAATAATTGGAAAATCGTAGAAAATTTATTAAATTTGATTCATATACATCAGATCCATGGACGCAAAAAAAGTCCAGACCAAATTCTGCCATTGTTCTTTAATTCGTGATTTGAACTGCGGTATTACCGCTCCACTGCCTTAAAGCTGTATGGAATAGAAGACTGTGGCAGATGCGAGTGCTAGTAGGCAATATTTTAAGAGCCATACCTTTAAAGAAACGAAAACGATTCTAATTTTATTTTAACCCGAGCCAGAGACGTCCTTAACCGTTTTAACATAACTTTTTACAACTTGATAATTTATTCATAGTTAGAAATGACTGCATGCAGCTAGATGAATGCTGCCATTTGTCAGAAGTTAGATAAATGGTCGCTGCTTAACAAACTATCGTTCCAAGGAACGTGGGTGAATCCTTAATAAGAATTGCCCACTGCTTCACACATTAGTGGATGGTATCTCAGAAGAATATGTAGTGGAATTGAAAGATCCGTTCAAAACCATGATAGTTAGAAAAAAATCGTCAAAGGAGATTGACCATCTAGGAAAAAACGTACCTACCTACTACTTGTTTCTCATTCGAGTTTACAAAAATCATTACGAATAGATGTTTTATCGAGGATAAAGCCCATTAAAATACAAAGCGTCTAAGTACATTATGATTGACTTTCCAACGGAAGACTTAATTATTTTTTGTATAGCTTTTGCCGGTCACGCTCTTTTCTGATGCTGATTTTAAATAAAATGCTTACCTCGCACAATGGTTCCAACGGAAAGTCTGGGGTGCATAGCAAACTGTCATTATTTGTGTAATTAGAATTCGAATTCCTCATAGCTTGCACTGCCGCAAAATCTAATCCCTGGAAGAAAATAACATACTTGTAGAATGCCGACATTCTGGCGTATGGCAACGCTGCTTCTGTATTCAAAACTGTGTAGGCTTTCTTATTTTTTCTAATTTAGGCACTTAAAAGCTATGTTGAACTAAATGTTACATAATTTATAAACTATTTAACACTAAGGTAATAATGGTATTATAAAAACTTGGCCGGCGAAATATAAAAACCCACACTTAGTATTTAGTATTTTAGTTTTAGTATTTTTTAAGGAATTTAATTGTTTTTGTACTATAACTTTTATTGCTCAATAAATCAAGATACTATGCAAGGCGTGTTAAATAAAAAAAACATATTCAACAAAGTAAAAAAACTGCATTAGAAAGCGTGACAGATTTGAGCTTAGAAAGGAAAGCTACTTTTCTACATAAAAAATCACTTACAGATATATTTATTATCTTACTCAAATAGGTATTGGTTGATGGCACCATGCCGTGTGGTGCCGGCATAGAATTTCACCACCCCAACTCTTCCCGTGGGTGTCGTAAGAGGCGACTAAGGGAAACACAGCGGGGGGCGGGCAGCAGCGCCTTCTGCAGAACAACTCCACCGAACTGCGATCCCCAACCCGCATGCCCAGCGTGGGGATTATGGGCAATAACCCCCAAATAATGATGCCATCTATGGCGCTCATTAGGGGAGGCCTATGTTCAGCATTGGACTATTATAGGCTGGTGATGATGGCACCTATCATCTAATACCTACCTTGGTTGGCTATCCTATATGAACAGGGTGCTGCTCAATCGAGTCGAGTGCTTCAAGCTATATTTATCTTGACTTCTAGTTATGATTTTCTTAGTAACAAATTAAATGAGTTACCTGTGTTAAGTTGTCCAATGACAAATTGATATTATCTGAAGGAAAGGAATTCATGTTCATATTGATATTATTAACATTCATTGGGTTGTAAAGTCCTGGATTAGGGAAACCATTGAAAGTATTGGCTACAATCCTTGGCCGCGGGACCCGCGTTAGGTTGACAATCTTTCTCTCCTGCCCGAATCGTATCGGAGTATATAAGTTAGGCACCGAACCCTGAAAACAAAGAAAGTTCATTATAACAAGCCACAAAGAACAACATACTTGTGGTTTATTTTATAAAAATATGGACTATGGTATAATTTTGCATAGGTATTCAAGTGGGAGTTTAAGCTGAGATGATGACCATGTATTAAAGTGTGAATGTATTCCTGTTAGTATAAAAAAGTGTATACTACTTCTATTTCAACTTCTAGCATATCATTTCTCTCTTCTTGAGTTCTTGGGCCTAGCATATTATCTTTGTGATTTGATTCAGCATCTGTTTTAGGCCTTATTGTACAATTATTAATCCTTCTTTTGAGTTGTTGGTTTAAGCTCAGAGAATTGTACAATTCTAGATCATGATGCAAATGATTATCATCACCATCCCAAGTGCCTGGAGGAGTTAAAATGAGTGGCTGTTCTGTGTCAACATTATGATGTTCTACAAGTCTTCTATTTTTCGAGCCCAAGGGTCTTCCTCTTCTTTTCATATTATCAAGATTTGATGCCAGAGGTCTTCTTAATTTATCTTTGTTTTTATTTGTGGAACCATGTGGCCTTCCCCTTTTTTTGGGTATTTGAATATGAATTGGCTGCACTACACTAGTGGTATTTTTATTTTTTGAGCCGAGAGGCCTCCCCAGTTTTTTCCTGGGAATCAAATTTTCGGTCCAAGTATTGTCCATGTTGACATCAATTATATTTTGGGACGAATTGTCCTGCAAAATTATACTCAAGTCCATAAAATCCTACCTGTAACTGTGACCAATTTGTCTAGATGTCTAAAAAATTGGCTAAATACGTGTCTAAATACGTGTGCCACCTGCAAATTTAAGCTTGCAGCTGGCGCTTTATAAGTTTTCGTAGATTTTCAAATAAATAATTCATATTTCTAAATCTTAAGAACTTGAAAAAATTTTATTCAGCGAACGGACCCTTGATGATAAATGGTATTTACATTCACAGTCACAATATTCACCCCCACCACGTTAAAGAGAAATATCAAAAATATTTCATTTTTCAAGTTTTTTTTTAATTTCTTGCGATTTTTTCAATCGAAAGTGACACCTGGATAAATATTTAGGTAGTATACGTGATGTATTTTAACCCGCCTAAAAAAATGAGAAGGTTTATGGCCATCATCACATCTGGATCTACACGGCACCCGAAAAATCTCAAAAAATTCGCGACTCTCTCCGCTCGCCGTTAATCATGGTTGTTATTTCTATATCGGTCTTTTTGGAAAGTGCTTGGTTTAAAACCGATCCGGGTATTATCATAACTAGCACAAGTGAAGTTGATGCATATCGTCTCGGGCGGGTCTAAGGCTCGACCCCCCACCCCCGGAATAGTATTTCCGACTACGGAACTGGTTGAAACCCTTGATCCTTTTAAAAATCATTATTATTTAGTTTTTTTCAGCTGTACGAGACAAATACTAATAATGCCTAGAGAATCTTTATGTGATCATCTTGGGATTGTTCAATCTCAATAGATTCGCAGAATGCTCATTCAAATCGGTCAACAATCGCCGGAATTACTGACGAAAATGAACAAAAAACTTACATACTCGTATAGCCAAACATAGAAACTACTTTTTTGGAGTAATATCCTACTAATATCATAAACGCGAAAAATTTGAGAGTATGGATGGATGTTTGTTACTCTTTTACGCAAAAACTACTAAACTGATTTTAATGAAACTTGATTATAAACTATCTGTGTACACAGATAGTTTATGACAAATCAAAAAAAAATTTAATCAAAGTGCTTTATTTCCTTTAGACCTTACAGGACTCTTGGACACGTCACAAAATACAAGTTAAATAAGAAATAAAAATGGGAAATAAAGTTATCACTTTGATTAATTGTTCACTTCAATCTTTTTAAGGTAGCATGGAGTCACATATGGGCCATAATCCCGGCCTTTAATCCCGAAAGTCCCACGGGATCGGGAGTTACGCGGGCGAAACCGCGGGCATCCAGCTAGTATAAAATTAAACTCACCCTGAATTTTTTGATAACAGGCTGGGTAGGAGCATTACTAGCACACGGTGCAATTGCTATAGGATTTTTTATCATCACAGACTTGTTTTTCGGACTTGCTGATCTCTTTTGGGCTTTTTTCTCCACTTTGGGTTTGAAATCATCAAGATTTACAGATGCAAACTTTTTAACCTAAACAGAAAACGTAAGTTAACAGTTTCCAACCAGTTTAAAGTAACCGATGTAAAGGATTGGAAGTCCATCACTTTGATATCTGAAAGTTGAAGAAAACTAAAAAAAATATAAATTATTTTTTTACCAACTGCTTAACTATCTTCAAGGCATTACCTCGATCGGCGCTAATTTGGGTCGGGGTAGCGCCTTAAGAGCGACTATTGTCACGGGTTGGCTCGAGATTCAAATTTCTATGTGGTTTTAAAGTTTTTCAGCGTTCATTCATTACACAAGGAATGAAGTAAAGGCAGTAAAAGATAAGTTATTTGCTTTTTTTCAATCTTAAGTTAAATAACATTGGTTCACATCGGTATGTATTAAAAATATTATGCTTAAAATCTAAGTTTCCAAACTAGAATTGAATTGAAGTTGGTTTTATATTGGGTTCGTAAGAAACGGTAATAAATTTATTGGCGCAAATTACTTTTCTGTTCTTTTAATCCTTGCAGAAAATAAAAAAAAAAAACCCTTGGATAAATTTAATCTCGCCAATGCATGAAAATCAATAATCCAGACAACTGTGCCAACTGTTCTATTCAGGGCGGCCCACAGCTATGCCACATGGAGGGAAAGTACCTTAAATATTGTAGATGGAACATTTTACTAAAGGAAGACATTATTTTAATTTAAAAAACAAATTTAACTGCATTCATAGATTTTTAAATAGTTACATGTTGAACCGGGAATCGAACCCGCTACACGAGAAAAATAATTACCCTGTAGCTTTATCATACCAATCGAAAGGCTTCATACTAAGGATTATTTTTTGCTTTAAAATTGTTTTTTAAATTTAAATTATGTCTTCCTTCAGTAAAATGTTCCATCTACGTTATTTAAGTTACTTTCCCTCCATGTGGCATAGCTGTGGGATGCTATGTGTTATTTAGAGAGAATGAAGACAAGAGAGTCCAGCACTTGATCGTTGTCTGATTATAATCAGACAACGATCAAGAGCTGGACTCTCTTGTAACCCTTAAAAAAAACTGAAACAACAGCATCCCTGACTTGATGACTAGATAATTATCAAGTCATCAGGTCAGGGATGCTGTTTTTTCAGTTTTTTTTTTTTTTAGAAATTAAATATTGCTGGACGCTTCATACAGCCATAAGCTAGGTAGAGCTTGAACATAACATACCTGTATAGTTGGTGGCATTTTGGATATTATATTCTGAGCCACATCAGTTTCCTTAACTTTTTCCTTCTCTTTTTTCTTGGCTGATTCAGACTTGATACTTTTTCTGCCCTTGTTTTTGCAACATTCACTTTGATCAATAGCAATTGCTTTTGAATATACGTGCCGCAGTGCAGTGTCATCGGTGTCACGAACTATCCTGATATAAACAATATTTCAACTAAGTTAAGATCACTATGAATTATTTTACCGTTACTTATGTGCCACCTTCAATCAATATTGTAGGGATACAATTGACTCATTGTAGTTAATTTATTCTCAATATTAAAAAAATATTATTAGTTTACTGCCCAGCCTCTACAATGCAATTGAGTGGCAACACATGAGCCACAAATAAAAGCATCTAAACTTGAGGGGATTCGCATTATGGGCAACATATGAATTAACAGGTGCAAAATTGACCAACTTACTTATTTCTTAGATCACAGTAGCGGATTAATGCCCAGCACACAGCTCTCAGGTCCCATATACATTTGGAATTACATTTGAAACACTTCCAATCATCGGTGTTCTCAATTTCTTTGATTTTGGGCAAACCAAGATTGCGCTTGATACATTTCTAAAAATGGGATTTAATGATATTAAGAAACAGGTATATAAATCTGCTTTTACTAGAAAATAGTCCAGATAAATAAGTGGCATCAGGTTTATCTCACCGCACAAAACACATGGATGCAGTCAGAGCAACAGTACACCTGACCACCCTGGCCACACCAACGGCAATAAAGTTCTGATCCATCTTCTCCTTTATCAAACTCTCCACTATTGTAAAATGAGTGACAAGTGTTGCATATCAGGGTACGTAACATCGGGTGTATTTTCATGCGGGTATCATTCAAAGCAGAGCACCCTAGATGACGATCACAGGCTGTGCAGTGAAGCCTCATCGATACAATTTGGTTCAAGTCTGAAAGTAAGAAACCATGGTTTTTACTATAACTGGGTTATTCGGGTTACAGCACCTCTGTTTACAAAACGAATAGTCAGTCATACCAGGGAATTTACTCATATAATGAGCTTTCTCTTCTTCCGACACATCGTCGTCAAAATCATCATCCGTTGCATCTGAAACAGTAAACATTGACCATAACGCAATGGGCACTAATATCGCTCTAAGCACTCAGGCAAATGATAGTAAGTATATAACCTGGCAAAGGCGGGAATTTGACATCATCAGCATCTATGGCCGGCTTCTCGGACTCAGAAGCACTATCCATTGTAGCAGTCGCACTAATGCTAGGAATAATTAATGCACCCTCTATACCATAAACTTTACTAAAGTACACAAGTGTACATTTGTAGACTTAGACTACGCACTCAATCACATTCGAATTGGTCAATTTACAATTCTAAACAAGAATATAAAATTGACTGAGCATCGGCCATCTTGCCATGCCATCTTCTTGCTTGCTTTTATTAATATAGTGCTGCCACATCTGGATTGTAATACCGAGGAAAAAAGCAAATAAATATATATAAGTTTTTACGCAGTGTTTACACCCTTTATTGATATATCAATCCGCGAGGGCATGGGGACTGCCACAAAAATGTTATGGTCTGTGCTACGTGCAAGATTTTGTTCTCGAGTCTTTCAATTAATTCGGGCGGCAAAACTTACTTATACAGTATTTTTGTGATCGCGCGTCCTGTGTTCCTTTTGTTGACAAAGGGAATTTCCGTTCCGACGAGTAAGCCCCGTAACAAAGAGATTCTTCCATAAAGTAGAATAGACCATCGCATCGCTATACAAGTATATACACTGCTTAGGTACATTAAGGAGGTTGCAGGAATGAATTTCCAGTAATTTACAGATACAATGACAGTGACGTAATTTTTTTTCTACTTACTTTACTATAAACAACAATCCCATGCTTTATGTGGGCTGCTTACGTACCTAATTCTTACAATATTATATCAATACCCATTTAAGTAAAATTGCTAGATCTAGCAATAAATTTCATATTATGAAGTTGGTATCACTGATGAAAACAAAATAATATTGACATTGGCATTCCTATGCATTAGAACGAATGTCACTAGATCCGGAAAAATACTTGGACGAACGAAATCACTCGACTATGTAGCAGATGGATGAGTCACCACACCACCAAGGCACCAACCATGCGAGCATGCGAGGGATGAAAATAGTCAGTAATGTAACTAAACCTGACCTCCGTGTTTGTGTGCGGATTTTATTGTAATATCAACTTTATAATATTTAATTTTTTTATTTGCACAATAGATGTAGCCATAGATAACCAAATAAAATAAGATAATATGCGAAATAATCATTTACATACCGACAGCTCATGTCATGAGATAGAATTATTATAAAAAAGCGTTTTTTATGGGACGTTAGCTTCGATCGACAATCAAAATCACAATCAGAAATATTTCTATTGATTATTGTACAGAAAAGATCTTAACTATAAGGTGTACAGTTTCAACAGCTTATCCTTAGCAGACATACAATACAATAATACAGTTTTAATTTAATAGGTAAAATCTAAGTAGATAGAATATACCTGCCTATATTGGGTACCTATGCTTTCAGTTTCAGGCATTATCATAAACATTCCAAAAAGTTAATTATATGAAACAATTAATTGCTTAATCAAAGTGCCACTATATGTAAAAAAACTCTTTCAGCATTGTCAAAAAATTGTTTTAACATGAGATCGTGTCGTTTTATTCAGTTATTTTAAAAAGTATGGTAGGTATGTAGGTTAGCTAACATCAATACGTTTTTCCCACGTTTTTCCGTTTCAGAAAAAGTGTTTATTGAAACTGTTTTCTAAAAAATCCTACGCTACGTACATAAAAAACAGTCATGACAAGTGACAAATTCATGACACTGCTGACACTGGCAACAAGCACGGTAGTCTCGCTGCCTAAATTACATTAGCACTAGCAAAGAAAGAAGTTGAAGAAATTATATATTCGTGTAAAAAAAATAGTTTTTTATTTTTAATTTTTAGTTTTGAACTTTACTTTGCGAGAAGTGCACGCAGTTCACGATGTGGTTCGTTTACATAGCGGTGTTTTATTAGGACTCTTAAGCAAGTAATTTTAATTACTCAATAGGAACTTATTAAGCACTAATTTATTCTATGTGTAATGGGGAGAAAAATAAACTAATTCATATCCGTTCACCAAAATGAGCCAATGTTTTGTTCGTTTTTGAGCAGTGTCGACCAGGAATTCGAAAAACGTTATCTCTGCTGTGCACGGCCTATTTAATATTAAGAAAATGACTGTGACTTACACTGGAGAGGTAGCGACGTGCCGTGGATTTGGGACCTTCCTGAAAGTCCTTTACAGGTAAGAAATAAGTGGCTACTAATTCTAGCAAATATAGCTTGTGGGGTATTTCTTTCTCCCATGTTTACAACCAATTTATTATTAGAATGGGAACGTTTGAATAATATATCAACCGGAATGATTCTGTATACCTAGTGGGCATGAAGTAGATTGTAGTTGATTATTATCTGTAAAATTTTAGTCAAATAGATGAAACTGATAAAAAAGAAGAGAATCAAATAGGTACCTAATTGTTTACCATCAAGAATATTTTTTCGTGGCCACAAATTCCTAGATTCATATTCTAAATCCCTTTTCAGCATCTACATTTTTCCTTGTAAGACTCAAAAAGTCCAAGCCTACGTGCAGGATAAAAATTTAATGGACAATCTACCGATTCTTTATGTACTTGAATAAGTTTATTCACAAGTCACATGATTAATGAGACTAGGTTACATGGCGAACATCTGTGATACCTAATTGTTACCTAAACCTACTTTATGTATAAGAAAAATATATCTTCATCTGCAGCTGGATTTTGCCCATAGCTGGGTCTAAACTAACTTCCAGACATAAATCTGGAAGTTTTCTAAACAAGATCAAGTTGACTGGGTAGTAGCAGTGTTACTCACGCGCCAAGGGTTTCGAACTTGGCGACTATCCATACAAATCATCATCATCATCATCAGCCCATATCAGTCGACTGCTGCACATATGCCTCCACCTCCACTTATGAGCGCCAGCAGTCTTTCGCAGATCGTCATCCCACCTGGCAGGAGGGCGTCCTACGTTTACCGAGTTCTCGGAGTTTCTCTTTTTTAGGTATACCTAATATTAATTATATTCTATTATTATAGTATTAATTATATTCTATTATTAGTAGGTATAATATTATTATACCTACAAATACGTAGGGCAAAACCTATAGGCCAGTTACTTCGGACACTAGGGAGTAGGGCACTCCTTAAACTTTCGATTCTTTTCAAAGTTGTCTTTCAAAAAGTATGAAAGTTAGACAAACCTTTCATTTGATATCCCATTCAATGAAAAAGCCCATTAATTTTTCATGTATTATTTTTTTCCCTCTAAATCTGTACAGGCGCACGAAATGCATTAATATTTCAAGTTAATACCTAGCTAAGTACAGTAGGTATTTGTTCAGATATTAAAGATTGAAAAAGGACAGACAAAGCCAGAACATAAGGCTTTTGAAAGCGATCTCGAAACCCTAAAAAACAACTACCTATATAAATAAGATTCTCTTATTAACTAATATCGATATCAGTCTCTAATTAAAAGCATGCACTTAAATATCCGTAGATTAGAGTTTTTATTCGCGGTTCGTAACATAAAATTGTAGTCTAGTTCATTGCTCCGCAGCAAAAAAAATCAATAAGGTGTCGCACCCTCCTCTTTCCACCTCAGTTTAATTCAGCTGCATAATATGTTTCAGTTTCATTCATTTTCCAAGCCGATGTACCTATCTAGCTAGGTAGCTCCGTATTATATCCTCTTATTTTCTGCTGGTATAACTTGACACCATTTCTTCTTAGGTATGTATACCGAGTTAGGAAAATTCAATTAGTGATAGGTTAGGTGTACCATAAGCATCTAGGTTTGCATAGTCGCGTCAGTTATTCTCGTGCTCTGAAACCTTTTGCGTAGGTACTTAGCAAAATTTTTTTACGAGAATAGAAGTGGTTTTTTTCTATCCTACCTAACTAGGTACATAATTCTATCGTGTCTGTTGTGTTCAGTATAACTCGGATATGACTAATATTTGCCTTCGTGTCTTACACTTTATCTTGTGTCTCAAGCAAAAACAGCACATTTTCGACTGGTATTATGACGAAGGTGACGACATCAAAGTAAAGAGGTGTGTGATATTTAGTACCTACCTAACCCGCTTCAAGCATGCTAATGAATTTGGTTGGCCACAAGCCTCTTTTAGTAAAATTAGTAGGTAGTCCTGAAGGGTGGTGTCTGAATTGCACAAATTTTCTCATAAAATGTTTGTAACCTACTAACCTAGCCGTAACTAGGAAATATAAATAAAGTCCCAAACCTACGACTTCGGCGGGACTTGAACCCGCGACCTTCGTCGTAAGGGTGCGTAGTGGTTAGCGCATTATTAAATTTCCTAGAGATTACCCTGAGTGCTACGGCTTACGCACTATAATGACAAAAATCTTAGTCGTAACTAATAAAATTTTAATCTACCTACTGATTTTCACCAGTAAAATTATTTGAAATGCAATCGTATCCGAAGGTAAACTACGCAGGCTCCTATACCACTCATTGATTTTTGCTGCAAGAAACAAGTACCTATGATTTTCACTTTTTTCCATAAAGCAAGCATAAGTAATGCTAGCCTGGAAGTGTACCTTAGAGGGTTCGGCTTAGTAGACATCGAAGTGCCTTCATTGATCGACGTGCCATGCCCACAGTCAAGTCTTACATCGGGGTTGCCAGGCAAGGGATATTTATTATTCAGTAGCCTAGTAGCTGCACTATACTATCATACTAGCCTCATTTGAACCGGTCATTGCACTCTTGTTTTCAGAAAACGATGATACACTTTAGCGTTGTATGTTAATAGCGTACCGTTCGCGATTACATTCGAGTGGACTTTCCATAAAAGCATTTAAATTATATCAGTTTCACCATCAGACCTTGTCGACCCAGTGCTGGGCGTAGGCCTTCTCTATGTCTTTGTAATTTCTACAACCGTCTCCCGTCCATCACTCAATGCTATAATCCAACTGCCGTCCATCTGACCAAGTGTCCTGCTCAACTTCATTTGAGCCCCAACATCCGCTCACTAACGTCTTGAGCTTTAGTCCGTTAGCGGATTCCAGTATTAGGAACTCGATATAGCTATGTAATGCCTAATGCGGAGCATGACGCTCTCCATGGCTCTCTGCTCAACCCTGATCTTCTGCACAGCCTCCTTAGTAAGCCGCTATATATTTAAGCTCCGTAAGTCATAGTTGGCAGAACATGTCGGTTATAGAGACTTTTTTAGACACTGTGGAATGTAATTTTTATTAACAGCTTTTAGATTTCAAATTCCAGAAGTTAAAGTTCTACAAACTCTGAAATAATGTAATGTAAATGTAAATCATTCATGTAATGCTGCCTACGTTCCAATGCCATAAACATAGATAGTGCGTTCCCCCTTGAAAAAACAAATGGAATTTCCCATGACGTCACCAGGGTGTGATGGAGCTACTAGCAGCACTAAATTAATTCAGAAAATCACTCTTATCAAAAGGTGCAGCTAAAAAGAGGCATCTGATCTGCCTACTTAGCATCAACAATTCATCATGGAATTCGCATCCGAATCGAAGTTCTTACCAAGGTCGAATCTAAACACGCTACCTAGGTACAATAATCTAGTCCGTATCATAAAATCAAAGCGCTATGTATGAAGGGTTCCGTGCGTGTTGTGAACTTATGAAACTAGTTGTTTTATCCGATACCTACCAAGAAATCTTCAACGGTTTTACCGATGAACCATACATCAGGTTGGAAACCTTTTTAACCGATTGAATACACGGTTTGATGGCTCTTGATGTGGTTCAGAGCCCCAAAAACTTGTTCCATCCAATCCTACGCATGACTCGTCCCTCGAATATTTGCAATCAACCAATTTGAAAAAAATATTACAATTTGCATAGTTGCTAAGGACATATTTTTCCTGTACCTGGATTAAATACAATACAAGCTTAGTGTCTTAGAATAGTGTCTTGTTGGCCTTTTTCGGCACATTAAACTTGAATGTAAGATAAGTGTATAATAAAATAGTAACTATGTAAGTCATGAACAAACGAGTCATCAAATGTATTCAAGTTTAATGACGTAATCAGCACTTTACTATTGGCGACGAAAAGCAATTCGCATACTAATCAAATAGTCAATCAAACCGTTTAGTATTCATAAAGCTGCTGTATTCGGGGCTTGCTCAATGACTGCCGTAAATCTAGCAATTGCAATACCAAAAGGACAGCCTTTTGGTATTGCAATTGCACTATTCTATCCATCAGAGCAACGTGCCTGATGCTCTACAAACATATGTATTACCTATATCCAGCCAAAAATTGCGCAAATTCATTGTTGCACTGTTAATGGCAATTAATGCTTTTGTGATTCAATTGAATGCAAATAAGAAACTAATAGTGCCAGCTCATACCTCTTAGGTAATCAAATCCGAATTGGCAATTACACTCCTAGGATTATCTTCTCTGCCGAAGGCAGGTCTTTTTCTGCTATCATTCCGGTTTAGGGTATTTTTATGCTTGTACCAAATAACCAATACCTAAGTCGCACAATACAACTATGTTAATGAATTTAAAGAAATATTACAAATTTTATGATAAATAATGTTCCTTTTGGTTTGTTTTAGATGGAAGGGCAGTATTTACAAATTGGTCTGGCTAGATCTACTTATGTTCCTGCTGGTGTATTATATTCTCAATTTAACCTACCGCCTGATATTAGATGAAGAAAGGAAAAGGTAAGTTATAGCTACTAGCCCATCAGAAGATTTATTTAGTATACAATTTTATTTATTTTACAATTATAAGTTTCCACGGAAAAAAAACTACATGATAATTTACATTCGAATAAAGACTGCACATTTGGTAAAATACAAATAATAAACTACTTTACACTAATACCTCATCAAAAAATAAGCTATTCAACAATCGTTAGTCGCTTGGTTGAGGTATTAAATAAATCTAGATCTACTTTATTGTTCCTAGATAGATTCCTAGGTAACATAACCCTATCTAATTTAAATCTAAGTAAAAAGAAGAAATACGTTGCCAAGGGCTTACTATCCTTGACAACCTATTTACCTATTACTTCTTCATTCTTATCTTGCTGTCAAAACTTTGATCTAATAACTTTTTTATTGCATAGTGTAGTCATTGTATAAATGATAGCACTCATGGTCGTACTTATGGTCTCAGTAATTGCCTCCTTTGTTCGACGCATGTGACTACAACAAAAGCTAAATGGGAAATCAAATGTTATGTGCAATATTAACTGACTTCAAAACAGTTTATTAACTTGAAAATCCAATTAAATTACAGAACTAAACTAAAACTAGTATTTACAATTGAGCTAACTGCAGATTTCTACAAACTCCCGTAGATCGAATGTTCAATAACAATATTAATACCATTCGGAAGCGTATTTTTTTTTTATATCCTTTATCCCATCATCGGGGCAAACCAGGCTAATTAAGTAGATTATTTATTTGCTCACTAATAAATCTTCATTCAAACCGTAATAGAATCTAAAACTTCTAACCTGATCAATAAGTTGTTTAGTTTGTCACTTCTGTTTCGTTTAACTTACAGGGTATTCGAAGGTGTAGTAAATTACTGTAGTTTCCACGGCAATGTGATACCCGTATCGTTCGTGCTCGGTTTCTACGTGACTGTAGTGATGAACCGATGGTGGAACCAATACACGACGATACCCTGGCCTGATTCCATAGCTGTGTTCGTCTCTGCCACTATACATGGACAGGTAAAAGTACACTAGGCTCTTGTAGATTAGGACATGTGTTCATCTAAAAGATAATCTAACGATTATAATTTAATTTACGTTTTTTACAGAAGCTCAATAAGCTGCTCTTTGTCCGATTATCTTTCAGTGAACACCAGCCTAAGATTGTGGTTATGGCTAGGCGACGAGGCATTGGTATCTGCGTTCTCCATTAGGTACTTGGTACTTTTGCTTGCATAGAGCTCATTGATACAAATTACAAGGCAACAACGTGTGCCTCTGCATAGCTATGCTAACTGGCTTATATAATCCACGTTCTGATTTATAACTGAAAACGTTGAAATTAGACATTGACTGACATTGTTCGCGATATCAGATATTCTATTTAATTGTCGAGCTCGAGGTTGAAGGTTTTGAATACCGACATGCAATGTTAACAGAGTTTTATTTGTATTTTGTTTCTGTGAAATGCCTCTACTGCTTTAGGAAGGTAACTCTAAATTTAAATTAACTTCTTCGCGAATGCTGCTTGAAATACAGAGCATTTTAGTTTGTCTTTACCCCTTAGCTAGAGTATGCATTGGCAAATCAGTTTGTTTATCCGGTTTTGTACTCACTTTCGTTCCAAGAACTACATGGCAAGTCTCAAGACTGTGTACAATCAGCTGTATGGGCTGTGCGTTGTCTATGAGTGACTCAGGTACACTATTCTTGTCTTTCATGTCTATATTAGAAAACCACCCTCCGAATTTCTATTCTCTAGTACCTCCCAAGTTCGAGCAATTTAATCTGAACATTAAAAACAGCACCAAACATAAGTTTGGTTGATGAGTTTTGACTTATGCTTCCTGTGAATAGTGAAAACTTAGATCATCATTTATTTGTATTTTGTTTCTGTGAAATGTTTCCAGTGTCGTTACTTCTGTACCTTGTTTGCATCGATCTTCACGTGCCTCGATGTGCTACTGAGTTATCAAGACGAGTACCCCTGTAATCATTTATCAAAGTCACAATTATGTTATGTAATAATGATCTTATCTGCGCAATAATGCGCGACGGACGAACCTTTGAAGATCTTTGAAGAACAATCATTCCAAATCCGTCATTACAATTTTATTTCCTCTTTTTTAATGTAAATATATTTTGTAACTGATATTAAAGGATACGGTATTTTTTGCTTAAGCTAATTTTATATTCATCTGGGATTGGTAGGACTAGGTACTTCAATTTATATAATAGATAATTGTTTAATCATTTTCATTTTCAAACGTAAAACGTTTGAAAACGTGCATTAAAGATAACGTCTTCGTCGGCTCTTAGTGAATAATGTTTTAATTTAACCTTATTTTATTTGTTTCACTCACAAACGGTTTAATCACTTTGCAGATGTCGATGAAATGATCGTTTCTATCGCGGGCAAGGTCCTCTGTGGGTAATATCCGCATAGCGTGATTAGTGTACGTCAGTGAATGAAATCTAGTTACCTACTTTGTTTGTACATGAACTGAACGTCCCTTGTGCTAGTTTCAGAACAGTTCTGTATGGTTCTGTGTTGTGTATGATATTAAGTAGACTACAGAATCTTTAGTTTTAGTTATATAGTTACTTACTTCCTAGCACTAAACAAATGTTTGGAAATGTATTTTGTTGTGAATAATTTGGCATGATTTAGTTTTTTACATGTTCCGCATGCATTCGGTAAAATCTTGTCGAAAGGTTTAGTTATAGTTTTCGATGCTGCGCTGTAAAGTAAGAATTTCACATAATAACTCAAACATAGTATTCAACGATTTAAATTCATCAAGAACTTCGTATAACCTTACCTTACAGTACATACGATAAGTCCTGAAATATACTATACTTAGGTATCAGTAAATTAAGTATTTCTAATAATTACTCCAACATAGAATTCACGCCCCCTGCTGAAGAATTGATGATACCACTTTCAATTAAACAAAACACTACTTAAAATACTAAATGAGTACTGAAATTTTATCACACAAGGAATTTACTTCATTGTGCTAAATAGACTAATAAGAACCATTGTAAGCCACTAACAATTTCCTGCGCAGACGACTAAAGATCGGCTCTAATGTTACAGGATGAGCGTGGGCGACTTATGCGCCGAACTATCGTGCGCTATGTATGCCTCTGCCTTACGATGGTGCTAACTATGATCTCGCCGCGTGTGAAGAAACGCTTCCCAACGCTTAATAATTTGGTGGAAGCTGGCCTTCTGTTGGATAACGAGAAATCTATCCTTGACAACTTGAATGTGAAGTTCCCCAAACCTACTAAGCATTGGTAAGTTAACCTAGCTATTAGTCAACGATACCAGGATGGCTTTGTCATACGAGGATGTTAGGGCTGCGGCGACGGACGAATTTCCCATACAAACGTACTAAATACTAAAATGATAACAATACTAAAATGATTTGTAATTAGAGCATATTTTCAAAATTTTCTGTTATTTGATTTAAATTGTATTTATTATGTTCCTAACAAAGTTTTTTTTCAAAATTACTGAAATGAAAAACACGTTATCTTATGATTTGTGTAGATAGGTCCGTATTTTCAAAAAAGCTTGTGGCAGGATTCTAGATAAATACTAGTCTAATACAAAGAATAGAACATCATGGTGAAAACATGTGTAACTAACAAATTATTGTGGTATTAAGTTTATGGGAAATTCATCCGTCGCCGTAGCCTTTAAGTTGCACCTCTATGTAAAGTGCACTACATACTTTATTAGAAATCTATGTATAGATCGACTAAACTAATCTAAAAGATCGACTAAACCATAGCCACTTTGGGAAAACTTTTTAAATGTCTTCTTCAAGTGGCATTGCATGATAAAACGAATTTACAACACTGAATTCATATACATACTTATTTCACCGACTAAATATTAAATATTCACCGAAAAAAGAAGGAGGTTATGTTCTTTGTTTTTATGTATTCTATCGATTTCTCTATCAAATATGGAGCGCTTATGAAAATTGTTTCTCTACTTACAGAGAATGGTTCCGATGAGGAAAACAATCCCGAGGGATTAAATGTAAATATTAAGGAATTTGACGTCGGTTGTTGGTTTCCAAAACAATCAAATTATAAATGTCTTCTTCATGTGGCATTGCATGATAAAACGCATTTTTATCATGATATATCTCAATTAATTTCTTTTTTGTGTTATATATCATCAGTTTTATGTATTTTGCGCCAATAAAATAAACTAAAAGGCGAGTTGATGGACATTACTAAATATTACTAAAATTGCAGCATGAAATACGTTTGACAGTGGGTTCACTTCTGAGAAATCTTCCGCATGACACATACCGCATCATAAGTTTGTGTTAGTTACTCAGATAAAACATAAAACGTTCATCATCGTTCTATAAGAGGATGTAAAATGAAGTAATTGCATAACAAACATTATGCATATGGCTTTAAACCGTAGTCATTTGTCTATTGTGTACATTTTATTGTTAAATTACTTGTCATGGCTGTAATTATGTGTTATTTTTATCTTGCGTGCTCATTTAGAAAATTATGCTCAAGTGCATCGTAGGTTCTTCATATACCCATAACACAAGCTCTGCTTACCTTGGGGCTAGATGATGCTGTGTGGATTGTCCGGCATTATTTATTTATACCACACTAGCGATCCGCTCCGGCTTCGCACTGGTGCGATGCTGATACAAAAACCTCTTGAATCATTATATCTATTAAAATAAACCGCATCAAAATCAGTTGCGTTTAAAGATCTAAGCATAACTACAAAGGGACAAACAGACAGACAGTGGAAAGCGTTTATATTTTATACTATGTAGTGATTAACTTTTGAATAAGTTACACAGTTACCAACCAAGTCAAGCAGGTGGGTAAATACCCCAATGGTACATACAAGCGATTTCATGGTCATTTATAATGCTGGTTAGTTATTATTCTAACTGGTTTAAATACCTTTTCCAGCGATACAAATTATAATTTATAAATAATACTAAAGTATGTTTACCTAATAATGTAAGCAATCTGTAGTTGAAGAATAAAAAATCTAATTGAATACAATGCCGTACCAAGTATCTTTGAAATTTTTGAGAAGTAAAACGTTATCTCTACCAGAGCTATTTCATTTAATCGTATCCTATCTAATATCATAAAGGCGGCGCGCGGGCAAAAACTAGTGCTAGATACGCCTCGATCTATAGATGATGCTGTGTGGATTGCATTAGGTATTATTTATTAGGTATTATTATTTTATTATTGTGCATTAGGTATTATTTAATAATCGTATCCTATCTAATATCATAAAGGCGGCCGGCGGCGCGGGCAAAAACTAGTGCTAGATACGCCTCGATCTATAGATGATGCTGTGTGGATTGCATTAGGTATTATTTATTAGGTATTATTATTTTATTATTGTGCATTTAGGTATTATTCATTTATTTACCTTATTATTTTATTTATATCCTTATAAAAATCCCTTTAAACTTCTGAATGTGAACATCTTAATTCAAGGATAAGCCTTGAATTTATATGTTCACATTCAGGATTTTAACTATAAACATTAGCCTTCTCAATTGAACATACCTACAGCATTTACTGCCCAGCCTTGGCGAGATTACGATCTACGCAGGTGCGTTGCGCTGCCGCCGCAGGACTTGAGCACAATGAGCACCTGGCTAAGTGCGTCGTTGACTATGAAAGTGTTAAATACAATTTTTTGCCAGGTTGCCTATAGTTTGGGCCACCAGCATAGTAACCAGAGCTCGCAAGGAAGGTCGGATAAGAGATGACTTCGCTGTTAAAACAATCATTGACGAACTGAACAAATTCAGAGGGCAGGCTGGGCTGTTGCTCAGTTACGATACTATAAGCGTACCGCTGGTTTACACACAGGTACGATCATTCTATTTTTTTCCTGTAGTATAGAGAACGAATATGATATAAATCCCAGCCGGTTATTATGTAGGGACGATAAACGAGTGCAATGAGTGGGTAAGCTAAAATCTAGTATAATAATAAGTAGGTAATGGTTGTATTTCGTAAATACTTTATGCAGTTAAGAATATAATTTATGAATAGAAGAGAGAGACCAAACAATGTGATAAGAAGACGAAATTATATTCTTCGAATCATTTTTTTACTCTGTTAAGTAAAAATAACGGATAGTTTACTGTCTAGGTTAGAAGATATTTGAATTGGCACCGGATATGACTCAAAAATGACATCAGAATTGGAACAAGGTTGGGGCCTGATGCGTAACAAATGATCTAGGCATCATCACTTTACTGTTATTGTAGATGTTAATAGAATATTTTGTATTTTAGGTAGTAACAATAGCAGTATACTCATATTTCATGACAACGGCTCTAGGTAGCCAGTGGGTCGATCACAAACTCCAATCATCTGGTACAGAAGCCTCCATCAGTAATATAGATCTATACTTTCCTATATTCTCGACACTAGAGTTTTTCTTCTACATGGGTTGGCTGAAGGTGGCCGAGTCATTAATAAATCCGTTTGGAGAGGACGATGACGACTTTGAAGTTAATTGGCTGATTGACAGGAATTTGCAGGTGAGTTTTACTCGTACTTGAAACTTTATTATCATAAGAATCACAGTATTCACTTTAATTGACATCTTAGGGCAAATTGCTATGATGTTAATAAAATTTGGGCGAAGCTCATAGATTCTACAAATAGGTAAGTAAAAACTAAGTACTTTTGGAACCAAAGCCTGCTTAATCCAAACACGATCTTACTATACGTGTATGCTTAGGATAAGGCAAAACAAAGTGGGTACCTACCGTAATAAGAAAAATTACTGATCTTGTATCTCCACAAATTGAGACACGTTGTTCTTCTTACTAAATGATGATTAGCAATTGTCTTTGCCAATTTTTTTTCGGTCGAAATATAATTGTAGGAACAATTTTCAAGGCTAGACAGGATAAATAGTAGCGCTGCACGCAAAGCTGCGTGTAAACTAACAGTTTCATTGTATTTTTCTTTGTCTAAAACTAATTCACAAAGCACTCCTGATTTGGAGTTCGGTGACTTCATGCCGTAGATGATACAATGACTAGACTTTTCTCAAAACATTGAAAATTGTTGGCAAGCTGTCGCCTTAGTCATATAAAACAAACAAAAGCACTCTTGTGCTAACTTGATTTTGGTCTTTGCTCTTTGCCTTTGTTGTTATTATACCTAGACCATTTAATTAAATATCTATAAAAAGATTCCGACAAAGATGCTTTCTCTCACTCGTGTAAAATAAAAACCCTTCTTTTCTAGGTCTCCTACATGATAGTAGACGAAATGCATCACGAACATCCCGAGTTAATCAGAGATCAATACTGGGACGAAGTCTTTCCATCCGAACTACCTTACACAATCGCAACAGAGAACAATAGAGAAGAGCACCCAGAACATTCCACAGCCAGGATTGCAGTTCCAGTGAGACAGAGGAGCATGGTCTTCACCACGCCCTCGCAGATCCAGATCGACAAGATGGTACCTTCGAACACCGTGAGTTACAAGTTCGACCCCCCAGAGGTTAGACCCGTCCGTTTTACTAGCATGCTGCACGGAGCTTCGCAGTGTGGCGGTTTCGGAGTAGCCTACGTAACTAACGTATACTCTGCTAGAGAAGGTGGAAGGTATTTTCGTTTGATGTTGGCTCTTTTGATGTTGAAACGTTTCTCTTCGTCTTTCACGTACAAGTATCTTAAATTGTCAATCTGCTGTGCTTCGGCAAACAACTTCGCTTTTTTTTTAGATAAAATGATATTAAAGTAATGTTTTCCACTTCAGTGTCGTATAAATCAACTATTTCGGGTAACACCTATTCACAGCTTCAAATTGACTAAGTAAATATTTATCTTTTCGCAAGCAAAACCACACCCGCTCTAAATCGTTTCACACTGGATGAATGAATCAGCATTTTATTTCGGCATTTCTTTGCTAATTAGCTTTTATTGCCGTTCTGATCTTCAAAGGTCATAAATCTTTTTGTTATTTTCTATTCTGTGCACATCAGCACTGGATCTGTACAGCTATTGAATGAATCTGATTTCTCGTGTTTTCCGGACGGTCAAACACCTTTGGTCGCTTATTTATTCATGATCGTTTCTCAATAGAGATTAAATCGATTCTTTAATGTTAGATGTCTACATCGGGGCGCAGAAGGAAATTTAAAAGATGGTATGCCATCGATACTACTGCAGCCATAGACAATATAGCCTTGGACTCAGTGAGTTTGAAGGACATATCCGAGGTTTGACGTCTTTGTTTTAAGCATGTTTTAAGGCATGATAGTACATGCATCATGGGTACAGTACGTTATATAAGTATTTCAAATGTTCAATCTATCTTGAATTTTACATTAACAAAAATTTCTTCAATTTCCTTAAAATTATCAACTTGCTTCTGAAAAGGGTTAATCTCTAGGCCTGTTGCGATTCTAATTTCTTCCCTTATATTAGTACAGTACGTTAAGAGTATTTAAAATTTTCAATCTATGTTGATTAATATCTTTACATGAACAAAAGTTTCTTCCATTTCCTTCAAATAATCAACATGCTTCTGAAAAGGGTTAAGCTCTACTAGGCCCGATTGCGGTTCTAACTTCCTCCCTTATATTAGATTTCTTTCATAAACCTGTTTTATTTGCTAGGTAGTCTGTTCTGCAGATGGTAAGGCTGAAGAGTCAGCATCAGTAGCTACTCCATCGAGTGCCGTCCAATTCAAATTCGACCCTCCAGAGGTTAGATCCAATATATTAGCATGCTGCACGAAGCATGTAGGAATGTTGCCTTGGATATAAAATTTATATTAATTACCTAGGAACCATTCTTCGATGACTTTAATTAATATCTAGTCTTACGTCATTTTCCTCCTTATTGTTGTTTGACAGACAGTTTGGAATTTATTCTATTGAGTGCCTCTGGTGGCTTTTGTGTTAATTTATCCCTGTTGTAACTAACTATTTTAGGAATTATTTAAATAGTTTTATTACAAACTCATATTATATTATATACTTAACTAAGTATCTGGCGGTAAAATCCATATATTATAATAAAATAAATAGGTAAAATTCAATTTAAGCTTTTATGAATGTTTTTTGTTAAGCTTTTTACCTGTGTATCTAAGTATATTTTATTGCTTGTTAAATAAGTATACCTAACATAAAATAACCAACTAAGAAATTTAACCATGTTTCGGTGTAGGCATTCAGGTGGCATATTTCTATTATTTTATATCTATTTGGTGTTTGATATCAAACTGTATTATTGTTTCTCTTGTCAGATTAAACGTTTACTTATTGTTAATTTTAATGTACTCTGTTATGTATTAATTGTTTTTGGGTTTTTACAAAGAAATCAGTTGACACTATTGGTTTATGTAAATACCTTTCTGTAAACCTGCTGTCTTTGCGAAGACAAGCTATATATACTTATAACCTTGCAATAACAATGTAATAATCTTCGCTTACGCTGCGTTTGTGTTATCAGTTACTGAATAATCATATCATTCGTCACATTTTGGCGTTATCAGTCTTCGCTAAACAAAGATCACTTCCTTGACGAGATTATGGTGACTGCAACTTGTGCCATTGCTGAATTACGTATTTTTGCCAAAATAAAAACTATTGGCTACGTAATAATATACACGTCATAACAATTAAAATAATATGCCAAATATTCCGTCGTCGTTCTTAATGTGACGTTTGATGTTCTTAATTAATACTAACAGTTACCTCATCTTGTTTTACCCTTTTTAGCCTACACTATGCAGAAATCAGCTATAGAAAAATCTTAACTAATCTGCTGGTCAAAGACTGGGCTGTCCAAATTCACGACTCACAATAAATAAAATTATTTCTTGCTAAGTCTAGGCATGAATTTGTATTGCAAACTAAATTTCCATGACTAACTCCATGTTTCACTATTACAATATGAGATGTTTTAAATTATTTTATCGCAACAGCAACTCCAAATGAACGACGACGCGATCTCAGGGATCCATTTCAACGTATCCCGAGGAAGCAGACGGGGGAAGAAAGAAGATCGCAACTCTATGGGTTCTAACAACTCTATGGCGTCGCTGGCCCAGCAAACGCCTATGCCTAGAACGAATTCTGTCACTTCGATGTTGAAAAGACTTTTCTCGAAGGAGGAGCAAAAAGGGAATGCCCAGACTGACGGTAGTACGTTTGTTTTGAACCATCACTCGCTTTTCTATCACTTTTTTTAAACTCTTTTAATAACTCTTCTGAAGAATAATCTTAAATAAATTGCTCATTCTTTTTGAGCTTAGAAATCGAGAACATTATTTTTTAAACCGGTAGGTAACCTTACTTTATAGTTCGAAGTTTTGTTGAAGTTTGTCACAAAAAATACAAAATGATTTATTTGCCAATTAACTGAAGAGATAGGTTGGTATGCACATTGGGTGTGGCTTAAATCCAATTCTTAATAGATTACCTACATCGCCAAATTCGTTTTTATCTTTAGCTTCAGTATCTATATTGCGGTTCATTTCCTTTTAGGATAAGATAATATCTTAAGTACGAGTATAGGTACTTACTATGGCGCTACGCGCTACATAATTAGACCCTGAGTACCTACTTACAATACCACGAATGCTGTTTTTTTGTATTTCTTTATAACACTTGCTGATTCACCTTATCTGCCACTTTAATAGTGAAGTTCCGCGATAAACCGATACCGCCACATTATATTGCAATCACTCAATATATCGCTTTACGATTATGATTTGATTAGGTCCACCACTTATGAGTATTATTTATTACTTGGTAATTCTATGATAATCCTATATTTAACTGAAATATTTAGGAAAAAAAATATGATTTCATACGTTTCTTCGCAAATAAAGATAATGTATATCTACATCACAAGCTTGTTTGATCAGTAAATTTTATTTCTGTCATTTACACTAAGTGAGCACAACAATGTCTTTAAGATGTTTCAGGAAAGTAATTTCCGTGATCAGCTGTCATCTCCGCACTTACACACCAACATTTTGCTCTTTCACAAAATCCATTAATATATATTTTTTGTCTTCCTATCCTTCCATTTACACACACGAACTCAGAACACTCTTCAGGTCATATCACCTTATTAGTTCACTATTATGAAATTATTTGAATTTAGAAATTAATAGTAAGGTGGGTCCTACTATAGTCCTACTATACTAGTATAATAATACTACACATAAAAAACAAATAAGAAAGGTCATTGTAATATGTACCTACCTAATAGGTACATTTTCTGAGAAATTTGGCGTTAGCTAAGGAAGGGTTATATGTATTTATAGGGTAACCATACGCTGTACCTAGATGATGAAAACTTATTTTTCACATAATAATCAAAAAACCCGTTAAGCTTTCAAATCTTTAATTGTACCTATATGTTAAAATTCCAGCTGGTTCCCGTTTCACCGTGTCAGCCAGCAACCCTCAGCTGAACAAACCAGCGGCAACCGCCGGCAGTATGAAGATAGCCAACGATGTCATTGAAGAGGTGGACGAACAAGCCACCATCACGAGCATGGCTAAGCGTCCTGAAGTTAGGTAAACATCACAAGTTACAGTTTACTTGTTACACCATTAAGGCTCCGGGAACGGATGAATTTCCCATACAAAGGTAGGTAATACAAAAATGATTTGCAATTTGAGCATATTTTCACCATGATCTGCTATTATTTGAAGTAGAATAGTATTTATCTAGGTTCCTACAGCAAAAATTTTTCAAAACCCTTCACTGAATTGAAAATTCTTTACTCAACATAACAATAAATAAACAAAATAAAAATTACAATATATGTGACAATTGGCGGTCTCGTCGCTCAAGAGCGATCTCTACCAGACAAACCGAAACGGATTTTGTCAAAGGAAACACGTTTTCTTATTATTTGTGTAGATAGACAATTATTTTCAAAAAAGCTTTTTGTAGGAACCTAGATAAATACTATTTTAATACAAATAATAGCAGTACCTACATGGTGAAAATATGCTCAAATTACAAATCATTTTGGTATTACGTTTGTATGGGAAATTCACCCGTGCCCGGAGCGAAAGCTTGAATAGCCTATCTAGAATACAACCAAACCAACCAGCTGAACAACGGCTGTAAAGTTGGCTAACCTTGCAAATCGATGTAAAGAAGAGTGCCTTGATGGAGAATAAACGTATGAGTAATATATAAGTCGACGATCAAGCCAATATTATTAGTAGATATGACCGAGCGTCCCTCAGCGGGAATGAAGTTAGTTGTAGAAAGAATGTAGTTTCCGGCTACACTCAGCTAAACCGGAGAGCGGCACCGGTCGGAAGTGTGATGAGAGCCAACCGTATGGTGTACAAGTAGAATATGGCAGAGCTCTCTGAAGTCAGGTTAACATCACAAGTACAGTGCGGGTTACGCAATCTAGATTGGTCGACTAGGATGATTAAGCACCAGGAAACGCACCTACGTGCATTTTTTTTATGTAGCTTGCCTACACGCAGTTTTGAAGTGGATCTTACCTACCTACGCGTAGTTTTATTGACACCTGTTATAAATGTAACGAATTATTTACATAACTATATAGTACCGCGGATGCCCAAAATTGGATTGTAGTGTATTCAGGGTATTTCTTAGTTCCGCCAAAACTTTGATATGCTTGAATAGATTGGAATTCATGGGGTTAGAATCGTTACATATTACTTACTAAGTGTCCCGAGTCCCGAGTGACACTAGCTAGATATTTTCAAGGTAGGCTTTGCATCGACCACTATGAACGAATAAATCTCCTATTTCGGGATTTTAAGCTCCCCCCCCCCACTTATCAGTCACCCTGTATACTGATCGGTTACTTGGTAGCATATCAAAATACTCAAATACCCATGTTATTGTTTTCAGGCCCACAGCGATGAGTCTATTTACGGATATGCCCCCGCCGAGCGATCCTGTTGATGTACCTTCCAACAACTCCAACCAGAATCATGGTACGTTATTGTATGTTACACACTTATTGATTACACACTTATTGATTAGAACAAATCACTGGGTTCTGGTTCTGACCCTACATGACGTCCAGTAGAGGAAAACAATTCTCCAAGAGAAGTCGCCGTTTTGGCCTATCATGTGAAGTTTCTTCAGTTCTTGATTGCAATTCCTCAATAAACAGCGTCATATTTTAAAATTTGGTAGTAGACCGTTGTACCTGTCCACAATGCTTCATTTGAAGTTGATTTTCGTTATCTATTCCACAATTCAAGGATGAATGGATCATCCGCTCTTGAATTGCAAAACGGCACAGTAAACGCCACAGAGTGTTATCTTATGGAAATGCCATTTGAAATGCCATCTTAAGCAGCTCTCAATTCACAGATTTTCATTGAAAACTGTCAGATAGTTATAAAAATTTGACTCTTTGGCACCTCAAATCAAAGTTGCGTTTCATCGTTTGTTAGTTTATAGTAAGCAGTTGCAAGTTCTACTCAGCAATCCGCGGTAGCAGCAACAATATCCTAACGATAGATGAAAATTTTTACTGTCCTGTTATTTAAAAATGGTTCCGAAAGACAAAATCGTTCATTATTTTAAATACTTACCCCTTTATAAGTCAACTAACTAGATGTAATGTAAAATGATCTGAATATATAAATCCGCTTGCGGAGTGGCATTCCAAGAGAACCAGAGGCCTATTCTAGGTAATTCTCCAAAATACGCAATAAGTATACTATTATACCTATACGATTGTTTCGTTTCGTTTTTTTGTGCAAATTGGCACTCTAATTCGTTGTATTAGAGTGCACCAATTCGCGTTCGACGGCGAGCGGCGATACGAACACGAAAATTCGTGTCGGAGAATTAAAATAGGCCCCCAGATCCCTACCCCTTGCTTTTGCACTCTTCCCCATAGCCAGATTACCTAGTTCATCTAACCACCTATCACAATAAGCTGGTTTTCTATTCCTTTACTTTCTTGCAAGACTTTATACCTAGCAAATATCGTCATCGGGTGTATCTGTGCTCCCGAGAATGATAACCGTAATTTGTAGTCCTCACCTTTAAAATTTAATCTCAAAAAGGGCCTCTGTGCTATTAGCTACGGCCACACGCAAAGCTTCCTAAATGACCGGGTCGGCAACCGGCCCGAGATGATGGAAATTAGATACAATAATCATCATCTGCATTATCATCAGCCTATTTAATAGTCCACTGCTGGACATAGGCCTCCCCAAATGAGCGCCAAAGATGGCATTATTATTACTGCCCATAGGTAATCTCCACGCTGGACATGCGGGTTCACAGTTCGGAGGAGTTGTTCTGCAGAGGGCGCTGCTGCCTACCCCACCCCCGATGTGTTCCCCTTAATCGCCTCTTACGACAACCGCGGGAAGAGTGGAGATGGTGACAGCCTCCGAAGGCACCACAGGGCAACATTAAAAATAAAAGCTGATTTAGAATCTCTCCTCAGGGAACCGGTTATCATCCTCTGCACCTAATCCTTGGGGCTATGTGCGTCCCGGCGACAATAGCCCCATTCAACTTGGCTCGCTGGGAAGCATCGGCGACGCTCGCCCGCGTTTGGACAGCGACGTCGGGCCAGATCTTAGTGCAGCCGGCAGTCATACGCAAAGTAAGTCAACTTGTAGCATAGCACATGGATTCACATGCATGCCGCCGAGTTGTGAGGCGTTAAACAAGCCTCGGAGAAGCTTTAGCACCCCTACCTATTCTTCCTTTTCTCTCTCTACTCAAACCTCACTAGAAGGTGCGCCTGCCATGCCACCAGAGACGCGCCTTTTCAATGTTTTTCATTTTATTTTAAGAATGGAGGTAGGTTAGCGTTAGCCTATTTCACAGAGAAAAATTTCAAAATTGTAATTCGTCTGTTTTTTATAAGCTTTTTTAATACTTATCTATTTCTTTTCTTTTCTTAGTTGTAATGTACAGAGGTGTTAAATGTAATAATTTAAATTTCCTTTGTTCTTAATAATAACACTAGCGGCCCGCCCCGGCTTCGCACGGGTTTTAAACAAAAATTTCAGAAATTATACACACTAAAACGATGGGTTTCACAGTTTTCATACGGATCTTTACTTTTTTTAACAGCATTGGGGTTTTTGACATTGACTCGACATTCCAAAACTGACACTGGCCGTAGAGAAAAAAGCAAGCACCGTGCGCTATACAACCTCTTTTTCTATTCTGACGCGCCATAATAGAAAAAGAGGTTGAATATACAGCCCACGGTTCAATTATTGAATTTTTCATGCGGATCCCTAACTTTTTTTAAAATATTATATAGCCTATGTTCATCACGAAAAATTAAGGATTCTAATGGTGAAAGAATTTTTTAACTCGGTCCAGTAGTTTGGGAGCCTATTCAATTCAAACAAACAAACAAACATACAAACAATCAAATCTTTCCTCTTTATAATATTAGTATAGATAAATAAGGCGGCGGCGCTAATTTGGGACAGGAAAACGCTAAGGCGTTTGTAGTAAGCTACAGTGGAAGCTCTATCAAGACTACACTGGAATTTATCCACCATCAAAATATAACGGAGTTCATCAAAGTGTATTAAAAATACAAGCCTAACTTCACTTACATATCTAATGCCTCTTGATTACAGTGGACGAAATTGATGGTGATGACGATGATGGCATGGACGACTTTGAACGACTCAAAAGTAAGCGAGAGAAGGAACGACGGATCAAATACTCGCAGAAACTCATGGCTAGATCAGTCAGTGCTCAACAGGTAAAAACAAATACTTAACCTACTACTAATACTTTCTTATCCTCAGCGTTAAGGGTGATCGTAGGTATTGCCTCAATAGTCAATTATTATGTGGTTTTTAATTTTATCGGCTTTCTACGAAGAACAAAACTAACGGATGTAATTTGCTGCAAACCTTCTATGAAACCATGACAAAGCGACTTCGATCCAATTTCTACTTATTTTTAGGAGAATTTAGGAATATGTTTGATGAGGATAGGTATGTTGATTTTTAGCCCAAAATCTCTTTTCAAATACCCCGAAAATGCCAGTGAATTGAAGTATTTTCATTAGTTTTTTTTTCTATTTGATGACATAGAATGAAATTGTGTAACGCAGAAAAAACTAAAACCCACAAATATCTTTTGCTGATGATACAAAGGCGACAGTTCGTGCTGCTGTAAGATGTTTAGGCGAAGAGAACGCAAAAACTTAGTTTTGGATATGAAATTATGAATACCAAGGAAGCTGCTATTAGTCCTTAAAATAGTTAGCGGAGTTGCGTCCAGAAGCTATTTTGTTACTTGTAAAGCAATGGACAGCTAGTTATATACCTATATAGTTGGTTCAGTAGGTAAATGATTTTAAAATAACCTAGAAATCTAATTGTTTCAGCGAACGGGTAGCTTGGACATGATTGATAACGACATAGTTCTAGAAGATCTCCTGATGCAATCCGCGGCGCTACCTAAAGATGATACAAACGATACTTGACGAAATATTTTTATATTTCCATGGGACTCAAGTTATAACGTCTCATTGACTTCTCAGTATTAAAATTGTGATTTTGTACATTTTTAAGTACATTTACCTATTGAATCATTGTGATTTAAACTTTATATAAATAAGTAGTTACAAATTTATTTAAGGAAATAAAATACCTGTACATATTAGCAAAAGTAGAAGCTGTTTTATTTGAATGTTACCTTCGTGCGAATCGCGTATATGCTCTATTGATTTAAATATCCGTATCCGAATTCGAACATAATGATTAAAACTTTTCTCCGCACAGAATAAAATTACCACGCTGAAGTTACATTCTCGAAGGTATACCCTAGCTAGGCAACACGATAGCGTCATAAAGTCGTAGACGCAGGTATGCAGTTAGCGACTCTAAAGTGGAAATAGGCAGGAACAATGAAGTATTGAAGTTCAGTTACTACAAAGGGCAGGGCATGTAGCTGTTGGATGACGGCCGATGGATCAATGCGGTTACAGAGGTAGGAATAGGACGAAACGTCCTAGAGGCAGACCACCTCCCTGATGGTCGGATGATATCGTCGGGGCGGCAGTGGATCATCGGCGATTAGATAAACCATCATGAACGGCGAATAGAGGCGCGCCCAGATTCATTGTGTCGAAATAACAACTACTAGCGCCATCTCTTAGACCGATTAGGAAACAAACAGGAAAATAATAATGGCGCGTGTGGACTCCTTTTGATTCTATTTTCAAAGTAAAAGTACCTACATTTTATTTTCATAAACCTCATTGTGTGGGGTATCTAAACAGGTAAATAAAGGCTGAAAGTGAAGGCCCGGTAGACTTAATTCACTTGGGTGCATTAAGTGCTACGCAAGGTAGGGCCGCTTGCGTAAGGATATTTCAATAGATTACCTACTCTTTCTCAAAATATAGTCCAGTTTTTCAACTTGACTTAAATACTCCAGTAGGTACGTACTATGGTTGAAAAGGACTAGGCGAGCAGAAGTTCATAGGAGTTATAGGCTCAAGAATAAAAATAATATTTTATGTTTGGGTAGGTAATTTGTTTATGTTCAAGCCTGGTGAATTAAGTGTACCATAATGGGGTTTTATACTCTATTGAAAGCCGTGCTTAGTTTACCTAAGTCTACCAAGTCTACCGTGCATAGCACTTTATGAAAACAGGTGATTTAAGTCTACCGGGTGCTATATTGAAATCTGTACTTGGTTCACCCAGGTGCATTAAGTCAAACCTGTGTAGCACTTAATGCACTCAGGTGATTTACTAAGTCTACCGGGTCAAAGTGAATCATTAACGATGGAACCCTACATGACGCGTGGCTCGACACACACTTGGCCGGTTATAACCGGCCAAGTGTGTATACGATAATTATCGTATTGTAGGTAGTATATCAAAAATAGAGGTTTATAGTTAGTAGGCCTGTTCCATTACCCTAGCACATACTGATTACATGTAGTAACAAAATCAAGTGAACCTAGCTTGGTGTATTACTTATTATAATAATTAAATAATGGTATTAAAAAATGCAAGTAGGTTTTCAGACAATGTTTATTACTTAGATATTAAAACAAAGATTCAAGCTGAAGAGCTTACAGCTTCAGCTTCGTCCTCCTCCAGTGACGCCTCTTAGCGTTGTACCTGAAATTAATAAAATTTATTTAACATCATTTGGATCGGATGTTTAATATTTATTTCATCACAGTAGGTAATTTTTTACCACATGAATTCAGGTAAACAAGCAACCTTGTTTAAGGAGATATCAAATACAAATTCGAAGTAGGTATGGGATAGGGTCGGGGTGTCGCAAAGAGGGTCCCATACATTTTTTTTTTTTTTTTTTTTTTAAATTAGTAATATTTTAATAGTTACAAAAGAGATAGCAGAAATTTTCAGGAAAAACTAAAAAAAATATTCATTTTAGACTTAGAAAAATTTTCATCGATTTTGTATGGGGCTGAGACTTAGAAAAATTTTGATCGATGCCTGTCCCCGACGACGAGTGTAAAGAATCGCGTTCGCGATAGCTCCGGCGCTGCGGGAAGTGCAGCCTCTCCGCCATTGCGTAACAAGGGACAGGCACCACTGCTCACCTCCGCAGCTTCGGCTTTTTGGTCGCCTTCGGCGACCAGCCTCAGCCGCTGCGGCTCGCGCGGTGCCTGTCCCTTATTACGGCTGGCGGAGGCTGCACTCCCTTCGCGCCTCCGGCTTATTATATACACTCTAGGGGCGCCACGCACAAGACCACGTGGAGTCGGGGTACTCTGTGTCGGATCCGCCACTCAAATTGAACCTAATCAACTCTTATCGGAATGCTCTGTATCAGTATCTGGATCTGTATCGGACACAGTTTGAACTCTAGCGCCGAGGTCATAGAACTTTGGGGTCAATCAGCTGAACCAAAGTTGCACCCCTAGTGACCCTCTTTACGATGGCATAAGAAAAAATATATATTATATATATATAAAAAAAAAATACATGTTGAAAATTTTCTAAGTCTTTTTCGCCTTGAAACTGAACGACACACTTTGACCTCTAGCGCCGAGGTCATAGAACTTTGGGGTCAATCAGCTGAACCAAAGTTGCACCCCTAGTGACCCTCTTTACGATGGCATAAGAAAAAATATATGTTATATATATATAAAAAAATACATCAAAATTTTTCTAAGTCCCAGCCCCATACAAAATCGATGAAAATTTTTCTAAGTGTGGGACCCTTTTTGCGACACCCTAACCATGGGATAGCAAAACTGTCAGCATAGCACAGCGCTTATCATCCCATAAATTTTTATTGATGAGCGGATATTATAAATTATAATTACAGAGTTACACTTATAATGTCGTGTAACTCATTTAAATCTATTACATTGTGTATGGTTTGTTTATATTTGTCATATCGAATAGACCAAATAAAATAATGGTAGGGTTCACTTTGATCGTCTATATTATCTTCAGCTGCGTTTATCAGTCAGGAGGTATGAATCGTCACTGGCAGCATGGTTCGTATTATGTGCACTTGCTTGCAGATATCGGTGAACTTTGATAAAATAAGGGTAGGTAGTACATAAACAAATATAATATTGCTGGACAATTCACACAGCATTCTCTAGCCTCAAGCAATAAATATTTTAAATTAAACATAGAAAACGACCAGAACACCCTGAACAAATTTCTATCCCGAGGCGGGAATCGAACCAGCAACCTCCTCCACGGACCTTCGCCCACCGGGCCACAGAGGTCGTCAAACATGGATATCTAATCACTTGGGAATATGACGTTCTTTGGAGTGGATACAATAATTTGGATATGTAAACACATGCTTTTTCTTGAGAAGCTACAAAGTTAATAACACTGTTGAACTCTAGGCGAGTGGAATTCAATAAAACTTACCGGATAGTGTTTCCTGTACGCATTCTAACCCATTGAGGAATAGGCCGATTCTGTTTTAGCTTCTTTGCAAGCTTACGCTTAATAATAAACGTCTTGTGGGCCGACTGCAAAGTAAAAAGAAGAAAAGTTATTTACAGTTCACCAAAGAAATCAAGGATTCTTTATATATTTTTGGATTTTATTCGGAATAAAACACAAACACCAACCATTTTGTCTGCCTGTCAAAACCAAGTGAACGACTGATGAATGAATTGAAGAAATACGATGAGGAATGAATGGAATGAATGAGTGATCCTAAAAGTTGTAAGCTGGACGATTTCGTTCGTCCGAGATACTTTACTTAACTGCCCACCCCCTAGAGATAAAAAATATGTACCTAGCCAACTGCAAAACAACGAAAGTCCTTCTATTGTCTTGCTTTGCCGATAAATCCCGCATAAAATCACCATCACGGCGAATAAGTAGTGACAGTTAGTGGAATATTATAACTTAAAAAAAAAATATTGTATTTTTTTTTGTTCGGTCATTTGTAACCAAATACTAAAATACAAAGTATAATACAATAGTGTGTATGTACACACGTGCTGTGTATAGCTTGTGAAGCTTTTCACATGGAAGTTAAAAACATTCTTATTTACAATCGCCATACAGGCAAATGCCATGCAGGGATGGTTTTGGTGGGGTACAAGCCACCCCCCGAAATGTTGTGTCACCGTTTATAATATAAAAATAAAACTTTAATATGTTAAATTTTCTCGGATACGTTTCACACGTGGGAGCACTTGAAGTGGTTATTCTGTCTTAAAATCCAACGTTTTTTCGTCAAAATTCGTCTCTTCGCTTAGCGCAGGGCGCGATGCACATCTGGGAAGGCACGACATTAATTTTAATTTCCTTAATCAATGGATGGATTAAGAACATATTTTCTTGTTTTGTCGTTATTGAATTGCTACCTCCATTTGCTATTATTCCTTTAGATATATATATATATACATACTATTGTAAACTTTTTGCATAAGTCCGAAAATGTAAAAAAAATTCGCGGCTCGCTCCGCTCGCCGTTTATTCTGTCTTGCCCCCCCCTAGGCCGTGGGCTGGCGACGCCCTTGATAGTTAGTATGAAGACTTCATAATCTGAGACGGGGTTAATCATCCATGTTTTGAAGTCAAAAGTATACAATAATATAAGGTTTCATGCTGGTTTTGTTTCGAGAAAAGAAACAAAGTCTAAATTATTCTAAAATATTGTAAACGTCATGACTTCTATTTATCCACCGACATCTTTCTTTTAACGATGATTCACCTCTTGATTCACTCAAGTCGATCAAGATGGCACATAAATTGAAGCCGCGATTTTCTGATATCAAGTCGTTTTATGTTGAACCTCAGACTAAGGAAGACTTGAAATACCTACGAAAAAAACGTGCATACCTAAAGTTAGTCTGGCACAAAGATGGCGGCTTGCCGTAGAGTTGCGCGTATTTTAACATTGAATATCGATAAGTAAGTAATTGAGTTGCACGGAGTTGAATTCAAAATTTTCGAATATGAGTAAGTAGAAGAATAAGTATCTTTAAGCTCTGTTCAGTTTTATTAAGGTTTCTATACCTACGTGATCCGTAACGGGTCATTAGCATTACATTACCCTCCGTCCTATCGTCTAGAATGAATACAAAATACAGGTGTTCCGTTCCCCTGAAACATTTTCAATAAGAGTTTATATAAACAATGTTTCATACAATATTCCCCTACAAAGAATGTGTCGATTGTATAATGAAGTAGCGAAATCCAATGACGTAGATATTTTTGATAAAAACCATTGTAGATTTAAGCGTAGTATAAAAAGATCTTGTAAAGCTATTATTTATTTGTCTAACTAAGTTGATATATTATGTCTTTTTTCTCTTTATTTATGTAATTTTATTATTAATGCATGCAACATTATTGATTTTCTCTGTGTTCACATAATTGATTTCAATCTAGATCAGAATTGTAAATACCATAAGTTTAATGTAAGTAATTTGATTGTTATCTGATTTGTGAATGAATAAATAAATAAAAATAAATAAACGTGTAAACGTTGTACCTTGATGGCGTGTGTGGAAGAGTCTTAGACAATCACTGACCTATCAAGCCCATTCCATCAAAAATTCTGTCCCTGGCACTACACCTTTGAATCTTGGTTCGCGGTGCCTGTCCCTTGTTACGGCTGGCGGAGGCTGCACTCCCTTCGCGCCTCCGGCTTATTATATACACTCTAGGGGCGCCACGCACAAGACCACGTGGAGGGGTACTCTGTGTCGGATCCGCCACTCAAATTGAACTTAATCAACTCTTCCCGGAATGCTCTGTAAAGTTTTTATATTGTTTCTGCATCCATATTTAACGACACACTTTGACCTCTAGCACCGAGGTCATTGAACTTTGGGGTCAAACCGCTGAACCAAACTTGCACCACTAGTGACCCTCTTAACGATGCCACAAGATAAAAAACATTTGTTAAAACATCTTTCGAAATTTTTCAAAGTCTGAACGACATACTTTGACCTCTAGCGCCGAGGTCATTGAACTTTGGGGTGGATCACCTGAACCAAAGTTGGACCCCTAGTGACCCTCTTTACGTAGCCAAAAAAAAATACATGTTATATATACATAAAAAAATTCGTCGAAAATTTTCTAAGTCCTGCGTCCCGTAAACTCCACCCCAACCAAAAATTCTGTCCCTGGCACTACACCTTTGAATCTTGGTTAGCTTGGTTCAAAGTTGCTGACGCTGCTGTAAAGATTTTTTTTTATTTTTGTGTTTTTGGTACTGCGTCGATGAAATAATTCGTTATCGATAATCGATGTTTTCAAAATACCGAACCCTAACTCTATTTACTATGACGAATAATTTTCTCCTAAAATCACATAATATTCATATTAAAACATTAAATGAATAAAGAAAAGCAAGCGGATCTTTATAAACTTTCCCACAAACAGCAAAATGTTTGAAAATAATAGAAAATGTAACAAATTTTGAATGAATTCGGTACCTTTCCCATGCAACGTTATATTTTGATGTTTTTTGTTGATTTTCATGCGACAGCCAAACACTCTGCACATACACTTATAAAATGCATTATTCTCCAAGTTTGCACACTATAAAAAAGCATAATTTTCGCCTATTAACTCTAAATTTCCTTCATTTTCGAATAAAAACAAGTCCGGATGACAACTGATGTACTTGTTGTTTACGGAGACAAAACATGGCGACCGGCCGCAGGGGGTGAGGGGTGAGGTATTTTGTGACGTCACCAAAACAATGTTGCCATTTTCAGTCATGATCAAACTGCTGTTGTCCTTTTTTACTCATGATTATCTTCATTAGTCAAAAAGAGATGCCGATATGTCAGTAACTCTGCTGTCGAAATACATCACACTTCTATAACTAACTGTTCGTAACAAGTTCGTATAGATGTTTATGCCAGATCTATATTCCTCTAAAATCTAAGTGTTGAACAGTTGAACACAAGTTTATCACGCAAATTCCATAGTCCGGGGCGTAGAGTGAAATAATTCTATTATATCTATGGTCCGGGGTTACAAACCATTCCATCATTCTAAACCGTCAATCTCGTCTGTCAAAGTCAAATCAAAAACAGCTGACCAGAAAATAGCCTTGAATTCGCATTCGCAAGCAAATGGTTTTTATGGAGTGTGGTGGAATTCCTCAAAATTACTGAAAGTATTCAGGCCGTCCTACAGTATTAGATACTAAATCATATCTAATATGTTCATAATCGGCTGAAGGTACTCGTATCCCGAAAGAATTCAAGTACTTACGTATGTACCTCTTTTGTTGTTGTCAAACGAAGTTTTCGAATTCAACATGAATAAATTTCTATCATTATTCACTGTCGGACGAGTTGAGTGTCGCGCAATAGCTACACGAACACGAATAAATTCAGACGGCAAAGATGTTCCTAAAAAGAAGCATTTCGAGAACAGAGTGACTCTAATAGGTGCAGATAATTCTGTAAGCATAACAGATCTCAAGAACGCCCAGAACTTATCTGAGAGACGGGAGCTAAAGCTCGTTAAAATCCAGGATATTGATGCGAAAACCCGAAGACCTGTTTACAAGTAAGTGTGTTGTATAAGTTGCATCTTGTAAAGATAAATGTAACCTATCTTTGACACATAAATGTAGGTACCTATTGTTAAATATTAATATTATGTTCAACATTCCAGACTTATGACAAATGCAGAATATCATGCTGAAGAACTAGTACGAAGACAGGAAAAACAAGCAGCACGACAGAATAACTCCTTAAAGGGAGAGAAACTGCTGACATTATCAACAAAGATTGGAGAACATGATCTTATGACAGGTGTTAAAAAAATGATGAAACTATTGGAAAAACAATATGAAGTGAGGGTTGTTGTAACCGGAGAAAGTGAAGATGCAGGTGCTAAATCAGTAGGTTTTGAATTTATTACTTACTAGGGCCTGCCCAGCTTCACGCGGGTATTCCATAAAAATTGAATTTTTCATGTGGAACCCTAATTTAAAAAGAAAATATTCTATAGGTAGCCTATATTCATCAGCGTAAATTTAGGATTCTAATGGTGAAAGAATTCAAATCTTTCCAGTAGTTTTGGAGTCTATTCAATCCAAACAATCAAATATTTACTCCGTAAATAGATAGTATTATTTTATTACTTAAAGACTTTGTTTACATTTTTTGGAAACTTTAATAATCCTTGGCTTAAAGTTCTTGACATTATTTCCTTGTCACAAAATTATTAAGGTATTCCACATCTTAGGTTCAAGAACAAATCCACCAGTAGTTTGTATTTGTAGTTATCATTTTATTATGCAAATAGATTTTGTATTTATTTAAAGACATGCCCTATCCATAGATAGGCTGAAAGCTAAATTATTATTTCCCTTTTGTAGGACCACATTTACTCAATGATTGAGAAGAATATAAAAACAGCTGGTAAGGTCGTCCAGAAGAGGATAAAAGGTAACACTTTACGTTTTCAACTACTCCCGTTGAGGCACAGTACCACAGATAAAACCTCAGAGGGGAGCGACAAAAATAATGGCCCTCTATGACTAGGGGCCTTTGTTCTAGTAATATTAATATCAAAATATATCATCCTCAACAAATATTATTACCCTATGTATTTTAAAAAACACATTCAATCAACGGAGCGGGATGAAAAAAATTAAAACCAAATAATTAAACATTCTCGTTTATTACTAGAGCAGTGATACATCATTTTATATCTAACTTATTTATTTAGGTACATAGACTAAGCAATCAACTGTTAATGAGATTAAACATTGTTTTTCAAAATATGCATTTAATTTTGAAAACTCAAAGTTATGTCCAATTCATTTATTAGCCGGTCACGTAACATTATGTATCACACAGACACATTGCAGTTACATACATATTTCCCTGTACTTCAAAACAAAATATAACACTATAAAAATGCCTACTTTATTTCTATCAGCATCGGAAAAATGACATTGCTAATTCATAAATTAATGATTTATTCAGTTGATATTATCACAGATGTTTTGGAGATCTTTTATTCTTATGTGGTAGGAAACTTTAACATACAGATTATAGAAATAGATTATATTTATGATCCACCTATTATGACAAAAATACACACGGCAAACAACAAAGCAACCATAAACTAACTTATTTTAATATATTATTTCAATTTATTCTGCTGTATGTTAATTAGGTACATTGGGATCACGCCAATCTGAGACTGATCTCAACTATTCTAGCACAAAACAATAAATTAAGGCATACGAAATTCAGGAACAAACAAATATAAGAAAATATTGAGATAATACATGTTGAGCACAGTTGTCAGATTAGCATGATTATTATCTAATATCTAAAACAGCAACAGCAAATTTTTCTACTAACACACAAATCATTCAGTTATTAAAAAGATAACTGTTCAGCGATTATCTTTCTAATAACTAGAAAACCAGAATACCCATCGAGTGGGTAGTTACCAAAACATCTGGTTTTCTGAAACCTATGCCTCTAAATTTTACTATCAGAAACAGCAGACGTGAACGTCTGTAGTGAAATGTCCCAAGTGCCTTCACATCTTGTCTATGCCTTGATGACATAAGCGTAGCGATCAGTATCCACGGAAGGTAGGTCAGTGTTCAGGATCCTTCCCCACGTGATGAGAGGAGATACCGTGCCTACCACGGGCGCAGCGCGGGCACTTTTTACGAATCCCTGAAAATACAATAAATAAATAATGCTAGACAGTCCTCATACGATCATCTAGCCCCATGAAGGCAGAGCTTGTGTTATGGTGCTAGATGACTGATTTACATAATACAATACTTATTATTTAGGTACATAGTAATAAACCTACTATTAATAATAGTTATTGGAATTTCAACTTCGACAGCTCGTCGTTTAACAAATTCTCAGTAAAACTTAGCTGAGTTCTATTTCAGGTCTACTGTAGACTACTGTAGGCAAAACAGCATCATCCAGTATCAGACTAAGCGCTTGTACAAACACTTGTCCCAAGGCGGGATTCGAACTCTACCTTCGTCGCAGGCAGACCTTCGCTCCCCGTATCTAATATTCCTTAGATATATTCCCCCTTAAATATAATGGTCTGCTAACCTAAGGCTCCGGCGACACGAATGAATTTCCCAAATATATACAAACGTAATACCTAAATGATTTGTAATTTGAGCGTATTTTCACATTTGTGTACTTGGATAGATAAGTATTTTCAAAAAGCTTGTGGCAGGACCCTAGATAAATACTATTATAATTATAACACAAATAATAGCAGATCATAGCGAAAATATGCTCTAATTACAAATATTTTTGGTATTACCTTTGTATGGGAAATTCATCCTTCGCCGGAACCATACATATATAACAGTTGTTAAAGCTGCGTTGACACGATCAGAGTCTGCTCGGAGCGAGCGAACTCGTACGAGTAAGCTTCATACGAGTATACTACGATACTTGTTGATACTAGCGTAGTTCAATCGTCATTCTTCTAATTATTTTAATCAGTCAACCTCGAAAAATTGCGGATTTTTTATTAGAAGCCATATTTTTTTCCTTCTCTTATACGAGCTCGTTCGGAAAAGTAGAACAGTTCACGATCCGAGTCTACACGGATCGGACGCCGTCGTTCGAGTGCGATCGGATTATGGGTTGCCGCAAGTCGCCACCGCTGCGTCGGAGTAGGTAACCGAGTGGACTTTGTCTGAGCAGACTGATCGTCTCAACACAGCTAAAGAATTTAATTTCTCATTCACACGTATGTCAATCGAGAAGACCGAGTGAGAAATAGCTATGCTTTAAGTTAGCGGACTATTATGAATAACGGGGATAATAAATACATAACTTATATTGAACACTAGGTTACTTACTAGGTTTTTGTTATGTAGGTTATCGATATACGTAGGCAAATCTACGGTACCAGATGGGTTGGGGCGTTATTTCCCATTAAAAATGTATGAACAATGATTTCCAATGAACTCTATTTAGTACAGGCAGTAATTTACTTTACCAGAGATGTGACCTTAAAGTCTACGCTTGATAAACTTGTGTCAAAAAATATACTAAAAATACACATGCTTTATTTTCATGCGCAAAACCAATAAGAATTAAGTAATTAGATAATTACTTGACCTAATATATTATTTCGGCTCTGATATGAATTTTTCCATACGCCCAATTGATATTTCAATGATTAACAATTACATAACAGTGTTTTACGATGAATTTTTATGAAAGATGTTTATAAGTCAATGTTGAAATTTGATTTTTGTGAAACCAATGCCTTCCATTTGCTCGCAAAATGAATTGATGTAGGTATTATGGATTGATCGAGCATACAATTTTGAAACCCATTGTTGTGATCATTGTCAAAAACTTTGCGTGGAACCTACATGCTGTGCTTATTATTTTAGCCAAAAAAAGTTATTGAAATCTGAAATCTTAAACAGCATCATTTGGTGCTTGCGACCACTGAACAGACAGAATTCTTCTGAACTAGTAAAAGTAGGTACTGAAAGTTCTATAGTATAGAATCTATACCAATTATGAGCTTAACTTTTTGACAGTTCTGCATCAAACTGACAAAAAGCAAGCTTGCTCTACCAGTATCATCAATAAATGGACGATTAAAATCTCGCATATCTTTGAAGTAGGCTATCTACGCACATTTTTAATGTTCCCTTTTTCTGCTACACCATTGTATGGAGTTCATTGATATGGTTAATGAACCACAACAGACTTGAATTTGCCAGACATGTTGTTTCAAGTTCGCTCACCGCGTATCAATGGATAAAATACGCTATTATTCTTACGGAATTAAAAGTTATAATGATGTGATAAGTGTTAGATAATTATTAACAGTCAGTAAACATGCAAAAAGCGTTAATAATGAGGGTTAGTTACGCTGCTGGCTTATTCTTTCTTAAAACTAACGTTTCGCCGATATACCACAAGATTAAAGGGTTAACGGACTCTCTCTGCTTTTGATAAGTTTATTTGGGTAAAGCGGCGCCTTTCAATATTTAAAAAAAAAACCGTCTTGATTAGGTAAGATGTTATCTGGCTATCAGATGTTTCTAAAGGTTTAGGTACAAACATCTACTCGTACACTGTCATTAGTACTCTGAGTATTAAAAACGAATACAACCGGCCAAGTGAGTGTCGACTTGCATACGGAGGGTTCCGTACCATAAAAAAACTATTTCGCAAAAGAAACCCTAAAATGTTTTTTTTGATCGCTCGACAAAAGTAAAAAGCTCGGGACGCGGTCACCGTTGCTAATTTACAGTGATCTGATCGTGTATTCGACGACGTGGCGACTTAATTTTGAAATATATTTATTTTTATTATTTTTTGTTATAGCGGAAATAGTAGTACATCACATCTATTAAAAAATTAAACTATCTATCTACGTTCAAGAGTTAAACTTGACAAGCGCAGAGCAAAAATAGCCAAAAAATAACGTTTTTCTGAATGGAAATCAAGAAATATTAAAGTTTGAGTTGAATATTCAATTTTTTGCATTATTTGCTAAAGCGGGAAAAGAAATACACACTCTAAAAATTTCAACTGTCTACCCTGTGCGAGTTTCATAAACATGCTGTACGATTATAATTTTTTTTTCATTTTAATGTTTATTTTTGTACATATTAGGTATGTTTTCTTGTATCAGCTTAATAAAAAAAATTATTTCTTTCTTTCTATTTTCAAACACCAAATTATCGACGGTAAAAAGTAAGCCAGCAGCGAATGACAGACACACCATGTTACCCATGAGGTTGGCTCGCCGCCGGCCCGAGCGCCGCTTGCGCCGGCACCAACAGCTGCGTCCCATCCCGTACCCTCGAGTTCGTCTTCCCACCTCACGCCGCCGGGCCCTCGCTTCGCTCACTGCCGCTGGTAGAGATGAGGCTTCGCTCTTTGCTGATGCTTCCGCGGAACGGTCCTCTATTATATGCGAGTCCATGTCGAAGGGGGATTCTGAACTGTGGGAGTGAAAAAACTGCTTTAGTGTCTCAGTCCATGTCTATGATTATTGACTGTAGCCCGTGCTTTACACTATGGACGTGCCTCTACCAACTCGAAATGAGGTATTCTGTCATGATCAACGCTGTTAAAAGACTAATAGATGAACCCAGTCTAGTAGTTATCTAGCTAGAAGATGCTGCTGTCCCTCTTTTGCATCCAGTGGAACGCCATTTTTTATAATCTAAGTTCAAACGTAATTGTGCAGATAAAGTTTTTTTAAACAGAGAATAAAATAAAAATACTTACTATGCGCTTATAGAGCAGTACTCGCTAAGCTGTGCCCATGTGCAGCCTATGATGCAGCATTCGTCTGCTATTCCCAACTGCCGTTTTCTTCGCGCAACTGCTGGTTGTTCTACTACTAAAAAAAAAGAAAATTATAAACGGAGAGCTAAAAATAATGCGGACTTGGTAAAGTGAAATATAAACTGAATTTTTAACTATCTACCGATTACCTACGGTTCAAAAGAAACATACTTAACAAAAGTAGAGCAAAAAAAAAACATGTTTTTAAAATTGGAGCCAAGGATTAAAACATTTAAATATATTTACACTCCATAAAAATTTCAACTGTCTACCTCTTACGGCTCTAGAGATACAGCTTGCTGACAGACGGACAGAGAGACAGCGGAGGCTTAGTAATAGGGTCACTTTTCATCCTTCATGTACGGAACCCTAAAAACGTCTTATCCTACTGTTTGTTGGACTTTTTATATCCAATTATGAAAATATCACGCTCTAAGTAAATAAGCTTTAGGGTTGTATTATTAAAGACTGAGTGCCTTAAAAGACAATATTATTTGGTAACTAGAACCTTTACTTATATTATTGTTTCCATTCAATTTCTACACATTAAAAATTAACGCCAAAACGTTAATTCAAAGACTATTTAGAAACCCTTAGTTTTCACAATTCAAATCAATAAGATGAAGGTAATTTTTATTTTTATTCATTAGGTTAATGGCAGAGTGTTCGGAAGTCATTAATAAATTTAATTAGCGTAGTTAATTATAATTTCTATTATTTAATTTGTATAAAATTAAACTAATGAATGTTAAAAACAGCCGTCGAAAGCGGATCGGCGCTAGTTCTAAACCGATAACCTATGTTGCCTCGCGGATGTCGATCTTTAACTTATAATTGCGCTCAATATTAATGTGAACCAAACAAAACACTGTTTTTATAGTAACGTAAATCCATAGAAACCCATTTTGTTTCGTTGGGAACAGTGAACAGCCTTTGTAATTTTTTCAGTTACTTTTACATACTCTACCGTAAGATAATTTTGTAATTCTCATTTAGGCGGTGTTATTGTCTAAACTAGCCCAAATGTGAAGCCAAAATGAGACTTTTTCGTATTAGTTAAAGGAATTAATTTAAAAACCTTTTGTAGTTTGGTGGTGTGTGGTTTTTCCTGTATTTTTATTAAGTTTGAACGCATTTATAGACAATGAAAATTACAGTTGGGAATTAACAGAATATAGAAATTACAGTATATACTTTTACATTATCTATTCCTTAAAATGCAGAGGGCCTAGAATGCTGCCAGCATTGCCACGTTGGATGGCCATGATAATTCGTTGACCGAAGTAAAAGCCAGCTAGCGATCACCTGTGGACTATATACTTAATAACTGCTTATAAAAACTGAAACTATAAGAAGCCCACAGACACGCGCTTAAATTTGTTATCAGATTTATGTAATATAGACACGATTTAATGTTTTTTCCATCGCTGGTCACAAATATAAACAACATTCTTTGTAACAATGTAAACAGTCTGGTATTTATTGATATTGCACTTCTTTTTATATCATTGACTGGACAGTAGCGTACTTTGAGGCTATTAAACGGCGTACAAGGTACTAGAGGGTGAGTAAAACTTTATGCAACCATATAAATTGAGTTTCTTAGCAAAAGAGGTAAAAATACAATATGATCCATGTATTTTCTATAACGTCCCAATTATTTATTTAAAGGCCCTTTGTTATACCTACGTTATACCTACTTCATTAAATATGTGTGGCCAGACCCCCTGTGCATGCTAAAGCTGGATCCGCCACTGTTTACTATTTTCACACGAAACTCACCTTGGAGATTATTCTTTACCTCAGATAAAGAAAATGTACGAAGTGATTCGAGCGTGTTAGGTATGCAATTATGAACTATCGAATTGAACCGAAACCGAATTGATCCGGGTCGTGGGATTATATAAACTTTATGGCCCCTGATTTGTTTACATATTATGCCTAGCAGTTTACTCTCACGAGTAGGTATTTATTGGCTTGGCTTTTGGAAGAGTCAAACTAAATGGCTGGCTGTCCAAAGCAAAGCCTTCTTTATGGTGCATCGATTTAGATTGCCCGGAAAACGAAAGTTATTAGCACGTTTTAATTTTTTCAGCGTCCTACCAAGAATAAAACTATAGAAAAATAAATCATAAACCATCTATGAACCCATGATAAAAATAATTTCGAATTGATGTTAAGTTTTTAGTGATAAAAAAATATGCCTTATCCCAAGTGCTCCAAAAGTACAATTTCATCGAAGTTTGTTTGTACTACACTACAACTACTGCTACTATAAAATATTTAAAAAAATATGAAAATTTTCTTAAGAAAGAAAATAAATTGAACCCAGTAAGACAATAGGTAGACATAATATACATAATTATAATAGATATTGGATATGGTCTTCATTCTGTTTAGATATCACTCTCGTCTAAAAATATCAATGATTACATAAATAAATATGTTGGACAATCCACAAAGCATCATCTAGCCCCAAGCTAAGTTAAGATTAGTTGAGAATAGTCACCTGTGGGTACATCCCAGGACGGACTGTTGTACGCATGGCACACTCGACTCATGATCTCGCTGAGTTGCCGGCCGCATAACTTCACGGACGGCATGGATGCTGCCTCTGTGCTCTTGCTCAAAAGCACTATCGCGGCGAGCACCAACTGTACAACTTCTTTGAACAGCATTCTCGGCAACTGCGGAAGAAGAAACATTGACTTGATATTTCAGTAGAACAACTGACATCGAAGATTGTGCTGATGTTGATGGGAGAATATAGAGATAAAATTTTAATGCCTAATTAATTACCCATTAAAACTTAGAACCAAAACATTCACACAGTAATATCTGTTTGATTTGTGGTTATGTCAATTAAGATTTTTTGAAATTTATTTAATACACTTATAGGAATTGTTTTGTAGAATAGCTTTCAAGAAGCCGTAAACATTTGATTGCTTGTACAATAACAACAGTGAATGCGTGTAATACGAGCAGGCCAGTGCTTTTATACCGAAGGGTGAAACTGTAACTTGACACCGGCTACGCCTAGTTGATACAGGATATCCCTCGAATTCACCTTTTCATTTCCTGAGTGCATTGCCATTTTCAATAGTCAAACGCATTCTTATCTAGCATCAGCAATGGCTGTAGAATTACCATCGTCATTAGAATCACCTCAACCCTAACCCGCTGCCCGGGGTTTTTTTATTGACAGAGGTATCGGGTTTTCTATCGTTTTAAATGGCATGCCTAGTCTGAGAGACTGCCGTCGTGGTGGCCGAAATTCGAAATTCTAATGTAACTACATCCGAAAGTTTTTACACCTAATAATCTCAACCTTATTACAAGTAAAAACTGATATGATATGCATGAATAAACAGCGGTTCTTTATGGCTTCTATCATGAGCGATATGGTTTGCTAGATCAAATTTGGTCATGAATAATCTGGCAGTAAAGTTGGCCTACGGAATTACGTGTGTGTAAAGTGGTTGGGCATTTCTTTTCCTAATTAACGTTTTACGTGTTGCGTTTTGAAGCGCTCTTTACTACTAAGGTATTAATGAAGAGCGCCTCAAAACGCTAGACGCGGGTAGCAATACCACCCGTGTTAAAATAACCACACTATCACCTACATACAAAGTTCAAAATAAGTCTCATTAAAATCGCTGAAGCTTATCTTATTATAATTCACGATGTTTACTGGTGACGAAGATGCTTATTGAAATATTGTAACCTTTGGAGATAAACCAAGGCTCTCCTTGGACATAGTTTTTGCTTAGATAATAACTTAATAGCGAATGAGCATAGCTAGCAAAACGTGACCAAATTAGATATATGATATCACTATAGATTAGAGTTCGAACGAGTTCGAGTTAAAACTTTTACCAGGTATCATTATCATCATCATCACCAATACTCCACGGCAGGATACAGGCCTTGCCTAATGAGCGCCGATAGTCATCCTTAATCAATGTTAAAGGTTTTGTTCTCCTTAAATTCGATATTCCCTATAATTACTCCTTAATGTTAGGCACACATGTGCGGTCTAAAACCATACACCCTATCTGTAGGGTCTGCATCTCCATCAGATTTATATGAATTACCAAATGTATACCGACCAACGAGCATTGCAAAATTAACGACTACGACTGTCTACGACGTAGTTCAATTCAAACTAAAGATACTAGGGGATCGTGTATCAGCGTGTACCTACACAGGCAATCCTACTCGTTTCTGTAGATCTGTAGCTCTAGACATGACATCTGTGATTATTGTGTCATAATCAGCCTGATCCGAGAACAAGTGAGTATCTTGCTCAGTACATCAGCATTGCCATACAGCGTGGCAGCTAGCATCTTAGAGAGGCTTCCGATTAGTATTTAGACCCGTTGAATTGAGCTACCTATTTCTTGTGTATTACCTTTGTAACTAAACTTGTTGCTAAAAGTCGTATTTTTATTTTTTTAGGATTTTTTCTTGATTCTAGGTAATATTTTATACTCGACAAAAAATAACTATTAATATTGATTATTAGGATCATTATTGATTGCCTACAAATACCTTCCTTAATTTTTGCCGATAGATATAACTAATGGACTTCTGTATGTTTCTCTTCACCATATATATTCCTACAAAGGTTTAAACTTAAACGGTTAATGACTACGTGAACCGACTTAGTACAAATACAAATTTTTATTCGGTTATAAAAGATTGAATGTTTACGTAGTTTTAACGTTTAACAATAGTTGGAAACATCTTTTTATTGTTATGATGAAAAACTTGTGTTCCGTTTTTACGCTATTCGTCTTGTTAGGTATTTCTTTTATTAATCAAAAACTTATTATATTCTTATTTCTACGACACTCTAAACCAAGGTTTGTCTATAGTCTTCAATTATGCAAACTACTGATGCGTTTAAGATTACTTGAATCTTCTCAAAACTTGTTAGTAAAAAATCAGAAGAAACACTCAGGTGATTCATCTTCCAGATACTTCTTTTATGACTCGATGATTTCACTACACCTTCCTCCTTCATAAAAACACAAATCAGCGTCTTCCTTTCTACAAAGTACCTACCATTAGGATAGGGTGGGTGCGACTGCTCTAATGTCGTTTACTGAACTCGTTTTTGAATATGTTGAATTTATATGCCACTTTCTATTAGTTTCAATTACTTTTAATATTAGCTTCTGCTTTTCGCTGGCTTATCGAGGAAACTTTCTATAGCTTTAGCGAGTTCATAGGCTTACAAGGACATAAAAAATTATAAATATGATTTTATTACCTAATAATGTTGGCGTTATTTATCATTATCACTTATATATATTTTGAATCAAATATAATTATATTTCATTGTGCTTTATTTAAAAATTGTGTACCTTACTTAATCGAATGACTTTTTTTTTTATTACAATTCATATTACATTTATCAGTAACATTTTTACTATCATTAAATAAATAAATAATGCTGGACAATCCACACAACATCATCTAGCCCCAAGCTAAGCAGAGCTTGAACTTTTGTTGCATTATTGAACTATTGATTCTTCCCGCGCGTTCGCACGTATTTTCTGGGACAAAAAGTGTGAAACCGACACATACAGATTCAACGTTATTTCCGCATTTTATTACGTTTAAATAAACTCACGAAACTCTGGCACGTGTAGCACTTAGAGTCAACGAGATAAGCATTATCAGTTTAGCAAAAATTCAAATATTTATGCCAGCATCAGATATTCGGGCCATGATTTTAGGATGGGTTCGCATAGCCAACTAAAACGTTCTGAAACTAATATTTGAGTGCAATAGGCCAGTAGGTAACGTGCACCGTAGCAGGACATTATTCTATTATGGCAGACAGAGTAAATGCGTTGTATTCAATCATCTATTTATAGGACCGGAGGGCCCTGTGTGATCTGCAACGTGACTGTATCTTAGAATCTAGTTCAGAGGATGCACGTTAATATTTTGCCACCCTAAATGGCTGACGAATTCCACGCTACCAAGATATGCAACAGCAATACACTTGTGCTATTGCATATAGCCGACCATACTTTGACGTTTTATTTGTTTGTCACTTATTCTGACAATTATCTTTTTGAATTTTTAGAAGATTCAGTTCATTTTTCTTTGTTCAATCCCTAATGGCGTTTCCTATGTGAAAAGTTTGTGCATGATTAGAGTAGGTACCATAATATAATCAGGGATGTTACGAAGCTTCGACTCCGACTCCGATATGTCGGAACCTCCGATTGATATTACACCTCCGGTTCCGACTTCTGTTCCGAAACTTTCAATCGGATGTTTAAATCGGAGGTCGAAGCATAGCGGATAGCGGGCGATGACGCGCGGCGGCTGCGGTCAGCAAGAGTTTAGAGTTTACTTAATAATAATAGAGAAAAAAGCATCCACATAAATGATGATTCATTACTGTGGTGGAAAGTTAATGGAAATACAAAATTCCAACCCCTTCAATCGATTGCCCGCCAGGCTTAGTAGCAAGCAAATAACTTTTTAGTGGGGCTGGCCTAATCTATGACCCGCTAAGAAATAGATTAGACGGAGACAAAGCTGCAAAGCTTTTGTTTATTAAATACTAGCTGACCCCCTCGCAATTTCATTTGCGTGGACTATAGGGTAAAAAATCTTGACGAAATCAGTCCCTATTTTAAGAGTCGGAAATTCCTGAAACCCGCTTTAAATATTATGTAGGTATCCCGTTATAAGGGTTTTATTTAAATAATAACGATTTACTGTAGGTATTTTTTTCATAGTGAATGATAATGACACGATGAACTTCAAACATTCTACTTTATTTAAAGAATATTTATCGGGTATTTATCGCGTACCTTTTGTTTTTATTTTCCCCTACGTTTTCATCGCGTTGCAGCGATCGTGATCACGGGGCGACTGGATGTTCTGCGAGTTACTGCCAAGAATTGACGGCAGTATCCACGACTAACCTCAATCCGTCTTCTGAATCAAGAATGTCCACGTTCACAGTACGACACACTACACTGACCGTGTCCGAATGCTACTTTAGCCCATCTTAAACTTGAATATCAGTTTTTATCCCATTTTCAGGATTATTTTGAAAAATCCTAAAATACGTATTCAATATTTTTGTTTGTGTAGTTTTCTCTGTAAATTTAAAGCCAATAGGCTCAATGGTTGATAAATTTCACCACAATAACCTCAATAGTTCGACTTCCTTTTCATACTTATGTTGTGACATTCTTTAAAATCCTGAAACACGTGTTTTAATTTATAGTTTTTTCAGTACATACTGAAAGCTTGAAGTCATTAGTATGCTATATTAAAAAGTTATAGACATTTCAATACGGAGCCAAACAACGAATCTCAAACTTGATTCACCCAATTTTCAGGAATATTTTGAAAAATCTTGAAACATGTGTTAAATATTTTTGTATGTTTAGTATTTCCTGTAAATTTCAAGTGAATCGGGCCACCGGTTACAGAGTTAGAAAAAGGACCAAAAAAACTTCCACCCCCCCCCCCCCTTTCACCCCTTTAGAGGTTGAATTTCCAAAAATCCCTTCTTAGCGGGTGCTTGTGTTATAAAAGGAACCCTCCTTCCAAATTTCAGCTTTCTAGCTTCAGCGGTTTAGGCTGGGCGTTGTCGCCAGAAAATCGCTCGTTCCTTTATATATTAAGAAGATAATTTGCTACTTTTAGTCCTTTTAGAGTCCATTCATTTGATTTAATTTTCTAACTGCTGTTAATTTTTAACGACTAACCATTGAAAAACCATGAATATTGCTATTTGACGAATAAAGGCTATCTGACTGTTTATCTGACGATTGAAAAATCGGCCCTAAGTATGTTATTTAAGTTTATAATTTTAAGTAAATTAAAGAGAATGATTAAATAATGTTTGTATTTGTTCTATATAATATTTGATTAATCCTCCCCTTAACACTCTGCTCTTAATCTCTCTTCTGCCACCACCTTCGACTCCGCCTCCGCCTCCGACTCCGACTCCGCCTCCGCCTCCGACTCCGATAAACCAAAATTTAAAACTCCGACTCCGACTTCGGTTCCGTTAAACCACCTCCGTAACATCCCTAATATAAATTACGAACGGGTATTTAACAAAAAATTATAAATTTTTACACACGTTGGGTTACATCATTGAAGTTGATAGAAATGGATCTCTAACTTTTTTGAGAATATTCTATAGCATATGTTCATCAGGGATAATGCAGGAATGTTATGGTGATGAAGAATTTTTCAAATCAAACCAGTAATTTTGGAGCCTATCTTAGTCAAACAAACAATCAAATCTTTCCTCTATGTTAGTACAGACGTGAACATCGGTGGAATAAATAGACACAATATACTAATCGTATAAAGCATGTACAGTGCGCGTCAGAATTAAGTACCCCCCTTGACTACAAAATATTTACGACTACTCCTAATTCCCTTGTAACTCAAAAAAAAAAATTATCTCACGCCGCTCAGGATCGAACCGCCCACCCATAATACTCAAAGTCTGAAATTCCCAAAAATAACAACTATTATGTCCCACATACATTGAGATAGGGGGGGGGGGGGGTACTTATATCTGACGCGCACTGTTACAGTGCGCGTACAGTACGTACAACGTACAGTACGTTGCCTATTTTCTGCGTGTATAAATGTCCATATTTATCGCAGATTCAGAAAGTTTTGTTTAGCAGTTCTTCGACCCCAATCTATTTTGGGTGTTACAAATATTCTTATCAACTGCTACCTAACACTTTTGCCGGAACTTGTAAAGAAGGCTAGCTAGACAGACGTCCTCTTTTCGTTTATTTCAATGGGTCATATTTTGGATGTTAGTTTTAGTTTTAACGTTTTAGTGTAGGTACAAAGGTTCACATTACACACATAAAGATGTAAGAAACAATGCTGTGACATATTGACAGACGAACGGGTCCTTGACATACGGAAGGATATACCTACTGAAATCTAAGTCTAATAATATTAAACTAAGTATATTATATCGCTATTATATTCTTTTTAATTATGTAACAGACTTTTATGTTTTAATTTCAACAACGATTTTTAAAATCTAAATTATATAAACGTTATCGATTTGATTTGAAATTGCTATTTGGTATCGTTACCGGTAACTGATTTTGCTTTGCTGTCGATAAACAATATTCACGGATTACCTATGCGAGTAGACTTACTTAGTGTTACGAAAGTTTATTACGTGAATGTCCAATGTTCTCCTATTGTGCTTTAAAATCGCTGTAACTGGAGCTTGTTGTATATTAGCTGGCAACAGGCAGTGAATAGCGCATTAACTCAGTGTCAAGTCTTTGTTGATCCTAAAGTGACGAGTAACAGCAACTCTGTGCGGAAAGATGCAGATGGCAATACGGATTGTGAAAGATGGATAACTAAAACCTTAAGTCAATCCGAACAATACAGAACTTGTACTTTTTACTCGTAAAACAAAAATAACAAGGTCTGAACTATCCACCCTGCTGGTACTTACAACACTGACTCTAAGCAAGGAGGTTAAATACCCCGCCATATGGCTGACAGCAAACTACTGTGTTGCAAACAACTAGATAATGCTATGTTATAAAAACCACAAAGTTCTTATGGCAATGATGAGCAATAGAGTCAAAGATAGCAGCGTGTGTCATTGCTGCTTCCAGGAAGACCACGTTGTGGTACACTGCGTGGCGTGGTACAGGCTCAGACGAGGCCAGGAAAAAGTCTTGCTCAGGCTGGTTATTAGAGCCTATTTAGGCAGGGAGTCAATGCACAATATATCCTTGTTCGAGATGTCAGTGCATATTCAATTTCCCTATAAGAATTATAATAAGAAAATGAGTATATTTTAATATGGTAGTCAGTCGGTCACACGCGCGTCGCGTGGCTTCCCGACCTCGGTAGGGCTGACCGTCACAATTGTATGCAAGCCAAGTCATATTAGAACACTAGCGACCCGCGATACAAAAACCTTCCTCATTAATCATTCTCTATTCAAAGTAAATCTGTTGTGTAGTGTTAAAAATCTAAGCGTACATATGGACAAACAGACAGACAGCGGAAAGCGACTTTGTTTTATACTATATACTTAGACATCCTTATTTATGTAGGTAGGTACCTACTGTATTTTTAAATTTACGCAACATACATGGTAAACTTTTCTTTAATAACCTTCAATATACCCCAACTTTGTATCTAGCGCGAGACTATCTTTTCAACATTTATTTATACCGTGATGCAGAAGCTTGGGTTCATTGTGGCTTTAGCCATTATAAATTTGCCGACGACGCGACGTCACAAACTTTTTAAACTCGTAATTTTTCTACAAAATAAGATTCTAACCGCACAACCTACTCAATTTCTGATTCCTAATCCCATGATACTAGTTCAAAATGTTACAATTACCTTGGTTCGCTTAAAGTTACAACTCTTTTAAAGAAAGAAATCAATTCGCAAGGTATAATTATTTATCACTGCTTATGGCATGACTACGTTTTATAATACAATATTGATTTTATATACAATACTGCAATATTGACGTCCGCTAATTATAACTCCTGAACTATTCTACATGTTACCAATATATAGCTTAACAGCAATACAAGCCAGCCCTAAAGCCTCTGATACACTGTCCCAGCATCGCTCTTGATTGAATAATAACGAAAATCTCACTAGCCTTGTTTCGACTCCTGAGATGGCTTTTGTTGTTGTTGAACGGTTTAAGTATTTATTGCCTCTAGAGTTGCGGGAGGCTAGTTAGATCGCGCACTTTATTGTTCGCAAGGTTCCTTGTATCGTTAATTTCAATCAAATTAGGGATCTTCTTAGTGTGTGGATTTGTACTTAATTGTATCCTCGGCTTCATACTTTTGTGTAGAACTTTTAGAGAATGTGGTTTACCCTCGGCGTTCTTTTCTCCCAAAAGAAGTTTTTAAACAATTTTTTTTTGAGTTGTAACTAGGTAACTGTTTTATTACTTTCAATGATCTCTAAGCCGTTATTCAATAGGAGCACATTCAAAAAAATCCATATTAATTACGGTTTTTCTATCTCAGTTAAAAAAATATTGTTTTTATTCGTCAGAGCATAATAAACTGGAGGATAAGGAAGACCAATGCAATTCTAAAGTGACACGTATAAATCTGGACAAAAAGCAATTGTCCTTATTATTTGCGTGGGTAGGGCTATTTCTGTAACTGGGTGGCAGTAGGTAAATCTTCCAGCAGAGAGTAAGCAAGTATCAGTACCTCATATCTCTTACTGTAGGTATTTTAGACTGGCAGGTTCTCGTCCATGTCAGAAATTGCATTAATGTATGTTGGTTGACAGAATTTTCTCAGTCATCCTGCGCAAAGTTGAGATTTGACAACGTCAGGGGCTTTATTCTCTATGACATAGGAGATTCCTTGCCTAAACCATGTGAGTTCATAACATGTTCTATATAGATACGGTTTTGTCCGATTCCACGCCTGTCTTGTCGTATCTGGGTAACGCGTTTGGATTGGCAATAGTGAATTTGAGCCCAGACACGATTGGTTATGGTAGAATTTAACGTACGGCTTTTTAATACCGCACTTGTTTTACCTATAACACATTGCCTGCCAAAGATGGCAGAAATAGGAGTTATGTTTTGTAACTTAAATTCCATCTTAAATATTTCCAAGTAACTAGATATTTCTCGTTTAACTACCAGCCTTTCGTGTCGCAAAGTACCTGCTGTTTATTTTAAACACGTCAAATACCTGTCCTACCAGTAATCAATTAAGAATATTTACCTAGATATCTAGACTTTTAATCGCCTGCGTGTCGACCACGCTTGGTTGCTAGGCGCGCTATTTCTAGGAGTGCAATTACGAAGATTAGATACTAATGCCGCTACCTACACATTGCAGATAATTAAGTTGCTGCATACATAACCGACCTATTAAACCGCTCATTTATGGTCAAACGTACGGGTTGGCGCAAGATTTAAAAAAATGTCGTTTTACATTTTTTTCTGTGTCTTATAAGATTAAATTGTGAAGATTACTAACGAAAAAGTAATTTGTCACGAACCGTAAATTTTTTTGTCATACACCCATAATAAATCAAACTTACGATCAATTGAATTTCAGAAGCATATGGAAAAAATGTAGATTTTTAGCCAGAAATCTCTGGCCATATGGAAAAATAGTTAACGATTTGCGGAAAAGCAATTTTCCACAAGTAATCCCTGTAGAACTAATTACAAACCACAAACAATTATCTCGCATCAACACGGAACGATCGACCTTATTAGATGTAACTGTGAAATTTGACTGAAGACTATTGTAACTCTGCAATATTCAATATAACATGCAACAATCATCAAGAGTTGTCCTTAATTTCTTGAACATCAAATCCAGGTCTAGAACACACCTATCCATCCTTGAAGAGACCCAGGATGTAATTAGCCGAAAACAGAAGCAGGCAGCGAATTCCTCAGCTTTAGTATTTTTTCTAACTGACAATTTGACGCATATTTTTAGATTTTTTTACCAATCTTTAATAATATTACACAGAAATCTTATGATAATAACTATGTCAACCACAGAGGTTTGTTAGGGACTCTTATTAGAGAGCCAGTGTCGAGTGACTATCTGATAAGTTTGACTAAAATAATAGCTAAATTTGTGTTATGTATTATAGTTTGCATACTAAAAGAGGTAGGTAGTAGTTTTGTCTAAAGTAAACTGAAAATTATTTATATACCTATATTAAATGAAATATATACAAAAAGAATATTAAAACTTTATATATAACCATTAACGTGTTCATTAGATTTGTAATCGACGCGGGCTTAACCGACTTTTTGATTATTTTCAGTTATTATATCACACACCATATGTAATAAATTACATAAAGAACATTAACATATCGACGGGTTCCGGGCTATTTGTATTAAGCGACATTTTTGGAACTTTACAGGAGAGCAGTTTAAAGTGTCGATTTTTAGAAAAAAAAATATAACTTTAGCAAATCGCATTATTTAAAAAAAAAGAAGGATTTTATTGTTTTTATAACATATTCCTCATAATCCGATTCATGTTTTTTTCTTATATTCCTATTTTTAACGAAAATAAATGTCGCTTAATACAAAATGACCCATATTTTACTTTTTTTTGTTCCAGGCTAAATGAATTAACCGCCTATGATTATTGTTTCTTATTCCAGGCTAAATGACTTAATCGCCTAGGTTTATTATTTCTTGTTCCAAGCTAAATGATTTAACCGCCTAAGTTTATTATTTCGTGTTCCAAGCTAAATGACTGAACCGCCTAGGCATGCATATAAAGGCTCTAAGCTAAGTGCTTTAACCAAAGAGTAGGTCATATTTCAAACCTAAGCTAATTGATTGAAATGTCATATCTTAAACTTATTAATTATGGCTAATTAGTTTATGCGACTGATTTCTTTTTAAATAAATTGTTTGTAATCATACTTGAATAATGAAGTTTGCAGAAATTGGCGGTTAAAACATTGATAAATTAAAAGGTTAAAAACATACCTATGGTACACCTACCTATTTTGTTAATACTTATGAAATGAGGAATAAAACACACACTACAAATTGTTTTTTTTTATAATCACAATTATTATGACAATCACATAGGAACAGCAGTAACTTCTTAGCTTACTAAGGTAACAACTTAAGTTTTTATTACAATTGTATAGGAATCAGAAGTTAAACAGTCTTTTTATTACATAGCCTAAAGTCTTATTACCTGAAATAATTATTTTAAGATTTTTTATGTTTTAAATTCTACTGGCAGGTATAATCTCGTAATATCCTTCCTACAATAATGTGATGGAAGTGCCGGCAATTGTTTTAAAAAATTGACTGCTGAGGCCTTGACTGTGTCAGATGTCTTATTTTTTGGAATAACTCTTCCTCGTGATTCAGTTTTTGCTGATCCCATAGATAAATTTAAGAGAGTGTAGTAAACGTATCGCTGAGTAATATCCAGAGGTTTTAGCAAAAATTGTTGACTTAAAGGGCGTCGACCCTCTCCATCGTTAATAAAATATTTAATAGTATTGAATTACTCAATTTTGTTTTTTTTTTCTTTTAATTTCTTCTTTTGACGACGTTCCTACTAACCAATCTTTTTTCTTTCAGCGGACAAGGTCCAAAAATGATCAAATAATCTTTTCCTTCTTTCTTCACTAATCTCGGCAAAATTATTCCCACATTGTTTTCCAGCGCAAGGGTTTTCATGTACTCTCTTTTCTTGAACGATTGATCCATCTTTTTTTGCATATTGTGTCCTGATTTTTTTAATTGCTTATTTAGTTTTTTTTTTGTTCTTTTTCTTTTTTGTTCTTCTTTTTCTTTGTGATCTTTTCTTATTTTTCTTCTGTCTCTTCGTTGGATTACTAAGTTCGCTTTCGCTAGAAGATTCGTCACCAGTCTCTTTCCACGACGAGGAATCACATACGAAATCAAAAATCCAAATAACTTTTCATCACAGACTGTTTTCTTTTCTGTTTTTTAGATTGTGGTTCTTCATTGTCAGGAAAACTTGGTAAGTTATTATCTTGTGCATTTTCTTCTTCTAAAAACTTTCTTCTAATAATATTCATATTATCTTTTTCAGGAATAATTTCCATTATGGAAGGTGTGAGATGTTCCCTATTTTCTAAAAAATCATCTTTTTCTCTTTCTTTTTCTTGACTTGGTTCACTGTGTTAATATAATGTAATTTTTCTTCTTGTTGACAGCGCACTATATCAGTTTTAGAAAGATTTTCGTTGTCTTCTTTATTTTGTGTCCTATCAATATTCAGATTTTCAGTATCAGTTGCAGTAAATTCTTGTCGGCAGTATACTTCCTCATTTCTTGAAAGATTTTCGGTGTCTTCTCTATTTTGTGTCCTATAGATTTTCAGTTTTTCATTATCGGTTGCAGTAATTTCTTGTTGACAGTGCACTTTTTCAGTTTCCAAAAGATTCTCATTGTCTGTTTTTTTGCAGTCTTATCAATTAGCGTGTTTGCAATATCAAACACGTCAATTATTTCATCCTCATTATCTTCTGTGTTCTAAAATGAGAATAAATTTGTTTGAATTATACCGTTATCTTAATATATAAAGGAACAAGCGATTTTCTGGCGACAACGCCGGCGCCTGGCCAAAACCGTAGACGCTAGAAAGCTGAAATTTGGAAGGTAGGTTCCTTTTACAAAACAAACACCCGTTAAGAAGGGATTTTTGGAAATTGGAGGGGTGGAAGTTTTTTGGTCCTTTTTCTAACTCTGTAACCGGTGGCCCGATTTTCTTGAAATTTACAGGAAATACTAAACACACAAAAATATTGAACACGTGTTAAGTGATAGGGTAAAATGGGTTATTTAAGTTTGAGATTCGTAGTTTGGCACCATATAAATTAAAACACATGTTTCAGGATTTTCCAAAAATGTAACTGTATAAGCATGAAAAGGAATTCGAATTATTGAGGTTATTGAGGTGAAATTTATTAACCATTGACGCTATTGACTTGAAATTTACAGACAAAACTAAACAAACAAAAATATCGAATACGTATCTTAGGATTTTTCTTAATAATCCTGAAAATAGGATAAAATGGGTTATTCAAGTTTGAAATTCGTAGTTTGGCTAAAGTCTACGCAAATGAAATTGCAAGCGGGTCAGCTAGCTAACTACGTAAGGTAAAAAATTCGAAATTTTATTATAATAAATGATAATTATAAACACAGAATAATAAATGATAATTATAAACACAGAATAATTTTAACCATCAGGGTAGGAGACGTTAATGTTCCCAATGTTTAGTATAACTCCGATTGATTAAATGTCACTAAAATAAAATGTGTATAATTTTTTTTTCAAACTACATAAAACGGGCTAAAGATGAAAAGAAAAATAAGGCTATATTTGATCTCAGGCTATATTGAAGCTAAGGCTATATTGAATCAACCGTATCATACGAAAAAAAAATTCGGTAAATGGTATTTTTTTAAAGAAAACCGTAATAACGGGCTTATATACAGGATATTATAAACGAGTTTCAGGAGTTTCTGACTTTTAAAATAGGGTATTAGTTGATATCGTAAAGATTTTTTTACCCTAAAGACCACGCAAATGAAATTGCGAGCGGGTCAGCTAGTATTATATACAGTTATATAATAATAAGTATTTAGTAGTAAATTTTGATTTAATTCTTTATGTTCGTTTATAGGATATGTAAAAAAACTGAGCCTTGTCTGAAAAAAATTAAAAATAATAACTAGTAGGTACATACATACCTCTTCTTCAAGTTCGAACTCAATTTGACAGACTTGCGAAGTGGGTTTTTTATTCATTTCTGTCCTTATAATTTTCTTTTAGTTCAGCTTTCTTTATTTTAAGACCTGAAAACACAATCATTAAAATAGATACTACACATTAGAATTATTTTTAACATGGGTTTTTATATTTTTAAACTGTCTCAAACAAATAAAGTTAAATAAAAACTTTGAAACTGTCATGGAAATCGAACCAACTACCTTTGGATCTAGATCATACAACAGAACGTAAGTAAATTCACTCACCTCATCATCTTTTTTTGTCATTATCCGTTTAAGATAAACTGTTTGAAGTACTAAAACTTTACTTTTGTTATAACTGAAACGACACTGCAAATCAAATATTGAATAAGAAAAATAGGTTTAACCATAATCTTTAAATGTTTACTGTTGAAATCCTAAATGTTCACGCGACCGACATTATCATTATCTACTGCAAGCTAAATGGTTGAAGTGACAACATCTAACATTTCATGTACAGAGCTAAATGTATGGACCGACACTGGGTATGAATCTGACAAAGAGGCTAAATGTATTAAACGACTTTCTTGTATATTTATAAGATAAAGCTAATTGTATTAAGCGACACTGAATAAGAATCTAACAAAGAGGCTAATTATATGAAGCGACACTGCATTGGAATTTAACACAGAGGCTAATTATATGAAGCGACGTTTCTATATATTTATAAGGTCAGGCTAAATGCTTTAACGTACGTTACCTGTGAACTGTTGCTCCAGGAAAAAAAGTTTAAACGACTGAACTGGTATTTGGTAGTGAGCTTAAGTACACAGTTCCTAAATTTGTCAATATTTTGTGTTGCTTCATTCATTGCAGTCCAAAATGGGCCCCAAAAATGCGGTTGTATTAAGCGACAAAAAAGTGCTCCGATCGTCACCAAACCCAGCTCAAACGACGCAGAAAAATTAGCTGATTCCAAATATGTATAAAAGTCTATATCGCCCAAAGTGTCGCTTAATACAATTAGCCCGGAACCCGTCGATATAGAACATAAGACCCATGCTATGTGCTTTAATGTTCTGAGACGATCATCTTGAATAATCTTGATGAGGTTTTCTAACACTACGGCGCTAAAGATGAGAAGTCATTACAGTTTCAATTGGCGCGGCGGTAGGTAAACCAAGACGATACCTATAGGTTGCTATAGCAACACGGGAGCGAGAGATAGCCGATAGGTAACAGAAGTTAATTTGTGTTTAGGGGTCAAGTGTACGTCGGCTTGCCCAATTGGCACGTTGTGGGAGGTCAGTGGCTCGCATTCGCGACGTCTCACTTACAATAATGTGGATGGACTGCCGGCTCTAAGACTCTATATTTCAACTTCAGATCACATCGAAATGTAACTTAATTTTCCAAATACATAGAATTAGAATCGCTACAATAAGGAATCATTACAGATTCCTAATTGTAACGATTCTAAGTTTTTTAAGTTAGTTACAGATAGAGCTATGTTATTTATAACATGGTAGTCCTAGTTATGTTGTTTTTTTCAGTAATAAATTAAATAATAATTGCAATAATAATTTATTTCGTATATAACAAGAATAACACTTGACATTTTTATCTATTAATTACTTTTTTTATCTAATTTTAACCGGTTTTTTATAGTTATAAAAAACCATTGAAATCTGTGTATAAAATGAGAATTGTTTTAGAATCATACAATTTTAAACTTATAGTTAGAGACAATTGCGTGTGTTGAGGTTTTCCTCAGCGCAACTACCAAAGTTAAGTTACGCAACCACCAACATTCCTGGAATATGGACTGAATAAAAACGATATGAGGCTAAAAGGATGGCTAAATAGATTGGTTGATTAGTGGTTACTTTTTCACGACAAAAGTTTTAAATATCCGACCCATTTAGAAATATTGGCGTGAAGAAATAACCACTCAACCGTTTTGTAACGTTGTGTAGATATAGTTCTAGATCTAGAATAAGAAAGGTAGGTAGACTCATTATACTCTTCCCGAAGAATAGAAAAGAGTAAAAGCACATTTTCAAAACTTACGAACTGAACACTCTATAAATTTTCTCGGGTATATTTATCGCGTTGATTTGCTTATTTTTCCGAAGTTTGCACAGGCTTACACTCTGTCGTGGTCACGGCACGGGATTACTGAAGTTCTATGCGAATCTTATTGTTTTAGATAGATAGATAATACTTTATTATACCACACAAATAAAGAAACATTACAAACATACATGTTTAAAGTAAAGGAAGTACAAAGGGCGGCCTTATCGCTATGAGCGATCTCTTCCAGGCAACCTTGGGATGAACTGGACATGAAGGAACAATATAGACGGTGGTACTACTAAGTGGAACAAAGTAATAGGTAACAATAAATGAATAACTTACAATAAAATAAATACTAGAAAACTAAACTTAGCCTTAAAATACTATAATAATATCACTTAAATACAAATAAAAGAAAAATGAAAATTAAATAGAACAAATGACTTAAGATTCTAAGTAATGCTGATGAAGTAGTTTTTTGAATATTGGCAGCGAGATTTGCTAGTCTGTTTTTCGATGATACCAAAATAAATTATATCCCTCTGTACACTGAGGGACATTTTTTCTAGTTCGTAGACACATTTACTTGTATTTTTAATTTGCTTATTACCTACCATCCTACCCCTCGAGATATAACCCCTTCAGAGGGTATAATTTTTAGCTACTGTTATTTATTAGATAAAAGTTGTGCATGCCTGTTAGAAGTAGGTACTTACCTACATATTCTATACTAAGAAACTTAACATTTGTATAAATAGTTAATGTTTTATTGTAATGTATTGTTGGCATTGCATAATTGATAAATAAAATAAAAAAGTATGGTTTCGTGAACTACCTCTCATATATTCAAATCTAGATACAGAAGATTATATTTTGCGACCCAATCTATTCATATGTTAACTCTTAGAGACAATAAGCGTGTGAGTGGCGAGGTTTTCCTCTATGCCGTCAAAGTAATCCAATCACCAAAACTCGTGGAACAAACTCGCTTATATTGGCTTATCGTCAAAACAATCTCTGAGGGCTCTTTGCCTGTCATGCGGATTTCCGCCCGCATGCGGATCTGGTGAGCAGCGTGCGGGCCAACCAAAACTATTGTTCTAGCCAAAGCTTGTTTCGCGCTCGTGTGGCCCGCGCGCGTGACAAGAAAAGCATATATATTTTTATATGAAAGTCTCGAATCGAAAGAAATCTCACTCGATCGAAAATCTGCATGCTCTGATAATATCTCTAATTTCTCATATAGGTATATTTTCTCGTTGTTTATACATTCAACTTCCATAACCCAAATTATTGATTTCATCAAGGACCCTGCTTTATCTTGCTGAAAAGTTGAAATCCCAGTCGCACTAAGAAATAAGTTGTTTACAACTCCAAATTATCCTTTCGACTTTCAATTGAAGTGAGACTAATCTCTGCAAAGGTCAAAAATCGGCACATTGCAGACAAGTCGAGGATCGACCTCTTCCGACCCCAATTTTGAATCTGACCTCACAAAGTTCAAATGCCTATCCAGCTCGATTGCAAACAAATTAGAACACTCCAGTACGTCGCACTGCCTTGTACATTTCCTTCAACATTTTATGACACATCATCATCATCATCATCATCATCAGCCTATGTTAGTCCACTGTTGGACATAGGCCTCCCCTAATTACGACACATACAACAATAAAAAACAAGTTAATCACAAACCCATAAGGATATCCGACTCAGTCACCGCTTTTCTTTTGTAAAATGAGAGAGCAACGTTCTTGAAGATATGAGAACCCTTCCAGAATTCGACAATCGTTTTGACACTTCAATAAAATCGATAATGCCGTTTTGCTGCTTTGACTTGACGTAAAAAGTCCCGGCCAGGCCTGCGCGAATCAAAATCTCGGGGTCTGTAGTGAGACTAACCCTAACCAAATAGATATGTTCTGAAAACTACCCTTGCGGGTAAATAATAGCAGATATTGATTGTATTGAAACAATTGAAATCGTAATAAGAACAAATTGGAAGGCACCAAAACCAGTCGTAGTACATCAAAACCAACCAAAGTTCTGAATTCATAACGTAGATTAGTACCTACGTAGATGACTATCATGGCCTAGTAGGTCATTCTTATTGTCCGTTTCGAATAAACAGGTAGGTACCTCGGCACTTGGGAAAATTATTGATTTCCTTATCCGTCAAATTTGATATGACTCGATAAGGTTACAGAGGTTAGAGCAAGAGTTGGAAATAAGGGAACAATAAGTTACGTGTTCTTTGTTTACAGGTGGCATAAGTTGTTTATGATGACGCCAAGTCTTATTCTTGCTTATGCCCAGTAACTACTTACTGGCAATAAACGAAAAAAGATTTGGTCTGGTTATTGTTATGGACAGAACAAATCGGTCGAAAACTGTGTTTTGTTTCTCAGAAATTTATACTTTTTTTCCATTCTTTTTATATTATGTGTTTCCCAGACTGACGCACCGGAGCGCGGCAGCGGTGTATACAATTGTGGCATTATGGGAGATCGATCCGTTCTCGTATGTTTTATCATATCTAATGTGTAATGTGTGTAACCAGGGCAGGTTTATATTATACTGAGATCAATGTTTATAACTTTTAAACTCTCATTTCAATCTTTTGGAATAGCAAAACCTGTCAAGGAATTCCTATCTGATCGAGCAGGTGTGCACAACTTACTCGTAGTAATTTCATGAGTGTATTCCTTAGAAAAATTGGGTTCTGTACCTAAAGGGTGAATACGGTGCCATATTGCTAAGCCTCGGCTGTCTGTCCCTCCGTCCGTCTGTCAGGCCGTATCTCAAGAACCGTAATAGATAGGTAGATAGTTAAGCATTACTATTGCCGCTAAACAACAATTAATAAATTTAATATATTTTAAGCAACGTTGGGCGGTCAGTAGGTACTGGTATGGGTGACCTTTGTTTCTTACTTCATTTCGATGTATGTATTAAAAAACCGTTTTTTAGGGATTCTTTTGTGAAATATTTGTAGGATGGTACGAAATCCTGCAAGTGTGCATATCATTTTACTTGTCTTATTTAATGTCTTTTGTTATGTTATTTTTGTGGTGTACAATATAGTTTTTTGTATTATATTGTATCAATGTTGATATATTTCAGCCCATATCGCGCACTGCAGGGCAAAGGCCTTCTTGTCTTTCTTCCTCGTTTACAATTTCGTGTTCAAATTTACCTAACACAACTTAACACAAACAGTGCTTACAGCATTTGCTTAAAGCTATATCAGTATTAAAAAAATACCTAACTACTATTTTTAGTTCTTACGGTAAATATAGCTAAAGACAAACTTGTTTCTCGATACGAGCCTGCGTGCAATAAAAAGGCTTTGCTTTGAATGCAAAACTGGATTTAACTTTAAAATCTATCGCGATTGCGAATGGTTTCATATTTTACTGCCTGTTGAAGAACTCTTAGCGCGAATCTAAGGTTGTGACGGGTTTGCGAGGTGCGATCTCTCCATGTAGAGCTGTATAATAAAGCTGCTTTTTAATGAGCTGTTATTGATCTTACAGCTCTATATTATGTGCTTAAAATACAAATTTTGAAAAAAAAGCGCTAATGATATCTGTTACATACGGTTAAGATAACTTTCACTACTGTTTTTTTCTGTTTAAATTTTTAGTCTTTTGTTGAGTTTTTTTTTATATTTTATCATTTTGCTATTTAGACGAAGCATAACTGTATCCTCATGATTCATGAATCCACAAAGAAGAAGAAATATGAAATAATAGTTTCATTTCACTAAATTTTGTATCGTATATATTTTTTTTAATTCGTTAATATAATAAAATTCCTTGTTAATATAGATATATAAAAAATGTATTTACAATCTAGGTACGTAATATTATTGCAAAGATTTTAAATTCAATAAAAACTATTTTTAGGGAGGCTCTTAAAGTTAAGTAAAGTACTTTTCACAATATTGTCCAATTATACACACAAATTTAAGCGGAATAAGATTTGAAATTTAAAAAACCATAGAAAATTGTATTGACAAATCAGTTATCTTGAAATTCTCTTAATTAAGGTTAAATAACGTTAAACATTTGCACTAATTAATAACTTACATATTATTCCTTGTTCAGATCTTTCAAGACGTAGGCAGATCCAGATCTGTCAACAACTGACTCGGAAGCACCGGCGATGTCTGATATGTTCAACACGAAGATAGTACCGTCCGTATGTTTGGATGCGGAGAGCGGATATCGCGCGTTTCTCGTCCCGCGCGCTCTCAACGCGTACGACGCGTGGTGACACTCGCGGTGTTATATCGAGTGAGGGCCGGAGTTCGACTCCCGCGTTTATACGGGCTGGGCGGCGCGCGCGCACCCGCCACGCCCCGCTCTCCGCTCCGCCCTTTCTAACCCTTAAAGTCCACCCCTACTTTGCTATAGGAAGTAGGGGACTTATACACATAATAGGTAATTAGACTATTTCTTGGCCATATATTACTTACGTAACTTTTTTAAAAAAAAAATCCGATCTTTAATACGTCAACACATCGTGAAAGTTTAAAAAGTGCTACCTATAATTAGTAAACAGTCATTTGGTACCCATAAGATAAGCTCTGCTTGGGATTTGCTAGCTAGATGATGGTGTGCGATCAGCTTTATTTATTACTAGCGACCCGCTTCGGCTTTGCACGGGTGCAATGCTGATACAAAAACCATCCTCTTGAATCGCTCTATCTAAAAAAAACCGCATCAAAATCCGTTGCCCGTTTACCGAATTTTTGACGTTAAGAAGCCATTTCAACACAAATTCAACATAGGGCTTGATGATATTGTGAGGATTCTTAAGTATTATAAAAAAAAAATATGTGAGGTACTGGAATGGTGTGAGAAAGGAGATCTAGTTTTGCGGAGAAATAAAGATAGCAGGGCAATATTTTAGTGAAAAATAAAGTCTAGACATATGTCCTACAGACTCAATATTTTAAATGCAACATGAGGTTTTCGTTTCAAAGGGAAAATTATTTAAAGGCCAATATTTTATAACATATTATATCTAGACTGCCTTAGTTTCCTTAATGCCAGCTTATTTAGGTTAATTTTATCGGCCAGAAACCGTTTGAATCCTAGATCTAGAATTTGTTACCACAAATGCTAATAATGAAGCTAACCAACCACAGACATGTTATGCATCATATTGATATTGCTATTAATAACCTAAGAAATTGAATATTCCACATTTATCTTACGTAACCTAATAATATTGAGGTAGAATTTCGTCATATCATACTGGTAAACACAATTTTTACTGTGAATGCAACTCACCTTTGATTCTGCTGGTGGATAGTAAGATCTTTTTGAGCTAGTTTGTGCTTCCAGGATTATTTAATTAGAGGTGTGTAGATCCGTAGTCAAACGGCTCCTGGAGTCGTGTCCGCTCCTGGAGTCGTGTGGATCCGCTCCGGCTTGTCATTCGTGGCGTGTCCGCGGATACGTTGGCCGCGTCTTCGGTCTCGCTCCATGAAGTCGAATGAATGTAGCAGCGAGCGATTGGAGCTGTGTGGATCTGGCCTTTGATTCGGGTTCGGACGTGTTCGATAGACAGATCCAGTTCCATTTACGAGTAAACAACAAACTAGAACTACTACGGTAAAATTATACTTTATTATAATTTACTAGTATTTAGTATGAAGGTAAATCAACTGTAGTCTCTAAAAAAATTAAGTAATTATATACCTTAAAAAACTTATGCTAGTATTTTTCACAGATTAGATCAAACTAACAAACATGTCTTCCCCTAAGGAAAGAATTGCTATGGTTTTACTAGTCATTCTTTCGATTCCTTACATCCACCGAAACAAACGTTTCCTACAAACAGACAGATACAATGGACATGTAGGAACTGTTATTAAAAGCGGATCCTAACCGATCCGCTGGATCCACTGGAACAAACTGATCTAATGGACTTGAAGGAAGCGAAACTGCAAGCGGATCCAAACGGATCCGCGGACACGACTCCGGGAAACGAGTCCGAACCCAACTGGAATCGGACCAGATCCGCTCCAGTCGTGGACACGTTTAGCGCATGTCTATATTTAATTATTCTTGATATAAATGGTTTCATATCCTATTAGATCAAAGGTTTCTATACGCATGTATGAGGGTTAACTAAGAACGATTTCGACTTTTCGTCGAAGTTACACGTCTGCGAAGCCGCAGACCTTATAGCTAAACTTACCAGCATCAACAATAAAAAAGATTGCCAAGCTCTCTACCTACTTATACTGCAAATAGGTACAGAAGGGCAAAAGAACTTGGCAGATGAACATGAGTGTTCTTCACTCCAGCGTCCTTCACGACAATTGCTGCACTTCCGTATACACTGATTGTTTTGTTGACGAGGCGGTTCTAGAAGGCAGCGGATCACGAGCTCGCGACGTCAATACGCATGCACATTCACGTGCAGGGACACTCATGTGCGCAAATGAAGGCCGGTTTTAAAGTTATTTTTTATTATATTTTTCTCTCATAAAAATGCTACTATTTGAGGTGGAGACTAGAGACCAGGATACTAAAATGCCATTACAATGAGGTAAAGAAACTACTTAAACAAAACTACTAAACTCTTCTCCTAACCCTAGATGTAATTGTGTAAGTAGGTACACTTACCTCAGTCAGATTCTGCGGTTGGCTAAAGACAAGAGGTGTCCAAGAGAGAGATCAGGCTAAGCTGCGTATGGGAAACTACATACATCGAATCTCTCTTCTCATCAATACAGCAATACCTATTCACCAGTTTAAAGTAACTCAGCGAGCTAAAAAAATTGCTTTGCTCATATTATCTCTGAAGGACAGGATTCGTAAAGGTCATATCCATAGGCCAGGGTATCTCACATAAAATCGACAATCGCTGAGGTAAACGTCTCGGCAAAAGTAGGGAACAACCTTGAGAAGGACCATTTAAAATTATGACCTGCGAAAGACTGTCAGGCAGAGATGCTGGATGCGCCAAGCTGAAAACAGGGCGTTAATTACTGAAAACATGGCGTATAGGCCTCCCCAAAAAAGCGCAATAACCCTCTTCTTATCATCATTGAAGGAGTTCACGATTCGGTTTCTTCCGAGTAGATCAGTATTTAGGTATCTACGCTAGAGCAAACTTAAATGTATTAGACTCTTAACTTTATAAATAAGAAAGGAAAAGGGTGAGCCAGACCCTCCCACTCGCGAGATAAAGCTTTTGGTAAGTTTTCCTTAACTTTCCAAAACAAACGAGTAAAGAGGAAGTGTTGTTACGAGTATTGTCAAGTTGAAGTAATGTAAGCTATAAATAATTCTTACTGAATTCATGATACCTATCGAAGATAGAAGGGTCCACCCACTTACTCACTTAGATTATCCCACTTCACGTGCAAATAGACACGTGGCAATTATTGAAACATCGTCGGCCCCTTGAGTGCGACCATACTACATTATATATATTGTAGGAATTATGTGAGTAGTGAATCTACAAAAATAAATAGAGGTTCCTTCGGCAACTGTTGTGTCCTACCCTAAATAGACCTCTGTGGCACGTTGAACGAATATCCGCCAGCGACGCAGGAGGTTGCAGGTTTGATTCCCGCCTCGGGACAAATATATGCCCAATCTGCATATACATATATTGGTTCAGGTTCTCGTCTTTTTCTATGTGTAATAAAATATATCTGTCTTATATTGTTAAGTAAAGCAGTCATCTACTAGGTACTAGTAAATGATTTATTATTATATTATTATTATTATTATTATAACACAACAGCTTAACTTGGAGCTAGATGATGCTGTGTGGATTGTCTAGCATTATTATTTTTTTTTATTTTATTTGGAGTACAAAGTTTTACATGCTTCGTAAATTAACTAATTACACATTAACCCAATCATATGACATGTGTTCTCACGTGTAGAAGCTAAAACAACTGCTTCCTGAGGTTCAAAAGCTTTTAAGTTGTTGATTTACAATGTCAATGGTGATTTAAATTAAATACAAACAATTGCAATGTTCTAGCTGTTATGAATTGTATCATGCCACAAGAAATCACAAGATATTTTTTACATACCTAGATTTTGACGTACCTCCCTTAGATTTGCAGATAAACCATGGAATCCCAAAACCGTCTCTGGTTTTGGGATTCCATGGTTTATCTGCAAATTCTTAAATTCTATATAATTAAATATAATCTAAAATTATTCTCAGAATGAGTTGGTTGTAAGCTCCTTACAAAAGAACCATTCCTGATCCCTGGTCTTCCCACAGTAAAATTCAATCCCAATCCTTAACCAATCGTGCGCCATTCAAAAGTGCCAATTTAGAGATTGAAATTGATATTGGAACTGTTTCCTCTCAACTTTAAGTACCAACTGATCGGATGAAAGTGGATAATTGCCACGCCTGAGCTTCGATAGAATGTAAGTTATGTATATCGGATGTCAACAATGTTGCAAGATCGGTAATTGACTCTAGTTTTATTCCCAAAGCATTGGAACTTTAACTGAACTATCGGTAAGTATTAATTTATTATATTAATAAAAATAATGTTGGACAATCCACACAGCATCATCTATCCTCTAAATAACCACAGCTGATTTATAGTTTTTTCAATACATACTGAAAGTTTCAAGTCATTAGTATGCTATATTAAAAAGTTGTAGACATTTCAATACGGAGCCAAACTACGAATCTCAAACTTGAATAGCCCATTTCACCCTATTTTCAGGAATATTTTGAAAAATCCTGAAATACGTATTAATATATTTTTGTATGTTTAGTATTCTCTGTAAATTTCAAGAAAATCGGCCACCACCGGTTACAGAGTTAAAAAGACCAAAAATACTTCCACCCCCCTTTTCACCCCCTTAGGGGTGGAATTTCCAAAAATCCCTTCTTAGCGGGTGCTTGTGTTATAAAAGGAACCTACCTTCCAAATTTCAGCTTTCTAGCTTCAGCGGTTTAGGCTGGGCGTTGTCGCCAGAAAATCGCTTGTTCCTTTATATATTAAGATTAAGATTTAAGTAACATTACTTAACATAGTTATTGAGAGTTATAAAATATAATTATGAAATATAGTTATGAAATAGAAATCACTCGGAACAAACACCTGTAGACGGTGCAAACAATAAAGAATTAAATCCGCAACCATCTGCGTCGAAACAATATAGGGATATTAAAAATGTATTTTATTTTTCTCTGACTACATACCAATTGATTAAAGTTCTTTGACATGGCACTCTGACTCTGCCGCAAATAGAACCAATTTACCTACAAACTGAAATAGACTGATATCCGTAAAATGACAGGTACATATTGATAGAGGATTCAGTTCTGCATAATTGACGTGTAATTGTTTAGCATGTCACGGTGAATTAATGTCGACAAGAAGAGTGGAGGACAGACAATTGACACAGCATTATCGAGCCCCAAGGAGCAGAGCTTGTGTTATGGTACTAGATAATAGATATTCTAATAATATACGATAACATACATTATATTTATTTTATTATACATAGGAAACGACCAGACACCCTGAATAAATAATTGCAGATCCTACAAATATTTGTCCCGAGGCGGGAATCGAACCAACCTCCTGCATCGCAGGCGGACTTCGACCACCGCGCCAATGTTGTCAACCATCAGATGGAGTCTGCTTCTAAGCCAGCAATATTTAAATTTTTACGTTTCGTAGCTAATCGAGCAAATAAGCATTTTGCGGGAAATCTAAATTTACTTAAAAAAGTAGAAACCGCCCTTTGTTTGGCTATACAAATGAAAACCAAATATAAAACCAATTTTGGATTACCTTCTTACATTATGCGCTCTTTATGTGTATTATATCTCTTACCTCTCTCACCTGCATTATATGTATTACCTCTTATGTCCTGCCACTAGTATAGGCCGAAGATGGGGCACTTTTTTGTAGGTGAGCACCAGTAGAATTTGTCAATTAACATTCTAATTTTATCCGTCTATTGTTGCGAGAACCGTCTGGCAGAGATTTACGAGATGTCGATATGTCTAAGAGCTGTCAATACAAGGACTGGGCGCTGGCGCCTCCAGACGACTGGGGAAGTCTTTGTTTTAATAATAACGCTCTTATCGACTTTTGCGAGACAATGACGGACAGAATAACAAGAAAAAATACTGTTTATATTTTAGTTGTATTGTTTTGTTATTTCTAACCTTTATTTTTCGTAGATCTTCAATGCTGGCCAAGCCAACGGTTTTGGGATTGTCTTAAACGAAAATGCCTGCTAAAAGTGGGTAGGTACTTTCAGTGTAATATTAGATTCTCAGACATTTCAAATTACCAAATCCTCTGCGAATACTCTTTCCTATACGTAATTTGATTTACACCGCTGCTGATTTTTTAAGTAGAGAAGGTTATTTAGCAAACGAAGACTTTTTTTGATTTTTCATATCTAGATATAGATAAGTTGATCAATTAACCTTTATCCGTCACACGTTCGCGTGAAACATGAAATGTCACGTTTGCTCCTCATGGAGCGTGATCAAAACATTATAAACACTATAGCTAAGTTTAACACAAACCAAATTTTCTGGATATTTTGAATTTTATTGTTCTCGAATGCATTGATAAGTAAAATCCAGACGATTGATTGGCCAATCTAGGTCGCTGCAAGGTCATATCTAGCTAATTAAACAAAACAATTAATTGCTCGCTAATAATTGATAGAAATGGACTTGAAAATGACCCCAAGACAGATAAGAGTCAGATGATTACTTCCGTTTGTTTATAGATGGGCTAGTAACCACAGTTTAAAAATGCTTATGTAGAGTACCTACCTGCTTCGATAAAGCAAATTGCAAGGTCACCTTTATACTCGTATGTATAAATGCACATTTATACTTACCGAAGTCTAAAGGTTGAAACAGAAATAAATACCTGTAGGCCTAAGATGCGCGCCACGAGAAGCGTTTCTCGACTCGTTATCTCGTGAAAAATGGCGCTATCTCGATTTCTCGACTGATGCTAGGATGCGCCACCTTTAGTCATCTCGCCTCATCACGTGAACGATTTAAGTGAATGTATATCTTATCTGTGGTCACCTTTCTCGTCAAACGCTAAGATGCGCGCCACATTTTCTCAACTTCTGACAGTTTAGCGCGGGAAGAACTCTCGTCCTTCAATTTGAGCACGAGAAAATTGACGAGAAGATATTCATGAATTTTTCTTTGAATTTTGTTGGTTATCGCGGTTCCATGTGAACATTATTTGTTAATACCAGAGAGGACCGGAATAAATGTTTTGCTTGTGACCCTCTGAATGTCCCCGATTCTGAGTTTCATCGACTATGGCGCATCAATAAACCAATTAAGGAATATTTCATTTCCCGGTTAACGGCCGATTTGGAGCCGCAAAATAGTTCTGGCGTACCTGCTCATATAAAAGTGAGTACCTACCTACCTTATTCTAACCCATCTCGGTTGTAACCTATAATGACATCGCTTGCTGACTACAATTTAGGTACCAATTAGGTACTTGGATATATTATTATACCTACATATATGCTTACATAATTTTATCTTGTTGTAGGTTCTGCTGCAATTTTAAGCGAACGAGATCAACGAGAATAAAGCTCATAAAGCCTACGTATTAGTAAAGTATATTCAATTTCTATGCTGGTAAAGTTGTGGACTTGTGGCTGCTTGTAACTGCAAGAACAAGTGTATGCTACTGTTTTAACCTCTAGCCGGTTTGTAATAATGTTTATCTTATTCAGATTTTAAAGTATGAATTTATCTTTATACTTTTGATTTTGTTACAGGTGACTCTGGGTATCCACTGGAGCCCTGGCTCAGTACACCAATTTTACATGCTCTAAATGTCGGGGATCAGAGTTTCACAGACTGGCATTGGGTTCTTAATGAGCAGTTTTAGATGCCTGGGTGACTGGAAACAATGTTGTCACAGGATCCTATTAGAAGAAGGGAAATTGGGAGAAGACTTGGATGCTGTGGAGCCGGCACCAATGCAGACACTATTCAAACCCTTTTTAATGCATTGATAATTAAAATAATACACATTGTTTTTTTTATAGGTGATATTATTTTATTTTAAGTGCATACTAACTTATCTTATATTGACTTGTAATAATTTAATTTTTACCAATAAAATGTCTATCTGTCTACTACATGATATTATTCTAAGTGCATTTGGTGTGGGGTGTTGGGTTGGCTTGATGATGATGATTACTGTCTGAAACAAAGATAGCATTATAGGTAGAGTTTGTAGGTAGAGCGGATGAATAGTTAGGTAAGGATAAATGATGCTGTCGGGATTACCTAGCTAATTTCAAAGTCGAGCCTAAGATTTCTAAGTCCGTTTTCCCTGATCAATTGAGCTAGATGATTTTGGCTTTAATGGATTGAATAACAAACATATTTTAGGTCATATGAAACAAACAATCACTCGGTAGCGTGTTTAATAAGTTCAGACAAATCAATACGAATGTATGTACTTACTTACATATTTTCTTGGCCTTGTTGTAAGATTGGTTGAGGCAAGTGCATAAGGAAACATACTATTGCTACTAAACCTCACTAATATTTTATTTTTACTTACGTTTTACGCGATGCCTTCTTGCAATCGGTACAAAACGTTGAGGCAGGGTTTGCGCGCAAATGTTGAAATCTTGGTTGAAATAGTGTTTCTGTTTTTTTTTTAGGAATTTGCTCCGTTTTGTCACCATTCTACCATCGATTCTGCCAGTGAAAATGTTCAAACTACCATTAAGGAGGTGAAAATTATGAAGGTTATTCTAATTCTTCCTAGCAGCATACTAAAACCATAAACAATTGAATGAAATAAACGGGTATTCGTCTGAGTGGCTATCTCTACGCGAGAAGAACTTCTCGACAATGAGTATTATGTATCTCGTGGTGCGCATCTTAGAGTAAACGAGAAAATAACTGACGACGACTAAATTACTCGTCTCGCGCGTGTCGTCTCTCGTGGCGTGCATCATAAGCCTACCTGGTCAATAACAAAATTTGAATGTAAACAATGATTAAGTCGTGAATGTGGATATAAATAGAGAGGAGGACCGGAGAAAAGGCTCAATTATCTCTTCTCGTGATCTCAATACTTTTTAGACCGGAAGTATTGCGAGACGAGACTTTGGATAACATAAATTATTGTTTTTTAGTTTTTAAAATTGGCTAATTAAATATATTAATGTAATGTTTCACTCCGCCATCCATTCTTAGGACACAGCTTCTATTCTAATTAACTTCAAAGGTAACTGTTTTTTTAAACTCATTTCTTCTTTGTTTTTGTATGACCTTAAATGATTAATAAATGGCCGCACACAAGCCAACACAATAAAATGAATACCGACAAAAAGAACACTAAGGTGGTTAAGTTCTCCAACAGTTTACCTTAAATTTAGCTGAAGTTTATTCCTAAGGATGGATCTACATAAAAGGACTACAATGTTGCCACTAACCCGGCTCTTCGATTAAATGCATACCTTGTGCGTTTTCCGTGAAACCGTTTTACTGTTTCTGTTTACAACTTCATAATTGTACCCGCAAGATCAATGGCCAAGCAGTCGATATTTTTTTACGAGCACCTTGATGTTATGACTATAAAGCACCCGTGAACTGCTTGTTTAGACTTAACGTTATACTACCTATTGTTTTTTATAACCAGGTGGTTTCACTTGTCGCGAATCGTCTAATTTCTAAACAAAGTTCTCGACAAAGTTAATCCAATTCGCGTCCTATACTGAGGTATGTAGAGTTGTAATATAGCTGAAGGTCGGCGTGTAGACATAAATACCAGACAAGCAATAACGACATTAATGTAGGCTACCAAATTGCATGAGAGTGGGCGGAGGGCACAATAAAATATGAATTTATCAGCCTGTCATCGTTGGAAATTCGTCATCACTTAGAAATAGACAAGGTTCAGAGTGATAAACAAGGCGTAACCGATTTCTTACATGGGAGGTGAGCCCTCTCACACGTAAATATCTAAGAAGTTAATTATTATACTATAATATACCAAAAACTGTCGAATCTAAATCTTGTAGTTTTTGAGATATTATTGAATTTTTTAAGGCGTAAAAGGATTACCAACCTTATAATATTTTCTTCTTTATAACCTTGGATGGTATTTAGTAGCTACCTGACTTTATGGGTTATACTAGGCTACACAAGATTAATGTATCTTTTAGAGGGGAATGCATACCTACGTTTACGATTATCTAGGTATATGGAAATGAAAAACAAATTGTCAAAAATCTTCTTTGCAAAAAGTAAGGTTTAAGCTCAAAATGAAAATAAAGCACTTTCATTTAGATTTTAAGTGATTATCTCAGAAAGGCCGTGTGGTGCCGGCATAGAATTTCACCACCCCATCTCTTCCCGTGGGTGTCGTAAAAGGCGACTAAGGGAAACACAGCGGGGGCGGGCAGCAGCGCCCTCTGCAGAACAACTCCACCGAACTGCGATCCCCAACCCGCATGCCCAGCGTGGGGATTATGGGCATTAACCCCCAAATGTTATTGCCATCTATGGCGCTCATTAGGGGAGGCCTATGTCCAGCAGTGGACTATCATAGGCTGGTGATGATGGTGATGATCTCAGAAAGGTGGGTGTGATTTAAGTGTGAGATAAGCAACTAAAAAGCAGAGCAATAAAGCATACTTAAATGTGGTGCAAAATTTATGGGGAATTGGCGATACATTCGAGAGAACTTCGTCTGATGAATTCCTGCACAACAGTCGGGCGTATATTCTGTTCCATTATTCAATTAGGTAACCTTCTGTTCTGAACATAAAAGGTTTACGTATATTAATCTTATTATTTAACTCAAACATTATGATGTGTTGTAAAATATTATGGATTCCCTTAGGCACCTACTCGACAATGGCTATTACATCTTGGAATGATAAACACCAGTAAGCACGCTGTAAGCATGGTGTTACTTATGACATGTAGGTACTTAATCTGTATTCTTTTTAGTCGTATTATTTTCTTTATTATTTTTATGTGTTTATTTTTTGGTATAAATAAACCATAATTTACTATGATTTTATGTGACCCCTTACCTAGAGCACAGAAAATGTATAATTTTAGAACATATTGTTTCTTAGTGTTTTTTTATTGTAATTTTAAAAATGTGCCAGTCCCTAAAACCAGATTACAATAGCAATCATAAACTCTGTAGTGCATTTTTTATATTTTGTTAGTTCAATGTAGCTTAGCTATAAGATAAAATAGCTGGCGGCGCTAATTTGGGACGGGATAACTCTCCGCTCGGACCGAGTGGACTCATAGGATTGTACTAGGATACACTCTTGCGAACCAGTTTCCTATTTAGTATACGCTAGCTCGGAAAACGGTGTCCGAGTCTACTTAGAACGGACGCCGTTGTCCGACTGCGCTCGGATTTTGGGTTACAGCAATACGATTTACGTCAATTGCGTCCGAGTTGATGAATAGCACTGAAATCAGAGGCCTTATTTACCCAGCACGGACGGACCGGACGCCACAAAATCATGACTAGGTACTAATCATACTTATCTGTTTCTTAGAGAGCCAATAAGACATCGAGCGTGCGTTGATAATAAATCGCAAGGTAGGTAGGTAAAAGATCATTTCTAATCAGTAGTTAGGTAAGCAATAAATACAATCGAGACTAGTCTCGACTTATCGATTGGCAAGCCAAGGGTCAATCAAGTCCGCGTGGTTACTGGTGCAATAAAATTTCATAGGAATGAGAGAGAATGCTGTCGCTTTGATGTTTCTCTTTCTACAACGTAAACTGTTAGTTACATTTTATCATAAAACTGAAAAATTTCTATTTTAGATTAGGTAGGTACAATTTAATTGAAATTTATTCATTTTATTGTTAATCAATTTAATTGTAGGTACCATGTAATGTAACTACCCACTTGAACATTAATTTTTCATTGAATTTGCCCAGTTTTCTCTTGAATTAGGTATTTTTATCATGTGTTTATTTTTTGTGATTTTCACAGTCAACATCAACATCAACAGCCTATGATAGTCCACTGCTGAACATAGGCCTCCCCTAATGAGCGCCATAGAATGCATTACTCATCATTTGGGGGTTATTGCCCATAATCCCCACGCTGGGCATGCGGGTTGGGGATCGCAGTTCGGTGGAGTTGTTCTGCAGAGGGCGCTGCTGCCCGCCTCCTGGTGTGTTTCCCTTAGTCGCCTCTTACGACACCCACGGGAAGAGATGGGGTGGTGAAATTCTATGCCGGCACCACACGGCGTTTTCACAGTGAATTTCCCCAATTATCTAAGCGAATGATATTTTTTTTCATACTCGTGATTTCTTCGATCAAGCTTAGCCTAGTGAACCCAACATACAAATACACTAGAATTCTAAAATAATTAGATAGATACTTAGTTACAATTTTTAAATTTAGAATCAAACTAATGCTTCCGCCAACGCTAGAGAGATGACATAGATAAGGAAGCCGGTGTAATAAAAGTCATAATGGTTACGACACGCCCCGCAGACAGTACTTGGTGGAGATGGATGGAGGTCTTCGTCCGAATATGGGTGCCCAAATACTTATGTAATGTAATTCACTCATAATCTTAACCGATAAGTGGAACTTGAGATAGGTACTAGATAACTTGACGAACTCTGTGGCGCGGTGGGCGAAGGTCCGTCTGCGACTCAGCAGGTTACCGATTCGATTCCCGCCTCGGGATAATTTTTTGTACGATCTGCAGATATTTGTTCAGGGTGTTCTGGTCTTTTTCTATAAGTACCTACCTATATAAAAATAAATATCTATGTCTTTAATATATTGTATATGTATAGGTATCAGTCATCTAGTAGGTATACCTACTAGATGACTGATAGGTATATGTGTTATGGGTATACCTACCCATAACACATACTACCCATAACATATATAGGTAATTGGCTCTGTCAAAATTGTTTTTATTTTTGATTTTGATTGATGAATATTTTCAATTTAAATTTTGACATCAACATCACCAGTCTATAATAGTCCACTGCTGGACATAGGCCTCCCCTAATGAGCGCCATAGATGGCATCATTATTTGGGGGTTATTGCCCATAATCCCTAAAATAATTATTAAATTCCCTAAATTAATAAATTTTGACATATTGTATACATAATAATAATTTGACTATAATATTTTAATTAAATATAAGAGTACTGAAAATTGCTATAACTAAATGTCTAAGTTAATATCAAATATTTGCACGACTATTAAGTCAAATATAGTGATACTTACTTTTTTAAGACCTACTGTTAACCTATATTTAAGCAAATAAATAATATTTCATTTCATTTCATTTCACAAGCTCTGCCTAGCTTGGAGCTGTGTCCTGCAAGTCCAGCATAATTTAAAAAAAAAAATATTAATTTATTAAAGAAAAGAAAAACTGTTATTTCTAGTAAACACCAAATATAAATTTCTAGTAAACAACAATATTTCTAGTAAACAACAATTATAAGCAAATCATGCAAACTGCTACGGAGCTCGTCATTAAATAGGGTCACGTAAAGCAAAAACAAAGCAGATGCGAGGGTGGAGCCCTGGGGTACGTCTAATGGTTTAGCAGACGAATGATCTAATTTCACTAATTGCAATCTGCTCTCTCAATGCGCAACCTATAGAGGCCTTGAATGCCTGAACAAAAGATCCGAATTCCCAAGGCATCGTTAGCCTTTTTCCTGCTTGAAACAAAGGAGAGTAAATGGGATCAAGAATTTTGCTATTGTGAACCCGAACTGGCGTGGCGTTTCTGTTGAACCCTATTCAAGGTACATATAGTTATTCAAATACTGTTGGAGCCGAGAAATATTTTAGCAATGACTTTAGTTCCAACATCATTCTCCGTGCTTTCGCTAATAGGTTTGCCTATATTTATCTATACCACAACTAATGAATGATGCATGTTTTAACTAATAAAACCTCATATTCGAAATGATTCTCGTGAATCATGATCATTTTCTGTGTCTTTGTTATTGTATTAATTTTAAGTGTGTTTTGATTTTAACTGTCTAAAACTTATATTGCTATAGGCCAAAATTGTAGTCTGGAATAAAGATTTATTTGTTTTTTTTTCTAGAATTAACTTTGTTTGTTGCAGTTGCAGAAAGTATGATCATCCTAAACGTTTTTGAAATATGTCAAGTTGGTTATGCTATTAATTTATTATGTAAGATACATAAGGTACTCACCTACCTTAGGCATTTATAGTATTTTCCTTATCTACGGCCTATCATAACATAGCACAACGGTCACGTTGACCTGAGTGATTGATTTCTGTAACTTTCCTCTGATTTCATATTTATCATTTTCACCCCTTTGCCTGTAATACGTATGTACGCCGATACAAATAATTAGAAAAAATGTATAAGGAGCACTTATGTTGTATTTGTATAATAGGAAAATCTCTTTTAACAAAGAAAAGTACAATCATATAATAGAAACAAATTTAAATTTTTGAAACAATTGAGCTACAGCCAAGCGAACAATGTACAGGTAGCTTAACAGAGCCATATCAATACCAGTGGAAAGCGTCCCCAAGAAGCTGTCTGCATTGACTCGATGTATGGCAATGCTGATGCGCTGTATAAAATAGGTTTTCCTTACACAATATTCAAACCAGTCACATGACCAGTTCATCGATTATATTTACCTATCTACTTATACGTAAAATAAATACTTAAAGTACTAACAATTATTTCTTTCTTATATTTATTGTGTTTCATACTAGGGCTAGGCGGTGGGATGTGTTATAAGATCCATGAAATAAACATACCTACTCGTCTATCTGTAAGTAGTTTACTTTGGTTGACATTGTATAAAATCTGTAAAAGAGTTAAATTTTTTATAATGCAAAAAAACGTATCATCGAGCCCCAGGTAAGTAGAGCGATTTGTTAAATAGATGACTAAACGACCAGAAAATCCGGAATAAATAATTTTTGATTAATTATGAATTTTTGATCAGTGTGGTTTGCACAAACCTACAGATGTTTGTGCAAACCACACTGATCAAAAATTTGACTTCTAATTAAAACTGTTTCGTTTGCTTCGGGACTAGCGACTGTAGTCAAATATTCGCGTATTTGCGATATTTATTTGGAGGATCTTTGGGGTACTCTCCACCGAGTAACGTAACTGTTGCTTGAGCTAAGTTAATCACGTAAAACCTTGTAATAAAATTAATTCAAATTAAAGCGATGGAAATATTTTTTTGCACAACGCCTGTTATAACGCAACGGAAAAATTTATTTTGTCCATTTTCCATTATGTTTTATAACAACGCGTTTTTCAAGGACAAAATATTTTATGACTGACACTCATCTGCCTCAGTAGGCTAGGGGACATTCCTGAGGGTAGATGTGACTCTATGCTAATTCAGTAGGTAATCGAAATAAAGATGCTTTAATTCCCGTAGCAGTGCGAATCAGTAAATATTGGCATTGTTCCCTTTCATAGCGACACTCATCTCCCTCAAGAGGCAGCGCGTCTTCCTGACTCGATGTTGGCTCACAAATCGAAATAAAGATGCGATGACTTCGAGTAGCGGTGCGAATTAGTAAGAAGTTATTTGTATTTTTCCCTTTCACAGCGAAACCCAACTGCCTCAAGTCAAAAGCCGACAAAAGCCGGGTGGCCTTCCTGAGGGTTGTGTCACTCGATACTGACTCACTAATCGAAATAATGATGCGATGACTTCGAGTAGCAGTGCGAATCAGTAAGTATTGGCATTGTTCCCTTTCATAGCGACATTCATCCACCTCAAGAGGCCGACGGCCTTCCAGAGGGTTGATGTAACTCTATACTGGCTCACTAATCGAAATAAAGATGCGTTGACTTCGCGTAACAGTGCGAATCAGTAAGTATTTGCATTGTTCCCTTTCTCATCGACACTCATCCGCCTCACGGGGGCCGACGGCCTTCCTGAGGGTTGATGTGACTCTATACTGGCTCACTAATCGGAATAAAGATGCGTTGACTTCTCGTAACAGTGCGAATCAGTAAGTATTTGCATTGTTCCCTTTCATATCGACACTCATCCGCCTCACGGGGGCCGGGGACCTTCTTGAGGGTTGATGTGACTCTATACTGGCTCACTAATCGAAATAAAGATGCGTTGACTTCGCGTAACAGTGCGAATCAGTAAGTATTTGCATTGTTCCCTTTCACATCGACACTCATCCGCCTCACGGGGGCCGACGGCCTTCCTGAGGGTTGATGTGACTCTATACTGGCTCACTAATCGAAATAAAGATGCGTTGACTTCGCGTAACAGTGCGAATCAGTAAGTATTTGCATTGTTCCCTTTCACATCGACACTCATCCGCCTCACGGGGGCCGACGGCCTTCCTGAGGGTTGATGTGACTCTATACTGGCTCACTAATCGAAATAAAGATGCGTTGACTTCGCGTAACAGTGCGAATCAGTAAGTATTTGCATTGTTCCCTTTCACATCGACACTCATCCGCCTCACGGGGGCCGACGGCCTTCCTGAGGGTTGATGTGACTTTATACTGGCTCACTAATCGAAATAAAGATGCGTTGACTTCCCGTAACAGTGCGAATCAGTAAGTATTTGCATTGTTCCCTTTCATATCGACACTCATCCGCCTCACGGGGGCCGGGGGCCTTCTTGAGGGTTGATGTGACTCGATGCTGGTTCAGTAGGTACCTAATCGAAATAAAGATGCGTTGACTTCGCTTAACAGTGCGAATCAGTAAGTATTGGCATTGTTCCCTTTCATAGCGACACTCATCCGCCTGACGGGGGCCGGGAACGGCCTGCTGGGAGGTGGATGCCTTGGTCGGGCCTGTCTGGAGGGGAGACGCGAGTCAGTGCTGGCTCGCGCGCGAAACTCTTCGACGTCCTCCGACCGGCCTGATGCTGATGATGACGTGGAATCGCTGCGCACCATGCACACTTCGTCTTCTTCTTCCAAGTCTATCGCTGTCCATCTGCCTAGGATGGGATACAAAATTAATTTAGATAAGAAATTGGTCGATTGATTGCTTGGAATCGGTTCATACAGGTACTGTAATGGGAGGTCGATTATGAACTAATGTGTAATTCACTTTCTACTTTTATTTTAGAACTGAACAGGACAGCAGTCCACTCAAAACATAACATGTTAAAAACTTATAAGGCTGGGTTTTTGGTGCAACTAAAATTAGGAGAAACTGCCCGCTTCTTCTGGTGTGTTGGTTGGTACATGTATACGTAGGTATACTCAAGAGTCTCGGATAGTTTTCGTAATTTCCATCTTATTTATAAGCCAGACAATCCATTACCTATGTAGGTAAAAATAACAATGTAGATAGGTATCTACATTGAAATTTTTAGTATTTGAAACCGAGTTCAAGTTTTCAGTTCACCTTTTCAAGATGGTTACCTTAGGGAGAGAAACCGATGCAAGGTACATAAACAAACATACAGAAGTGAGGAGTTGTGGCTGTGGTTTCCGAGTTTTCGGAGCCAGCGCGGGAGAGCGGTCGACTCAGCACTGCGCGGGGTTCGCCTGTGCGCCCGCGCCATTTGCTCACGCGCCAGAAGCGGCGAGCGTCCCTGAACACACCCCACACCTGGAATAATACTTATCTATATCAATATCTATACTAATATTATAAAGAGGAAATATTTGATTGTTTGTTTGTTTGTTTGTTTGAATTGAATAGGCTCCGAAACTACTGGACTGATTTGAAAAATTCTTTCACCATTAGAATCCTAAATTTTCCGTGATGAACATAGGCTATATAATATTTTCAAAAAAGTTAGGGATCCGCATGAAAAATTCAATAATTAAACCGTGCGCTATACATACAACCTCTTTTTCTATTATGGCGCGTCATAATAGAAAAAGAGGTTGAATATACATATAGCGCACGGTGCTTGCTTTTTCTCTACGGCCAGTCAAGAGTAAATGTCAAAAACCCTAATTCTTTTACAATAAGTAAGGGATCCGTATGAAAACTGTGAAACCCATCGTGTTAGTGTGTATAATTTCTGAAATTTTTGTTTAATACCCGAGCGAAGCCGGGGCGGACCGCTAGTAGTTAATAATAATAATAGTCTGATCTAATGATCATTATTTAGAACCCATATATAATAGGTACAGCTGTAGCGTAGTGCTTAATTCTGTATTGAAAACGGCGTCGTCGACCATGCTATTAAAAAAACCGTTTTCTCAAAACGTTACCTTGACTGGAGACCTGTACATACGTGCCTAATATATTTTGCTTCATGCACACGTTGCCCTTTTATTGCTCAATCAAATCCGGAAGAGTCAATACCTACACCTAGTTCCTTTTAATGCCAGTGGTTTCATCTGCAAGATCCTACAATCTGCTATAGCTGGAAGTCTCCTGTATGAACTGGGAAATTGATTTTCAAACTCGCGGAGCGGGAAGCACTGCCCGATCAAAATGTCAATAACGGCTCTATTAATTTAAATTGGTTATGTCCACAGGTAGTTGGTACTTCAGAGCCACGGTTAGGTAATATTTTGGGCTTTGGTAGATAATAATATTATTAGAGTCGACAATCGTTGATTTTTTTTTCTTTGGCTTACGGTTGGTGAATCTCGAATCAAATTCCCTTTCGTTCCATAGCAAGCCTCAAAAACGGAACCCTAAAAATTTTATTCGGTCTTATCTATGTACCCTTTTGAAGATATAAACTTCTAACTAATACTTGTAGGTACACAAGAAATCTGAAAAATATTATATATACATACTTTTAACGTAAATGGATAACTCAAGATAAAACATTGCATATTTCAGCTACCTACATACGACTGCGAAAAAATTCTTTATTACGCTTTACGACAGGCACTTAGCCAACTTTGGTTATTGGATTACACGAAATGAGATTTGCAAATCCACGAGTGTTTACAAGACTTATTATTATGCCTAGCAAAGCGAATAAAACACCCTTGAGGCTCCGCGTCGTGAATATAAAATTGCTAAGTAGGTAAAGAGTGCTTACCTAAGTTTGTCGTTATTTATTTATTATTATTTTTTTTATCGTTATGTCGATATTATGTAGGATGTAGGTGGATTTGGTCGTGTGGCCGCCGTGTCAAGCCGTGTGGTGCCGGCATAGAATTTCACCACCCCAACTCTTCCCGTGGGTGTCGTAAGAGGCGACTAACGGAAATACAGCGAGGGGCGGGCAGCAGCGCCTTCTGCAGAACAACTACACCGAACTGCGGTCCCCAACCCGCATGCCGAGCGTGGGGATTATGGGCAATAACCCCCAAATAATGATCCCATCTATGGCGCTCATTAGGGGAGGCCTATGTCCAGCAGCGGACTATTATAGGCTGGTGATGATGATGAGGTGGATTTAATAACGCCGAAACATAAACTTCGCGGGAGCCGTTCGTTATTTCGCTAACCTATGCCAATTAGCTTTGCAAGTCTTTGAAACTTATTTTCCGGTGCCACAGATTTAGGTACCTCACATTACATAATGATGTTTACTGTTACTTACATAGAGTCGTTTTAATTAAGTATCTCATTAACAAAATTTTCGAGGATAAACGTTAATGGTACAGTAATCTTTTCTTAAAGATTCAATTTACGCAGCATATTGGTTCACGACCTCTGTGGCGCGGTGGGCGAAGGTTCGCTTGCGACGCCAGAGGTTGTGGATTCGATTCCCGACTCAGGACAAATATTTGTTTTCAGGGTGTTGTGTGCTACACGCCTACAACATATGGTAGAACCTAAACCAAAAAGGCCTTTTATTAAGCTAAGCTAGATACTTATTACAGAAAAGGCCACCTTCTCGAAATTGTTTCCGAGACACTTACCTTGGATAGATTTTGCAATTGGGTAAAAATAATTTCGATAAAAAAGCCAAGAGATAAATACGAAATTTTTTCATCAGTGCATCCTACCAGTCATGTCCTACGGAGCTGAGACGTGAACACTCTCGGTAGGGTTGGTCCACACGTTCAAAGTCGCTCAGCGACCTATGGAAAGAGCTCGGAGTTTCTCTGAAGCTATCCTTGAGAACGTATTATTCGTAACGAATATATCCGACAGTGAACCAAACCAACGAAACATAACTCAAAGAGTAAGCAAACTGAAGTGGCAGAAGAACTGACAACCGCTGGGGTATACGTGTTCTTGAGTGGAGACCGCGACTCGGTTAACGTAGTGCAGGACGCCCTTCGACTAGGTGCGATGACGATCTACAGAAGACTGCAGGCAGATGCTGGATGCAAAAAACTGAAGACAGGACGTTATGGCGCTCGTTAGGAGAGGCCTATGTCCAGCAGTGGACTAACATGGGCTGAAAATTACGATACCTACCTAATATTATGAATAACATAATACAAGTACTGTTTAGCTTGGGGCTAGATAATGCTCTGTGCTCTCCAGCATTATTATAATTCATTATCTGGGGAAAAATTTGAAACTGAACAGTATAGAGTATTTTTAATTGAATAATTAATTAAATGATGTTGGTGTATAGGTACCTGTTCGATACTCTCTCTGACAGATATCTCATGGAAGCACACACAGCCGATCTCTTTGCTTCTGCGCTGCCCCTCGTCTGTGGTCACCATGCGGTCTCCAATCTGGTCTGTCTTGTTCCCTACCATCACCACTGGTGTCTCCAGGGCATTATCCTGGAATTAAATATGTACTCATTTAAGTCATTAGTTTGTGACAAAAATCTTGGGCAATGTAGAGACCCGGCTTATTCTAAAAGCTTATCCAATAAGGCCGCCCATTGTACTTGTCTTGTCTTGTGTCATGTCTTTTGTTATGTTCTATTTCTGGTGTACAATAAAGCATTTTCGTATTGTATTGTATTAATTAAAAATTAGAATTATGTATAAAAATAAATGGTAAAAGTGTTGTGAATGATGATAAGAAAAAATCGGTCATCCATTGCCCTCTCAATGAGGTCTGAATCATAATTTGCGACACAATTCATTTTTTTTTATTCACAATACGATTATACGGTTTTTTACAGGTTTGTAGTGTTTTTATTAGTTCAGAGTAACTAATACCTGGCTCTAAGTAAAGGTACATGCCAAAAAAACTTTATTAAGTATAATAAATAACCGATTAATTTATTTTAACAAAGATTACTAAACATGTTTTTTTTTCATACAAACACACATAATTATACCTACGTTGAGTTACGTTATTGGACGTATCTTAAGGTTCCCTAACTTTTTTGAAAATTATATAGCCTATATTCATTATCAGGGATAAAGTAGGATTCTTAAGGTCAAATGTTTTTTCAAATCGATCCACCAGTTTTGAGTCTATTCAATCCAACCAAACAAACAATCAAACCTTTCCTCTTTATAATATTAGTATAGATAATTCTTCGTTGGAAATGTAAGCGTAAAAAAATTTATTCGGCACATTTGCCTACAAAAAAATTAATAACGTTTTCGAGCGTGCTTTTATTTTTTCAAAGGAGGTGAATGAAAGCTTCTATTTTTTATACCTAAATGAATACATAAGTAAGTAACACACTTTTAAGTATATTTTTTATGCAATTTAGTAAACGTTTCAACAACAATCAAACATAGGTATACAACCCAGACAGTAAAAGTAACCTAGGTATATGCAAAGTCCGGTAACGCTGTCATGGCCATTGCGGTCAAAAGTATTAAAGTCCATTCGATAAAAAAAATACCTAGGTATATAATATAAATTAATGTTTGTATGTTGTATTATTATTTTCATTTCTGCATATTAATCTTGAATTTATTTTTGTTATGAAAGTAAATATAATAAATAAGTATTTAATTTTTTTTATATAAAAAGTTTTGTATACATTTTTTTTAAATTGTATTTAATATTGCGACACGGATGTGTCTTGTGAATAAATGTGAATAAACTAAACTAAGCCAAACTGAAACTAGTTACACATAATATTTTGCTGCGTTGTCTTCGTAAATTCCTTAAAAAAAAACTTGTTTAGGCCTCGCATTGTTCTTTTATCGTGAATAGATGTTTTACCACAATGTCACCTGTTAACAATGTGGCCGATAATGTATCACGAAGGTCTCACCTTTGTCTCTTAATACGTATCTAATATCTGTAGATTAGAAGACTCATTCATGTCTTGAAGAGATTCAGTTGGTATGACATCTAAAGGTGCGTTTAGAAGAGTGCCCTTGTGTGGCGGGGCGGTATCGATCGCTTATCTAACTAATGAGAATTAAAAGTCACCTTATGAGAAGTCAGACGTCGCCGTCGCTTGTTGTAGTTAATAAGAAATTTGAGGCGATGGCACTCGTCGAAAGAACACTTGTCCGTCACTGAATACATCAGAATAAACGCCTCCGCCCATCGGATGTTGGTCTCCAGGTTCGTATATTCGCCTTCCTGGAAACAAACACCTTAGCTCAACAAACATTAGTGAAAAATGATTAGGAAAAGTTGGTCCTATATCTATAACTTGACAATAAGTTATGAGACCAATTTGTCTGCCTTTAAAATACCTAAAAAAGCTTTGTTTCCCTCTAGCTATGAAGTAAAGGCTGTATCTCCACTGGTTCTTATGTCATGATTTAAAAACAAAACACTGTATTTATTTTAATTTGGTTTATTTGCGAAACAAACAGTTAAAAATAAACCAAAACGCAAATAATGTAACATTAATGGAACAAAACAAACAGTTCAGACATTAATATGCTACTAAAACAATATAAAAATCACCAATTAATCTAACAATACATAAGAGAAGCAAAGGCCAGCGAGGGCAGTCTAGGGCTTATCTGTCAAAAAAAAAAAAACAATTACTGTGCGGCTTTTTTATGACTCTTATCTGACAACAAACAGGAGGAGCTTATAATCATGAGCGATGACTGTAATAATAAAGGGACTAGAGACCAACACGTATCAAAACACATAAACAAAAATGTAGTACCTTCTGCCCACAGTTCCTACCAAACCTGCCATTATTAAAATTGGTGTATTACCTATCTGAGTATGTAAGCTACGCTTATTAGGTTTCAATAACTTTATTTCTTCAGGCGTACAAAATAAGCACTTAGACGCAAATTTTATACAAAAAAATCTTATTTAATAAGAAATAGTTCGCTGATTCGCTAATAATACTCCTTTACTCTCTCTGTGGTTTATTTGGAGTTTTTATTATAAGTTTTCGATAATAAATTATTAAAAGTTGGCAAATAAACAAGAAACGGGTGTTTTTATTTTTCTTTAAAAACTGATTTTTTTTTTTTGCTAAAGGACGAAGTAAATAAGAAACCAATCCAATAGTACCTACTTGTATTTTTCGTACTTCAAGTGACGAATGTGGTGTTTTTTCTGTTTACTGGGTATACCTTTCAGGCCGTAAGGGCTTTGTCCTCGTAGACATTTGTAAAAATATCTATGTAGGTCGGTATTTAGTATATCAGATATCTAGTACCTACCGATATCATAAGCTCTGCTTAGTTACTTTTTGTGCCTGCTTTGGGGCTATGAACTATGATGTATGAAAATGTCCAGCTTTATTGTTTGTGGTAATGTCACTTACATGTGATTCCCCGGCAGAGTCCAATATCTCAAAATACACCATCTCGTTATCTATGACGGTTTGAAACTGGTATATCTTCTCTAATTTGGGATCATATTCGCCGATAAATCTCCTCGTTATGAAGCGAACGACAAGCGCTGAAAGAAAATTCTTTGATAAAGTTTCCCACGAAATTAAACCCGAAAGAAAACTTAGAACTTCCACGAAAAAGGTATCTTACGGTTTTGATAACAGGCACGCCACCGCGAACTTGGATTTATTATAGGGTATATTATCCATTAAAACTAGATAACGTCGTAAATAAGGCCTGCCCACCGTCTGGTTTATTTTTCAGCTATAGAATCATACCTACTGGAGGACTACTTTGAGTAAGTTTGTATCATTAAATTCGAGTAAAATTTAATGATAAAACTTTATCTGCCATGCCGCCGTTCCAAATTAATGTGGTAGGAGCGCAGTAAATTGCTATGGGATTAGCGTAGTCGTTGGAAAATGTTAAATAATTTCCATATTTTTTCTTAATGAGAAGCCAGCGGCTGCTGAAATGCAGTTTGCAAAGAGTTCAGGTGCTCATACCATTTAAAAAATTGTATTATAATTTGTATGAATATTTTTTTTATTTTTTTACCTCGGCAAGAGAAGTGTTGTATGTAATATAATGTCTGTACTGTGTTGTAATCTAATGTGTGTCTGTCTGTGGCAACGCAGCTCCCAAATGGACAGATATTATTTACACTAAAGTCATTTATAACGGGATATTTACCATGATTAGAGTTTTGAGTTTTCCAATATTTCGGCACAGTTACATGCGCCATGATCACGGAACAACTGAGATCACGGAACACTAAATATCCCGTTATAAATGACTTTAGTGTTAATAACGATGATAGTTTTAAAAGTTTTTTTTTTAAGTTTTTTTTTTGTTATAAAAATGACGAACTTAGGTAAGTAGTGTGTTATATGGGTAAAGCGGTCCTAATGTCACGAAAGCTAAAGAAAAATCGTTGAAGTGTGTTTTAGTTTTTTGTGAAATAAGCTGTTGACCACTAAATGTTATTTGAGTAATACAGAACGTCGATTAATAACATACCTAAGCCTATAACATACCAACGGACATTTTCTTAGATCTATTTTTAGCGCAGAAATGTAGTTCTGTGTTGATTTATTTTTAACATGCAATAAGTATACCTACATACGGACCAAATTTTACGTGACTGAATTACTAGCACACACTTCTGTATTTCCTGTTTTTTTTACTGGAATGATTGTATTTATATAGAGTCGTGGTCAGCTAATTAGGGACGCTATCCTGTTAAACCGAACTGTAAATTTAATTTTTATTTTCCAACGAATTTAAAAGAATTGCAGATTTGCTTCATGTAAATATTAAGTAGTCGTTTAGGTCAACGATTAATAAAAAATAACAACTCCGTGAACAATTAACTTTTTTACAGTTTTGCCGATAGATTATCAAAGTGCTATTTGTACATACAATGGTGGCTGGCCATTTAATTAGGGACACTAAGAACATGCGTTCTATTAAAAAAAAAATGCTTTCCATACTTTTCAAATAAATATGGTTTGCAGTTTTTTCGTACGTACAATAATCTCCTGTTGCGCCTATGTTAAATATTTATTACCTGATTTCCCGATCCCAGTCTGGCCAAGCACCATTACTTTGAATGGCTTCGGTTTGGGGTACAGCACCAGCTTGGCAATCGAAGATTTTGGCGACGGTGTACTCATTATGGGATTTACGGCATGAAATAGCAATAAATGCTAAAGTCACTAATATTCTAGAGCTCTAAGGTCTAGTTTATCTCTGAAACAGATAAAAATATTGAGTACGTTCAAAAGAAAAATTAAATTGGGTAATTATTAATTAATCATATAAGCTAAACTGCTTTACCTAAATGGTATCATTTAGGTATCAGCATTTAGGTCAGAAAGTTCCTCAACCTAGACCTTCACGAATACCTACTTCACAAACTTGTGATCACTATATAGTTAAAAACAAAGTCTATTTGTCCCTATGTGTGCTTAGATCTATGCAACGGATTTTGATGCGGTTTTTTTTAAATAGATAGAGTAAAAAAAGAGGAAGGTTTTTGTATCAGCATTGGACCCGTGCGGCCGTTTGAAGCCGGAGCGGGTCGCTAAACCACAAATAAAGTGCGGACAGCTAGTTTCTAATAAAATCCAGCCAACTTAACTATATTAGAAGAAATCAGAAGACTAAACTAAAATTAAGACAGATTATTGTCTGTAGCTCGATCTCCATTATTCTATCACGCGGTCCTTTGCGAATGCATTGCACAGAGAAGACTAAGATAAGTGGAACCGTTCCCAGTAAATTAATAAAGATTGACTGGTTGAAAGATTCCGCAAAAACAACACACAAAAACGTTTTTAGATACGCCATTATGCTTTTTGGATTACATACTGCGTTAAATTTATGATAAAGTGAATGTTTATTGCTATAAAATTTACTAGCTGTATTTATGGGATAAATATTCAGCTAAATTCGTTATTCGGATTGTCATATAAAGCGTAGATATAAGCGTATTTATCTGTCTGTTGCCGCAGTTTATTTCATCACCCTCCTAAAACAACATTTCACTTGAATGTATGAATAAAATCTAATCATTGGATTCATTTTCCAACAACAAAATTACGCATATGGAAACGTACTTCACTTGATTACTTACGGATGTGTTTCGAATATAAAATCTCGAATGTTTTTGTGGAATTACAGGAAAATTACAGGAATTAGGGAAATATGACTAAAATGGCCTCATTGTACACATTTTTCTACGCATTCGTAGGTAATAAAGACACGCACGCAGAGGTATCAAAAGCTACTGGTTCATACACTAAATTTGTAACGCTTTACCTAACCGATATTATTTTACAATATATATCCATCCTATATCCAACCTATATACGTTAAAAAGAAGTGAACAGTGTAATTCGTAACATTCTAAACATTTAATGAATATTGAATTATGTACCTACCTACTTATTATGACCAATGTTAGAGAGAGAAACGAGTAATGGAACTTTCGGAGTCATGTAAAGCCTCTTCTCGTACATCATTTTGGTCGAGTTTCCCCTACCATTAATTTAGTAAATGAAACAAGCCCTACCAAAAAAGTACAGCGAGGGATTGCCTGCAATTTGTACATAAAAATATTTATAGATTTCTGATGTATTACGAAACACACACGTGTTTTTTATGTCCGTAATGAAACCGCAAATAAAACAATTTACTAACATCCTGTAGGTAATAGATTTTTTTAACACGTAAGCGATAAAATCACATAAATTGGGCCCATACTTTCCCTTGGTAGCTTGTTGTACGGATTTGTGATCAGGAAGGGACGAAAAATACTAAGAACTCTAGATCTTACTAATTGAAAGTAGTTTTACTGATATAAACGACTAAAAGCTACATATTTGCGGGTTTTCTATCCCTCTATCTTATTCTTCTATCCGAGTCCTAAAAAGCAGGTACGAATAATGACAGTAGATACTAACGAGGTGTAGCATAAAAAATGCGTCAATTACGTTTCATTTTCCTAATCGTATCGTATGCATGTAAGCACTGAAATTACCCATAATCATTTTATCTTGGTGATGTCAACTCACAAATAGATTAATTTTTGGCTTCATAACATAGAAAATTGTAGAGCCAAGCTATCCTTATGCTGTAATAGCAGCGTATTTTACCTCAATACGTGACGTGTGATCGGGTAGTCTTGGTACGCTTGTAGAACTTAATAGAAAAAGTCGGTGTAAGTAGGTACCGCACCATACAGACAGACAGATCGGTAGTCCTCCAATAGTAAAAAAAAAACATAAAGTTAATATTTTACTGAAGAAATGCCGTGCGTTCTTATTTTTCTTCAATAACTTATTTTTTATTTTTGTTCATTTAGCTCTACATATGTGTTACTTAATGGAGGAAATTATTTTGGTTTAAGTATGTTTATTTTGAGCTCTGTAATTTTAACTATTATTTACTGTTTATTTTGGGAAATAAAACAAAAAAAAATCCTTTTGGGGCCCGATTTCTATGAATGTTTCAGTGAGTTTTGTTTTCGTTACGATTGGTGACGACTTGTGTCCGAGCAAGGCGAAGACGGCCTTCATGCAGTACTAAAAGTAAGTGAGTCCATGGACTTATTACAGTCGGACTATATTGATGATTCTCTATCTTCTTCATTGCCGCAAACGTGACTGCCGCTGCCGTCAGTATCACTAAAAATCCTTCGAAAACAATCATCGAGTCCATAAGAAGTTATTGAATTGTTGTCATAATTACTACTAAAAACTGTCAAGGCACGAAATGTGACTCGAAAACGAAGGAAGTATTCGAAAGGTATTGCGCATATCTTGTACTAAGCACTCTGAAGTTTAGTTGTATTTATTTATCTAAACGTGTACCTATTTTTACAGGCAGTTCACTCATACGACTTTTACGTCCTTAAATTATTTTTCAGTGACATATGTTTTGATACCTACTAACAAATACTAACTCGATATTAATTTTTCCTTGAACCAGACGTGTATTTTTTACCATTACTACAACTCTTCTTAGAGAGAAAGCTGTCAAAAATTATTTATTTATTTGTTTTAACACTTTATTGCACACATAAAAACATACTAAAGCTGGGCATAATGCCGATGGCATTTTCTACCTGCCACAACCACACATGATAAAAACTAAAAAAAAAGTCGTGCTAAAAATTAAGCATGATAATAACACAAATTTAAGATAAAAACTACAGCTCTAATACTTACATTACACTACATAGTGTTCATATAAATTTATTTAGGCAATAATTATATATTTTAATAATACTCGTAAGTACTTACAGAGAGTGAAAAGTCGGTTACTTATAAAATTCTATCAACAAACTATAAAATGTACCTACCAGTCTATTTTACGTCGTTTTTACATGAGACGTAAGTATTTTACGTAAAGGTTAACTTTGTTTGTGTTTGCTGTCAGTAAATATACCTTACGTATAAGGCGATTTGTTATTTACGTCTGTAATAGCCAGGTACCCATTTTTTCACAAAATAGACACATGAGATTCAAGTAAAATAATTTCCCATACCTTCAAAATAAAATATAATAAAAATACCAAAAATCAACGACCTGAAACTCGTTCAAGTAGAAATAATTAAACTAACTTAGTTTTAGTAAATTAGTTCTTTACTCGAATACGCGCATCTTAGTTACCTATTTGAAGTCAGTCATACGAAACCTGTGTATAGAATGCACTTGACTCTTGATCTTTCGCAACCAGAGATCTGTAATACTATTTTGTAATTATAGTATCAATCAGCTAAAACGGAATATTTCGTGTTGAGCTTGAGTTATTCAATGCACGATAGTACTTGAGATTGTCGTATCACTAGATATGGCTTGCAATATATTTGATTTGAGGTATACAGAGCGGTTTCAGTGAGCGCGCTCTCCGCGTCGACCGATCGCGAACGGCGTTTGTTGCCAACTGACGCAAGCGAATCCAGCTGTTTTACAGTGGTTTCAGAACTCTGCTTGCGCTAAGGATTCACTGTAAAATTTAACGTAAACAAAGGTTCTTATTTTGAAGAATAGAAACAGAGTTTCTACGTAGCAGCTACGCCGTAGCAAGGTTACGGATTATCTAAGAGAGAAAGTTGAAAATAATAAACTTGGAACGGTTACAATCATGGGGATGTAAATCAGTCATAGCCTTGTATACAATATATTCAGCTCAATCATCTCAGATATAGTTTTGTCTGGTGTTGTAGTAAGTATGTATAAACTTATTTAAAGTGTGTCGATCGGTGTTCATCGGAAAACGGTTAGATCTGTCAAAAACGTAGTGATAACCGAGTTGGTAATGTCATATGAATCCGCAACCACAACAAACAAGCCAAATGCGTTTCATCTGATTTCCTATTAATTATATAAAAATAAGGAGGAAATATATGTGTAGTTTGTCCTTACGACTCATTATTTATTCACTTTCTGTATCTGTTTCATCGCCTCTCCTATGACTCTTAGGTTTGCTGGAAGAAACTCTTGTCAGAGTCAAGGTCGCTTATGTACATACCCTATTAGTTTAAGTTCGTTCTATGTTTTGATGGGTTTTGTTGCGGTATAGTACATACTTTGTTAACTACTGATTATTTAATAATTATTTTCCATCTTTAAGCAGGTAATTACACCTAAAGTAAAGTAAAACAAATACTATTTTACTATAAAAAAAAAAACTATCGTAGCTTGACGAATTCATTATGAATGTAAGCGGGTAACTACGAACCTATTTTGTGTTGGAAGATTTGTTAGCAGTTTGTCCAAAACGCAATTCGTCTAAATCCTTCTACGTCCACAACATGGTTCGTCAAGTCTCCATTGCGACATTAACTTTTAAGACTTGACAAACTTTTTAAATGTTGACTAATTTTAAATGGCTGCTACTTACGTATTTTACGTAGAAACACCCAGATCATGAACCATATAATGTATTTGCCGATCACAAAAATCTCGCGAATTCGAGAACGTCACAAGACCCGCGTAGGAAGAGCCTACTCACTTTCAATATAGTCATTGTTGATTGGATTTCATAAAATTGAATAGATATTTAAGATAGCACTAGCAACCCGCCCCGGGTTTGCGCGGGTGCGATGCTGATACTAATGAATTTTATACATATAAACAATCCACTCTATCTTTAAAACAAGTACGACAAGTGCGAGTGTAACTCGCGCGCCGAGGGTTTTGAACTTTTCGTCGTTTAGGTAGGTACGTATATGACAACCTCTTGGCGCGGTGGGCTTACAACGCAGGAGGTTGAGGTTTGATTCCTGCCTCGGGACTAATCTTCAGATTATTTGTTCGGGTGTTAAAATAAATCATCTAAAATGTGATACTTATACATACTTTATTAAGTATAACAGCTATCGTAGTAATACCAATAACACAAGCTTTGCTTAGCTTGTGGGTAAATGATACTGTGTGGATTATCTAGGATACTCCTATTACAGTTACTACAGAGATTAGTGGGTAGGTAAGTGGGTTGGTACCTACAATTTTTTTTTGGAGTTTTTCAACCCATTTCACTAAGTATGAAATTTAGACGATTTTCAAAACCTGTTTTGAATTGTCGAAATCTATACCTTTGATTTGATATTACTCTCAATGAAATAGCCTCCATTGTATGAAAATTAGTTTTTTGACCATATTTCAAAATGTATTATATTTACAGACTTCTCTATATTTTTCCTGTAAAATATAGATCTATATCTACAAACGCTTAGTACATTTTACATCAATCACTCTGCAATCTTCGGATATAGGGGGGGGGGGGGGGGGGGGAATGGTCAATTTTTCGACCTTTTTCAAAATATTTCGAAAAGTATAAAACTTATCGAAATTTCAAAAACTGTATTGGAATGTACAAACCAATACCTTTCATTTGATACCCAACTCGGTGGAGTAGTCACCCCTTTAGAAAATTTTCCTGCCCTTTTTTGACCTTATTTCAAAAAGTATTATTTTTACAGACTTCTCTATATTTTTCCTGTAAAATATAGATCCATATCTACAAACACTTGCTACATATCACGACGATCGCTCTGTGATCTTCGGAGATAAGGGGGGGGGGGGGGGGGGAACGGTCATTTTTTTTGACCTTTTTCAAAATATTTTAAAAATTATAAAATCTACCAAAATTTCCAAAACTATTTTGAAATCTACAAACGTGTACCTTTCATTTGATACCACTTTTGACTTTGTACGTTCCATTTAAAATTTCGATTTCAAAATTTGTATGGAAAATCTTCATTTTGATTTTTCATTTATTTTTCTATAAATATGTGCGGGCGCACAAAATGTATTATTATTTCAAATTTCAAGTCAATAGCTGCAGTAGTTTCTGAGATATTAAGGATTCAAAACACAAAACAGACCCAAAGCGATTTCATAAGGGTTTTGCAACCGATGGCAAAACCCTAAAAACCGCAACAAAATCCTTTGCGAACTTTTAAAGATCTAAGCATACATAGGGACAAACAGACAGACAGCAGGAAGCGACTTTGTTTTATACTATGATGATAATGCATCCATTGCTCTTACCGAGATTCGGAGATGAATCTGGGTATAAGAACAATCCAATTCCATCTAAAACATTCCAAAAATTTAAATATCTTAACTACAGTGAGTTTTTATTTCATTTACCTATTATTTGTTTTATAAAAGTATGAAAACGTCTTCATTTGGTTCTACGTTAATGAAAATAATTTAAATCCACTCAAACAACCTAAAGCATAAATTTCAAAATCATCGTTTAACTTTCACCTCAAATTTAATTTATAAGAATAGGTACTTATGAAAACCCTCATAATTTTTTTTATTCTTTGTTGGAGTTGAATAATTGTTCTCATCTGTTCTTTCAGGGTAATGAAACCCTACTTTTCGACATCATTCAAATTAGAGTTTCGTTTTAAACGTTCTGTTTAAAACGAAACTCTAATTTGATTGTTAGAACAGGCGTTCATGGCGACATGAATATTCCATAAGGATGTCATTTAAAATTAGTCGATGAAATGGAAAATAAAGAGCATGATAAGCACGTCACTTTATTTTAAACCTACGCAAAATCGTCCGTCACCCTTTATAATAATTATCGTTAATTCACTAGTCCGTATAACTTACCTGAATTACAAACAAATAACCTATTATGTGTGTATTTATGTACATACTTCGAGTCCGTCCCAAGGTTCTCTGGAAGAAATCGTTCTTGGCGACAAGACCGCTCAATTTTAAACTTTGTTAACACTCATTTTCATGCATTTTTGGTGCGCTATAAAGTGTATTTTGTAAACTAAAAATATAGATAAAGCTAGCATGGCTCTTCCGTTTTGAAAAACTCAAACAGCTATCCTATAAATGGTAGAGGTTCCCGTCCCAGCCCGTGACTTACGAGTATGTTATTGGCTGTTTCTACACCGTTATGGATACGATGCGAAGGATTCCATTATCATTACAAGGCAATTAATTAGGCGACATTGTGTAACTACATGAACGCCAAACAATCTTTGATATATTCCTTCATTTCTGAGTAATATACATTATACCATTCATACGTAGGTATGGATGGCACAGATAATATAATTCCATAGTCCATGTGAGCGAATGTAATTCCCCTTTATTCGTGACCTAATTTACCGAGACCCTCTTTTACCTATTCGTTAGTACCCTCTGTCATACGGTGGCTGTCCCACGATGTTATTGTTATCGTTTACTAACAATATAAAACATTTCGGCCTCCAATAATGGTTTAATACCGGTTATACTTATTTTTATCAAAACCATTCTGTAAAATTCGGTAATTTGTCTTACACCTTTTATTTTTAATATATGAGGCCATGAGAGCCAGAGCGGCCTAACTGTCATTTTTTCAATACTAAATTTTATTGGAAAAAAATGCTGTGATCGGTATCTCGTAGTGCCACAATGGCCTAAAAATAGTTTTAGAAACGTTCAAAAGATGGCGTTATGATCAACCGTCTTTGCCTATTTGAAGTTTACAAAGTTTGGTAGCGCTATAGTGGCCTAAGTGAGATAGGTCACTTTTGCACTATGGCAACACCAAATTCAAGTGTCAGCTTGACACTTAGGCCAAAATGTCAAAATTAGCTGCACAACGGTTTGGTTTTGTTGTTGTTCGATGGTTTTTTCTTGCATTTATTTAGAATGGATAACATGGAACCAGGAACCTCTGGTAATATAGAAAACACAATGCAAGGTAAGCTTAACATGATAATACAATACAATAAATAACAATCAGGATGTTGTAAAGAGGTATTTTCTATGCAAATTATTTTACTTTCAGAAATCTTTGGCGAGAATGAGGAAGATCCCTATCAAGATTCAGGCTCCGAGTATTTGCCAACAAGATCGCCATCGCCAACTGACATGGATTTAGTGGATATTTTAGGTGCAGAAAACCAGCCTCCAAATACCATTCATCCCACTACAAGCTCAGAGAACACAGAAGAGCAATGTAAGCCAAAAAAGCGAGTACGACAGCCAAGTAAGTGGAAAAAAAATATCCGCAAGTTGAAACGTGCTAAAGGAGAGGAATATGTAAAAACTTTACCTACTCCAGTAGTATCAACGGGCATTTGTTATTATAAAAGGCAGCTATGGACCTACAACCTTGGCATTCATGATGCTTCAACTGGCAGTGCAACTATGTGTGTATGGGATGAAACAACAGCTTCGAGAGGGCCTCAAGAAATAGGGTCTTGTTTATTACAATACATTAAAGAAAATGTGAAGACTAAAACATTGATTTTATATTCTGACCAATGTGGTGGCCAGAACCGGAATATCAAAATGGCTACTCTTTGCCAATATATCACTAGTCATCCAGACTATATTGTGGAAAAAATTGACCATAAATTTTTTGTAAGTGGCCATTCATACTTGGCATGTGATCAAGACTTTGGGTTGATAGAAAAACAGAAAAAATTCTTTAAGAATATTTTCATACCTGATGATTGGATTGAAGTTATAAAGGCTGCAAGAAAGAAGGATCCGTTTAAAATCAGAAAAATGACAACAGAAGATTTTGTGTCGACAAAAAAACTGGAAAATAATATTACAAATCGAAAAGTCACTGCAGAGAAAGCAAAAGTAAAGTGGCTGAGTATTCAGTGGCTCCTTTACCACAAGAACCACCCATTTACAATATTTTTTAAATATTCAAATAATCCTGAGGTCTTATTTGAATCCGTAGACATAAAGAAAAGAAATTCTGTTAATATTGCTAATATGGAGCTTGACGTTTTGTATCCAGTGGGAAAACAAATAAGTGTAGAGAAGAAAAAAGATTTGATAGAACTTCTACAATACATTCCCCCTGTATATCATGATTTTTATACCAATATTAAGGCAAATGTTTCAGTACCGAATGACGTGTATGTAAATGTGCAAGAAGAAGATTGTGATTAAATGTATCAGAAATGTGTAGTATTGTAAGGATACTTTTTAATAATAAATAATTTGGACTAACTGCTTGATTTTTCTTCACTAAATCTTAAACCCCAAAAGCCAGAGTGGCCTATCTGAAAATAAATCAGTAAAATAAGGTGCCTATGGTGTAGTAAATCACTAAAAGATAAAGAATATTACTTATTAAGAGAACAAGACAGCAAAATAATGATGTAATATACTTAATAAAATAGTTAGAATTATTTTGAAATCAGGGCTCATTGTTTTTCCTTACTACTGCAAACTTGTGTTTAAGAAGTTAGGCCGCTCTGGCTCTCATGGCCTCATATAGACTTGCTGGCGTAAATGACGAAGGCGTCCGCTCTGATCTATCCCTAAATTTCTTTCAATTATGCCATCTGAACACATTATTGTATGTAGGTAGATTCTATTAAGAGTCAAGTTGTGACCACCACATTTGTGTTGGTCACAACTTGAAAACACAGACAAATTTAAAATGTAGAAAAAGTTAAATAAACGCGATAATAGTAATCTAATTAATAACAAAACGACAATTACTTTGGCTAGTATAAAATGTTAGTATGAATAGATATTTAATTGTTTTATCGACTTATAAAAGGCTACAGTCAGCATAAAACTTCTTGATAAGCCATGTGTGGGGAGGCCTTAAACACGTAAGGTCAGAGTATCATAAATTTCAATTTTCATTCGAGTTGCTATTACTTTAAGAATATAGGCTTATAGGTACCCATTAGTATTCAGAAGCTCTTTTATTATACTTACCGCTTTTCTTGACATACTCTTTCATGCGTCTTGTGTGACCTATTTGTATATCGGAGCGAGCCTTCTCATATAATTATATCCGCGGAATCTACCTTAGTAGATTCTGCTAGCCCTATGGGTATGTTTACATTCACTTTTTACGATAATGACGTACGTTGTTGTTCCCGAAAGAGCACTATAGCCATTCGTGGGATAACGAGACAGCTACACTGCAAGTTTATTACATTTGAGGTCGCTCTGGGACATATTCCACTCACCTGCTCATTCAGAGTATGTTCTTGTGTTTTTTGAATAATCTTCCTTTTAGAAGATAAAAGTGGACATGCAAATTACTCCAAAAAATTCTTCAGAGATCTTAAAAACTCTGCCAAATCATCATTATGATTTAAGCCGAAAAAACTCAAGACACAGGCGTTCCCCAAGGGTCACCACGATGAGTGGTCATGCATGGCCCGCATCCATCGGTTTCCTGCGAATTTAGCCAGGCTCATTCGGCCAAAAGTTGATGGCATGTTGAAAATTTATTTAATTAGGAGAATACGAATTCCGGTGCTCGATAAAGTTACAAGCTCCTACTAGAAAATTAAAGCAATTCGAAGTAATGCAGATGAAATTATTTAAGGCTCTCGCACTTCGATTAACTCTTTTTCAACGTTGTTTTTTGTGTTCAACAAAGTGAATTGAATCGAATTGAAAGGCAACTGGGCAACTCATTGCAATTACTTGCGTGTTTTACCGAAGTATTTATTGGTTTGCCTAGGTTTCTTTAAATGGCATGCTTTTTAACCCACTAGCTAAAGTCCACTTGCTCGCAGGACTTTTCAGAGAAAATGGTAGCCGAAGCACCTACATACCTAGAAGCTATTCTAGGTATTACGTCAAAGTTTCAGCTCGATCCGTGTTAAAATTTTCACTTTATAGGTAACAAGCATGAATCCAAACTTTTGCGTTTATAATAAAAGAATGATTGTTAACTTTCTGCTGGTCTTTAAAATGTGTAGATCTATAATGGATCGACTTTGAGTTTTGTATATCTCATTAGATTAACTTTTAGGAAGTACGCGAGCACTTTCTTTTTTTTTTTTTTCGCAAATAAATGCAAAGCGATTCTTAGCGAGAATAAAAGTATTTCAACAAAATGTGAAGTCGCTTATTGTGTAACCCATTTACAAACACATTTACACTTGAAAGCCTTTAAATGGGTTAAAATATTCGACATCATTGTTTTTATGTAAAAAGCTTGGTAGTGTTTGCAAAATCGGTTCTTTTATGCACATAGTTTTGAAATATAACTGAAAAATCGCTTCTAAAGAGCGATATGTACAGGGGCAAAATGTGACTTGCTACTGAACCAAACCAACAATGTAGAGCTTCGGCAAGCTCGAATGGGTAATGTACAACTTATAAGTGAAAGGTCTAAAGCACTGGTCATAATGTAGCATTTATAATACGCGCTATTTTCATACATTTCTAGTAATATACATTTTTGATGTTGGATAATAAGAGTAGAACATCAAAATAAATACTATCTTCTGTAGGTATCTAAGGTAAAGCTAATGATTATAGTTTGCATGAAACTTTACGATAACGAATCGTTAAAATTGCGATCAGGCTTTTCGTTTACAAAATTGCTAAATGGATTTTGGTACTTTATTTTTTCTAATCAACACTTATTATCCATAACCCTTAATTTTGAAAGTAGATCAGTTGATCTACTAGAAGTTAGAAAAGAGCAGGTCCAATAAAAAAATATAGATAGAGGCAGTGCAGTTTCGCGTATCCATATACGCAGTAAACCCTACACCTACACAAGGTTTGTATGGAAGTTGGTCGGAGTGGCTGTTCTGTTAACATTTCGAAGCCGCGGCCAGCAGCGGTGGGCAGAGAGCGCAGCAGTGACCGCAGTCGCACGCGCACCGGCGTCCGCGCACCCCACACACGCTCGCACCGGTACGTAGCACGCAACACCCGCCAAATTCAAATTCACTAACAAAAAAATACGTTTTCTTTATTTTTCTCCGTTGCGCAAATGCAGCGGCGCGTGAAAAGCCCGAATCGGCGACAATTGCAGTTGACGGATCGCCTTGAGGTTGTTGACATCGATACGGAACTGCGGTTTACGATTCGATCTTTTCGATATGTAGTTTTGCGGGTAGTGCGTGCTACAAGTCTGTCTCGACAGCCATTGAACGTTCTTGTGATCCTGAAAGTGAAATGATGGTGAACTAACGGATACTAGTGAATTTATGAGTTTTTTTTTACTGTAACTTCATAAGGTGAGTTTTTATTATAAGGCTCAATGATATTTCGCTTTCTAAAGTGTCGGCCATGAGTTGGGGCAGTCACGACCGTTTCGATAGATAATTTTGCGCCAGAAAATATTTACTCTTAATTATATCAGTGAATTGCACTGTTAAGTCGAGCGACTTGTGTAAAAACTGGTTTTATGAAAGTAAAGCTGACTGCGCCCGCTCCGGCCTTGCGACATTTCACTCGACAGAGAAAATTGAACCATTTTTGTTTTATCAACGGAATTACTTTATTAAGTGGTGATAAAATTTCTAGTCACGGAGGTCGCGAAACTAATTTACCGCTATCTGTTAGATCACAGAAGACGTGCTTCATTTGTTGTGGAAGAAGCCATCACTATGACTTAGGCCCTGCTAAGATAAACAGATACCTCTTGCCACAGTCTTGGATTAGACTTTAGGATAGACAATTGTATAAGTGATAGGTCACGTTTATATCTACAAATTTCCAACTTCTTAATTTCCACCTTGTTATCAAAAAACTCAAACTTGCATTCTGACAAATCAGTGACGTGCATTCAAGAATTTTTGGAATCATAATTCGAAAGTAATTTTCCAGTACGACATTTGCGATTGGTCAACTGACTCAAAGATAGATTTTATCGCTCGGTTCATTCTTGGTCCTTTGTGTAGGTGCAACTGTACAGTGGCAATACCTTGTAAAACGGACCTTGAGGTAACAATTAAACGCTTTTAATCAAAAGTTTTGAGATAATCGCGATTAAAGCTAGAGATTAATTCTAAATTATGTCTTTGATTATGCCTCGCATTATGTCACATGTAGAGAAAACAATTTTTGAAAACAAATGTAGCCTCTATTGCTGGAATAACGCCGCAATGGTTGACTCCTATTAAAGTATACATAATAATATAAGAATTAAAAGTACTTAGCTGTAAAAAATACACGCAAATTCTTCGCCGGGCAAGTTTCTCGGCCGCTAACCGATTAAATGCAAATCAAATAAAAGTAAATCTGGTAGCGCGATTGTTCATATAGAGCACGCACTCGCTTTCTATGATCGCCACGGAATGTCGCCACTTACCATATTAGATTACCATTTCAGATGATTGATATATTTTTTTTTTATTTATGCGCTCATCAGTGGAGGGCTATGTCCAGCAGTGGACTATTATAGGCTGTTGATGATGATGATGATAGATTTATTCGATGGTATTTTTGCAAAAGGTAAAAAAGGTTGTAAATAGTTTTATATGTCTTAATTTAGGACAAATGTTTAAGTAAATTTTACGTTTTTAATCAAAAAAACTTATTCCGGATGTTTTGGGTATTTTAAATGTATTATTAAAAAATATCTGTGTAATAAGTATATGTTCTAAGTATATCATTCATCTAGTATCCATAACATGTAAGCTCTGTTTAGTTTAGAGTTAGATAGAAAAACGAAAATAATTTAAATTGTTTCTACGCTTGGCTTTTTACTTGTGCGACCATAATATGTGGTAATGTAATTTTTACAATATTACTGAAAACGGACAGTAAAAAATTAAAGGGAAATAAAGTTTTGTTTACGTTATGTACATATGTACATACTGAACCAATTTAGCTGCAAAAATATATGAACAATAATAATAATAATAGATGATGCTATAGGTATGGATGGTCCAGCATTATTTATTTATCCGCTGATGTGATTTGTTTCTTTGGAATTCCTGTCATAAGGATAGAATTCCCTAATTAAGGTAACATACTAGCGGTACGCCCCGGCTTCGCACGGGTATTTAACTAAAATTGAATTTTTCATGCGGATCCCTAAGTTTTTTGGAAATATTCTATAAATCAGTGAAAATCTTTTTTCTTTATAATATTAGTATAGATACAGATATGACATGTGTTTTAATCAGAGGTGAACCTTAAATGAACAGACAAAACGACAATCGTCACAAAAGTGGTTTGTTAAGGATCCGGCGACGGATGGATTTCCCATACAAACGTAGTACCAAAAAAGATTTGTAATTTGATGATAGTATAACCACGGTTTGCTACTTTTTGTGTTAGAATGGTATATATTTTCTGCCACAAGCTTTTTTCTAAAATACTTATCAATGCAATTATTAAGAAAACATGTCTTCTTTGATGTAAAAACACAGTCAGAATTAAATTCATTTCAGAACAAAATTTGGAAATAGTTTTTTGCAGGAACCTCGATAAATAGTATTTTAATACAAATAGCACACCATGGTAAAAATGAGCTAAAATAGTAATTAGTTTTGGTACATACATTTGTATGGGAAATACATCCGTCGCGGCAGCTTTAGCGGAAAAATAATTATTTTCGAGACGTAATAATTACGCAACAGCGATGGTAAACCACAAACGTAACAATAGACAACGGGGTTATTATTCACGGGAAATTCGTTCGAAATATATTTTTAGCAATCGTTCTTGAAATGTATAGAAGTAAAACTTAGGTATCGTATTTTTAAACATATATTAGGTCCTTACATATAAAATTGGCGTTTTGTATGGGAGGAACAAAAAGTCGAATATTTTTTAATATAATATATTTAATTAATCAAAGTATGAACCATTATTTTCTATGCACTTTTGCCATCTTATAGGTAGTTCATTGATCCCTTTACTAAAAAAACCAGTCGGACGGGAATCAATAAAATCTTTGAAGGCGATTTGGACTGCCCCATCGGAGTTGAATTTTTTCCCTTGCAAGAAGTTATCCAAATTTCGAAAAAAATGGTAATCTGTTGGAGCAAGGTCCGGGGAGTTCGGAGGATGTCTTAGACTTTCCAATTGAAGCTCTTCTAATTTAGTAGCCGTCTGTTGCGCAGTGTGTGGTCTAGCGTTGTCGTGAAGCAGCAGTGGCGTGGAGCGATTGACCAGCCTAGGTTGTTTAGCCGCTAGCTTTTCCATCATGGTTTGCAATTGCTGACAATAGACATCAGCCGTAATAGTCTGGCCAGATTTGAGAAAACTGTAATGAACAATACCGGCACTAGTCCACCAAACGCTTACAAGTAACTTTTTTGGGGTTAATTTTCGCTTGGGGCAGGATTTGGCTGGCTGGCCAGGATCCAACCATTGCGCTGAGCGCTTCCGATTATCGTAAAGAACCCATTTTTCATCACAGGTAATGATTCGGTTTAAAATACCTTCATTATTGTGCCGGTTTAGTAATGTAACGCAGCAGTCGACGCGCGTTTGCCGGTTTGCTTCAGTCAATTCGTGAGGTACCCACCTTTCAAGCTTTTTAATCTTCCCAATTTGCTTCAAGTGAATTAAAACAGTTTTATCACTAACACCGCAGCCTGCAGCTAACTCGGACGTGGTTTGCGATGGATCCGCTTCCACAATAGCCTTCAACTCTTCATTATCAACTTGAGTCTCAGGCCGTCCACGGGGCTTGTTCTGCAAGTCGAAATTTCCAGAACGAAAACGTTGGAACCAAAAACGAACTGTGTTTTCTTTTGCAACACGACCGCCATACACATCATTCACCCTTCGAGTTGTTTCCGCAGCACTAGTGCCACGGCGGAACTCGTACTCGTAAATAATGCGATATTTTAAGTTTTCCATTTTGTAAAATGAGTGACGCAAACAGAAAAAAACAGAAGAAAAAGAACAAATGAATGACGATCATCGAAGCACAAATACATGAGTCTATAGCTGTACAAATTTGAATTTGGAATTCCTTACCAAAGAGGAGAAATTTGTGATTAAAGTGGCCAGTACGAAAAACGCCAATTTCATATGTAAGGACCTAATATTTTACATAATATATTTTTTTTTAATTTATAAATTAGAAAAAAAAATTCAAAACTAAATATTAAATTTGTATAAAGTACTATATTATATAGGGCCAATACTAAAAATATCTTTGTGTTTGGTGGGACTGTCAATGGAGACGTAAATAGTTTAAAGTATATATGTATCTCCGTTATCTAACGTACCCATGTTAGTAATTTTGGATCGGTTTTTCTTTAATTAATGTCAGATATGAGTAGAGTACAAAGGTCATATTTATTGAAATAAAAAAACATTATTTAAACTTTCTAGTTGACACGATTAAGGTCATTGTTGAACATTTGTTGAACTACCTCTACATAGCTTCTGTAAAATAGCAGCCTATGGATATTATCATCAAGGTCAATCAGTGAAACATATTGTTTCACCTACCTATGTAGATATTTATGTATGATTATGTTATTATATTAAAGATTGAAGTATGGTTATATAGTATGATTATATTAAAGATTGAAGTATGGTTATATAGTATGATTATATTAAAGATTGAAAACCGGACAGAAAAAGCGAGACCATAAGGGTTTCGAAACCGGTCTCTTGAAGCCTAAAAAGCACCAATGCTTCTTAATTTTTAAATTAAGCGCTCAGTAGACTGCTAACCGTCATTACAAAAAAAAGGGAGTTGTTCCGGTCAGATCCCCCTTGTTCTGATCCACCTTTCATGATTATTATTAACAATTTCCAGACTGATCCACCTATTATTTTGTTCGTCCGAACGGATCCACCTAAATTTCGATAAGAAAGTGGTCACTTATGCATTTTAAATTCATATTATTATTGATTAATTTTATCAGTTTTAAGATTTTTTTGCATTAAACCTGTGTAAAACTCATTATTCATTAAAGAACAAAAGTAAAAATACCTAAGTGTTGAGACGGCTAATTACATTCTTCGCATATTTTTGATTCAGCCTTATACGAGTTTTTCGAAAGTAATTATGTGGAGAACGGTATTAGTATTAATTTTGGAATCTGAATAAGGATCTAAACTTTCGCTATTTCGAGTATTTCGATTTCGTCTGACGAGTCACCGGAGAACGAGCTGATTTTATCACAAAGTACTTTTCTGATTCGGTCGGTTTTCCATTTTAAAATAAATTATGGGACCATTGCGAATCATTCTCCATACAAAACAATTTTCAAAATCGGGTAGCTATTACCCAACTAACACTTAGGCGCTAAGACAAGAGCTATATTAGATGTATAAGAGCGCTAACCAGATCTTACAGTTATTAATAAGTGTTACTATTTGGAGTTAGAGCGCATTTACTGACTATTACTCCTCTATACCCCCGAATTGGGCACACTTTTATATCGCCTTGGGTTATTTAATGGCTGTACAACAGAGTTACAGATTTGGTTTAGAGGTATAATAGAGCTATTAGAGAGCTATAATAGCGAAAACTGAAACTACAAGAGATAAAAACGCGATAAATAAGCGGAAGTTAAGTCCTTTAGTGGTACAATAGATTAATATAGCGTTTATTAACTCTTTGGGTGCTTTGAGGGCTGCAAATAGGTGACTACTAACTCTTTAAGGGGAACAACAGAACTACAACGTCACTCACTATGTCTTTAGGTGGAATGAGGGTGGCAAATGGGTGATTATTAACGCTCTGAGCTCCAAAAGGTATCTATAAGAGCTATAAGGTTCTTAAATTTTAACATCACGATATTCTTTTTTTTATCAACAGAATAATTACTTCTAGTTTTGTGTGCGTAAAATGTTTAGATATTTATTAATCCAAAAGGGCGCCTCGTTTGTGAAACTGAAATGAAATCGTTTAGTTCCAACTTATTGACTACAGGAGAGGTTGATTTTTCACTGCGAACGTAAGTACATTGTGATTAAGTATATGTATTATTAACAAATTATTCAAGCGCCCGATGACTAATGTCTCTTTACTGAAAATAAACAATGTATTAGATATGGAGTAACATAAAAGTTTTCGAAGAATCGAATAAAACATTGTTTATTCCAGTTTAAAGTATCGTGCTAGTCGTAATTAATACACATAATGAAGCATAAGTAAAATACTTTATATAAATCATAGTTGCTTCTGTTTTTATAACCTTAGTCAGATCAATTCGCAACCTTTAAATGGTGGGCAAACAAATTTAGGGATCCGTAGTACTGTCTGTCCGTAGCTTTTTGAGTGACATTCATTACACTTCTATTTTACAGTAACGCGAAAGTAACGCATACTGCTACTTTAAAACCACTCAAAAATAAGAAAAAGGTCCTTTATATTATGTTTATGTTTAAAATTTATCAATTATTTAGAAATCAGATATAGATTTCTGTGTTAGGCTTATAAGTACTTATGATAGGATGCCGGCATAGGAGATTCAATTTTATGTATATATTTTATTCACTGTATCTTTTCTCTCTCCTCTCATTCATCTCCATCATCCTCCTTCATCTCCTCTTTTCAGTGACGTCATGAAATAACTTGTATTTTAATTTCAGAATGCCGTACACAACAATTGTACAAACTATAGAAAAAGGAAAATATGTGCTGTGTACTGCATGCTCCATCGGATCCATGAAAACATAATAATAGTACTAAAATGGCCTAAATGCAATGCGTTAAAACTTGTAAAATCTACAAACACCTTATTACAACTTGATGGGCGACGAATAAAGTGTCAAGTAAAAATAAGAAATATTTCAACTTATGCAGAAGCTGAACGCGAATTAGATTTTTTGTTATAACGATATGAAAACGTGTAAAACTTGACAAAAAAAAAACAAAGAGAAAGATGATGTTGATAAAGGACTTGATAAGTCGGAAGGCGGCCTCTGCAAAAGAGACCTACTAGTACAAGCTGTAGGTCTGATTGTGAATGATATGATACAAATTAATAACCTCTTGATCTTGACTATATTTTTATTGATTTATTACTATAAATCTTGATGATAAGCTGAATTTCATGAATCTTTATCAGATAATTTTTTTGCTTTATAGTTTTTAAATGACAAATATAAGGATTCAGTGTGATAAATAAATATATTTGAATATGATTCATTTAAAGAAAAACTAAGTTAATTTACTTTGTATAAAAGAATAAAAGAAATGTGATTGAAATATTGTGTTTAATTTGATTTATTATTTAGAAAATTATGTACGGGACCCAGATTGACATTTTCGCAGAAAACTCCCGCTTGACTACTTCTAGTACCTACTATCACTTCGCCATTGCTCTGATATCAACAAGTGAACAAATAAGGGTTACAGAAGAGGTATTGAGATCTATTACTCTACCTAAACCTATACAGAAGTGACATTAGGCACTAGAAGTTCTATGATAGCGAAAAATGTTCCCACTGTTGCAACTTTAAGTAATATAAGAGAGTATTGTACCTCTTTAGGTATTTGGTGCTATAATAACCATTGTATAAGTAATTATTGCTTTTGTACAACTTTTAGTTCTTGGCAAGAGTTCGTTAGCGCTTGCATAGCACTTTGGGGGGTTGTAGTCAGTGCTTACTTCTTATTTAGATTCTATGGTTGTAAGATTCACTTACAGCTATAAAACAAGATGCTTAGCCTGTATTATAGCGTTACAAATTGCTGCTGTATGTCTTTAACCTTTAAACTCATCTTGTTATTACCCTTAAAACTATGCTGTATAGCTCACAGTGGAATATTTTGTTAGACTACACTCTTATGTTGCCAAAAGTTGTTATTGCTGCTGCTATAGCACCTTTATATCACGTTAAGGTCTAAAATAAGCTCTAATTGACGCCAAATTGTTTGTTGGGTAGGTAACATAATTTAGTTAAAACTGGAAATAAACGCAGGCAGCAGCCGAAATGAAAACCTCCTATTTTAAAGACAGTTGATATTTTTTTTTTCTTTATGCTTGTCGCAATTTATGATGAATACAGGAAAGTGAAAAACGTTGTAAGTTATCTATATCTATATCTATACTTCTATACTAATATTATAAAGAGGAAAGATTTGATTGTTTGTTTGTTTGTATTTTTTTTTGTTTGTTTGTTTGTTTGAATTGAATAGGCTCCGAAACTACTGGACCGAGATAAAAAATTCTTTCACCATTAGAATCCTTAATTTTCCGTGATGAACATAGGCTATATAATATTTTCAAAAAAGTTAGGGATCCGCATGAAAAATTCAATAATTGAACCGTGGGCTGTATATTCAACCTCTTTTTCTATTATGGCGCGTCAGAATAGAAAAAGAGGTTGTATAGCGCACGGTGCTTGCTTTTTCTCTACGGCCAGTGTCAGTTTTGGAATGTCGAGTCAATGTCAAAAACCCCAATGCTGTTAAAAAAAGTAAAGATCCGTATGAAAACTGTGAAACCCATCGTTTTAGTGTGTATAATTTCTGAAATTTTTATTTAATACCCGTGCGAAGCCGGGGCGGACCGCTAGTAATAATATTATAAAGAGGAAAGATTTGATTGTTTGTTTGTTTGTATGTTTGTTTGTTTGTTTGTTTGTTTGAATTGAATAGGCTCCGAAACTACTGGACCGAGTTAAAAAATTCTTTCACCATTAGAATCCTTAATTTTCCGTGATGAACATAGGCTATATAATATTTTCAAAAAAGTTAGGGATCCGCATGAAAAATTCAATAATTGAACCGTGGGCTGTATATTCAACCTCTTTTTCTATTATGGCGCGTCAGAATAGAAAAAGAGGTTGTATAGCGCACGGTGCTTGCTTTTTCTCTACGGCCAGTGTCAGTTTTGGAATGTCGAGTCAATGTCAAAAACTCCAATGCTGTTAAAAAAAGTAAAGATCCGTATGAAAACTGTGAAACCCATCGTTTTAGTGTGTATAATTTCTGAAATTTTTGTTTAATACCCGTGCGAAGCCGGGGCGGGCCGCTAGTTTTGTTATAAGTAGAGATCGGATATTCTAATGCATATTTACCTAAAGTTAATATTTGGCTAACAAAGTATGGAAGCGGCTTCTTAGGATACCTTAATTAAAAATAAAATCCCGGGATTCTGGGATTGCATAAATAATAATCGGATATATACAGGGTGCCACGTTACTAGCCGAAAGGGGTGATTCTGGGCGCCGGGGTCAATTGTGAAAAATCTTTTATATGAAGAAAATAAAAGTTTTTCCTAAATTCCTCATTAATGCGATGCACTTAAAAACTCGAAACTGAAAAAAAAACCGGTAATATTTGGCTAAAATTAGGTACTAACATTAAAAAACATTTTTTTTTGTGCAAATTTACTATTTATATTAAAAGTTTTTGGATTTAAAAGAAAACAAAACAGCATGTTTTTGAATAAATAAAGTACACACAAGTGTTTACAAAAGTTGCCACTTCTGGCCGTCGGCCATACAAACTCAAGCGCGGTTTGGTAAGCGGTATTTTGATTGAACCTTGCCAAAAATATTTTACTTATTTTTGGATTTTTGGCATGGTATAAATTTAGCCTCTTTGGTCGTTTATTAAGGTTAAATAAGCAGGATTTGACATTTGTCACAAATTTCGTCCTGAAGAGTAAAGCAATCATTACGTTGTAACAGTGCAATTGTCATTCGCATCGCTTTAATTTGAATTTCCTGGGATCCCGGGATTTTTAGACAAAGAAAAATCTGAATTTCTCGGGACTCGGGATTTTTCGATAAAAAGTGCTTTGACGTTTTCTGGTCGTTTTCTATATAATTACTCGTATAATAAAAAATATCTATAAATTTTAATTATAACGTATTATGTATATCAGTCATCTAGTACCCATAACACAAGCTCTGCTAAGCTTGGGGCTAGATGATGCTGTGTGGATTGTCCAGAATTATTTATTTATTTTATAAACATTAACACGTTGAGTTACATTATTGAAGTTTTCGTACGGATCCCTTTATTGAAAGATAAAAAGTGCTTTCCATAATAGCCAACCCCTCAACTTTAGGTAAATATGCATTAGAATATCCGATCTCTAGTTATAAGTTTGCTGTTCATTCACAAAGAAAAACTTTAACGTGTTGATTTTATGCGCTTTCGATTGTGCTGTATTTTAACTTGACCTACTAAAGAACTGGGTTCACGTTTTCAGAACGTTTCATCTAAAAAATTATTTATTAACAATTTCATCGGTTTGATTATGGTTAAGTAGAAAAATATGAAATCAGACAGCAAGTAACCTATATGAGTTATCATCATTATTCTGGATCCAGATCCAGATTCAAGCTCTGGAGCTTGAATTGATTCAATTCATCTTTAAATTTTAGAGATCTTTACTCATGAAATAAATAAATATAAATCCAGTGTACATTCTTCCTAGACAATATTAAACATAAATTAAAAACGTTTTAGCGTTATGCGCTTTTTAAGCTTATTAAAATAAACAGAATGAAGGAATAAGCATTTGTAATCTTATTTCAAATTCATAAAAGCTTTTTTAAATAAATAAATATAATATATGCTTAAAGCGATAAAACTTCTTGCAATACATATTTTTACAAGTAAAAAAGAATATAATATTGGTCGCTGAACTAAATAAAAATACATATAAACCTATTTATCATTGGGTTGTAAGTTAGAAAAGAAACGTGAATCATTCAAGTTTATTTATCTAATAGAAGTTGAACGACCGTGTGAGTCTGGAACGTCTGTCGTCATATTTACGCTGCGTTACGTTAGCGAAAGTGTCATCGATATGTTAAATTAATATAAACAAGATCCGTCAAGCACGAGTTTAAGTCGCGCGCCAAGGGTTTCGAGGTTTGTTCATTTATTTATAGGTTTGTATACATAAATACCAGTCACTTCGTAGATTAGGGAGCAGCGCTGCAGCGGTGCAATTATGCTAAAATCTCCAATTCCCATTGAATGGGCCATACGAGGAGACTGAGCATAAACGATTTCGGACCAGTACTACGTATGCCAGTATTAAAAATACATTCACCTTCTGGCGGGATGGATCGACGACAGAATTTAACGTCAAGATTTAACCTATATCAAAGTCAACTGTCAGATAACTCACACTTGACAATTTTTAGCTCGATTGCAGCAAATCTTATTAAAAATTATAAACAGTAACAAAAAAAGCTCAGGTGTGAGTAACAAGTTTATCGTTTAACAAGTAAAGTTTAACGAGAAGTAACAATTTAAAAAACATTGAAATTCGTGATATTTTGACGTTGAAAAGTTTGTCGTTTGTACCGTGTGATGGAAACCGAAATCGCGTTTCCTCGGATGGCGATCCATCGAATGGGAAAGGTATTTTACCGTAATCGCAAGGCAGGTACTAACCATGTTTATACTCTTATAAATGTATTTCAAAAAAAGTAAATGTAGGTACAAACTGTTACCTTTCATATCCCATTTAACCTTGTAGGTCTCTTGAAATTTCGACATTACAATTTGTAGTGAAAATTTAAATTCCGTTTTGAATTTATTTTGTGGAATCGGAAGAAAGTTATCAAAAGCTTTATAACAACTAAATGTTGCCATCGTTCTACAAACTAATTTTTATGCTGCTTACGGCTTTGCTCACCACCATAGCCACTGTTTTACAAAGTGACTTCCTAATCCTTTTCCTTCTAAAAGTTCTACTTCTACTCTAACCTATTTGCCTTTGTACCAAACATTTAAAAGCATAATTAAAGTTTTATTGCTAGAAGCATAGGTTTAGGAGACTGGCACTGTAAAAGGAAGCGTAAGAGAACCTGAGCTAGAATGATGATGATTAAAGTGAGTTCATCAGCATATTCTGACAACCTCTGTGGCGCGGTGGGCGTAGGTCCACCTGCACGCAGTAGGATGTGAGTTCGATTCCCCCATCAGAAGAAATGTTTGCACGATCTGCAGATATTTTTTATTCCGGATAAATTGATATTTGTTTTTATCGTTTTCTAAAATATTAAAGAGTATCTATATCTAGGTAAAAATATAATTATTGTATTAAGTAAATCAGTCATCTAGTACTCATAACACAAGCTCTACTCAGCGTGTGGCTCGATGATGCTGTGTGTTGTCCAGTAATATTTATTTATTTATCTGAATAAATATGTTACTACCTACATATCTACCTATATATCAAGAATAGGTCTGTGTCCTAAGGCGCATACAGCACCTAAACTAGCGCCACCACCTACTTTATGTTATTGAAGTTGCCCTTGGTGGCCACCAAAATCTATTTTCGTATCTCTTCCTAAACTAAATAGAATAAAACTATTACAGAGGCATTAAAAAAAAGCTTATGATAGGTATCACAAACTGGACGATGGATTTTTAAAAAATCCTTTGTTAAACAGAATAATAACATAAAGTAGGTGGTGGCGCTAGTTTAGGTGCTGTATGCGCCTTAATGGTAACATAACATTGCAAGTAGTTTAGCTGAAAGGTCGTGTCTATTTGCCCCAAGACAACTTCCTAACATTGTATTGGTTCATTATCCAGTAATTATTTTAATCTAGCTCTTAGCATACAAAGCATCCTTATTGAAGTGTCAAACATATCAGTAGAATCTTATGTGCCAAAATTGTTCCATAAGGGAACACAATACAATATTGTTCAACTTGCACTAAAGTAATATCGAGGTCATTATTTGGAGGTCTTTTGTTTTCGGTTCTGAATTATTTTGATAAATTTACAATCTTTCGAAAGCTTTATCAAAAGTTATTGCAAATCTTAATGGTTTTTATTAAAACGAATTTATTGAATATGCTTTTGTCTCTCAGAAAACTTTTTTTTATCTCCAAATAACATTTAAATTTTTTGGGTACATATAGTATAGTATGAAATATAGTACATAAGTTAGAATATCAATAATTGACGATCATTAACTAACTTAAAAAAAAAAGGAAAAAAGTAGATTTAGAATTCGGTAAGCTTTTTAACGAATGTTACTCCTTTTCCTTTTGCACAGATTATAATTAATGAAGCCAATATGGGCCCTATTTTCGTTTTATTCATGGGGAATACGTTTCATTTATTTATTTTTAAAAAATTTGCACCACAAAGGGTTTAAAGGTTGGGTTAATGCCGAGACAAATTTTATACAGATGGTCTGTGAGCAGGCGCTTAAAACAAACTAGTATTACAAAAGAAAAGTTTCGTAACCAAAAAAATTTAAAAAAAAATGTCATCTATACTAATATTATAAAGAGGAAAGATTAGATTGTTTGTTTGTTTGTTTGTTTGAATTGAATAGGCTCCGAAACTACTGGACCGATTTGAAAAATTCTTTCACCATTAGAATCCTAAATTTTCCGTGATGAACATAAGCTATATAATATTTTCAAAAAAGTTAGGGATCCGCATGAAAAATTCAATAATTGAAACGTGCGCTGTATATTCAACCATTTTTCTATTATGGCGCGTCAGAATAGAAAAAGAGGTTGCGCACTGTGGTTGCTTTTTCTCTACGGCCAGTGTCAGTTATGGAGTGTCGAGTCAATGTCAAAAATCCCAATGCTGTTAGAAAAAGTAAGGGATCCGTATGAAAACTGTGAAACCCATCGTGTTATTGTGTATAATTTCTGAAATTTTTGTTTAATACCCGTGCGAAGCTGGGGCGGGCCGCTAGTATAAAATAAAACAAATTAATTTCTTCGAGCGCTTGTTTTTGAAATTGTATATTAAATGTCAATGCTTTAGGAATATTTCAAATCAATTTTGACGGCATAATTGATACGGCAATAGTTATGGATCTTTGCAAAACGGGAGAGCTATTAACGTGTTAATCTATTGTAACAGCTCAAGATAAGAGCCAAGGTAATGTCGGCAGGATGGCGAAAATATTCCGAATTAAAGTAATAAGCACCTACTAACATAGTAACCTATGGTTTCTTTGTATTTTTATCTGGGGATGTGGCCAGTTTAGATATATTCGGTCAAGGTGGGGTTTTGGCAGTCGATTAAGATTGAAGAATCATCATAAGATTCATAAGATAGAAGTCACGAATTATGGAAGTGCACTAGTAAATTGACGGTGGAGAACTTTACTAATAATTATTCTAGATAGAGAAAAGAGCTACTTAGGTAGTAGCTCTTTTAAAGTCAAACCGAATATGCTGTTTAAAAATATTACCAGTAAGATTTGTCGGAGTTACGATCAAAATAGGTATTTCTCACTAAGAACATTCCTTAATAGCTGTTCCAAATAAAAGTAAAAATTAACTGCACGCTTTTAATCTTCAAATTAACCAACAGGCAGTAGAAGCATTGTTAGAATTATTTAAATTCGAATACAAATGACCGTTAGGTTAGATAAAAACGTAAAATATACGTTTTAATTTAGCCGAACTGCTATACTAGGTGTTTGTCGGAAGTAGAACATTGAATTTATTCGTAGAATGTTAGGTAAGACGTTACACTCTGATAGTGTAATGAAATATTCAATCTGAATGTTTTGGCTTCTTACTTTAAATTATTTAGTATAATAACTAAACCCCACTTGAACAAAGATTTTTAAGTTTGACGTATTTTATTTGCCTATTCAATTCAAATAATTCTTACCATCCAAAGGTTGCATGGTGAGATCGCTTCTAAGCGATAAGGCCGCCTTTTGTACTTGTATTATGAAATGTCGTTTTCTTTTCGGGTGTACAGTAAAGTATTTTTGTATTGTATTTGTATGGTTTGACAACTTCCTAATTGTAGTGGGCTTTATGTTCACACACACAATAACACCAAATAATTCATTTATCTATGATTGATTACCAAGACGTGTAAGCCTAAAGTGTAAGCGTAAATTAACGCGATAAATGAACGGGTACGAATCATAAAAGAAAATAATGGAATTCATCCCAACGCCATACTGAGTTCGGCTCCGAAGCGAGAGGTCATTATTTTTAGTATCGGTGCTACCTCTTGCGTGCGCGGCGGCACGAAAGATCCTGACAACTGACAGGCGACTCCTAGAATTACCATTCGACATTCTTCCAATTAGTTTTTATGCCCATGACATTATTACCTACTACCGGTTACTGCGTGCTGATTCGATAACAATGCCCATTTCGATACCGATAATAAAATGTCAATTGACAAATTATAAATCAAAAATCTATATTGACATTTTGACATCTTTTTCATGCATTTGATCGATAGATGTTAATTAACCTTAAAATAATTTAGATTGTTGATATTTTCTGCTGATGTTTTTAAAATTTTCTTATGTTGAACATAAGAAAAATGTTAGAGATATTTGTATTCATGGTATAAAATATGATTGGTGTTTTTTAAAATTTACCACTTATATTATTATTGCAACTACGCCTCCATTCCATGACTTGAAATTTCCATGAACTGGAATATACAGGAAAGTGGCAAATCAGAAACATATAAAATCAAGAACGTAGAGGTTTTCTGCTTTTCTATAAACATTCACTTGCAATAACAGTCTGCAATATCAACACATGAATTTTTACGCAACCAACAATACTGTCGCATTACCTCAATTCTTTCTTATGAAAGTCCATTGTCTTTCAGTGGGCACTAGCATCATTCAAAAGTAGGCTGAAACAAAAAGCCGAAGCGTAGCGACCGAGACGGCATTTACCTGCAAGTCGGTTACATTCACAACGATGACGGGTTATCGGAGCCTAAAGATACCCCATAAAGCCATAACGATCTTTGTGGCGCAGATTTAATTTTGAAAACTATATCATGTTATCTAGTGATATGTCAAGCACAAGTATTAAAAGGCTAACAACATCAACATCAACATCACCAGCCTATAATAGTCCACTGATGGACATAGGCCTCCCCTAATGAGCGCCATAGATGGCATCATTATGTGGGGGTTATTGCCCATAATCCCCACGCTGGGCATGCGGGTTGGGGATCGCAGTTCGGTGTAGTTGTTCTGCAGAAGGCGCTGCTGCCCGCCCCTCGCTGTGTTTCCCTTAGTCGCCTCTTACGACACCCACGGGAAGAGTTGGGGTGGTGAAATTCTATGCCGGCACCACACGGCAAAGGCTAACAAGCGCTTTATAATAGCAATGCGCGATCTACCTGTCCGTAATGCAAAGGCACATATTATTTATTTATTTTATTTATCTATGTTACGGTTATACTACTCTAGTCTCCCAATGCGTACAAAAACAATCCATTTTCCATTTTAACAAATCCTTTTGTATTTAGACCCTTCTCTATGTCCCCAAACAAAACGGCGCGGTTTGTCAATACCATTTTCCTTTGAGCAATATTAATACAATACCAAAATAAAAAAATATTTTAACACATTGAACGCCACTATACTTTCCTTATGGGCCGACGTCGATTCGCGATTTCGGCAAATTTTACAACCTATATTTTATTGACTCATATGATTCAAAATAGTCAAAAACCCCGATTTAAATTATTATTTCTTATTATTATCAAAAGAAATACCAAAATAATTGCTGTCGCTCACCGGTGACCACCACGGCGCACGCCGTTGGAAATCTGAATTTCCTCCCCGCGGGGCCGTGGGGGTCACGGCGCCGGCCACACTGACTGGTTTCATTTATGCGCCAAATATTCAAGTAAAAGTGATTGCCCTAAATATAATAAAACGTTTTCAAATATTTTCTAATAAAAAATATATTTTGTACACCCTCTTTCATTTTAAAACCACATCTTGTGTACTACTTGTGTAAAAATTGTTAAAGTCATTTTTTATACAGTGTCGAAATGGTGTGAATTCAAGTTCTGCAATTATAACAACTTTTAACGGAGTTGGGGAAAACCCGGATTAAGGGAAGTTGACGATTCCGGATGCAAAGTAATTTCAAGGTCGCTCAACAAACTGCCTGCTGGTAAATTATCTTCGTTATCTATAAATCGATCCGATTTATAGATAACGAAGATAATTTAAGTATGGATGTATGGATGTATGGAAGTATGGAAGTATGGAAGTATGTATGGATTATGAGTAGAACGTAAGTTATAGACAGAAAACAAAAGTAAACGGACTTTTAACTAAGTGACTTTTGTTCGTTGCAAATCTGCTTTCAGTGTAAATGCAGTTTTCTGAAGCGTACAAACCGAAACGGTATTTCTGGGACAACATATTATATCGTTCCGAATTTTGCACAACATGTTACGTAAACGATTAAAATTGTTATGGTTCTAAGTGCAAAATGGTCCACAACAGCTAAATAGTCACTTATATGCATATTATACATTGCTTAGTTAGGCGTCATTATACCTACATTGCTTATTATACATTGTCGTTATTATACATTGCTTAGTTAGGCGTACTTTACTGAGCTACATACCTACTTTATTAAATAAAAATACTACCTTTCTCTCTATAATATCTTCTCAAAAAATGAATAAAGTATTTATATTCCAAAAAGGTGTAAATCACTGCAAGCCCGCACGGGCCGTTGAGTTATAAGAGCCATACATAACTGTTTCCTATTCAGCAATCAACAAAGACAGTTTCGCCATTCAATGATTTAAAACCTTAGTGTTTCCAACATCCAAAACCAGTCCGAATGAAGCAGAACGGCTCTCCTTTTGGTTTATTCACCTGGCAGCCTCGGTGTTCCAATAAAGTGTAATGTGGACATAATTGGGCAGTTACTTTCACTGATGACTCTTGCTTTCGTTTGCGTCAGTGTCGATGTGTAAACATGATAAGATCTTATTTCCGGCTGATTTAAACTATTTAGCTGAATATAGTGTTACCGACGACTTACCTATTGATGAAGAGTATGTAAAAGGTGGAGTTTTCTCGATTTTCGTCTCGCCCTCTTATTTGAATATAAGTAAATTATGTGTCTCTTTCCGTAGTCATTAAAAAAAATCTTTTGTATGTCTATAGAAACACAGATGATCATTATGATAATTAACTTTTTTTGTTACATACTTATATTATCAATGAATCCATAAAATTTTCAGTGATAACTAAATATTATAAAGACCCGATTTCATAAATTCTTTCACCAGCAGTGTGTGTAAAAATTCATAATTTTTGTTAAATACCCGTGCGAAGCATGGGCGGACCGCTAACTCGGTCTTCGTATGAATCTTAAATTCACAGGCTATTCTTGAATCTAAAATAGTCTTTAGTAAAATGAATCAAGCTTTAATGTACAACAAGGTACCTTGAGTGTAGTAATGACAGCGCAACAATTAGCGCACAAAACAGTCGTATTACTACACTGGCCGCTCCACATGGCATATAGGCGCGGACGAAAGCCGTTGCGACAGCGAACGCATTTTACCGGTCAATGGCTATCGGGAAATGCATGCATTTAATTGAGTTTTCAAATCTACTAGCTACCACAGTTTTAGTTACGTTTATTTGTTGTGTTTTCTAATGGAATAGATAGAATACTTAACATTTGTCTATCAACATCACGCAACGCACGGTTTGCAATTCTGTTTGAGTTTATAGATTCAGATTCAATAACTTTATTTCTTTAGGCTTACAAAATAAGCAATTAGACAAGTCAAATTTCAAACAGATTAATTATTAAAATAAGAAATAATTGGTTATTGATTTCTCTTCACTTCAATTTTTTGTCCACTAGTGGAAGAAGTGAAAAAGAAACCACTAGTACATTCATATATAACTTGTGTCTAATACAATTTTTGTTTTGCCTATCTAAATCTAGTTTAATGTGATTTAGATACATGTCAATAGTTATTTAAATTGGTACCAAAAACTAAGCACAACATTCAGTTTCTTACATGCTATTGTTGGTGTGGAATGGAGCGACATCTGGCCAAGCATTAGTATCATTAACGTAATCATCTATCGAGTAAAATGCTTAATAAGGTTTTGTTTTATGTATTGTTTAAATTTACGAATAGGGAGCTCAGTTGCTTCAGATGGAAGCTTATTATAGAAGCGCACGCAATTTCCCATAAATGACTTCCCTACCTTATGTAATCTGTACGATGGGATGACTAATTTGTTTTTATTTCTTGTATTTCTAGCGTGAACATCACAGTTTTTCAAAAAGTTGTCTCTGTTTTTATGCGTATACATTAAATTTTCATAGATGTATTGCGATATTACTGTCAAGATATTTATTTCTTTAAATAATTCTCTCAAAGAATCGAAGATCGATCAAAGATCGCACGGATCACCCTTTTTTGAAGTATAAAGATAGTCTGTATGTCCGCCGCCTGTCCCCATAGCAAAATACTATACGACATAATACTATGGAAGTAACTGAAATAAACTAACCTAGCTGTATCTTCATCGGTAATATATCTAATTGTTCGAACTGCATAGGCTGCTGAACTAAGTCTGCCTGCGAGAGCATCAATTTGCGGTCTCCATTGCAGAGAGGAATCAATATGTAGCCCTAGGAAAATGGTAGAGTCTACAAGAGGAACTATCTCATCCCTTAGCATAATTTTAGTAGGGAAATCTCTTTGGTAACATGAATTTTATGCATTTGGTTTTTTTAGCATTGAGTAAGAGATTATTGGCGGTGAACCAATCTAGTATTTGTGAAAGAGAAGTACCTATTTACATCGTCATAATTATATTTATTTCTGTCAACTTTCAAAACCAGCGAGATATCATCAGCAAATAAGACTATATCATAAAAATCTTTTGCTAAAAAAGGGAGATCATTTACATAGACTAAAAATATAATATTGATCCTTGCGGAACACCTAATTCGATCTTCGAACCTCTAGATCTTTCTTTACCATATCAACTTTTTGAACTCTATCAGATAGATATGATTGCATAAGGTCCAGTGCCTTGTTATCAATTCCATAGTGTTTCAATTTGTTAATTAAAGTGCCATGATCTACACAATCAAAAGCTTTAGAAAGATCACAAAATATACCAATAGCGTTTTTATAAGCTTATGAGTTTAAAAGCCATCTATTTCGTTTACGTTGGAAAGAAAAATAGTGTACTAAAAGAAACCTTAATTCATTATTAAACATAAAACATTTATGTGTAAAACGAGACAAAATAATAGCAATTTGCTAACAGCACAGGGGTGTTTTACAGCGAACTTCGTGAATATTTCGAGCGTATCGTCTTTTATAACGTCTTGGCTTCCCAAAACACTGACATGGACGTTTTCTATTCCAATATTTGTAATATAAACAATGAGTAATCAGGTTTCCATTTGGCATTCAACAACAAAGTTAAATAATGTTCTTCCTGTTTCTTTCATTGCTATTTGTTCTTATAGTAATTTCAGTTTTTTTTTTTGTAACTAAAGAATTTTGTATTAAGTTGTATGTAATTTTTAGTATTTCTTGGTAAATTATAGCTTGCAACTTTTTTTTTTACCCTTATGTTGGCTTATTTGGGTAAAATATAGTTCATAACAACATTATAACCTACCTACAGTATTTTTTATGGATCTTAATCTATTTTGTGAACTCATAAATAACTAAATAAAACTTATAGTTCGTAACGTGCTGGCTCAGTCATATCATGACTTATTTTGACTCGCTAGGCTTCTAGGCTTCGTACAAGCAGTCCCTCATCAAAGACTACGTTTGTGATATTGACAAAAATAGCTCCGTTATTTACGGATAGAAGTGACTATATCGACATCAAAATCTATATGAATACTGCTAGACAATCCACACAGCATCATCTAGCCCTATCTAGATAATACTTTGTGGATTGTCCGGCATTAGTTATTATTTATTTAAAATGTTACGTGCAAGCCTCTGAGCACTGAAACCAAGTGCAGATTTCAGATTTCAGTAACTAAAAAAAACTAACTGTCTAAAATTTCAATAACTCTCTTATTTTTTCAGTGCATGAGGATGCGAGTCGGCGTGATTTGGAGCGCGGCTGTGCTGGCGCTTCTCGCAGTCTCCGCCGCATTTCGGACCCCTCAGGTAAATCATTAAGCATAAACAGCTCCATTTAGAAAATCACTACGAGATTTTTAAAATATACACGTCTGTCTTTACTGTTGAGCTAATAGCCTGTGAAAAACTAAAAGGATGTCCTAACATCTGTTTAGCTTTTAGAGTGCAACTGTTTTTGAAAAAATAAACAGTTTAAATTTTAATTAATAGTTTAGTGGTACCTCAAATGTTCAAATGGTGGCCTACTATATTGCACGCTACTCAAAACGCTGTTATACAAATCGCATCGAGGTTTTGATAGCTATCTTGACATATTGTCACATATTTTGTAACATTTCAGCCTTAGATTAGGGGTGGCCTATTTTAATTCGCCAAACCCGACGAAAGTATTCATTTGCACAAACGATTGCGTATTTCGGAGAATAAGAATATGGCCTCAGATTTTGAACTAGTTATATACTTCGGTAGAAATCTTTGGTATATAAATGTTCATCAAAGTTTAATTTTATACCACTAAAGTTACCTATACCTACACATTTTATATGTAGTTTATAGATGTCTATAAAATGAAACCTCAAATTGCGGTGCACGTGATCATTACTTTCACGAGCCATGTTTTCTAACTTATTGAAGGGATATGAGGAACATATCGCATATTATTACGGTACCGTTTTATGGATATTTAACGAGCTCTACTAACTTACCAACTTAATGCATTAACTCCAATAATGCATTAAGTTGGTATATCGTGAAATAACATCTGGAAGTGGCATTCATAGACAGTTTTTATTACGTACAGTAAGCCAAATCTAACAAATTTATTTTTCAATTAATGTACATTAAAAATTATTTATTTTACATTAAAATGTAGATTAATGTTTTAAAACGGGGTGGATACTTTTCCCTGAAGCTTACTGTAACATCTCAATCGTTGAAACCCACAATAAGGTTTTTATGCTGGTTCGACAGCGTAGAACATGAATTACAGATTTTACGGAAATACTAGGCACTTTTATAATTTTTACTAAATTCCCGAACAAAATACCTATTAATCATTACTTTACAAGATCTTTTCCTATCTTATACCAAAAAGTAATAACCAAGTATTTGTTTATATTCCTCAACTAATTCTATTCCTAGCGAATACCACTCATAAACGAATCCCAAACCAGATATTGGTATGACAGAGGACTTGAGGTGCAGTCAGTAACAAAAATGTAAAAGTGATTTAAATTAGTGTTTATTTAAACGAAATCAGTCTTATGGAAAAAACAATTAAGTGATTTTACTATTGAAGACAATGGCACAACCTGTTATGGATGTAAAATTTGTATCCAAAAAGCTAGTGCACGAAATGAGACAGGCATGAGCTGGCCCATTGGAAACACCGTTCGATATCAGTCAGAATGGTTTACCTAGATTACGTGGCCGCAGCCGGTTGCAAGGCGGCGAGGTTAGCAACAAAGCCAGTCAACCAGATACAGGGCACGGCTGTTAAGCTGGCAGTAGTTCTGTAAACAGACCAACAGATGTTATAGCAGTGACAAACGTGTGCAACGTTTGTTGATACCTTTTTACCTTAATTAGCGGTCCGCCCCAGCTTCGCACGGGTTATTTAATAGAAATTGAATTTTTCATGCGGATCCCTAGCTTTTTTGATAATATTCTATGTTCATCTGGGAAAATTTAGGATTCTAATGGTGAAAAAAAAAAATTCTATCCTTTGTTCCAGCAAACCTTATTGGGAGAGAGAGATAAAGTTATAAGCGTATCTATACTAATATTATAAAGAGGAAAGATTTGATTGTTTTTTTAATAGGCTCCAAAACTACTAGACCGATTTGATTTTTTTTTTCACCATTAGAATCCTAAATTTCCCAGGATATATCTATTGTACCTTTTGTGGCCAATGGTGATCTACAAGTCTTTTTACCTGACTACCAACGGAGGAGGGTTATGTTATGATGAGGCTGACATGCTATCTATGTATTATTTCCGATTTCTTTGTTCCGGCGAAGTATCGCTGATACACTAGTCCTTTGTAACAAATGAAGTTTCGTATACTTGTTCGTCGAGACAGAGATATTGAACCATAATTAAATCGAAAATAGGAAAAAAACCTTGTTTTTACATGTAAAAGTGCAAGTGTAGTATCGCGCACTGTAGAGTTATTGCATTTATTGTCGGTCTCGCCCATTCAAATACTTTATATATACTTACAATACTTTATTACCTTAAGGTACTAAAGTATCTTAAATTGTATTATTACACCTTGAATGATATTATTTCGATCTAGTTATTAATCATTTTACGTCCTATGCCCTAAGTACAGGTCTGTATCCATGTTCAGGTTTTGGGTCTCGGTGCACCAGAGTGAGAACCGTAAAATTTGTATTTTAATAACACATTTATATTCTTTGTTAACCTGAAATAAATGATTTATTATTATTATATTAAGTCAGATAAGCTGCAAAAAGTCATAAAGTAGAACATATTATTATGCTGTCTGATAAAATACCCAAAAGTGAGTGTTGTGTTGACTTTGACGCCATGTTATTACAAAAGCTTCAGATCGAAAAAATTACCATCTTTGACCCAAGATGGTAATTTTCCTCATTTCGCGCTTTGTCTGATATTCCTATTTCAGAATTGTGTATGCTCCAATAACAAGCTGGCAAGTAGCGGATCGAATAACAGGCAATATTAATCCTAACCACCTGGAAACTTGAGCTAAAATAGCCTGTCCCTGAGTTAGTGTTAACCACATTGTCGCCCAACCTTGGTAGTTGACCGAGCTGCTGTCATATTTCGCAAACCGCTTTGCGAATTACTATTAGGATAATAAAGTAAATTCATTTTCAAGTTTATACGAAAACTTTCTACCTGCTACCTTTATTATACACCTTCCTTTATTAAACCGGTGGCAAAGGTAAATTTGAGCAAGTTTCATACAAAAATGTGGTAATACTTACTCAAATTTATATCAGAAACTTATAACGCTTTTTATGAGATGCTACATGAGCTAGCTTAGAAAATTATACCTAGCTTTGATAAGCTAATTTCAATGATCATCCAGGAAGTGACAATGTTTACGAAATATCAAATCATTTAATAAACAAGTTGTAAAATTTGAAAGTTCTAATTATGCAATGACAAGTAACCAATTACTCCGCACTTTTGACCGTAAAAATTATAATTTGATTTTAATGCTTTGACCACAGAATAAGGCGGAGCATACTTATCGGCTTATTGATTAGTAATTGACTTAATCTCAAAATGAAATATTCAATGAACGAAAGATTTTTGTTGACCCGCTGGTTATGTCAATCGTCTATACAAAAGTAAGTAACTCTAGTAAGATCGAAGGCAATCATATGATTACTTGTTTTACGTTGTCCTCTTTCAATCGATCCTTTAATTTCATCTGTTTCAAACAATTTTCTGAATAACGCTGCGGTTAAAGGCTGTGCATTTTCAAATTGATAGTCACGCAACAATCTTCACTACATATAAAGGTCGCCGTACGTCTGTTTGCCCCTATGTATGCTTATCTTTAACAATACGCAACGCATTTTGCTGCAATTTTTTTAATAGATAGATATTAAATTTTTTTTATAGATAGAATGATTGAAGTGTTAGGTTTTTGTATCAGCATTGCACCCGTGCGAAGCCGGAGCGGGTCGCTAGTAATATATAAAGGAACAAGTGATTTTCTGGCGGTAACGCTCAGGCTAAACGAACTGAAGATAGAAAGCTGAAATTTAAAATATAGGCAATTGTTGCATTTTTAACTGGGGTGGCCCTATTTACTTATTTCACATAATTTAGTTTTAAACGTCCATCACCATACGACACAAACCAACACTGTTAACATGGCCAATGCTACAAAGAAGACAACACGACAAACAAAACTGTTGTTGATAAAAATATAAACCTAGATCAAATAAATAAATAATACTCATCATCATCTATCTAACCCCAAGGTAAGCAGAGCTTGAATTATAACTACTAGATAACTGATATACTTAATACAATATTTACAATATCGTCTTGGAGACGCTTGCAACTGGTATGATATATAGATATGGATCAGAGGAGCTACCTGATTTAATTATAAATACAAGTTCTAATTTGTTTCTTTTATTTAATTGTCATTTTCTTTTGTAATAAGAAGGTTTTTATGTATTATATTCGTAGATATTTTTAATATACATGCAAAACGACCAAAAGACCCGGAACAAATGTCTGCAGATCGTACAAACATTTGTCCCGAGGCGGGAATCGAACCCAACCTCCTTCATCGCAAGCGGACCTTCGCTTATTGCGCCGCAGAGATCATCATGTACTCACATAAACTAATCAGCCTAAAATTTAAATTGCATATGTAACTCAATAAATTTTAAATAACTTTTGTCATCTTAAAAAATAACAGATTTTTTTTTACTTGCACTTGACTTTTTGTTTTGAACTTGGTTAGTAAACGCTACTCATGAAGTCAGAACTCTAGCTTAACTACCCATAAAATATGAATGAGAGGTTAAGTCTCGGTCAAAGCTGGTATATTTACAACCGTAAATGAATTAAAAGATCAGCAACCCCGCTTTCTCGGTCACTCATCTCAAACGACTCGTAATTCACCTGCAACTTATCTCACTGTCGCAAGTATAGTGGTTACTTGTCACGCCATCTTCTTAAACATGATAACATAAGGCCATCGTCCCTCACGCTTATGGCACGTTGTCGCTACGGAGCCTGCGATATACACGCCATGATAACTACAATTACACTACATTAACGTAAAAAGTTACATAATACAGGGCGTCCCACAGCCACATGGAGGGAAAGTAAATGTTGTAGATGGAACATTTTACTGAAAGAAGACATTATTTTATTTTAAAAAAACAATAAAAACTGCATTCATCGATTTTTAAATAGTTACATGGGTGAACTGGGAATCGAACCCGCAACACGAGAAAAAATTATTACTCTGTAGCTTTATCATACCGATCGAAAGGCTTCATCATATGGATTATTTTTTGCTCTATATTTAAGGTACTTTCCCTCCATGTGGCATAGCTGTGGGACACCCTGTATAAGCCTCAGTGACTCTAACTAATAAAATCATTAGTCCAACAGAATCATTATACATTATATAGCCTATGTTTATCACGGAAAATTTAGGATTCTAATTGTGAAAGAATTTTTCAAATCGGTCTAGTAGTTTTGGATCCTATTCAATTCAAACAAACAATCAAATCTTTCCTCTTTATAATATTAGTATATATATATATAGATATTATCAGTGTAGGTATAGTATGATATTACCTGGGTATTGTGTTGGATCTTCATCGCAGTATATCATTGTATTAGGTTGCGAAGTGAAAGTCTTTATTACGATTTGTCGTCTTAAGATGTATGTATTTATGATTTTTATCTATAAAATATATATTCGACTCATACTCATAAAAATATATGAGTCGCCTCCATACAATATTAATCCTTGCACCATTTGAAGACCTTTTTTGCGTATAGAAATGATTTTTGATAAGACTAAGATATTTGGCTTTCATTTGTTTTGATTGTAATATTGCTTCTATTTTGCCTATGTTCTTGTCAGTTTAATACTAAACTGAGCCACTAATGTGTACACATTAGTGGCAATACGTTGGTTAGGTAGATAATATAGCTGTAATTCCAAAATAATAGATTAAGCACGTTCTACCACTTTCGATAATAGCATGATCCTTGAATTGATTTTATTCATGACATTATTTGAATGTAAAGATCTCATTCGGTCTCTCAGGCGGTCTCATTGTATCGAAAGTGCAAGTTTAAAATATTTGGTATTATGGCATCGTAAGAGGAAGTCTACGCATTTTGGCATAGTATCTTTAAGGACCCGGCGCCGCTGGTTTGGTATCTATTCGAATTTGGTATCTATTGTACGATTCGAATCAAGAAATTATATAAACTAGTTTTTAAAAAAAAATCATTTATTCAGTAACGAATTAAATGGTTGTAATAACTATTGGAGTTTGATGATGGCCGCAATAGTTTTAATAAAACTGTGCCGCAGACACAATCGTCATCCTCACAGACAGGGTTTTCCATTACATAAGCATAATGTTTTATAAAATTATTTCTATCACATAACATAGATTTTAAACTTTAATAAAATGTTTAGTTTAATAAATATATGTCTATATCTATGTCTATGTCTATGTACTCGTAGCTTTCCTTAATAGGTTACGTCCGAAGTTTGCACGGGTATACTAAATACAAACCTGTTTAGAGAAGATATAATCTGGTTGCTAAGAAAACCTAAAGCTTTGAGCTTTAAAATAATAAATCATAATTTATATTTGATACTTCCACCGATGCATTCACCTTTAGATACATCATCTGCCGTCGAGACAGCAATTTGCGCCTCTGAAATGCATCCTATGAATGGTAAATACAAGGTTAGGTAATTTGGCTATTCAGATGTTGGGATTGATTTGTAATCGATTCGTTTATTTGTTATTGCACCTTTCAAAGAATTCTTGGTAAATTTTACATTCTTCCAAATTAATTTCAGGTAGTCAAACAAGTTTTATATAAAATACTGTGAAATTTTACATAATTTACTCGTGTAGATTTACATCTAAATAAGGATTTTATACTAACCTAGAGCACAAATGACCGAAAATGAAAGTATAATCTTAAGTCGAGAAATTTTAAGGTAGTGTCTCCATTTCCGTCACACCACTACATAAATTTTCATTTAACACACCTTCTTCCAAAAACACACAGTAAAGATTACGAGAACAATGCGAGTCGCGTAAAACTAATGTCACATTGTTATTGAATTATGCGCGAATAACGAATTAATTGGTCGGCAGTCATAAGTTGAATTTCCTCGTGTTTGTTTGGCTTTTCTCACGCTTCTTCAAGGCTGTGCGCAGTCATTATTAACCCGTGAGTGTAATAGCGCCTATTGTGTCGTGCGACAGTGTTCTATGACCTTATGGCGCTAATGACCCAATAAGCCTGATCCGAACGACATCGGTTTGGTACCAGACAGAACGCAAATTCACTGTGAAGGGTCGTTCATGGATCTTATCTTGGGCTCTTGTTGTTGATTAATCTTATCTATTACGTATGAATTTACAAAACATTTCTGTTAACAATGAAGTCCCTGTTTGAAATGTTGTTCAAATATTGAGTTTTCTCACGAGATTTTCCTTTATGAGGAAACTTACTCAGAACAAATGAAAGAAATATAAGAATAAGGAAACTGTTCGGTTTCTTTATTTTTAAACAGATTACGAGTAAAGTAGCACCATATTCTACGTATTTTGTAATATTCAAACGTTATATTTATTTTAGCCCTGAGTCATTCGGTACGATCGTAACTAATTTGACATTAATTCTTTATTTTTTGTTTTATTCTACGTATTCTTTGTCTGTGTCAATGTTTAACTTAAGTTTTACTTTCCATAGCTTTTTATCGTTACCCATTATACACTTTTCGATTCAGTTTAGAAGGTTAAATTAATTATCTCTTCAATTACATTCTTAGGAACATATTGGAAGAAAACTTAAATAATAGTTATAAATAACCTTACAATTTAAAAGGGTTTCACTGGTTTTAAAGTAGCAAGTAAATTGAAATGTAAAGTCTCTCTGAATTCTACGAAGAGAGCATCACGAAAGAAAAGTGACGATTCTATTGTTTTGGTGCGGTAAAAGCTATTGAGCTTAAAACGCAATTGCTATTCACTAAGCACCATAAACACTTGAACACACCTAATGTTCAATGACCTTTGTTAGTCATGGTCAATTAGAAAGCGAACACAATAATAATGTACTGATGACTACGCGCCTACATATTTGATACAGATCTCGGTAGTTGTGACATAAAACGACTTGATTCCGTTTATACATTATAAGTGTTTTGCTTTTTTGCATTAAAATACATATTTAATGTTCATTAAGTTCTGCCGTGATACTTACTAGGTGAGTATCTATCACTTATTGTCTTTGTAAATATTAATGTTTATACGGCGTTATAAAATCCCAGCGTTATAAAAACAAGCGCTATAAACCTTAGGATTTATGGTAAACTAGCTTAAACAAAACAAGATAAACTCCTTCAGAATTGTAAGAACTAGAACATCTAAGAATGGTGTAAATACGTGTGGTCCAATACTCGCTGTGTCTACATCTGACAGACCACTTATCGCGTGTTATGGCGCAAATCGAAAGTAAATACAAATAACACAACATTCTGATTCTTAACACGCCACGTGTCAAAACTCTTGGCTTCGAATGCATTCCTTTCTTTTAGTTTGAGCAATCATAATGCTGGATTTAAAATGGTTTGTGTGGTTGTATTTGGCTTTTTTATGTCACTCATGTAAGTATTAAGCATGGTCTGGAAATGAAAATATATAGGGAAAAAAATCTATAATAATAATAATCTATCCATCGTTTTTGTCTTTCAAAATTATAATTTCTTCGAAAAAATTATAGTTATAGTTATCTCTCGCCTAATAAAATCACTAATTATCAGAATATTAATAAAATTAAGTAAGTATTTTGACATGTTAATTAAGTACCAACGGAAGTACTTGATTGGTTGATTAATTGCATCTCCCGTTTTGTATGTATTTGTGGCCTTAACTTTAGCATTTCAAATTTGCATAGGTATTTGCAACTGCGTTTTTTCTCATCTACACTAGAACTATCAAGTAATATTTGGACTGCAATGAAAACGCGGATACGGAAGCGAAAACTTGTAATAATTACCCACTTGTGTCTAATCATGCGACTTATGATTTAAAGTACGTTTCAAGGCCTCTTGCTTTGCTGTATTTCAAGGTACAACATTCGAGGAGGTGACCAAGTGCAAGTTCATAAGGTTTATTGTTTATATTTTTTAAACTCGACATTTAAAAACATTGTGTCACCAAAGCCCTGACGCGGTCGTTATAAATTAAATAAATGCAGATGTCTGAATTTGATTTTATACCACTGCTATGAATAATTTGATTAATTCTCATGCCAAGTTACGTCTTTATATTTTGTGGTTTAAGATTCACAAAATTTTGACGAATTGGTCACTTTAAATTAATTTATGTATAATTGTTACTAAAGTTTTTAAACTTACGCGATCTAAACACATAATAATTAGTAATCAACGAGTATACATCGCGTTTAAAAAAATACGCTATAAATACCCGTTTATTACTAATCATTATTGTTACTAAACTTGAGGACAGAGTCATATATCATGGAAGGAAATTGTGATGTTATTAACTCTGAAGCATTTATCAAAATATAGGTAAATGAGGTGGTTTTACCTACCTGTTAGAGGAGTCACCTATTTGACAAACCTATTACAAACTAACTTATATATTTTGAACTCAGTAATCTTTTGTCCCTTTAAGTTTCTACTCTTCTTGCGAGTAAAGATATTTTGCAAAGCGTACGAAGCGCGAAGCAGGTTTTAGAAGTGTATTATTTTTGTTATAAACTACGAGTATGTATCTAAAATCTATATCGCACTAAATTTTCTTAATAAACCTACCTAACATTATTAAGTTCTAAGTTTCAAGTAATTACTTACTACCTACGACAACGTGGCCTGAATGCATTTGCATTATGCAGTCTATTATCTACAAGGTCACTCGAAATGAAAGTTCTACATTAATCCACATTTATCTTACTCGACAGCGTAATGACATCTGACAATCCTCCATTGATTATATACACACCTACTTTGATACAGTTCAATTCATCTACAGTAGGGTACTTCACACATTTTGAGACGGAATCAGTAAAATTCTATAGTGATATAAAAATAACGATATTAAAGTAAAAATAATTCCATCGATTTATGACATAAGAATCTATCTAAACTTATCACATTGACACGCGTAATTTGACGAAAACGCTCGACTTTTTAAATCTGTTTTGATATTTTATGATCAAAAACCAGCATTTTCCGCGTCCTTTCTGCCTAAACTATATGAATAATATATTTTAAGTTGCATTTCTCACACAAAGTAAAGTACACTATTAAATTCATGTACAATTTTATCCGCCCAGTTTCATTACCTCTCTGGTCCAGGTGGCATTCACTGCTCAGCCTAATACGCACACCTGCATGTCAATATACAGGGTTATAGGCAGATCAATAACCTCTTAAAGGCGACATGGGTAGATCAAGATAAACATAAAATATGACTTTTGCCAAAACGTAAGACAGACAACTCCTTTCACAAACGCAACCTCTTTCTTTCTCTCTTAAATACAGACACACAATAGCCGCCGCGTGCTTCGTCAATGTATCTGTTACTGGCTTGTGCTGCGTTAATATTATGGCTTTGATATGTGAGCTACATGGAGCTAAGAAGATAGTATTAATCTACCCAAGTTGCCTTTGAAACGTTATTGATCATCTATAGATGTCGTATATGCATTTTTTGGTTCATTAGCCGATTGCGGAGTGTAAATTTTTCAGCTAGACACCAAAAAAGCTGCTTCACTATGCTTGTAGGAATTTTTAATAATATAACATAATAACCATGATATTAAAGAATGTTTTAACTTAAAGTTTTTATTGCTACACGCAATAACTTACTATTACATTTAATTTTGATTCGATCTGGTTATCGATAGTCGGTAATGTCGTGGGCATTGTAAGTGTTACTATAGTTCTATCTAGCTGTCAAGACTGTTACTACTATTATTCAAATTCATAGCTTCAGTCGCCTTAAAAGATACAAAGATTTCTACGTAAATCTCTAACCTTCTTGCAATCACACTTAGCTTAATGTGCTAAACTCATAGTGCGCTCAAGCAAGTGTGAAAGTAATCACAGTCATTAGTGTTGTTGGGTGTCCTTAGTATGGGTTGTAATTGTACGAAAACTATTTTCGTTTATTCCCATAGATTAGCACCTTGCAGCCCCTACCGGATAGTGAGATACTTTTTTTTCGTAATATAACAGCGATCCAATAGTTTCAAACGAACTTCTTTGTTTCGTGACTTTTGCGATCATTCGCCACAAATCTGCCAATACGATTGTTTTTAGATGATTTTCAGTTATTCGTTGCTTTTGAGAAACTTTTAGCAGTAACTTTGACATTTAAAACTTTTTTCGTGTTGGTTTGTCTCAACCCAGTCATACAGTGCTTACTAAACGATATTTCCTAATGTCCTAGAGATGAGGTAAAGCTCGAGCAATAAAGCCCAGTGATCGAAGGTTCATATGCGACGCTCATAGTTGCGGGTCGTATCCTGTCTTGAGACAAATATTTGTATGATATGCAGATGTTTATATCGCCTCAGGATGTGTGATTTATGTTCAACTGTCATCTTGTACCAGCTTGGCTTAGCAGGTAGTAAAAAAACATTGCAACATTTGCGACCTCACCTTGAATTTTGGTATTATCTGAAATATTATAACATTGTGGCTATTTATACATGAAATGATAGTGGATAACAAAAAAACCGACATATTTGACTAATTCGGAGTAGAAATGCACTTACAGCTTTAAGGTAGCATATCGTTCAAGTAGGACTGCCACTGCAGTTTCCAGCGATTTGTATGTAGAACATTGCGTCTATTGTAGAGTGAGGTTAGATCCGTTTCCCTTTTGTTTTTTATTTTTTAACTGAAGAAAATTATTTTAAAATTCTGCTAGGTATACTTAGCTGTCATAAGCTAAGGCTTTCTTACCAATTTTTTTAATTGTCTATGTATAATATAGAAACTGTTATTGACACATTATTCTCAGCCTTGTATTAAAATTAAAAACAAAAACCAAAAATATCATAGTATATCACTAATCTAAAACAACCCGTATTTTTTTATCAGACCCAAACGACTCTTTTGTTCAATCAAAGCGAGGTCGCGTCGGTCAAAATACAAAAACTTAGACAGCCATTAGGAAACTTTTATCTCTTCTATCTTTAAAAGTTACAATAATGTAATATACAGCATATTATGCTGTAATGCAATAAAAGGAAGTGCATTCACCGTTTTTGATGTAATGATGATCTAATAGGTCACACTATTGCAATTGTGAACACCAAAGTAAATGTATTAATTAGTTTTTTTATGTGAACGTCTACACAATACCTAGCCATAAAGTGGACTAGATTAACATCGTGCTAAGCTTAAAAGCATTTTAGATATAGCTCAAGCAATCAATATTGAATCGTATCTTCTTCTGAATAAAAAGCTTTTTGTAAAAAGCTCGGCGTGATGAAATATTGGCCTCGGTAATTAAAACTATTACAAAGTAGATGGGATGTGGATCTGTTATTAGATAAATAATTTGATCATCACCTTGACATATCATCCATGCTCTTACTTTTAAAGACGAGTATCCTTAGCACTCTTCATCGAAAACTTTTAATAGCTAACCTTCATAAGTCAGTCGTGGATTTGGTTAGCGTTGATCCCTGACCCGAAGATGCTACTAGATCAAACTATCAGTTTCGCCAGAACTTGTCTTTACGTAACAGACAAGCTTCTGATAACTTTTAAACTAATTTATGAGATTTAAGACGACGTGAATGTAGAACAGCGATAAATCATAAAAATACTGTAGTCTGCTTTATATTTTGTACTTTCCAAATATTGTGGAGCAAATTCAGTTTATCGTTTTGTTATACTATAAAAACTATCGTAGTTTGACGAATTCATTATGAATGTAAGCGGGTGAGCGCACTGAGGCGATACAGGCGCGACGTGAGCCGCACTCACCCTGATGAAATAGGTTCGTAGTTAACCCGCTTACATTCATAATGTTATCGTTGTGTGTTCGCTTATTTGGTGTCCCAACCCCGTGTCTTGGAAAGCACGTTATGCTGTGTTGATCCTGTCCCCCAGTGGGATAATAGATGTAACATCCATATCCCTAATGGCTCGCTAACCTACAACAGTTTTTAATGAGTGCTATTTTTCTACACCATATTTTGGAAGTAAAAAAGAAATAAAACAGTCTACTCTACAATCAATTCGTATAAAAGTAATCCAAAGAACTTCACAGTTACGTGTTTTTTTAATTCTGTTACGTAATCGTTAAAGCCATGCTTATAATATCGTTTCTATACATATAAATACTCGTATCTGCTACTACTAAGCGATAAAGAGATGATGAAATAGGCTCATGTTACGAGTGTAATAGCAGTTTTTTTTTAAGCTGTCCATCACGACTATGATGGATGCTCTTTTTGTGTATAATGATGTCTAAATTCCAAAGTGTTATACACATCTGTGCAGTGGAATTGATAATTATAATTATCGCATATAATTATCATTTACCTTTTATTGGTAAAATAACAGATGTGAATTGGTTAGAATAAGCTTTAAAAATACAATTGGTAAAGTACATGCTTTTATTTATTTGTCTATTTTGGAATTTTAAACTTAGATATTGATAATACTTGACTATGATTTGACAGTAAGGTCATTGCTTAAGATGCATAATATTTTATGCATAATACGCTACTGAGTTACAAGGTATTTAGTAAACAACTTATAAGGTACCTACTTAGTAAACAAATTATGTATAATACAACATTAAAATGAAGATAAGCAAAAAGTAAATTAAATTTAGAAATTAGAAAAAGTGGTTAATGGATATAAGTATTTATCATAAATACCAATCTTCAATGAGTGAACCTCTGAGTCGTCACGGCGAGGAAAGCAGTGAAAGTGTCAGGAACATTCCTCATAAGCTGCAAAATAATGGACACATTGTTATGCTGATCATGTCTAGACCCATTATGAAGATTACGGTTCCATATGGCGAGTGCATATCTAAGTCAACACGTGACGATACTGGAAAGAACGAATCATACCACTTATTTCATTGCTTAGATTCACGGCCTAACAGTTCATCATCATCATCAGCCTATGTTAGTGGAATCTAACTAAAAAGTTTGTTTTAGATTATTCTTCATTCTTAACCAAAAAATGAATCAAAAACGGATTTTTTTTGCATACCATTCGATAACATTTGTTTTTCGAGATGTAGTAAAATATTACCAACACAATCTCTGTAGTTAATTTCTGTTTTACTTACGTGCAATGCGAAAATATAATGACTGTTTCGTAACTTAAATTACAATGCCAGTGTTTCATAATAAGTGTTAAAATGTGGATAGTTTTAAATCGACCATTTCTTTTCATTGTTGTGGGTTCCCATAATACGAGCAAATACTATTGTACTGTACTATTGTTTCGCTGCGTTCTCTTCATTACAGGATGCGCAATACTGTACAAACCGTGAAACATACATACCTACTTTCACATAACATTAAAAAAAGCTAAAATGTCGGTAGTTTTGCCTTTAGTGAACTAAGATTCAGGAGGACTTCTTTCTGGAGGAATATTTATCTGAAAACTGAAAATATTACTTAGCGAAAAGTGTCTTACTGACTGGTGTTCGGTTTAAATATTGTTTTGTTATAGGGCGTAGTATATCATTTGCAGTGATTATAATATGTTACGCTATGTGCCGAAATCCGTATCCGTATCCGTTGCTAGTTGCGAGCCCCTTCTTTACCCATACTGAAAGCATGAAATCTCGCAGTGTTACAACCGGCCTAAGACAGGTCATCATTTGATGATGATTTTTTCTTATTTGTTTATACGTATGAATATCTAACATGGTTGTGGCTTATGGTCCATTACTAAATTTTATGTTGTAATTTTCAGAGTAGTTTCTTGAGTACCCAAATATTCATCTGAAAACTTAGGCTACACTATATACAGCTTAGGTACCAATGATATAAAGTAAGGTATTTTACCACTTATTTGTACATAAAATTTTGGACCTTTAATAACCTGAAATAAAGTCTAAAATAGGTTTTAAGCAAACTTATGACAGCTTATACCTGTCGGTATTGCTCAAATATTGATTATCCTCCAATGATTCGATTAGAACTAAGTGTCCAATCTGTAGCAGTGAAAGGTACCATTTAGTTTGCTCCAGAGATAACTTTAAACCGAGGTTTACGAAACTTTTGAAAACATAGTGAAATAATAGATCTAAATTTATTTTGTAACATTAAATGTTTGGTGACTTTCCTAATTCACCATTATTAACAATGGAAATTACAACTAAAAAACCAAATTAGAACTAGTATTTACAATTGAAACAATTAAGCTAACTACAGACTATCGCTAAAACTACAGGTAGCTCAACTAATCCATACCAGTCGGTAGCGTCCCTAATGCGCAGCCTGGGGTCAAAGGGGACCAAATGCTTAGGCTCTGTCGAGACCTGCATATTAATTATAGTAATAATAAATACGCTGGACAATAATATTATTTAAAATGAAAAGTGACATTTCGGACAAAGTGTCCGAAAATATTGTGTCCCAAACGTCAGCAAGCCATTAGCGCAAGTGTGTCGACGCAATGTAGTCTTCCGCACAACGGGCCTCCCAAACTATCGAGACAAGTGTCATATCGTCGGGTCTCTTACCATCACTTTTGTTATTACTGCAACGTGCATTTAGGCTATTCAGTCTTATCATCCGTCCACATGGTAAAGACGAATCCAGGTGTTGAATCTCTCGTCACTTTAAAGAGACATGTGTAATTAGTAGGCTACCTACCACTGCATGTGCAGCCGTTGCAAGTTGTAATGACTTACAAGTTGTAATGATTCATTACAAGTTCAGCTCTTTCGATAAGACAAAAAGCCCTCATGATCTAAGAACAGCAAAATTCTACCCATAAACCAGTCCACTCAAAACTCTAATTATTTAGCTGTGCGTGATCTTTGTCTCATTACGCTTTCTATTACTGTAAGCTTGTACATACAGATTGTACAAAAACACATTTGGCTATTCTTAATTAATGACTTGAATGGTCGTTGTGCTGTTTACAAGAAGCACGCTTAATTTCCCTTTCTAAATGCATTAATAGCTGGCCATTGCATCTAACGAACAATAATTTGCAGTTAAGGCTGGTATTACGTTAGATATTCTGAACTTCTTGCAGTTTAGCAGTTTTAGAAATATGGTTACGATATTGAAATTAAATAACCAAAGATTACATCTTGGCTATTAGTCGGACTGCCATCTCTGGCTGAAAATTATCCACATAAAACTAATCTAATCCAAAAAAAAAAAAATATAACCTGACATCTTAAACACAGAAGAACTTTGTAGGTTATTATTCGTCATAATATATTTTAGTTGTCGTATAATTTTTGGTAAAATGTACGATTTTGGCAACTGGACCAAAGTAATTATCATACACTTCATCAAATCAGATGAGTAGATCTTCAAAGTGTTAATAATTGAAACTGATATATTGCATATTTTTTCGAATGTACAACTATAAGTACGCTCACCAAAATTTTCTTAGTTCTATCATTATGCTAAATTGTCGTCCATTAAACCTGCTAGAAGTCAATGTGCTGTCAGCCTAACGGGCGATAATTCGCGCATTGTGTGCGCTTGCGCCGTCTGCAGCATTATTAGAGGCAGCGACGCGGGACGAGGTATGCTGTGAAGAAACAGATGATACTTGCCGATAGACTCCACTGTCGTAACGAAACGATGACCGATTCAGTTGATTCCAATCTGTTTAGATTTGACATAAGTTTATTTTACGGAACCCTTCCGTTTAACAGTTAGTTTTTGAACCGGATCTTTACACGGTACAAAAATTATAGCGTACACACTCACTCACAGATTGATGAAGATTGTGACGTGGCTTTCACAGTTCTCGAAATTTGTCGGAAAATGTCTGCGGGAGTAAATTTGTACTAAACGTTTATGTTGAGTTCGGTTTGGTTTAAGGATTATTAAAAAAGCTGGCAAAATAGTCAACTTGATTCAACTATGTATGACAAAATGTAACTTTGCAGGGTAATGTTTTGAGGTAACCTGTAAATTACTAATCCCATCTCCTGTTTTGAACCAAAAGCATTTCCATTTCAATTATCTTCATTGCAATTACCTGCCTATCTTGCTACACTTAAAGGTAACTTGATTCGGCCATGTTTAGTAAATGACAAAGCTTTGTTTACTCTGTCCACGCCTGGTCACCGAAGCGTGGCAGCCCCGAAATATTTGCTTTACAGCTCATTGCATTGTGCAAGACATAATGTTCATGCTTTCGCATGATCAAATTTCAATTCGGATATTGAATTCTGAGTTATACAGTGTATCGTTTAGACTAATTTCAATTCATCAGATGATATGATAACCAATAGGTGTCAAGTTAACTTATTCTCAATGGATTGTTACTAGTTTTGTGTACTGAATTTTTTTTAATATTTAAACTTTTATATTTCGTTTATTCCTTTAATATTTCGATAAACGTCTATCCTGTTATATATAAAATCGTAAAGCTAAATGTTCCTTCAGAAAACGTGAAAAATTAAGCGAAACAGTAGTGAACGTTTAGAGAAGTGGCACCCAGTTCACCTTGTCCTTTATGCGACGACGGATCAGTACTAGGCATTTATGATTATGCCTATAATTTTATTTGAATCCATTCGGTTTATCGGCTGACTTTCAACTAACTGGAATGACTCAGGAAAACCAGTATTTTTTAAAGGCCAATTTAAATATCCAATTCGTTAATCATGCCAACAGGTATTGATGTACCTACTGCTCTTTTTATGACAAAGAGACGTTTTCTTAACGTCAAAAAATGCCTCGACCAGACTGTAAATATTGCGCTTTTATTTTAAAATTGAATGGTATAGACCCTGTGGAACGAAGGAGGGTAATACGATCGTCTGGAACCCTATGTACATACATAAATAGTGTGTAAGCTAAAACACTACAAAATTTTTGCTAGGTGTCAAAGAGAAGAGTTTTAATCCTACGTACCACTAAAACTATTAGTCCGATTGCAACAAATGAGGTGTCGTCTTAGTTAGTAAGTATAGGTGGTTATAAAAAAAAGCCTCAAACCACCTATTAATAAAAAAATTATACAGACAATCGGTGAACGCTTAATTAGGACCTAGTCGTATTTTAGTTTTTAACTATATTTTTGGAAAATACCTATACAGACGACGCCATAGTGACAATAAGTGGACCCCTGGGTTAAACCTCTTTTTTCTGATAACGAATAGGATTATTACTTCTCTGCCATCGTATAAAAAAAAAAATATGCTGTTGTTTTGCTGAAATGAGCACACGCAATTTGTAATAAATTGTTTTCAAAGTAAAAGCTTGAGTAACTTGCACATCTATCAAAGATATTTTAACCTAAGCCTTAATATTCATTTTTGTTGCAGGTAAGACCTTGGTACTTCACACTATCGAGATGCAACTTTTTGAAAGAGCAATATTCGTTGGTATGTGCAATAGCTGGTACTTACGGAAACAACCCAATTTTCTTAACAGACAGAAGTAAAAAAGCAGTTTGGTACGTTTTGCATGATATAACGCTTCGGTCTATAGATATGCCTTTACTTTTTACTGTAAAATACATGCAATTATGGAAACGTGGAAGATAGGAAGTTTGCAAATAGTGACAGTAATGCTAGGTTGTACCTAGCTACTTCATTTCATTTTTAAGTACCTACTTGCCTATGTAAACTAGTGGAGAGAGTTGGTTCAGGAAAAAGTTACTTTGACAATACATATTTTCAATGCACGACCCTGTTGTTTTGCGATATAAATAAATCAGTAAGTAAAGATAACTTTTAAACATAATTGAGTCTATCTGATTTTGGGAGAAAACAGTAAAAAAGGCACCTGTATTAAAACAATACATACTCCAATCGTTATTATTTTATTGGTTGCCCGGATAATTTGCCCCTAAGCTTGGTAGAAAAATTACCCACAAATACATTTTTCTTGGTTATTTTGTGAGTAATTGATATTTAAATACCTATTCTCTGATTTAGTTAATGTCTAAGCAAATGTCTCCTCTAGTTGCCAATTAGCTGACCACAAAATTAACGTTAATATGTATTGCCATGTGATATTTAGCGTGGTAATAATTCTAAGCTTCATGGATATGAATTGCTGGCTCAATTGGGTAACGCATTTTGCGTACAGGTGCCTACTTATACCCACTTAAATATGCCCTAATAAATTTTCATAACGACCACTAGTAAGCCGCAATCTTATATATCAACATCATCAACATCACCAGCCTATAATAGTCCACTGCTGGACATGGGCCTCCCCTAATGAGCGCCATAGATGGCATCATTATGTGGGGGTTATTGCCCATAATCCCCACGCTGCCTGGGCATGCGGGTTGGGGATCGCAGTTCGGTGTAGTTGTTCTGCAGAAGGCGCTGCTGCCCGCCCCCCCGTTGTGATTCCCTTAGTCGCCTCTTACGACACCCACGGGAAGAGTTGGGGTGGTGAAATTCTATGCCGGCACCACACGGTAATATCTTATATATATGTATATAATAATTTTATTTGTGGCCTAAAAACAAGTTTTATTTAATTAAACTACTTCAAGCGAAAATCGATAGAATAGACAGCTAACATCACTCAAAAAGGTTTCGTCTTGTGTACCAAAAATATTATTATATAAACAAACGAAAGGGAAGATTTCGGTATGTGCGCGAATAATGCCAAAATAACTAAAGGGATCTATGTAGATTACATTTTTCATAGTATTCGTTCTAGGTCGGAAACATTATTTAGAGGTATATTTTTTGTAAGGTAATAAAGTAATGTAAATATAATAAAGTAATGTATATTAGAGTGATTGTATGATAAAAGTCCTTGCTCTTCGTGGTCATCATGTCTGAAATGGCACCAGATAAGATTCGTCACATATTGATTTATGTGTTTATTTTATAACTACTGGCTATACTTGACTTTTGATTCCGGTTGTAATTGTAACTTGTTATGAATTCTAAATGTCAGATTTTTAGATTACTCCTAAATAACGAATACGTGAGAATTTGTTGATTAGGTGAGCCTTCAGCCAAAATCAAGGGTAATAAATTAATTTCAGACATGAAACAAGTATAATAAATTAGATAACTTAAATGAATTCCGAACCTTATTTTTGGGGATTAGGTTCGATTCGTGCGTCGTCTTTTGGAGTAAACAACCAAGTAAGTGCTAACTCGTGCGTTCTGCTAGGCAGCGTAAAAAGTACCTAAACCTTTTGGTTCGATTCGTGCGTCGAGTACATTATATTTATGTAAAACTAATTTTTAACCATAGAGTAGCTAAACATTCAGAAGCCTCATTATAATTATTTGAGGTACCTGTCATAATTCATTCTTTAGATGAGGCTTTGCAATAAAAAAAAGACTTTGTGTAAATAAAATGTATATTTTAAATATATACATTTTATTTACACAAACTCTGATATTAGACCTCTATAGCGCAGAGGGCGAAAGTCCGTTGCAGCACTGGAGGTTGCAGGTTCGATTCGGGACCCCGCTTTATGATAAATAAATAATAATAATAAAGAAAATTCATTATTATTATTTATTTTTTAAGTTCTTACAATCTGCAGATAGATTTCGGGTGTTTGCTTTAAAACATACCTATCTATGTTCGTAATGTATTAATTAATTATATCAGTTTTCTTTCTAGTAGCCACAACAGTTACTCTACTTTTTTGGGGTTAGATGATGCTTTGTGGATTGACCAGGATTATTAATTTATTTTATCCTTCCGATATAAAGACAAGTATTACACTACAGTTTACTTTTACAAGGACAAAGTTGTATTGATGATGATAATGACTTTACAAAAAACTAGATTGTCAGTACCCGGAAACTCTTGAAGCTAAAATTTTTCACCTAGAACTGCAAAGTACAGTTGGATAAAGAAATATCATATTTATTTAATCAGACGCTTTAACGAAGAGGACAAAAATGACTTATCTAATCCTTGAAGTTATAGCAACCTTACCACAAGGAAATTTTTGTACAACTATGTTTTATGTCAGTTATGATTATGATTTTTATTCTGTCATGTCATGTAAGAATTCAAAACTTAGACCCAAACCTCCCTTTGATACCTGTCATTTGTCAATTAAACATACATATCTATGTATAAAATCACGTCATTATGTCAAAGTGAAAAATAACTTTGTCTTGCAGATTGTATGTTAACCGACAATTATAAATTATGAGGAAGAGCCTAAATAAGATTCCCAGACACCACAAATATTTTTCAGCTGACGGTACTATATGCGTATGTAATGTAATCTACTTTGAACAGTAACAGGCGTGCAAAAAGAAGAGTGGTTGTCCTCGCTTAAAGAGCACTAGATCGGATTCTGCCTTGGACTTCCCGGGTGTAGATTGGACATAATACCAAGTCCTTGTATCTCTGACAAATTTATTGATCACGTTGCACAATCTCAGACCATCTAAAATAATTAACCAAGTATGATGAATAAATCAATTGATGGGACATCGTTATTAGGTTCAACATAGGGTAGAGTAGAAACATCGCTGGCCGAAAGCCATATTAATCACATTATATTTATTTAAAAAAATCCGTGGCTAAGACAATTTGGTGATCTATCTAAAGGTTTCAGTAAGTACTATGGTACTTCGAAGAGTTTTCAGGCATGAGCCTGTTATAGAAAGATTTTCTGAAACATTGCTGCTGCCGTCAGCTATGTTCTATCACACGCGGCAAAGCAGAGTCATAAATAACGACATTTTTCATCAAATGTTTATTTTATAGATCAAGTGTCTTTTAGTGTTATAAATAAATCACTGCCTGTACTTAAATTACTTAGCAGAAAGGTCGTCTAGTTTGTTACAGTTGCATAAATTATAATGTCCTTTGGGTCGGTAAATTACTACTAAGATCGTAAAAATAGTGTCTATGCTGTTCAGTAACTTCTAGGATCAATAAGGAAATGTCAAATATTAGTGTGACCTAGATTTCGATATGTTGATTTAGGTTTTTAATATGTCAGATTTGATCGGTCTATTAATCGTTGGACAATCTGTGAGAATGTCGTAATGAACACGTCTTTCTGATTATGAAGAGGACATTGCTACAAGCAATTTCGTTTGACATATAAAAAGACAATTACATTTAATAAGAAAGCGACTTTGCATGCCCTTTCAGAACAGATATCAAGGTAAGTGATTATCTCGTTTTTATCCAGTTTCCATTTTTGAAGATCTCCTTTAAAGTTCACGGAGGTTCCAAAAAGACAATTAATTGCAGGGCCTACTTAAAATTTCGACATGAAACTTGAGTAAATATTATGTTGCTACAAAATTGACACATGTCTGAGAAAAGAGAGTAATCGAATATTTATTAAAATCAACATTTCAATAAATAGGTACTTTTTTTAAAACCTTACTTTAATGTTTTATGTGGCAAAATACTTGTAAAGATAATGTAAAGATTATTTTTATACGTTATTAGAGTTAAGCTATAACTATACTTTGTTTATAATTTTGTTTCCTATGAGGTGTTCCTAGTAGCGCTGTACTTTGGTACTTGGCAAAGTTGTAGGTGTGCGTAGGGTACACATTATCTCTAGACTGTATAATATCTATAAATGCCTAAAATGAACGATAATTATTATTATTATACGCAACACCAATCCTGGCTGGCACCGCAGCAATAAGCTGAGCCTACTTTGTATTGTAAATAACATAAGTTTCTCAAGTTATTCAGATCTGAAAAGTGCCATTTTTAACAACATGCTCATCAAAAACCTCAATCACGTGAAGTCTACGACGTAGACATTAGATGACCTAGAAAGTTGAAATCTGGCTCGAAGGTAGACCATAAAATTTTATTAAAGGAACAAATCCGAAAAAGAATAGAAATGTTTTATTTTGATTTTGTGAGATTATTTGTAAATATCTGAACCTATTGTTTTAAAATTTCACACAGGTAGGTTACAGCCACATTCATGAAAAAAGATACTACATAATCAAAATTAAAAAAAAGCAGTCACAAACTCATGTTCGGTATCAATTAAAAGAACACAGCTCCATATAAAAACTATTATATTAAATCATTTACGATTTCTCTCAAACCTCGGTCCTCAATGTAAGGGTTCAATCGTTGCATTCGTTACATGAATTTACAACTAGATGTCGCTAGTAAAAGTGTGAAGGTCTTGATGGTCTTGATCGCACTGACGAGAACGCACCGGTATGACAGAGCTGAGATCATAGAGAAAGGTGACAAGTTTCATAGCAGTTCAATCTCAATTTGTTACGTTGTTTCATTATTTAATTTGTCTTGCCATGTCCAACATTAATACAAATGCGGTGGATATAAACTTATCTTGTCTTGATATATTTGTTTTGTATATATATGAAGAGATATTATGTCTTCTTACCCAAAGCACTACCTAGTTGCCACATTTATTGATCAAGTAATAGTTGCGTCAAAGTGCGTAGCTTCCTGATAGACTATAAACTTGTAGATGAACATAAATATTAGTATATGATCGATACCTACTTTAGTTTCGAAATTTTTACCTTCTGCAAATTAATGAAAATGTTAATTTTGTCTGTAAGGTGAATTAAAAAGTTGGCGCGATAGATCTTTTATTTTTTCATACAATTAACCACATAACATCACGAATAATGCCGAACATATAGGAAAATGTTACTATTCTGTAACCAAAATGACATTGTCCGAGTAAACATCGAATAAGTGACAATACTGGATTCTAAATTAAATCTTTTTTATTCTATTGCACGAAACTTAATCTATTTCGTAAAATTTATATTATAAGTAAATTATAATACTTATAATTTACTTACTTATAAGTACATAATTATATTATAAGTATTATAAGTAGGTAAATACAAAATTATTGTTGACTACAAAACTGAGTACGGGTAAATGTACTAAGTGAAAACTTTACTAACCATTCACTTAAACCTAAGAAAAATGTATTTGCAAGCAAAAATTAAAAGAATATGAATGTAATTAAATATGTCCGACAAAACCGGGTTTCAGTTACAGTTTACATAATTTATTAAAACTAAAATATAAATACATAGAACGTCATTGCCTTAATAAGACCTTAATATTATTATGAATGTACTCGTATGTTCGATCGATTTTCACTCATTTGACTTATATTTTACAAATGTTAGTTAATTTTTCAAGAATTTTAAATTTCGAAAATGAAGATTATACCTAAAGTAGTTATTGCAAAAGTAAAAGCAAGTGTTTCAATGTAACATCTCAGAGAAGGTCACATTTGATGAAGAATTCGTGATAACGGTGTGTTCCTTGAGGCGGATTCTCTTAGATGTGCATTACCAGCGCCATCATTTTCTTTTTATGGCCATTAATTCAAAGTTTAATAAGAGATAGGTACTTAAATGCTTAGATGGTAAAAAATGTCCGGCACTAAGAGTTGAGCATGAAGAAGGGCGGAAAATTAAAAAAAATATGGGCCGCACCAAAATAACAAGGAAATGACTGGTATATATAATTTGATACATTACGTAGGTCTGATAATGAAAATGTCAATTAGTAATTTTGGTTTTTATTTCTGGAATTTTGGAACTGTCTCATATTTTTAAAGTAGCTAGCATTTAACTATTTTGTTTCTATGTTTATTCAATGTTCGAATTGAATGGAACAAATTGATTATGTTCCATTTTAATTCTTATTTCGAACGTTTGAACTTCGATTTTATGTCTTCATTGAAAACGTGTGTGAGAGAAATTTTTTTTTCAAAAAAGAAAATACAAAATGCAGCCCACTGACATTTAATTTGGCGGTTCCTACGGCCTTATCATGGCCTTATATCGTGCTTGATCCGATGAAGATGACAAGCACCTTTCGATTCCGAGGTTAGAATGTTAAATGCCATTGCGGTCAGATTAAAACGTCTGTATTGATATTTCATGTGGACTGGTCTATGTTTATTTTTCAGCAAAATTTATTACGTAAGTTATCTAATAAATAATGTTGGGCAATCTGCACAGCCTGCACATCATTATCTAGCCCCAAGCTTAATGATTGGAATTGCTTTTTTGTGAGCTGTGTTGGGTGTTATGTAGAATATAGGACGCCCCCGGAATTCTGTTATGTGTTGCTGGCATAGACATCTTAAGTTCGGTATTTAACTAAGATTCATTGACCTATGAAATGATAGTTGTTCCTCGAAACATTATCTAATAATGCAATAAGTTAGACCGTTTATGCATGTCAAACTCGTACGTTAGAACTCCGTGATCGTGAGATCTATCGTACCGATATGTCACACAATCAACCGCAAACCATATGAACGTATACGATATGTACGAACAGTCACCAACTAAAAGATCTATACTAAGGACTCGAAAACCTGTGTACCTGCACACAAAACTACAGGAACCTCTGTATGAGCGATTTATGCCATATTCGTCCCTAGTTTTCGGTTCACATCATTTAAAAATCTTTATACGTCTCGCAAGATGATATTTGTCCAAACTGGCTACGACGCTAAACTGACCCGACCCCAGAAAGCGCTGAACATTCAATGAGTAGGAACGCGTGTTACGGTGATCGAGTCAATGGAACTCTCGATCTCATTCAAGCGTTTCTAGTTTGAAATAGTATTTTACCGACTGACCGACCGAGAACCGACTACCGCTCTGGGGTAAACGTGTTCTTGAGTGGAGACCGTAACTAGGTAAACTTAGTGTAGGACGCTCTCCGGCCAGGTGGGATGACGCTCTGCGAAAGACTGCAGGCAGATGCTAATGCGACAAGCTGAAGACAGAGTTCTATGGCGCTCATAAGGGGAGGCCTATGTCCAGCTGTAGACTAACATAGGCTGATGAAGATGATGATTATTATTAGTTCAGCGCTTTTTGGTGTAAAGCGTGTAGGGCGGTTTCTGTATTTTGTGTACCCTGTCGACACTATACAGTCTGGTGACTGTACATGGCTTAAGTCATTACGAAGTACCATTATTTAATCTGTATTGGACAGGACTTGTGCGTGACCTACCGCGCAACCTCAGTCCGTTCTAGATTTAAGAAGTGAATGTTCTTGGATGCTTTTGTAATTTGATTAATAATAACTTCTGCATCTGGCTTTGCGTAAGTTATTATGCCGGCACTCGAGAGATTATGATATCATAGTTACCATCATAATTAAGAATATGAGTGAAGAATATGAGAGACACTAGGACTCTCACTAGTCCCTATGCATTTTTAGGGTTTCGAGTCCGATTTTGAAATACTAATGGTTTTGCTATGTTTGTCTTTTTTCAAAATCTTAATTCGAAGCATGAAATAAAAGATTTATACTTTTTTAAATACATTCAAAAGAGTCGAAAAACCATTTAGTTCCTACTCCCTTATCTCTGAAATAACTGATAGATAAAGTAGCTATTTGTATACATAATTGAGCAAGCTATTCGAGCACCGAAAGCACTCTCCTAAATATTTCAAAAACACTTTTGATTTTAAGTAAATCGTCCATTGGCATTTAAAGAAGCTTTCCAAAACAGTCCTAGCCTCCAAAATATACTAAAACTGAGTGGGATGGTATGAATCACAAGTTATGTTATGTCTCTATGCCTAAATAAAACCTTATTTATGATAATTTTAGTGGTATTTTCCGTTATGGGCAACCGTGGGAGAGTTTTTCATATTAAGTGGCTGAAGGTGAAGTAGCTATTTTAAACTGCGATCCATAAGCTTCCAAAGGAGGATTTGAAGATGACCTACGTAAGCCTTAATAGTGTGGACGTGCACCCTGACAAAAATCCTATCTTCTGAAAAGTCCAATCAAGTATTTATGGTTTAAATTAGTTGTTTTTGTAAGCTAGATCTTAAGACTGTCTATTTGATTTGATTTTTCTTAAATTGAGTTTTTTATGCAATCATAAAAATCTTATTCTTGCCCCACTATGAAGAATTCCTCCATCATCAATCCGGACTTCACCCCAATCTCTAAAATTAAATCGATGGTTCATGATATTGATTCGCACGATAAACTATTAAGTATGGACCTTTTAAAAATTAATTAAATATTAAATTGGACTATTAATTTTCCAGTCACGAGCAAATTTAAGGGGTTAATCTAGAATAGTGAAATGTCAAGGAGTTTCTTAATGAAGACTAATGATCAATGACGTTAGGTATGTAATAATTAATTTATTGTAATCTTCCATACAAATTAGGTATTATGTATGTTATATACTTTATTAACGGGATTTTATAGATTAATGAGCGTCTTGTCGCGTGACACGAGACTGAATCTGGCGCAGTGCATTAGCATTACATCGAGGAGTTTCAGCCCACTTCTAGGGATGAAACCGACGCATATCGATATGGATCAGTTGAGCTACCTGCAGATTCTGTGTGTTGAAAAAATTAATACGTGAAATTGTTGAACCTACCCGGGATTATTCGCGGTTACTACCAGTAAAAAAAAAATTCTCTTTATTTATTGATCGAAATTTAAAGGAATAGTGTATTTAGTACCTACCGTTAATTTAGTTTAGAATTTGCGATATCTGACAACACTCTTCAAATAACGTGGTATTCGCTCATGATTTAAGACAATCATAGACAAAACCCTATATTACGGCATGTAGGAAGAAACACTTTAGCTCTTTTGTTAATTTGGACACTGGTTGTAAACGAATATGATTAACCTAAATAACAACAAAAGATTTCGAGTGCAGTCAAATGCGAAATTTTACTTTTGCAATCTTTGCAACTAATTCGAGACAGAGGCGTGAAAATTCCAAGATGTTTTGCGACCTAGGAATTCTAAGCGGGTGTGATGTTATATATGTGAATACTTCACCCTGCCAAGATCATGGAAATGTATTTACAAATTGATGAGCTTTAAAGAGTACGAATGGGTTCTTTGAGTTAACAAACAGAACGGCTCGTGATACAGCAGATTTAGTCGAGGGTCTCAGGAGGCGCAAACATGCAGGTCTTTACAGAGTCTCTTTTGCTCCCATTGAAGTCAAGGTCCGTGAAGTACTGTAGACCAAGCGCGTCTTTCAAAATTTTTTAAGAGTTTTCTGTCAAAACTATATCTGCGCAGCGCATCAACATTGTCATTTGCGTCTTGCATTCATTGTCACTAACTTATTTGCAATAGTCTACAATTAGCTCTACTGCTTTCAACTGTAATACCTGTTGAATTTAGATAGAGAGATAGATGATACTCTATTCTGAAAAACTTAAGACAATAATAAATGTATAAAACAAAAATAATTTGAATTTGTTAGTTGTTTTATGTATTAGTTAATAAACTATTCGCACAAACTAACATTGACAAGCATACTAAATAAAATAAGCCAAATATGCAAGCCACAGACAGTGTTCCATATTTTAGGGCATTGTAGTATGTACAATGCTTTACAACACAGAGCAATATTTTAAAACCATTAAGTCATTGATGATACATTGTTAGTAATGATAGACACAAAAGAGGTTTGGTTCTGACCCACATTTGATAACTTTAGTCTAGACCAACTTATGTAAGTGAGACAAATAGGTATTTTGTATGCGAGTCTTTAAAATGTAATATTGCCAACAATTTAGTCACGTTCGGGGTAAACACGTTGTGTCTGCATACTTAGTAAGCTAGTAAGTTTTGTATGTTGATAGCAAATACCTAAGCAGAGATGATGTCAAAAAATTACAATAAATTAGTTAGCTATCCTATGTATTTTATATTCACTGTGATTTGTGTTGTTGATGAAAGATGAAACTTTAAAAATTATTCCTTATCTAACACTGTTTGTCGTTGTACTTTTTAATAGAGTACTATAATATTTAATAGAACACTTTTTGACATCACTCAGATAGTTGGTTTTACAGAGATAGTTAGTTTTATCGTCGTAAGCTTATCTTAGGAAGATCCTTACCCTGAGAACTGGAGCTTGGCGGTCGTGAGTCGTGACTACTTGTCACCATCTCAGTTTAAGTCGTCATTGTATGCATCGACCGATCTAGCTGTGGTTGGTATGCTATTGTTGCCTCTGATGGAACGGAGATGGTTTATGCGTGTAGGCTGTGATGTTGTTTATTTGTGTAGTGTTTGTCACAAACCAATCTTGTGGAGTCAAGAAGTTGTGGGTATAAAAGGGGCTGTTTGTAAAATTATAAAAACCGAAGGACTGAACTTTTAAAGTCAAATAAGTATACCTAACGTTTTGGGTATCTAACGAAAATTCCTAAGAAAATAAATAGATCTTCGCTTATAGACTGGGTATATAAAATAACTTCACCACTGACCTTAATTCTCCAAATCGTGCAAGGATCCAACTTTTAGAACACAGAACTACATATCCACTCGTGAGAAATATTGGTTGTCCATCAGTAATTGCACGGCAATACTCTAACAATTAAGAGGAATTTGATATTCAGCTTTCCAAAACTTTGCGGCGGTAGAAAATGAACAGGACATACAAGGGTTTTTTCTCCACTGGTTTGTTAGAGGCATGAGATGAGATGCACGTCACATCTCGTTCATTCGATTTCCAAGTAGAACGCAGAGCGGGGTACGAAGAAATCAGCTTATGGCTTTACTCAACAAAACTACCCTATGTTTGTTTCAGAAAAGATCTAATAAATGTCATCACTAGTGAACTAATAAAATACGTTACTCGTCATCACCCAACAATACTAGATTTTTTTGTAAGAAAGCTAATAATTCAGTGCGATACACAGCGTGATTTTCGAGAGAGATTCGCGATATTGAAGTGCCTAAATAATAGGTCACAACATATTCGTATGTAGATGTACAATGTTGATGTTTTTTTTTTAATAATAATGATTGGCCAGTTTCTTTATTCAGAACAAATATATTTGGGTCAAATATGTATATACATTTAAAATTTAAGTACGTATACCCCAATCAAAGTACATAAAATTAATCTAAACAAGAGAACAATTACACAGACAACAAGTTAAATAAGCAATAAACAAGAAAATACTGGACATTCCACCCAGTATCATCTAGCCCAGTGGATAATGGTGACGTGGCATAAAATAGAATTCCCAATGTTATATGTGTAGGTCTCTGGAGTTTTCAAAAGTTTTGCATGATTCATTCAGAATTCAGAAAATAACTACTGCCTTTCTAAAAAATATACTGACATTATTTTAGGGGTTACTATTGTTGAGTCACTTTCGAAAGGCGTAGTGACGAATTTTTACATTTACAAGCTTTAACTTTCAAAGGTAAAATTGCTTTATATGCTACCGCAGCTACCTACTGCAGTTGTGTCAAAGTCAAACTAGACCTAGATGAATAACGAAAATAGCTGCATAAATGTATAAATACTAGTTGTAAGTGTTAAAATTCTGTTAAGTAGTTTCTGTAATTTTCTTAGTAAATCATACATATTATTTAATAAGTGTTTTGTGTCATTTTCCTGTATGTTAATATTATATTTTTGTTTTCCAGTTGTTTATTTAAAACTTTTTTGTTTCTGTCTCCAAATAAGTGTTTTTTCTAATAAAGTACTCTGGGGCAGAACTCGAAATATATAAAATGAAATGTAACGTAATTATCATAATTAAAAAAAAATCTAATGTGATAACATGACTAAGAAAACAAAATATTTGGCCATGCAATCTATCGAAATGATTTATGTTTTGATTCGTAGGTTTTTACTAACATTTTTTGTTTCCTCTAAGAAAGATTGTTTATGAGTTGCCTAGTTGAGAGTAAATAAACAAGAAACTTATTTTTGCGTTTATCCGATTTCAAAAACATAATGCTCCTATGATCGCGAAATCCTATACCTATCCATTTCACGAAATGGCGCGCATGTTGATCTTATAAGTAACTTTCTAGATCTGGTATAAATCAGATCTCTAAAATAACGAAATATATCAATAATAACGAAAAAAAGAGCCTGTTCCTTTCAGTAGTTTAAGGTTGAGGTAAGAAACTCTTGCCTTTATAATATTAATGTGATAATAGTCACTCTCTCAGAATCGGGGCTCTGAAGAAGTTATCTTATACAGTAATGAATATGTCTCTTGAACTGAAAGGGGCATTAGCATCGCGTGCGTCTATTCTATACACAATAATGACATAATCGCTCGTGGAGATCGCGGGACATACTTGCACGATACGTTTAGTTACTGTCTCTTATTTGTAAATATATGGCTGTAAAAATTTGTATGTAATGTTGGTAACAACGGTGTTCGTGGTGTCATATGGAGGAGGCCTATGCTATATAGGCCTTGAAAGGGTATCAGTAGCTTCTTGCTATGTATATTATTTATTTATTTATGTGTCGCATCGTCTGAGGGAGAGTGCTCGAAGGACTGACATAATGACGAAGATTGTAGATAAAGAATGTTTTTTGTACAATTATCCATTTTATAAATATAACAGCGATAGCCATTATAGCCATACTGCCTTACCTTACACTTATTTTATTTTCATTAGTAACAAAACAAAAACAAAACAAAAATGACTGCCCGTTAAGATGTATGTAATTTACTTCTAAAGGGCATATTATTTCATTACTGGGCAGCCATTTTTGTATTCCCCTGAACTTGTCAATTTTACATTGACTTGAATCTGTTATTAGTACATACTCTTTTGTTTACTTTAACCAATTTTAATATGTGAATAAATTCACAGTGTGAAAACCAGACGGCAAACGCAGAGCCATTCACTTCAAGAATTTGAAGTTGAATATTAAATATGTTTTCCAATGATTTTATATCTATCTATCTTTTCTAGATAAAGTTAACTCTTGCAACATGTAGGTATAATGTAACCCATGATTAAACTGTTTTGTCTTAACTATTTAGCTGTGTCCGATAAGCTCCCGTTATTGTTGTAAATGAATGAAATGAATCGACAGATTCCAAGATTGTGGAAGAAATGGTTTCTTGCAAGTGAATTCACCTTCTCTTCAAAGATTTCCTATACTCTCACTAGGTACTTATCCTAGAGCTTTTTTTTTATAGGTAGGTTTTGTCCTTGTAGGATCATTTCTGATTCCAGATGAAAGTAGGAAGTTAATAAAGACAACAGAATCACTTAAAGGATATAGGTGAACTTCTGACGCAGAACCTTGAAAGGGATTTGTAAGCATGTGGTTATGATTTAATGTAACTTAACCAATTTGTCGTTTATTATAAACCAAAAACTTTATGCATAAAGTAACCTTAAACATACCTACTTCATAAATCCAATTTTAAATTATTATCCATAGATTTATCCGTTCTTATAAGAGTGAAGTAAAAGAGAGTACCCCTGTGTTTGCGCACACTCTTGTACACTATATAAGTCCTTTGCACATTTCTAGTATTCATTGAGGGGAAAATAGCCACCATTGCGTTAAAATTTGTATAAGAGGATATGTATATACGCCGACAAATTGGCCAGAAGTTACTTTTATGAAAAAACTTTTACTTGTTTTAATTAGTTAGCCACACAAAAGGGCAAAGAATCTTTTCCACCATGCGTCAGCTTTGCTCAAGTCCGGAAAGGCAGTGCGAAGGTTTTGTCGCTTTCGGCGCGGGCGCAACCTTGGACGCCTTATGGCTGCTTTATTACGCGATGGTCCAAGTCATAACTAAAAGACCTAAGAGTTATATTTATTAGTCCGGTAGCAGTAGTAGCCTTCCAATATTTAAACTGATGTCTTCAGCAAATATCGATCAGTTAACTGCCTGTTAGGCGCGTTATGCTAAACTTGCTACATTTATAATGGAAGAAAATGTATTTTATAGAAAGATAATAAAGTTATAGAAAACAATAAAACTCGACTTGTCCCGGGTTTTTTGACAGATCAGCGAACACTGCCTGTATGCTAAGAAACATAATACAAGATATTTGAAAATCGCTTAAGCCGTTTTGATGTTTTGATTTATAAAAAGTTGCGCCAACTATATTGAGAAACATGTTCTACCCTCGCAGTTTCTAAATGAACCTTCTGTTGAATAGGTAAATTGACTGCTAAAGTACCTACTAGAAAAGAAATTATCACAACCTTTCACTTCAACAAAAGTCTTGTAATTTACTTAATGTAGGTACCAGTCTTTTATCTCCTAGCTTTTGTTAAATAACTGGATGAGGGCCATCACCGATCTCCCGTAATTCAAACGGCTGATGTGTGATATTTAGTCAAGACGTTATTTAGTTTAACTTTTTACTAATTTTACTGCGCGTACAAATGTTAAATTTTAGTTACCGACTTGACGATCAGAATATTTTTCATTTTTATTTAAAAAAAAAATGCATACCTACTGCCATAAATTGTGTACGACAAATCGGTTATGCCGGTTAATAAAAGTTACGAGGAATAAAACTGTTAGAATAGATATATTAAAGTTTTTGTTTGAGTGAAGTTTGAGAGAAGTTCTTATTGAATCAAAACTCTACAGCACATTACTTGCGCCGTGCACTATATCTGCAATATTACATTACTGAAGAAAGCCAACAGGTTTCTCACGAAAGCGATCTAGAACTGGTTAACTTTCGCTTAAATTCGTGAACTGAACGGTGGTATTTATGATGTAAGAAAAATATTGATAGGTAATAACATCTTGATCCTTTATCCTGGAGCTATTGATATCTATAAGCAAGTCAGTTAAATCACACAGGTATCTTACAATTTTGTAAATAAGTTTTATTACAAACAACAACATCAGCCTATATAGTCCACTGCTGGACATAGGCCTCCCCTAATGAGCGCCATATGTGGCATTATTCATTATTTGGGGGTTATAGCCCATAATCCCCACACTGGGCATGCGGGTTGGGGATCGCAGTTCGGTGGAATTGTTCTACAGAGGGCGCTGCTGCCCGCCCTCGTTTTATAATATTAGTTATTTAAGGAGACAATCCATTATTTATAATATTATATCAATAGGGGAAAGCAGGTAGCATTCATACACCAGGAGCATTAATTCATCTTCTATACTAAACACGTAAAATCGTTTGTATTTGCGTGCGTGAACATATTTCATCGAAGACTGTGTGAACGCAGATGCTTTCTGCGTAGCGGTAAAAATGATCGTCATATTAATGTTGGAAGTCGCAATATGTTATCGCTCCTTGTGGGTAATGTGGGTGAAAAGCAAATATCCTTGTAAAACATTCGATAGGATAGATATGTCAGTGCGTTAGTAATGAAACTACTCGAGATTTTCGTGGTGGAGAAGCAAGCAATAGAAATCGTATTATATGCTACGGAATAGCAATGACTTCCAGAAGGTTCGCCACCAAAAGCGTTATTTATATAGCATTTGGTATTCAAGCTTACAACAAAAACGGAGGCTGAAGTAACCTCATACTTTTAAAATGTTTAGGAAAAACTAACATAGTTACTATTAAAGTACATAGATATATAGTTGAAAAAGTGGCATTGAAATAGTTTTGAAATACTATTAGTTGTTTTATTATGCGGCTTGAAAAAAAGCTGCATGAATGCTACCTGCTAAGGGAGAGGATTTACAACATTATTCTAGTAAGGGTAGTACTTATAGCTGAATAATGGTGTAAGTTTGTACTCTAACTAGAATAATGTTGTAAATGCGTTAGGAATTCAGAGTATTAGCTTTCAGCGCTTGGACGGCTGCCCTGGGGCTCTAGACAAAGTAACATTTGATTAGCGAAAGCGATGGTAGAAACGTACAAAAATGTATGGATTTGACATATTCCTTCGATATCACGCATCGCAACGACAATCATCATAGCTCAAATGATGGCGAAGTTCAATTGGTAGACAAAGTAACCTTTGCGTAGCTATCGCCTTGTCTATACGTCTGATCGCATCGCTAAATGCCGATAAGTTGGCACAATTGGTTGTCAATCTTTTGTTGTTAGACTGTCATAGTTTGATTGAAGTATTGCGCTCGTATTTGTGTTATTAATTAATATTTTTCGAATTATTCATGCAAAAGCAGTGCAAAAGAGATTGTGTTGAAGGTGCGTGCCTTTTGTGAGGAAGAAAAGGCAGACCATGCCCAGTTAAATCCATTAAATCTAGTGCGATCTCGCGTTGCACCATCAATGCAACTGGTAAGTAAAATAGGGATACCAGCTTTATACACGATACCTTTAGAATGGATCATAAGATTTACTCACATAAAAAGATAAAATAAAAAGTAAATTATCCAGGTTATTTAATTTATCTTGTTATGATATCCCTTATTTGTATATATACAAATATTGAATTTTTGAATTTTATATTATACAAATACAAATTTTATGTGTCATTTTCAGTCATGTCGGAGAAAACCACGAGTAGAATACATAATATAAAGAAGCGAAGCTATTGCTGCCTGCAACAAGTCAATTCTGCTGAAAATCGTCGTGGATCTTGAAGATTTCGATTTATAAGAATTTTTTGTGTTGTTTATTTATGTTCCTTTTGACCATAATTAGTGTCAGAACAATTTCAATAAATAATTTAAAATTTTTATTGTTTCATAATTTAAAACTTTCCTAGTCCTAACTACTTATATATTTATATACAAATATGAAATTAAAACATAAACACACGTTTACATAATGGGGTAAAAGATTCATAATGTTGGCAATATCGTGCTGCCAATATAATGCTGCCAATTCCTGAGGCAGGACAACTTATGGTGTACGGTCTGTAGTCTATAGTTATCGAACTCAATCATTCGCTTATTTCGTCCGTTCACCGTTCATGAAATGACGGGTCAAATAAAAAGGAGTACCAAGCCAAGTAGGTTGTTACCTATAACTTCAGATAGAATTTCTGTAAACAAACGTTATAGGTACATAACAAAAAAATTGTTTCGATTTGGAAGTTTACCCAATCTTTTGAAATACTTATGGCAGTGTTTATTGTGTAATTAAAATCAATAGAAAGAAAATAACAATGGTTTTGAGCTATATAATTATATTATTTAATTATTTTCAACAAGTTCTTAAAATCATGAAGAAATAAATAATTAGGAGAAAATACATATTTTACGACACTCGTATCATCTCGGTAATATTGGAGTAAATAACAAAAATTCAAAACTATTTTGCATTTTGACAATAGACGTTTTAGTTTGTATTGTAATTTCTTTCGACTCTCGCCCTTAGAAGCCAAATGTGTGAATTTTTGCAGATCATATGCAAAAGCTTTATCTTGTTTTTTTCGTTGTTAAGTATATTTTTAATCCCTCGTGGACACAGGGAAACAAGGGTGCGATCGTGAATGCTACATCCACGCTAGCGCAAGGCTACTTAAAATTTTGACGTAATTCCAACAGCTGTTTATGAAATCGCCGTTTCGATTCGATTTCTACAGGGTCTTAGCGTTCGCTAGTGTATCCATCAAGAGAATAGACAACTACGTGAAGTCGCTTCTCAGAACTGCCACTTGGCTAGGAATTTGATGGAAGTGATCGTTCGATGTTGTCAATCGGTTTGGTGAAATCAAAATATTCGTACATTGCCTACCAAAAATCTTGACGTTTAATCCATTTGAAGGTTGCCATCGCTAGAGCGATAAGAATTTTCAAAATCGAATCGCTTCATAGCGAATGCCGGTTGGCTAAGGACCATGTAATTTGACATCTATACTAATATTATAAAGAGGAAAGATGTTGATGATACAGTGTTTTAAAAATAAAACTGGTTCGAAATGTCACTGGTAATAATAATTTACGTAATAATTTTGGAAATAATTAATTAACGCTATTAGCACGCGAAGCGAATGATTTTAATTACATCAGAGTGTTCCGGAATCGACCCATGTAATTCTGAGATGAATTAATGTTTTGGAGTGTATAATCTTTAATTTCGCCTTTATCTCGTCGTATATACCTATTTTCCCGAAGAATATGGAAACTTCGGAAAAATTGGTAAATTAACGTTAAAAACTTTAACAATACTTATGTTTACACTTCTTCGAGGTCACGGGATAACTGGAGTACTGGAGCCTCTGCGAATCGGGGGCAGTATTATTCGTATTTACTCTCACTTGGTTTTCAGAACTAAGATTGCCCATGACCCACCTATTAGACTTAAAATTTCAGCAAAAATACGTAAATCCACGCGACAAACACCCGTGAATTTTTAAAACAACCATTTAATTTATGGGTATTTATGAAATTTTTACTAATAGCCAAAGCTCGATGTGATCTATATGCTAATAGGTTATTGAAATCGACTCATAATTCACCCACGATCCATTAAATGTATAATTTAAGTAGGTCTCTAGGCACAGACTACTTTACACAATTTTAAAGATACATCCCTAACTTATCTTACCTCTATATTTCGTTTTAAATATAAATAAAACATTTCTCGTGTCATAATAACCAATCTAGAGCGTTGATGGCGAATTAGAGCGGTGGCGATGAAATAATCATTAGGCATAATGACATTGAACTTAGCATCTCATTTGAAGAACGATATTAGCAATACCTAGGCAATAGGTCGCTAGTCTTGGTATTGCAAATATGGAATCATAATTTTGCAAATATCTACCCTTGATTTTTACAAACTATTCAACTATAAATTGGAAGGCTAATGTTTGAAAAGTATTCACTGGTGATGCAAATTTCCCTTATCTAAAGATTAAACTGCTCTAACAGAAGCAATCATAGTGCAAAATTATCAATAAAGCTCATCTTGATTGCAACCAACAATCTGTGTCAGGGTTCTGTTGGCACATGTTAACAATGCAACCTGCGTCTCCGCCCATTTTTGGACATAAACTTTGGCAGAGCTCCATCCCATTTTCACACAGCGTGGATTGGGAGTAATGTGACGATAATAATTTCACATGCCATTTTTTACGCGCGTGGATTATGAATACTGTCTGGCCATATAAGTAAGATAGGATAAGAGTCTGGCTCATATCCACCAGAATTTGTTTGGACGGTTGCAATAATGCAACTCAAAAGCCTAAAAATATGTAGGTATGTGACCCAGATCCAGCGATAGTGGATTTATTGCATTTATCGCATGGCCCTGGATGGTGCATTTAAAAAAAAACGAGAAAGTTCATATTACCTTAAGATTTTTTTTGCATTGGATGGCTGGGAAGTTATTAGTATGGTGCTAGCTTTTAGAAAATTCGAAAACCATGTTACTGTAGGTAGATACACAGTCAACCAACTGTATAAAAGAGTAAAATCAAAAATAATATTATTTAAAATTTCACCTTGTAGGTGAAATTTTAAATAATATTACCTACTCTACGCAATTTTTTCAACCTACAAAATTACAATTCACACAAAGACAATTCCGTTAAAATAGTACTAATAGTAATATAATTATACATAATTCAGATCGCGTAAGTTTAAAAATATTCAATTTGCACCTAGTCCGTAACCAAAAGTAATCACTTCCAGAATCAAAAGCTGACATCGTATTTATTGTACTGGAAAAACCTATGCGTAGATAACTAGAGCCACTAGTCCAATTTCCTTTTCCTGTTACGAGCGAAACGAGTTTTCAATTGACATTTATTGGTTTGAATGTGTCGACTCTTAAATACCAATGATACAAAGCTGGACTGTATACGGTTTATTTTTATTACCTACAAATACAAAAATCTTTATTGGGAACATAACTTAATGTATACCCGTACGATTGTGGGTTGACTACCGCAAACATTTAAAACTGCGTAGCGGAGCCAATAAACTCTTCTTAGATTCCCCTTTTGACTTTACAAGGGCCTAAACCACCCCATTATATTTGAGGTTGTTATTCTCCCTAGCATAGAGTGAGGATTACAAGAGTAATAATGGGTAGTTTTCGTCCGACCGAAAAGCTCTACTTTTCACTACGGATTTGTCGTGGTTAGTGTCTTAATATATTTCACGTGATTTTGACCATACTAGATAGAATAATATTATTTAATTATTTGCCATGCCAATTTCATTTGCATACTAGATTTTAGTTTGATGACATTTTCATATACATAAGCCACGTTCACGTTTAATTTATAGTAAACAAAAATTTCTACAGGTTTCGCGCAATTATTTTTGCCTACAGGCTTACAGTTCTATTTTCAAATATTTATTCAAACGAAATCATGTATGTTAATTCTATTGGATAGTACCAAAAAATTCGTATCTTTACGAAAGAGAATGAATGTCTAGTACTAGTTGATGATTTGAGACAAAAATTAAGAAAAACAGTACTTTGCAGTTTTCTGCTTTAATCTCGGTGTATTACTAGTATTATTTAATCTCGATATATCACGCTCTCGATATCGCAACGCTGTGCTCACACCTTTCAAAGCATTTTTTTTTGCTTTTAATTTCCTTCCCTCCGATTTGAGTCTATTAACATGAGAGATTTATAGTTTTTCCGAATGACATGAGAAAGTTATTGTTACGTACTCTACGCGAACATACAAGATAGACGAAGGTGCGCTCTAGTCTGTAAGTACAGTGTACCTACGGACTTTGAACTGACCCTTCTGATATTTTATGACATATCTCAATCTAGCTCTAGTAGACAATATCATCATCATATCAAATCAGCGCAGTAACGCCGACTGCTGATTATAGGCCTATCACAAACGACGCGACAAAATGCGGTCCCGAAGAATCTTATCCATCGGGACCCTACCATCACTACTGTACGTACATGATACGTTAGCAGGGTTAGATAAATAAATAACTTGAGACAATAATTTATCTTTAATGTTATAGGAATATAAGAAAATAGTGATTAATTAATTATGCAATTTGTTGACGAATTCAATAATTTGAATGCATTAAGATTTTGACTCTACTTCTGTGTCTAATTAAGTGCTCTATTGCATTAAGTATACCTGTAATGATAGCTGTACAATATATTTAATAAATAAATAAAATAAAAATCAAAAATCAAAATCAAAGTGCTTTATTTCCTTTAGACCTTACAGGACTCTTGGACACGTCACAAAATACAAGTTGCTTAGATAATAAAAAATAAATAAATAAATAATGCCAGACAATCCACTCAGCATCATCTAGCCCCAAGCTAAGCAGAGCTCGTGTTATGGGTACTAGATGACTGATTTACATTTACAATATTATTTCATTTATAGATATTTTTTATTACACATAGAAAACGACCAGATCACCATGAACAAATATCTGTTGATGGTAAAAATATTTGTCCCGAGGCGGGAATCGAACCCGCAACCTCTTGCGTCGCAGGCGGACCTTCGTCCATCGCGCCACAGAGGTCGTCGCTTGATATAGCTTGATTATATTGAAGGTATCTTATCATATCAGTTACAATACAGTCAATATTAGACAAACACGTGTGTGTTGTTTCACACGGCTCTTAATAAGGGCAAACGGACGTAGGAACTTTATTTAATCTATGACCTCTTATAGGCTCTTTATTACTTTGGCTTTTAAGGTTGGACCTCTCACTTTATGGGTGATCGGTTCGTATTGGCGTGAGATTACATTTCTGCGTTATTTTAATTTTTTTCTGCTGTTTACAAGGAATAATAAGTACTAAACGAAAACCAATTTTCCGCAAATCGAAAACCATTTTCTATTAACTTATAAAAAACAAGATTATTTGTTGGTAATTAGATATATGTACGTAGCCAATAGCCAGGAGATTTTGCCTTTTGGTCCTGTTGTTTTAAAAACTTTATGTTTGAATCACCGATGTCCATCGAATTTAGCTTGTATCGATTACTATTTAAACATACAGAAAAAGTTTAATATATGTAACACTACCTGTCTTGTAACTCAGTAAACAGTAGGTAGGTAACTTTAGAGCAGTTGAGTTATGTCAGACTGGATACCTACAATGTTTTCGCGTCAATAATTAGTTCCGATGACCGAGCATTGTTTTAAATTTGAACATTAGCTTCACCTTTCTTTGCATCCGGAGCATTTTTCTTTTGTTTATTATAATCATGATTGCTGATTAAGTATTACAGTCTTACAAAAACATATTTGAAAATGACATCAACTCTTATTAGAATAGGTAAATATATGCTATATTTCCCAAAACGTATTATGTGTTTTCTTATTTCAGGCTGAAGGAGTAACCCGGACAAGCAGAAGACTCGAAGCACCATCGGATCCAGAGTTTAATAGCTCTACCACCAAGTCATCTGATAGTGTGCCCAATTATCGTACACGATATAGCAGAAGACAGGAAACTCCACGAGATGTTACTCTCACAAGGGCCCGAAGCAGGCCAGAGACAACTGAGCGGGCACAGCCGGAGCGAGTCAGTGGAAACGAACGATTTGATTCAAGAAGAACACGAACGCGCACTAGGCCTGAAGCTCAACTGGAACCTACTAAAGAAACCTTTAAAAACACCGCGATAAGAAGTAGGTCACGTTCCAGAAGACCAACCACACAAATTCCGGAAGTTTCACAGCCGAATGACGCGAAAATCGAATCTAACACTAACGTAGTAGACATATCAAGAAATCCAAGTAAACAAAATAACAGAGGTGCTTCCCAATTTAGACGAAGAAGCTCTACTTTACCAACGGAGACTGTTACTCCAAAACGTGAACGTGGAAGAATCGTCACGAGACCCAAAGTCATTTCTGAGGATCTAGACAGTTCTGGATCAACTAACACTATACTTATCACAGACAAAGCACCAACTACAGCTCGAACATCAGCTGATTTGAGAGATGCAAGAAAATTAAGGTATAAGACGAGGCCCTTCGAAACAGATTCAAACCTGACAGGAGAAGGAATTGTCGCTTTGAATGAAGTCAAATCTAGTCAAACGGAAAATACAACTAGTCAAACTGGAACCCAGACAATCGCCCCCATTTTCGTGGAAAGAATCGTACAACAAAGCACGGAGACCAACAAGCCGAGTACAACGCTGAAAGTGACTAGAGTCGTGAGACGACCTCTAGCGCGGGGTAAAGCAACACCAGCGGTACCAACAAAGAAAAGTATTGATGAGATTGATGAAGACGACAACTATCCTGAAAGTTTCAAGGCTTTGATTCAAGCAAAAAACGCCGTAAGTATTTCGTCACACTTTCATTTAATCATATACTGCAATCAATATTTCAATCAATTTGTAATTTCATTCATTCGCTTCAATGTTCACATTTCAGACACAAGTGAATTCTCCAATAAGGGAGAGTTTATCAGTGACAGCATCACATAAAGTTGTTAACACCTACTCAACCTCACCATCACAATCTACTCAAACCGAACCAGCTGAGAACAATCACTTAAGGGTAACAAGCACTGGCATAATACATATAATTGAATGTCATATGATTAAATCCCAAATAATATAAATTTACAACCTTGGTTTCTTTGATTACAGATACGGAACAAGCAGATCGCAAATGAATCAAACAAGTCTTTGAACCCAGACGAACTTACCACAACGACTTCGGAAATTAAAGATATGAGGAGATACAAACAAAGGGGGAAATACTCCGTCAAAAACAAAAAATCTACAACATTTAGACCAGATATTACCACAGCAAGCGGCGCTTCTCAAAACACTGAAAAGTCAGAAAATAAATACAGCAGAAAATTCAAATTTTCCACAACAACTCCAATTTCCAGAAGAGAAAACAATAATAGTAAAGACACTGAAGCTGATAGTGGGATAAAAAAACTTGCAAGTAGACCATCTTTTCAATCTAGAAAGTTTGGTAAATTCTCTGCGACAAGTACCGAAGTTTCAGTGACTGTGAGTGAAAAAAAAGAAGAAAATATTACAAGGAAAAAAATTTCACTTCCAAGGACTGCTTACTATTCTCGTTTGAGAAACAAGACAGAGACTACAACAACCACACCTATTTCCGGTAACCTGAATGATAAGCCGCTTATTTTTACATTATTTAACAATTCCGAAAACAAAGAACTCGTCAGTGACTCTCTCAAAAAAGAAGAAAACGACAATAATAAAGAACCATTCATCATATCAATCAGCAGTACAGAATCCCAGGAGAATATGGTACCAAACGAATTAGAATCAAATGATGCTGAAGCTAATAATACATCATCTACATCGCCATCAGTTACTATAAAGCAAGAAATGGATAAACTAAAATACCATGCGAATTACAAAAATCCGAACCAAATTGTGGCGGAAGAAAATACACAAGCGTCATCAACAGTACTTCCAGTGAGGAACTTACAAAGAAGACGTCAAAGAACACGGCAGAAGGAGAAAATTGATGATTCTCCCAAAACAACTACAGCGAGGAGCCGAGACAGAAAAGTCCGAAAATTTAGCGAAGCGTTTTCCAAGACTACAGAAGCGTCAAATAATGGCGTAAGTACTTTTTAAAACATAACCTTACAGCTACGAGTACAAATGAACTTGCAACTACAAACAAATAAAAAAATATAACATTCATTGCCATGATTACAGATTATTTCCGGAACTGATAAAGCTAAAAGTAAATTCAGTTCTAAATACCGAGCCTCGTATCTCGATAAACCTTTTTACAAACCAACAGTACCATCTATTACATCCTCGACTGTAAGTACATAACATAACATAACAACAAACACTTTATTAAACCGTGCAACTTGCCAAAATTTAAGAGAACCCCGTTCCTACAGTTACTACAAAGCCCCTTTATAAAATTGGCATTTAGATACTCACAGAATCGTTGCACCTCATCATAACAATTATCATTTTGTTAGTTATCTTTGGTGTGTTATTCTATAAAAATAAAGAGAGAATACTCATGAAAATTACCGACATTCGCTATTTTTATTCATTTATTTTCATTTTATAAAACTGCTAACTGCACCATTACTATTATCATGCACGTGCGTGTTTATAATAAGGGATTATTTGCAATTGTGTTTGAATGATTTTGTGCCGTCATGTCATAATGAATATTTCTATTGCTAAAGGCATGGCTGAAATTCTTCGTGACTGACCACCTGTTGACAAAGTCTGTAGAAGAGCCAAACTGGTTCCGAGACCAAGTGGATGAAACCACGGAGTCGGCTGCGAATATCACCACGCCATACATCCACTCATCTCATCCATCATCCATCGAACTGGTTAATGGAATCATTTAGTCATAATTTTACACCATTCATTGCACACGACTATGGTAAAATAAAGGGTTGTGGTTAAGTTTTAAGGAGATGTAACCATAAGCATTTAGTACGATTAAGTTACTTAGAAAAATATTCAACGCTGACGTCTCTTCAAAACGGAACTCTTCAGTTTTATTGAGATTTTTTAAATAACAATTGCTTACATACATGATTAAATGAAATCTAGTTGTTTATAACATAACAAAGTATGTACCTTACTCTCAATTGTAGGAATAATATCACTAACAAAATAAGTTCATTAAATTGTATAAATACATACACACAAATCGTTTCAATGTACGTCTCACAAATTTATTTTCTGTTCACCTCGTTATTCTAAGTCATTCCTGTCATCTTGATATCCATTTTATAAAGAGGCTTTGGTCTTTGCACGAAATCGAACTCAAAAGAGCATTATTATTTTCCACACTTTAACATCTTACTATTTCACATCTTTTTTCTGTTTACATGGGTGAGCAAACTTCTTATTTCAGGTAGAGGGAGAAGAAATGCAATTAGGGCCAGACAACGCTATATCCATAACTCAAACACGGAGGACATTGTCCTCGGCAGATTTGAGACTCTCAGAGAGTCTGCTGAAATCTTCACAAGTCATGAACGTTGAGGCGTCGCAACACTCGCCTTCGGTTACTGTATCTATATTCGATGCATTAGCTGAAATTCTCACGTCTACACCTAAAACTCGACTTTCGTCTACAACTGAAGTAACGACAAAACCAAACCTTAATACTGATGTAACACAAATACTCAATGGCGTGAGTAATATAGTTAATGTAAATAGTACTGGAGGCGTAACCAGTCCGGACGCGTTTGTTCCGGCCAACGCTAGCACTACCACTCAATCTGTACAGAACACCGATCAAATTACACCAATTGTGATTAACAATATTATGTCGGCTGGGGAAAGTGTTACACAGTCACTAAATACTGATGTCATTACTCCTGTAAACGTTATTCCGACTCCTATCCCTACTCCGACCACTCCCCTCTCCGCAAGGAGGCCATTTGCTATAAAAGTTTTGTATTCAGATACAGAATCACCAACCGACAAAACTACGACAGCTTCCAATTACATGTCAAATCGGCCGACGACTGAAAATCCAAAAATGGTATATAATACTGTCTCTGATCTTTTGTTATCTAATAACAATTTAGTATCTGCGGAACTAACGAGCATGTTATCCAATAACATTAAAAGTATTATTCAAACTATGGATGAGGATAGTAGATCTAGAATTTCCGTAGATATGGCCAAACTTCTAAAAAACCTAATACCAAGAGCTATTGATGGACTGGCGACTAGACTTGAAAATGCTGACGCAATTCCGGTGACAACTCCTTACAGTTTGGAGGTTATTAAAGACACTGAAAATATTGGAATAGATACCTTTTTAGATTCTTTTGATATCCTTCAAAGTGTAACGACTGATAACAATGTAAATAGTGCAGAGGGTGAAAGTGATATAGTAACAAGTTCGGTTACTATTTCAGACAATCCTACAAATCCTGTAAATAATTTAGAACCTACACCAGGGGTAACTCAAAGTACTTTGTCAGAATCTGACAGCCAGACGATGTCAAAGCTCTTGTCGAATACTGTGCCGACAAATTCCCGTTCAGCTTTTGAAAAGATTACGAGCACACCAACAACTACTCCTTTATTACTGACTAGTATCGAAAGAGTGACGTCCTCTGTCTTAAATGATTCTGCTGTAGACAGTGTAAATAGCAACATAGTGAGTACAAGTGCAATTACTAATAATTCCGCTCCCCTTCCATTCCTATCAAATTTCCAAGTCAAAGATTTTACTCCAAGTGATACAGAGATTATTAATATGACTAAATCCATATCACTAGATGAAGAAACTTTACCAAATAATTTAGACCCCAGTAAAATTTCACCCCTACAGTTATGGGTATTATCTAAGAAAGCAAATGTTCTTAAAATGATAGAAGACATTATTAGGCAACATAATAAAGAACTGGTAACCGCTCCAAATTTTGCAGAAACAGTTATTCCGTCAAAAAATAATATTAATTTATCTGAACGACTGTCAAAAATAATGAATACCATGACTTTTACGACGGACTCATCGACTGTGACGACCAATACTGATATTACATTTTCAACTACCCCCTCGTCCTTAAATCCTTATCTTCCTTCTACCACAATACAAACCTCACCAACTGAAAGCTCTACTGACAGCGTGCCTGTCGATGGCTCATCAACAACAAGTACTTTTGGCTTCCAAGCACCTCAGAATGATTTACAGTCAACCACAGAGATGTTTACAGACCTTTCATTCCGTTTCGGGGCTGATACACAAAATAGTACATTATCATCTACAGTAGAAAACAGTACAAGAAACACTCTTGTAGCCAGAACAGAAGGAGATACAGATCAAGATTCCAACACCCTTGGTTTGTCTACTACTGCAGGTAGCATTCCAACAACTACTGTACAAGAAACCACTGAAACTACTACTTCTTCGGCTAATACTGAAACTACTACACAACTTGACATCGGAACTACCACTCAAGATACTGACGATTCAAGAATACAAATCGACAGTGAAACTACAACAGTTAATACAAACGAAAACATAACGCCTGCAGTCGCTTTAAGTGCTGCTACTCCAACAATACCTAAAAAAGATTACGTAATATTTGGAATTTTACCAAACAATACAGTGGTACGTAAAGATCCTAATGACGATGCCCTGGAGACATTAACAGAAGCAAGCCCTTACATTGTGTACGGTTTGCTACCCAATAACACAGTAATCCGTAAATTCCCGAACGGAACTAGAGTGCCACGAATCATGCAAAAAATTGACATACTACCAATCAGCCCATGGAGTTTGAGGAATCCATACAGCCCCATCCATAACATTGCGGCCATTGTCAGGCCGCAGTCTAACCCCATCCGAGTATCCACTAATACTGTGACATCCACAGACATCACCAATAACGGAACTGACACTGTAAATAACCAAGAAACAATGGTATTAACTTTGAGTTGTATAGCTTAAACGGCTGTGCTTTCTTAGGCTGGGGCTTTCCACTTGCAGCAGCGATCTAGCGCGAAGACCATCCTAGCATGCCGGGACTGGACTGTGGTACTATCTGACTATACTTTGTTTATCGTAAGCACTGCATGCTCTACACCTAACTGCTTATTAGATTAACATCCGCGAATCGTAACATTTTATTTCGTAATTGCAGATATCCTCATCGGCACTTAATATTAAAAGCAGTTCATTGGGTATAACTACCGTCACAAATAAGCCTGCTGAAATAAGCACTGCCTCGCATGTATTGAGTTTACGCACAACTACAATGCTACCTTCTATTGATGAGATTCTGCTTAATAGTATATCTTCGGCTGCTAAACAGGAGATGGTCATATCATCCATGACGAGCTCTACTCGTGAACCAACAATATTAACACTGGATATTGATCCGGAGGTATAATTTCATTTATTATCACTATTTATTTATTTATTTTCTGTACTATTCATTGACTAACTACACTTACTTCGAAATTATAGATCACGTTTTATTTTCAAATTTTTCGCCTAAAGATCCGCAATTCGAAAAAATAACCACGGGACTTTTCAAATGGAATTTCGTAGTTTAAAAGGCAATTTCGGGTAAGGTAAGTGGTGATGGCAAAACAAGCATGCAAAACAGCCAGATTGTGTTATATCGATTGTACTTATAAAGAAAATAACAACTTGATCTGATTTTGATATAAATTTGCAGACTAAGCAAATACGCACGGAAAGACCCGAAGATGGAGGCGGAAACACTGTATTTAAATTCATACCAATAGATGAAGTGATGGTAAAACAGCAAAATTCAAATGTGTTAAAACTTGCAACAAAAGCACCATCATCAACAAATACAGGGAGTTCTGAAGTTCAGATTGAGACGGCAACAAGATCGACTGAAGTGAATACCCAGTCATCTCAAACTCAAGCATATAATGAGAACGCTAGCACAACCACACAAGAAACAACTATAATGATGAATACACCATCAGCGACCACAACAGATAGCACTACAGTTTCTCTGATATCTGAAGCTACCTCTGTTACATTAACAACTACTCAAGCACCTACAACAACGCAGGTGCCAACAACTATGCTAGCTACAACAACACTAACTCAAACAATTACTCAAGCACCAACGACAACCACTCTAGCGTCAACAACACTTGCGGTAACTACAACGACGACGGAGGCTACAACAACACAACAGCCGACTACAACAACACAACTGCCGACTACAACAACACAACTGCCTACTACAACCACACAGCTGCCGACTACAACAATACAGCAGCCGACTACAACAGCTGCAGCAAGTACTACATTTCAACCCCGACGAACAACGATACAAACTAAGACTTTTGATAACTCAATAAAAAACTACGAAGCTAAACAAAAGTCGCAGAATGGCAGAGATCCGAAATATTTAAGTGTACAAAGTTTTAATAATATGCTAATGGGTGCAGAGTCATCAACTACAACGAGAATTGTCCCAACAACACAAAAAAACGATCCCACTGCATTACTTCAGGCATTATTTTCTGCAACAGGGAACACTAATAGCGATAGTTCAGTATTAAACCCGAGCCGAAACAACTTAAATAGAGTACCGACAACAACTTCACGTTCACTAGAAGAAGATATTCGACAATTTGAAGAGGATACAAAATTATTAAAAGCTCTTTTAGCAGCAACGGGGCAGAATCCTGCTAATCTCAATATACCGTCATTAGATACTGTTCTGTCAACAACTACATTACCAACAACACAAGCTCAAACAACAACCACAAGGCCAACTACAACAACAGTAGTGTCTACAACAAAACAAGCGTTAACCACACCATCGCTTCAAGATGATATAAAACAATTCCAAGACGATGCCAAGCTTCTACAGGCACTGTTACAGGCGACTGGTCAAAACACTGGAAACATAAACCTACCCGACATTTCAAAAGTGACATCAAATGTACGGATCGCTTCGAATCCACTGACGACACAGATAGGCTCGAAGCCAACAACATCTATAAATTTACGACCCGTTCAGACAACAACCAATGGGCCGGTATTTAGAACGTTTGCTTCAAGAACTATTTCTACACCAGCTGAAGCTCCAACCACTGAAGAAGTTAAGATTTCTACTACATTTACGCCTTTTATACAGAGATCAACCACTTCTCGAGGCGTTGAGGCAGCGACAATTTCTGGACGTCAGGCACCTTCGAAGTTCTCAATCACCACAGAAATGCCGAGTAGCTCCACTTTTTCAATCGAAGAGGATTTGGTTTTTTTGAATAATCTGGTAAGTCATTGTCTAAGGCATACATACGTTTATAAGCACGTTTATTAAGGTTTGAAATTATCATACAATTTATAGAAAACAACAATAAATTATACATGGATTTTGCTTACAGAAACAAGTTCTGAATACCAACACCGGCGATGAAGATCCAGAGACAGCGCTCGCTAATCGAATCATATCCCTTGCTGTTGATAGAAGTTTGACTGAAATACAGACTGGCAACGCAATCAGTGGTGTTCGTACTGGAAAAACTATAGCTAATGGGGCAAACAATGTAGTGCCGACGACTCCTACAACTACTACTACAACAACGCCAAGAACAACAACAACGCCAAGAGCAACCACAACACAAGCCACAACTACTCAAGCTACAACACAAAGAGCAACAAGCATACCAGGAGAGCCATCCTTAAATGAAGACATAAAACAATTTCAAGAAGACACAAAGCTCTTACAAGCCCTCCTGAAAGCCACAGGGCAAGATCCCTCAAAATTCAACATACCTACACTCCCGAACATAACACCTACTGTGAGTTCTTATAAAGATGGTTTTAAACTTTCTTCTATCACTTCACCTTCACAACACAGAGACGCGACACTAAAACCTTCCATGAGATCGTCTACCACGACTAATAAACCTTTACCTTTCGGTGCTAAAATAGCTGTTATGGATGTATTGAGGACTGAGCAAGATGAAAGAAAATTGTTAAAAACTTTGATCAAATTACAGGACGCACAGGAGTCAACCACATTCAGAAGTAAACTAGTTGGTACAAGTAAGTTCAATTATAATTTATATCCATACTTACCACACATCTTATACAATAATCAATTAGATACTGTCGATTACCGCTATATAAATAAACTAGCGGCCCGCCCCGGCTTCGTGCGGGTATTTAACGAAAATTTAAATTTTCATGCGGAACCCTAATTTTTTTTTAAATATTCTATAGCCTATGTTCATCACGAAAAATTTAGGATTCTAATGGTGAAAGAATTTTTCCAATCGGTCCAGTAGTTTCGGAGCCTATTCAATTCAAACAAACAATCAAATCTTTCATCTTTATAATCTATATCTATACTAATATTATAAAGAGGAAAGATTTGATTGTTTGTTTGTTTGTATGTTTGTTTGTTTGTTTGTTTGTTTGTTTGTTTGAATTGAATAGGCTCCGAAACTACTGGACCGAGTTAAAAAATTCTTTCACCATTAGAATCCTTAATTTTCCGTGATGAACATAGGCTATATAATATTTTCAAAAAAGTTAGGGATCCGCATGAAAAATTCAATAATTGAACCGTGGGCTGTATATTCAACCTCTTTTTCTATTATGGCGCGTCAGAATAGAAAAAGAGGTTGTATAGCGCACGGTTGCTTTTTCTCTACGGCCAGTGTCAGTTTTGGAATGTCGAGTCAATGTCAAAAACCCCAATGCTGTTAAAAAAAGTAAAGATCCGTATTGAAACTGTGAAACCCATCGTGGGTATAATTTCTGAAATTTTTGTTTAATACCCGTGCGAAGCCGGGGCGGGCCGCTAGTATAATATAAATAATTAGCACATCGAATCAGCGAAGAGATGAAAACTGGGCTTTTTACGCGTACGCAGCCACGGGCACTCTACTAGTGTCAAAAGCTGTAGGAATAAAAGATAATGTTTTCAGTCATGTACTTTATATAGATTTTGTATATTAATTTCAGGTCAAACGTCGGACCAGGCTCTCAAGAAACTGATACAGCAACAAAAAGCTACTGGCATGGTGTCCGAAGCAACGAAATCTCCAATATCACTGAGCACCGAGTATGGCAAAAGCAATGATGCTTTGCTTGCCGCATTACTCAAGGAGCAAGGCTTTGGACCAACTACGGCTAGTTCCATCGATGAGCAAGTCCGACTCGCTGTATGTCACTCACCTTTCTTTGCGCTTTTTCTTTAACTTTTCTAAATAATGTTCTAAACTACTTGTTCTAAAACTTTGGTCCAAGAAAATCTGTGGCTTAGGATTATCAAAAGATTTTATTTATAAATCATAAAAAGCCCACTAAATTAACTACTTCATCAAAAACCTTAGCAACAATCATGATTTGCTTTTACACCGTAATCTTTCCTTTCTTTCCTACTTCTATCAAAATGACCTATCATAACTATAACCTCTAGGCTTTACTCAACCAAGTGGTAGTGACGCCGAAAGCAAGGCGGCCGATCACGCCACCTCCTCCGCCACCGCCTCCCAGGCGGCCTGTTCTTGACGGCCTAGCTTGGCTGTGGCAACAGTGGAGGGAAACAAGCCCCGGACCTGCCCCTACGAGGGCAAGTCAGCGACCAGGGCCAGCGCCGTCAGTCCGCCCATCGGAAGCCACGTCGAACCGAGTCAACTGGTTCGGTTCCGGACCCTTCACCGGCAATGCGGACGATCGACCAGCGAGTTCAAACAGAGTGGGTTTCTCATCTCTTTTACTGAAACTGTGCGACTGGGGCTAAGGTGAAGGAACAGACCTTAGATTAAATACAAACCCCAGGAACGATAATTTAGTGCTGTAATAACTTGTTCCTATTTAATCTAAGTCTGCATGTGTATTTTTGTGTATATTGTACAGAAACGGGTGGGATGGGTTGTAAATAGTGATAATATTGTCTAGTTTTATATTTTTGTATTTTATCGTGTTTGTGGTTTAGTTATTTATTTAAGATTGGCTTCATTGCTTGTACTGTACAGTGCTGTAAAACGCAAAACAAACTTGTGAATTAAAGTTATTAATTTTATGTTGTGTTTGGCACTTGTAATTTTGTTTGCACTTTATTTGGTGGATAAAGGTCACTTTGTCCGTGTGTTGTAGGTATGTTCCTAACTGGAAGTTACACTTACCCGGTATGTCATTGGGTCCTGGGTTTAGATGAGAATCACTTTATGTCTTTTTGTGACAACGCCACTCCTGGCTATACGTTATTGCAATACTATTCGACGAAGTGTTTACCAAGAGAGAAGGCGGCATGTTCTTTATACATATAATTTGCCTTCACCATTTTTCAGGCAGTTGGCAAAACCATGTATAGTCTAAATATAGATAGATTCATTTAAAGAGAACGTAAGAACAAACTTCCTTCATTGCATTCATGTTCGAAAGTCTTTAAACCTGAATTAAATTAAATTATTTTTACTACCTATGACTGTATCCGATTAGATACCTACCGGACCCATTTTAATCTGATTTGTGTTTGGTGTTAAGTATTTCTAAAGCGGTAAGTATAAAATGTTTTAGTAATTTTAACAAAGATAAAGCCTACTAAAGCCTAATCACATTGGAATAAAAACTAATATGGCACCTATTAATTTACATACATATAGTATGTACATGTAAATAAAATGTAAGTATTTAATATATTTCTTTATTGTATGTAACTAATCTTTGTAGTATAACTAACCAGTAACATTTTAACTAATTCCTGTACTAGTAGGTAATGGTTTCCTATAATTTGCTTCAGTATATAATTCGATTTTTTTCGGTGTGGAGTTTATTATTTTGTATAGAAGATGTTGACTTCGGAGCCTTGTATAAATTATATTATTCTATAATCAATTTGCGTTATATTTTACTTTATTATTTATTTTACAAAATATTTTATTCATAATACTTATTGATATTGAGTTGCGTTTTAATATTGGTTTTATTATCATTTAATTTTATCAATTGGAACCATGTTACTTGGTGTTTTACGATATGACATATAGCTTGGATCACGCTTGCATAATGCCTGTAACTGATGGTCAGTTTTAGTACTGAAGATGTTAACTTAACCAGATACCGTTGGAGCCGCCGCGGGTGGTGGCGTCAGAACAGGGCCCGGGTCGAGGGCAGCTGGTCTCTGCTGCCATAAACATGACGAGGGCCTTCTCGCAGTTCCTGGGCGCTGCTATTCAGGTCAGCTTATTTTTAAGCACTATCTTTAAGATATAGATCCATTTACAATGTCCAAACACCTACCTAAATTTAGTTAGTAAATTAGTAGTAGTTCCGTGGCCTAAGTTTTTTTATCAGTGCAATAAATATAATACATAGGTCATTGCTGTTATTGGAATGGAAGGCTACAATAGACATTATAGTAGCACTACAAAAATATTTGACTTTTAAAAATAAAGCGGTGGCTAAATATTAGTTCCTACCTACTTAGGAAAAATGTTTGTTCGTCTTAAATTTTTAATTTTTTGAGTTTGAGAGTTACAGATTATTTCATATTTTTAATTATTTCAGAGTGGCGTGTCCATGTTGTAAGTCAAAATTTTAAACTAACACCTATCTGCAACTAAATTTTCACATTTATCACCACACTACTGATCAAACTGAGTATTAAATTCGCAAATAATATTAAAATAAATATATTTTCATATTATTTAATGCTACTTGTCGACCTCTCTCTTCTTCCATTGGTTTTTTCTTTCATTACATATTCCTAACCTGTGGGGTACCTAGAGTAGAGTGTCTAGTACTTTACAGAGTTTTACTAGATTTAAAAGTTTTTTAAACCTAAAATTAACATTCTGCACCAATCCTGACGGGTTTAAAGAATGTTAAAAGATAAGAAATTAAATAATGGAAAAAATACCCGATAATATTTATAATAATGTTTTAAATCTTTTGCCTACAACTTCGCAAGTAATTTTCTTGTCCATTATGATATAAATATTTCCGTATCAGTAAAGTATAAGTCCGTTCTGTACTGGCGCAGAATATCTGTATTGATAGAGTAAAGTAAAGCTAAAATTTTATTTATTGACATAACTAGTGTGACACATTAATATAGGATCAAAGTGTCACGGTTTGATTTCATAATTTTTTTTTCTATATTTCCAGGGCGCAGCGCAAACCGTTCAGAGCGTGATTCGAGCAGGCCAGCGAGCAGCAACGGATGTTTACAGCAACGGTTCCGGAGGATCAGGCTAGTCCCGAGAACGCCAAGAAGTCCCGGATCTCCTGCGAAAATACGGAGTATCAAACGCACGGAGCTATAATTAAAGCCTGATTCACACTTTGTTAAGTAGCAAGTGTAAGTGATTCGTAAAATCTACAAGCGACGGATGAATTTTACTTGTCACTGAATAAGTTTCCTTTGACGCATTTGATAATTAACAAAGTGTAATTGGCTGTTAGGGAGTTATAAGCTCTAGATGGATTTCTGGAAATAGAAGTTGTATAGCGCTTAGGACTAAACTTTTCCGGAAGTGACAATGTACGCACTATGTGTTGAAGGATAATTGTGCTCAATATGTGAATAATATAATGTATTTGTGTAGGTATTTTTAATTTTTATCTTATTAATATTTTAATAAGTGAGGAGAAGTCAAACTGAATGGACAAAGATTATTTTTTAGATAAATGATAATGATTAATAAGTTTTTGAAACTTTTACTTTGGTTTCTTACGGTTTTATGTTCATTTTATTAATGGTTCATTTTAGTTTTGTAATTTAATATTGCAATCCGTTTAGGTACCTATTTTCTCCTATCTAGTGTAGATTTAGTATTGATCGTCACCCTAGGTCATAAATATTATGTGCCATTTAGCACGTGCTTGACGATATTTTCCTCCGTCTTATGCTTTCTTCTTAATTTATTAAACAACAGTAATTGTTATTCATCATTTAATATTAGTTTTGTAATTAATTAATAAAATTGTTAGTATAAACACAAGGTTTTATCGTCCTTTTTCTTACTATTGATTTATGAGATCATTTTTTATCTAAAGACTATTTATTAATGTACATAGCTTTGCCTATTGATACAATATACCTATGGCCAACACGTCCATATGCAATGACTCCCCTAATTAGGTTATTTATGTAAATCAATTGACTGCTTATTCTATCTATGCAAATATTTGTAAGATTTTTGTAACATAATAGATTATTTAATAGTAATTATAACTAGTAACTGGACAGCGTAATAAATTATTTTTATAAATAACTTTTTGTTTTAATAACGAATCTAACCTAGGCAACCAGCCATGTGTGCGCCAAATTGTACGTACCAAGTACGTATGTTATATAATTGAATTTATTTTAAATTTAGAACGAATATTGTTACACTATCGGTCCGTCCCGGCTTCGCATGGGTATTCAACAAAAATTGATTAACCTTATTTTTATGAAAATATTTTTAAATAATTTTTGAAAATATTCTATAGCCTATGTTCATCACGGTAAATTTAGGATTTTAACGGTGAAAGAATTCTTCAAATCGGTCCAGTAGTTTCGGAGCCTATTCAATTCAGACACACAAACAAACATACAATCAAATCTTACCTCTTTATAATATTAGTATAGATCAAAAAGAATACGGTCCGTCAAGTGCGAGTATAATCGTGTGGGTGCCAAACATAGAGCAACCCGGAGTCCGCCGGGGGAAATAACTCGGTATGTACCAAGTTATTTGGCACCCGTGTACTTCCATACCATTCGCCATTGAAAGTTATTGGTATATCGAGTGTTTATTGGGTTTTTATTCTTTAATAACCTAATTCATAAAATTTTCTTGTCTACCTGCCTCAAATTATGCTAATTAAAGATTAGTAGGTACATTAGTAATGTGCTTTTCTTCCCTTTGTGGATTTTTTTTTATGAATTTCTATCATACTTATTTAAATAGGTACAGACAGAAGCATTAATTGGTAACCCCCCTAATAGCTAAAGTTTACATTGCAAATCACTGTACGATTTACAAATCTTTTACTCAAATACTAAGAAACAAAAACGTAACACCCAGTGGGAATCGAACCAGACATCCAATCGCTCACATGACAAGTAATGCACGCGCCAACCAACTAAACCAACGAACCAGTTATCAGAGCGTCGAAATTTTATGTTATTAGTGTTCGACAGCGGATTTTTATTTATGAGATCTCTTTACACTGGATAAGAAAACAAAGAAGTATTTGAGGGTAGATTTAAATATAATCTTGGTGAATAATGAAAAGGTCACTAGACATACTCAATTCTAGTCTTGACTTACTAGTTTGAATCATAAATGAATTGAAGAATATTGAAGGAAATTATGCAAATTAAGAATTTTGTGAGAATTAAGATCGCGGTGCTATTCGAACAGCAAATGAGTAATCAGGAGATTGCTCGTTAGCTTTGAATTACGGTAAGTTATCAACTTATTATTCTTGTGTCATAATCATTACGAAACAAATACATATTTTTTTAGTAAAACCTTGTTATCTTTAACTTCATTTAAGTATTGATTTGTTGTCTTACAGATAAAAACCGTGCGCTTAAGTGTAATGTGGGGATGTGAATGTAAGAAGCAATGGCAGATAAACAACAGGAGTTGTATTACAAATCAGTGAAGTCGCCACAATAATATTGTTGACATTCAGACTAGTTCGCCTTTTGCATCCACTCGTTCTACTGCTCAACAATATTTGATATCAACATCAACAGAAGGCATTTGCATGCAGCTGATATACTTACACAATTATCGAGCAGCAAAAATAGGACTGTCTGCTGAACTCCATCGTAGGGCATGAATAACTTTAGGTAAGTGATAATACTGATAATTCTCAACAAATTCGAACACCTTTATCTATGATTATTTCATCATAATAATGATATTTTTAACAAGTTAGTATTTACACGAACTAAATTAACATAACAGTTGACTTTTTTTTTCTTTTTAGGTTTTGGAGATGGATATCCTCTATGGGTCCTGGAGAAACAGTAAAAATAACTGGGCGCATGAATGACGAGCATGAAAGTGTTGAAGGTTACTACGCGGATCGCGTATCCAGAAGCCCAAATTTATTTTGTCCATGATAATTGTGCAGTGCATCGTACGCGGATGGTTTCTCAAGGGTTGTTCATCTCTACAAGGCATTACTGTTATTTCTTGGACATCTTAAATTTCGGACCTAAATCCGATAGAAAATATGTGGGGTCAAATGGTTTTAAATTGAGATCCGATCCGTTAGCCCTTAAGCTATTAAGCGATAAGTATCACTTAATATAAAGGACGATAAATATCACTACCTACTAAACCCTAATGTAATTTTACCTTTTAACATTGTCAGAAAAACTCCATTTGACCTCATTTATTTTCAAAACTACCTGATTATTTAGTATTCCATGATTTACACGAGATCCAAATTGTTTAATTCATTAGATTAGCAAAGTAAACGAAAATCTAATGAAAACATGTGTATTCTCGAGCACTAAATCGAAAATGGAATATTATTTTTCAGGGTAGGAAGCTATTTGTAAGTAGGCTAAATAATAAAATAAAACATTAAATAAATTTTTTGTGTTGTTTGTGTAGGCAAATTTTTGAAAAAAATAAATGTAATTGTTTACCTGAAATTATTATTATTGTTTTATTTTATCAATTACTTTAAATTCATACTAATAGACAAAAACTTCACTATTACACATAAATAAATGTCATTACATTACTAAAATTAAGTAGTAGTTAAAAAACAAAAACATCCACTGCAAGGATTCGATGACGATCATTACGATGTGCGGTGACAGAATCTCGGTTACACTAACCACTACACCATAGTTACATGTGATACAGGCTCGAAATTTCAGTATCGTTACTCCTGATAAAAGAAATGTAGGTGTTGAAAAAAACATTTGTTTGTTATTTAAACAATTAAACAAACTTTATAAAAAAACAAAAATAAAAAATAATGTGAATTAAAATGAATATATAAATCTTCACGGGTTTGAACCTACATGCTACTGAATGATAACTATGACATATTCTGTGAGGGGGTTACCAATTAATGCTTCTGTCTGTACACAAGGATAAGATTGCAATCTAGCCATACATTCATGTGTTCTTTAAAATTAGCACATATGCACTTGAACTAACTATCACTACACTAACTCAAAAGGTTTAGTTCTTTTGAGCCTTCTGAAAATGCCCGTGCGGTCTAGGTACTAGATAGCCTTGACGTTCACATGCTGAAGAAGCCTCTGTTCATGAGCCTCTGCGTATTTTTCTATTATTACATCGATTAATTCAAGCATCAGGTTCCGATGAAGATCGTCATTGCTTAAAAACAAAGGAGCATTAACAATTGCCCTGAGCAATTTATTGGCTCTTTAGTCGACTGGCCCCGGAAAAAACTGGGCCTACGGGGCCAGTTGACCTAATGCATTTAATTTATTACTTTTCTTTAGTCGACTGGGCCCATTACTAATTTCAATGAAAAATCTATAGTCCAATTTCAAACCCGTGTACAGATGAGTACAAAACTTACTTGAGATAAACAATAATGAAACACCATGGTTATATGATACTTATCGTTTATTGGGTTATTTTGATTTACTTAGAACTAGTCAAAATCAACAATATACATAACAATGTAAAATTAAAGTTCTTAAAAGTCACAGTCGTTTGATCAATGCTTTAACAGAAGTATTCTAACCAACAACATAAAATTAAAATATTTAAAAATCAGCCTTTTGATATAAGCTTGCTTACTGAGAACTATTCAAAATCAACAATATATAATAAAGTAAAATTTAAAATATTGGTAAACTAGTCTTTTGAATAATGCTTACTTAGAAATATCCAAAATCAACATTACACACTTATACTAAATTAAAATAGATACTTAAAATCACAGTTGTTTGATCAATTCTTGATGATTAGGTACTTAAAACTATTTAAAAAATTAACAATATACATCAATGAAATAGAAATAGCTACTTAAAAATTACAGTCGTTTCATTAATGATCACATGCTAACGTAAAAAATAACATAAATAAATAAATAAAACTTGCTCTTTGATTGAATGTCCTTAACTAATATACAAAAAATGTACCTTAGAATCAGTCTTATAATATACTAGCGGCCCGCCCCGGCTTCGCACGGGTATTAAACAAAAAATTCAGAAATTATACACACTTAAACGATGGGTTTCACAGTTTTCATACGGATCTTTACTTTTTTTAACAGCATTGGGGTTTTTGACATTGACTCGACATTCCAAAACACACTGGCCGTAGAGAAAAAGCAAGCACCCTGCGCTATACAACCTCTTTTTCTATTCTGACGCGCCATAATAGAAAAAGAGGTTGAATATACAGCCCACGGTTCAATTATTGAATTTTTCACGCGGATCCCTAACTTTTTTGAAAATATTATATAGCCTATGTTCATCACGGAAAATTAAGGATTCTAATGGTGAAAGAATTTTTTAACTCGGTCCAGTAGTTTCGGAGCCTATTCAATTCAAACAAACAAACAAACAAACAAACAAACAAACATACAAACAAACAAACAATCAAATCTTTCCTCTTTATAATATTAGTATAGATAAAAAAATTAAAACTTCAATTTCTCTAAACAATGGCCTACAGTAATTTTGCCGCTAAGTAATTCGTTTATTGCATAGTCAATCTTTTTTCTCTCTCTTTGGTTTCAGGCTTTCTCTTAGAAATTTTGAGATCTGTAGGGTTTTTCAACGCAGTCGAGAAGTTAGCCATATCTCTACACAGCCCTTCTAGAAGTTGAGCTATGTTGGGTTTATTTTTTACATATTTTTTTATATGTCCATTCCATGTTTCTACGACATTGTTGGTTTTATGGAATTCTTGATATGTGCACCAAGTATTTGCAAGTGGAGAACTCACCTCTAACCAAGTTCTAACAAAGTAATCATTGAATTTTGTGATACTGTCGCAACAGGCAGCTTCTTCCATCACGTAGATAGAGCCAACCATCATCCATGATAATATCGACAAAAGTTGAAACACTTTTCTTCTTGTCTATACTAATAACAAATTCTGTAAGCGGGGCCAGTCGACCAATTCAAAACATGCATTAGGTCAACTGGACTCGAGGGGTCAGTTCGAGCGGGGCCAGTCGACTAAAGAGCCAAATTTATTCTGAAACCTTTGTATAATTGCGTCTTTTTGGTACGTACGTACACCCCCAAAACTGTATGTCATAGGTCCAAATTGGCATAAGAACTTGTTTATATAATAAAACTTTACTGTGTACTGATATAAGTTAAATTTCTTCCGATTAGCCAGTACCTATTTATGTAGCGAATCTCTAGTTCTACTTTTTTGCTTTTTGAGTTGAGCTTTCCAGCGCAGCTTGGCGTCTAGGGTTTGAAGAAAAATGATGTGTTTATTTTTTAGGTCGTCCTACTAGTTCTAATTATTATGACGATGGAGAGGGAACTGATTAAAAATTACTTTGTGGCGCTAACACAGATAATTATTGGAAAATGTTAATTTTATAAGAATTGAAGGAAACGAAACCCCAAGAGCTGATACTGTACTACCTAGAAAAATGTATCTACAATTTGGCATCCAGATAAAAATTATTTGAGCTTTGAGTCTGCCTGCGCATATTATAAAAATTATACGATTCTGACGTTGGTTTATCTTTCTTAGCTTCTATCTAGGTAAATTAATGGAAAAGATAGAAGGGTACGTACGTAGTAACAATAATACTCGATCCTCCTTTGGGATATTACGCTTTACAACCAAAATATCAAATTATTATCTATTTTGCTGTTTAAATTTCATGAGGCATACCATACATTAGAAACAGAAAAGTAGGAGCTTGTTAAAATAGTTAGATACTTACGTATGTATATTGTATAATGGATTGGCTAGAACGCCATATATTGGCAATGACTGTAGGTACCTACTTTTATTTTGAAAACGGATAATTGTAAGTCTTACTTTTGTTATGTCTTAGTTAGGTGCCGTACGTTTAAATAAAGTTATACCTAGGTTAAGAAATTACAACTACGCTAAACGAGTTCTTGGCGATACGCCAAATGTAATGGAGGGCGTCTTCTGCAGGAAGATGTGCTGGGTGTCTCAGGCAGAAAACAGGGTGATATGACGATCATTAAGGGAGGCTTATGTCCAGCAGCAAACTAATATAGGCTGATTGGCCTTAACGCTGGTAGGTTCCCTTAGTACTGACTAAGTCGACTTCTACTCAGCCCGTCGATGTCATAAGAACTGTCATGACATCGAGTAGAAGTCGACTTACACCTACCAAAACATACTTTTTTATGTAAGAAGCACTCAGGGAAATCACAACTTCATTCCGTGTCTGAACGCGATAGAATCATTAGGTACTACTGAGCCAATTTTTATAAGTTTTATATAAATGGACGAAGTGATGCATAAAGAAAGTGTAACTTATAAGTATGTAATTTTTTGAAGTTTTGTTAGTACGCAATTACGAAAGTATTTCTAAACTGCTCTTCTACCTGTGCAAAGCAGAGGTGAGTTGCTTGTGCTAGTGGTGCCTCAAGGCTACTGTGTACGAAAAGAGGTGGTTACTAAATCTGGAAAACCTCACCCCGCCGCCATTTGCAATAAAGAGATATAAGGAAAGGAAATTACTAATGTGCCAAAGTAAAATCTAATATAAAAAAACTGGAATAAACGCAAAATTTAACTAAAAATGACTGGTTTAAATAAATGAGCAAATGATGAGAAGATACCATTTGATCTATTATAAAGATCAAATGATGAGAAGATACCATTTGATCTATTATAAAGATCAAATGGTATCTTCTCATCATTTCATCAAATATTGGGACAAAACATGAACAAACAACTGGTGTTTAAACAAACGTAGATACAGGTTAAAACAAATTAAAAGTCATTAACATCATTAATTCAAATAAATCATAACATTCGTTTTTTAGTAGAGTAGCTAATGAGTAAATCAGTAGGTATTGTGTAGTAGGTACATAACAAGTTTTGTCTTAAGACAAAAAAGTGTTTGTCGAACGATCGAAGCCATGTCAAAAATAACCAACACAAGGTCATGCAGGTCCTCGCTAAAAAGTGTACGTTTAAAAATTTAAGCCTTTTAAGTCGAACTGGGCATATCCTTCTATAACTTACTCGTTTGATCTTGTAGATTACCCTCAATGAGACTCGTTCATGTATTTATGATCCCATTACCTTACTCAAAAGCCATACATCTCCAACATTGAGTGACGGCAGCAGTATAGAAGAAAATTATAGGTTGCAGTCATATCGCAGCATTAATTATATATATGTATGACATGTTCTCGATGAAACTGTTTTAGTGTTAGTTAAGTTTCAATAGCAGTAAAAGTCATTCTACTACTAGTTACTGGTTGTATAAAACAATACCTGTGTGCGAGTGTAACAGGCGAGCTGAGTGTTTCGATCTTTGGTCAAGTTGTATAAAAAAAATATGATAAGTTACTTCGGAGATCAGGAAGTACTGCGGAGCAATTACGCTAAAATATCCCATTCCCACTGAATGGGCCATCCGAGGAGACTGAGCATAAAAGATTTCGGTTGCCAATACTACGAACTCTAATTATAAAAATATATACAGGTTCTGGCGGGATGGAGCCGATCGACGACAGAATTTAACGTCAATGTCAAGATATATAATAACATACCTGAATCAAAGTCAATTTTTAGATATCTCACACGTGACCATTTTTTGCTCGATTAGCGATTACATTTAATCTGACTCAAAGTTACAAACAGTAAATAATATAACAGTATTGAAAAGTAGTCGAGCAAACAAGCTCAAGTGTGAGTAACAAGTTTAAGGGTTTTAAGTTAAGTAAGGTATAACGAAAAGTTGCAATTAAAAAACATTGACAATCTTGATATTTTGACATTAACGGCTTTGTCGTCTCGTTTGACTTCATCCTGCCAGAAAATTTTATGGTTACTTTTGTTGTACCTACCGTGTGATGGAAACCGAAATCACTTATATCTAGTCTCCTCGGATGGTGATCCATTGAATGGGATATTTTACCGTAATAGCAAGGCTGGTCAGTTTTGTTACTCTTTTCAATTAATGAATTGGCACACAATATTTATTTTCATTTTAAATCGCAAGCTAGTAAAAGCAGTTGTTTCTGAGATAATAGAAAAAGCGAGAATGTAAGAGTTTAGTCCCTAAAAATAAAAATGCGGGGCATGTAGCATATTATATATTATATTTTCTTCATATAGGACTAGATATATCAAATATTTGAGTGGAACATAATTGCTTATGGAGCATAATATATTATGTAAAAAATAATATTATGATGATATTAAAATAATAATATTATGATCCTCCCTCTCAAATAGTTGTACAGCTATAAGGTTATGTCGTCCTTCTAGCCGAATTTTAGTTACGGCAGCGGCCATTCTAATCAGATGGAAGTACTGTACACAGGGCTTAAAGTAGTGCACAAGGACGGCAGACATGACCGGGGAGAGGTCAGGTGCAGGGCAGGTCGAATGGTTCAACGTGCATTCTTAGTCGCGGGGTTCTAACACCCTTAACTTCCCGACTTTAAGCTGCTATAGTGATTTTCATGATTATAGCACGACTAGGATAACACTGATTACATTGTTTCGTGTTATAATTTCATTAAAAATGGCGACAACATCGAACACGCTTGAAAATGTTAATAAAGATGTCACACTATTGTGTACGTTGTCTTTAAGTTAAATAATTAATGTCCTGAACAGAATTAAATCCTACATTAGCTTGTAATATGTCAACCTAGTATAAGCGCTTCCCGAAAACATCTGATAACGCATCCTAAGCCCTTTGTTCTAACAGGAAATAAAAGTGTAGGCTTACAAACTGAATCTACTGAACTAACACCACAAAAAATCTCTCAAATCAAAACAAAAGTTTCGAAAAAGCTGGCGAACAGGTTTCCAGCTACGATTTATTAAAAACTTAAATATCACTTGCCCCTTGTAGTTTTTTTGCTGTGGTCAAACGAGATTTTTGATCTTTGGTTGCCAGTTGGTAGATAAACTGACAGTTGGTAGATAAGGACATATATATTATAATGTCCTTGCCTAATAACATAATGTAAACAATTCAGTGAAAAACTGCTTTCGTACCTACTATGAGAAGAAACAACTGGTAGGTATAATGTGTAGGTTATCGTTTAAAAAAAATAAGCAGAAAAACTAACTCGAGTATGCTGAATCCCTTAAAAATAAAACAAATTCGATACTTAGGTATACAAACTGGGAATTCTAAATAAAAGTGAGTAAGTCATAGAGCAAGAGCAAATCAACAACGTCATAGATGATTATCAAACGGATTCGATGACGAAATATTGTGGTTTTATGGAGGTACCTACTGTTCTTGGATTTGTAATTTCCTTGTTCCCGGCTTCCAAATACGTACAGTCAACTTACATAATGTAGGTAGATAAAATAAAGATAAAAGATGTTTATTAGTCTTGTGTAACACACCGGTATTAAAATCTAGATTGATATTGATAAATTGATACATGATTTGTGAAAATACCTATTTTAAAGCATCGCTAACGAGAACCTCGCTCATGCAGTCGAAACTTGTATTACACAAAAGTTCTGACCGTCTTATATGGAATAGAATAGCAGTGGATTGTGTGAGTGAGTTCGGCTGCTCATATTTAACCGTTTTAGGTTTTCGTGTGCACAGTTTTAATCCGCTACTTGGTAACATTATTCTTATGAAAAAGATCTCAACGCGCACCGAGAAATTATAACGAAAATTTTGCTGCTATGTGTTTTTTACAACTTGTAAGATTTTAAATATTTTAGTAAAAGTTAGCTGACCTGACAGCCGTTAAACTCCTTAACTCTTTGTGGACAATCCTCTCAGCATCATCTAGATGATAAGCTTGGGGCTAGCCTCAAGCTAAGCAGGGCTTAGCTTGTGTTAATGGTACAATACACAACATACATTTTTATTATATCTACATAGAAAAATAAACAGAACGCAGAACTAATATTTTCAGATCGTATAAACATTTGCCATGTGGACCTTCGCTGCCGCGCCTCATCGGTTGTCAGAACTTTATAATGTTAACTGTACAGTAAGATATTTTCATTGAGCCGCCATCTTTGATTATGATTGATCGATAGATTCATTGATTTTGGTAGTTATAGGTACTAATATACTAAGTAAAGGCCCCGTTGACGGTTTATTATGATTGTATCACAAAACAGTTCATTAGATTAATAAATTAGACTGTTATAGCAGATAAAAAAATAGAGATCTAAATGGCGCAGTAAGTATTGATAAGATTAGAAAATTAGATTGTTATTGCAATAAAAAAATAAATATCTAGTCCAAGATGCCTAGGTCAAAACTTTTTGCTCTAAGTTTTGCGAAGTCTTGTAAAGTTTTTGACAGGAACTAAGAGGTAAAAGTTGATCGATTCTAGTTGCCGCGAGATTCAAATTAGTTTTTTTATTATTGTGCGGTCTAAAATGAATAAAAAAATAGATAATAAATAAAACTTTTTAAACTTTCACGATTTGTTGACATATTAAAGAATATTTATCGGGTATTTATCGCGTACCTTTTGTTTTTATTTTCCCCTACGTTTCCATCGCGTTGCAGCGATCGTGGTCACGGGGCGACTACAACGCGATGGAAACGTAGGGAAAATAAAAACAAAAGGTACGCGATAAATACCCGATAAATATTCTTTAATAAATAATAAATGTCTAAAAGTAGCAGGAAAGTAGTCCTCCGCAAACCGTACTATGTTCTATTAACTATTAAAAAAAACTTAAATTCACAGGTTTTTCAGAGCATTTCAGAATATAAGCAATTTAAAACAATAAAATCTTTCCTCTTCATAATATTAAATAAAAAGTTTACATAAAAATATTAATTCCAATTAATGGTATAATTTGTGGGTTCCAGTTTCAAAGCTTGATTGATGTATGTTTGAGTTGTATGACTTTTATTTCACACATGAAGTCCATGTCTAACGAACCCTGTAAGGATTCGTTTTAACGGATTCGTCAGCACTGGAGATAATGTTCGCACCGGGTTTATATTAACGTTTTTAACACTTTCATGACCTATAACGCATTATGTTCTCCAATACGTCCGTGTAGCGCCGCCGCCCCGGTGGGGTGATGCGAACCGTAACGACGTATACGTATACGGTTCGTGTGAACTCGCTCCTGCAACCAAATACGCCATCACGGAAAAAAACGAAACCTGTGAAACGAATGCTGTGTGAATGCGCCTTAACTGTCAATTTGATCTGTCAAATCAAAAGAGCCAGTGATTCGTAACGAGCCTTACAAGTACGAAACTCTATCGCTTTATTCAAAAACATTATGAACATATGATTTGGTTTATTAAAAGAGTAGGTATTATGCAAGATATAGCTATTTTTTACATAACGGTTTATGGTTACTATACATTGGATTTTCCAGGTGTTGTTTCCCAGCAGATAATTTTTGTAGTTTCTTTTTGAAGTGATTTAACTGTATATGTAGGTAGGTACCTATATCTAGCCCCCGGTATAAAAATAAGGGTGCTAAAAGGGGTGCTTTTTAACGTGGGTTTGTCGGTTTCTGCGTTTCTGTTAGTGGCATCGCATTTACGTACCTAGGTAGTTGTAAAACGGATGAAACGATTTCGGTTGATTTTGTTTGGATATAGGTATGAATATGTACAAGTTTATAGGCAAGAACGTATAAATAAGTAGTAGGTAAGTAAGTATATAGGTAAATTTCAGTCAGATACAAAATAAATATTTTAATAGTGGATATAGCATTAATATACCAAGCATCTTATAACTTATTATTATTATCTTATCTTTAACCAAAGCTAAGACTAGGAAATAGATATGATCATCATCATCGCCCCTGATAGTCCACTGCTGAACGTAGGCCTCCCCTAATGAACGCCACAGCGCGCTGTCTTCAGCTTGTCGCTTGTGTTTTCTTAAACATTTATCCACAACCGGCGTTTCGACTGTTATTTTAATGAGAATAAAATCATGAGCTTACGTCTTATAGTCACCATTTCAAGATTATATGTATACTAGCGACCCGCCCAAGCTTCTCACGAGTGCAACGCTGATAGGTACTAATGCATGTTAAATCTTCCACTTGAATTTCTCTATTTTATCAAAACAATCCGCATCAAAATCTGCAGCAAAATTTTAAAGATCTAAGCATACATAGGGACAGACAGACAGCGGGAAGCGACTTTGTTTTATACTATGTAGTGATGCATGATCCACAGAAAAAGTTTGTAAAAAGAAAAATAGATCGCACCAAACACTCAAATACATAACGCTATCTAAGTACCAGTTTTTGTCAAGGCGTCCATTTACAATGCGCATGCAGTGACCATTTCATCGGAAAATGCGAAAAAACATCACCGCTCGACCACAACGTTTCGAAGTAGGGCCATAGAGCAAATGCTAGTATCAACGTAATACTTCTTTTACTGAAAACATTTTTAGATTTTTTTAAAAGCCAATGCAAGCAAAACTACAGCTTAGTAGTGAATGACAGTGGTTATATTCCATTTGAGTGTTTTTAGCATCAGAGATCATTACGTTCTATTAGAATTGTACTGTAATCTTGGAAGAATATGGTTCAATGTTGATTATAAGCAGATACAGATTGACGTGGGGCTTGTAGGACAAAGTAGGTCGGTTAACTTCGGTCGCCAGCTTCGTATGCCATCGGGTATGGCGCTCGCGCCGGCGCACACTCTGTCGAGACTCCGCTCGCCGCGTACGCGTTCCACGTTTGAAATTTTCCTTTACAAGAAAATAAAGCACGGAATGCGAGCTTTCCTCGAAAACGCGCGTAATATATGGACTTGAGATAAACGCTAAAACATACTTTATCGTATTTGTTTACCAGTGATCGTGTCGGACTTTAAAAACGGCAAAATGCTTTGGGAGAGTAATTTCGCCGAGGAAACAGATACGGTGAGTTTAGTCTTTTTAAATACCTTTGTGTATTTGTAGGTATGTATGTATTTGTAGGTAATAAATGCGAATTCAAATTATGAAACCCAGCCGGTTGCACACAAGCTTGTTACGTGAGTACGCGCATGTGTGCGTAAACTTTCTAGTTTTCGCTCGACGCTTCTCGTATTTACATAGAACGTGATCAGTTTTTCATAAATAAATCCACATGGAAGGGTAACTGCTTAGTTTAGAGTGTAAATATTCATCGTGCATGACCCCAGTGGCGGTGAGAAGATTGGGAATGGCTTTATTAAATGGCCATATTGGTTGAAGAACCGGCCGCAACAGTGTGTAGCAACTTTTATGTAATCTGCGTCCTTTGCAGTGATTGGCTGTTTTCGTCTTTATCTTCAAACTTGATTCTAACATGAAGTCACGTTTGTCTAGAACTTTTATGATCTTTGTGTTTTGAATTTTTCTTCATCATTTTACATCTAAAATGGCCACCCTGTCATAATGCCGCATGCTTCAGTTTATTTTCTCATACACTTTTTTTTCAATTAGTTAGATTATTATATTTTCACTTTTAGGTGCTGACAAATTTAAAGTAATTATTAAAACACCGCAGTAGATTTATTGAAATTTGACCAGTATTAAGATTCTAATATACAACCAAAACGCATCCCTCGACGATTTCGGTTTTAAAATCAAAATCAAAGTGCTTTATTTCCTTTAGACCTTACAGGACTCTTGGACCTTACAGGGTCTTGGTTTCGATTCACTTGACCGCTACGCCGTAGACTACTGTACTATAGCCGTGTTTTTTATCCTATTTGGATAAGAAACGTTTTGCATTGCCAATCAGCCTGAGTAAATTTCACCAAAGGTAACTACTTGTATATCTCAGTACACTTGAAGTAAACAAGACAAGACAACTCATATTTTCTTAAAGGTTATCACATGACCTTGAGTTCTCTTTATAAGTATAAGTACCTAACTGAGCCCAAAGTTTCAAAATAATAATTAGGAAGCTTATGCCCAATATAAAGATTTATAACACAGTATATAAATTGAATAAGTATTGAGAACTAAAATGTATTTTCAAGCGGTTTATGAATCAGAAGGCCCAAAGTAGATAAACATGAACAAATGTTAGATATCCTATTGACTTGTAATCAGACCATGCCACTTGGTAACTTCAACAAAGATAGTGCATATGTATCTAATCTATTATACTTTTTTTATATATTATTGATAAGTGCCTTGAATAAACTACGGGCATAAAGGGTTATAATCAGCTTAATACTTAATGTTGGTTAGGCCACGTGGCCTTATAACGTGCCTAAGTCTGAATTCTGATTGCGTCGGTACTCGGTAGACTGATAAATAAGACCGTTTTAATCAAAATGTGCTTGCATAGTCATAAAAGAAGGTTGGTAGGTTGGCAGCGAAATTGTCTAAACATAAATTGATTTCAAAAGAAGAAAGTGTTTTTCTTCTGTAAGAAAATTATGACATAATTTCATACTTATTCAAACTTTATGAAAACGTTGAAGTAGGAATCTGCTGATCGTCCACCTAACGTTTCAGGGAACACCATTAATGAGTTCACCCATTAACTAAACAGGTAAAAGGTTGTTGGCATTGGCAACATATAAATGAAAGTAAAATAAAATTTATTTATTTATTTCGTTTTTCAAATTATGTACTCTACCTTTACAGGCGTACCCAATGTAAAAGAGTACGTAGTCAATAAAATAATAAGCATACAAATAAATAACATTAAAACATAAAATAATGTCAAACCTAACAATAAATCAGTAACACAAAACATTATAATAATCAAACCAAATAAAAAATCCTCGATTAAAAATACAAAATATAAATAGAAAATAAAATAAAATAAATATATAAACATTCAGGTACTGATCTAAGAAAAACAATCAATACATGTTGTTCATCGTCTTTCATTGCTGATCGTAGGTAGGTACTAGAGATTTCGAATAAAAAAATTGAATTACAACAATTATGTAGGTATTTTACTATAAAAACTATCGTAGTTTGATGAATTCATTATTATGAATGTAAGCGCTTACAACATATAATAGGTTCGTAGTTAACCCGCTTACATTCATAATGAATTATGTAGGTAGGTAATATTTTTTAAAGTTCAAACTGATATTATAATTTTAAGTATAACTTGCAGCTTACAAGAACTAGGAAGCAATCCCTCCGAAGGTAAATTGAAGGTTGATTAATATTTAAGCCAAACTCAACTTTAATTCTGTCACAGTAGACTTACCTTGTTGACAAATAAAAGATTATTTATCACGTACCATGTCACTTGTGTGACGTGTTTTAATTTATGTTATTAATTAATCTTTTCAAATAACTATGCGTTTTCTTCATATTAAGTAGTTAGAAGGCCCTATATTGAATTTAAATCAAGAGTGTTTTGATTGAAATATATATTTTTTATACTATGTAACACTTATAAGTCGAAACAAGGCTTTAGTATGATTAAAACATTACTACACCACACGATAAACTAAATAGGTTCTTAGTTACCATCTTACATTTAAACATAATATTAATACAAAAATTTGTAATCAAAAGTACGCAAGGTTTTGAAATAAATGCAATAATAGTAAATTACAACTTAAAACTAAAAATAAATATTATAATTAGCATGCAACCCTCTATTCTTTATTTATTTGCGTTTTTTATTCTATTTATTAATAACTTTAGAAAGGGACTAATCAACAGCGTGGGTTTCCAGTAAATTTTATATCCTATAAACAAATTATTTGGTTCCTGTTTATTAGCTTTAAAAAGACTGATATTTATTCAAAAAGCTTTGTCATGCAGTTTTTTTACAATAAATACAAACTATCGTAGCTTGAAGAGTTTATTATGAATGTAAGGGGGTTAACTACGAACCTATTTTGTGTTGGACGTTGGTGTTCTTCCAGCTCTACATAGTTCGCACGTAGTTAACCCAGTTACGTTCATTATGAGTTTTTCATGCAGTTTCGATTGGACACTTGAAATAAATGACCATAGTTTTAAAAGACTCACAAATTCCTTCATATCTAAAAAGCTTTCCCATGCATTTTCCACAATTAACCCTTCAATACGAAGCGCACTTGAAATGCCATGCCGCATACTAACAATTTACAGCAGTGGTCATTAAGTCACTGAGCTTCATGTTACTGGAAATGGGGTTAACTTTTCCAACCAACTTTTTACAAGTTGTATGTGCTTATTTCTTTGTCCTATTTCGGCACAGGGTCATGGATCTAGTCAACTATATTAACTGCCTTTTTGTGTGTAGGTACTTTTATGTCACTGTCTTGGTTTCCTTATGTTAAATTTATGCTATTTTGTGCTTATTTAGAGTTTAGGGTTAATGTTATTAGTCTGTTCCATATTTGTTTGTAAGTAGGCGATACTGGTTATTATATTTTGTAATTAACGATGTTGTTGGAACGGTTCAAGTTAATTAGCGTTACCTCGTGTCATTTAACAGAAGAGTGCATTTAATTAAACAACACTGAGTCATTTGATTGACTAATGTCTATAAAAGCGTATCAATTTCTTTTTTTTTATTTTGTTTACATATGTTAAAACCTATGTTTATTTGACTGTCAAACAATTGCATTAAATATACACAGGCCTTTGTAGGAAACAGCAGGTATAGTACAATTGGAAAATGCTTTTTTATTCTATATTAAAAGCGTTCTATCTAGCATTGAAAGCGTTTAGCAAGTAATGGTGGTTTCATAAGTGCCGATAGAATTAAGAAAGTTACTCTGACTCTATCTAACCGACTATTGTAAAATCATCTAAGTTAGTTTACTATCAAATCTACTTATTTCAACATGAATTTATCATGAAGTGCATTGCACGCCTGGATATGGGGCATGGGTTTCTAGAAACGCATTCACCTTGACGATGTTATCCCTTAAATTCATCAGAGTGAGTACCTCAGAACTATTTTCTTTTTCTCTGTTCTGTGATGAGTACATTGGTGTTCTTCCAAAAAAATTGGGTTCATAGTTTACTTACTCACATTTATGATGATATCATTTTGTTTGATATTTTTTGAGCTGGTCAGAACATTTCATACAGCGTGAAGTATTTCGGCATATTTCGTAACATTTCTTTGAAAAGCAAGAATAGGGCCGTTATTTGCAAGTGATTTTCACTTTTGTCTATCGAGGTCGAGGACGAATTGACTTCTAAGTTACGTGAGCCGGTTTCAAGGAAGCTCGAATGTTTTGATATGGCATATTGCTAGATATTTGCTGTGAGCAAATATCTTAAAAGTTCAACAATATGCTCAATTTTATATCTCATCTCGGTACAATCTCAAAAACGTAAATTGATCGTTGCAATACCTTTTATTTGTTGCATTATACAGAGCTCTTGATAATTGTTGAGGTCTGTTTAAGTTATCTTTTGCTGATAACCCGAAGAGAGACCAAATAAAACAGATTTGTGTTACTTTTAAGGCGTGTAGTAATGTTGCGGGCAACATTTACCACATCCATAGATATCCCTTTTCTTTGATTCTGTGTATTATTCACGGCATGTCCACATCGTCCACTATGAATCATTTGTTGCGAAAGTTCGACTTCGGCAAAGAACGATTCGAAACAGGAAAATGTGAGATCAATCCTTAGACTATTGGGCAAGTATGAGTCAGGTGATAATGTCTCTTACGATGATCTAGCTCTTTTGGAATGTTTTGAAATAAGGTTGATACATAAGTAAAGCTTAGACGACTTAGGTTATGAAATGTACTACAACTACGAATATAGATATAACATTATATTTTTAGTGTGTAGCACCTACATACTACCCCTTTAGCACGCTGGATTGTTTTCTAGAACAGAATATACAATAATGTCATAGTATCGCCATACATTGCGTACATTATTAAAGTATAAGGAATGAATTTGAGATAATTTACGTAGTGGATAGTTAGTATAATAGTTATTCGTATATTCACTCTAGACAATAATGCTATGGAGTAAAGAACCTGTGTAACACTATTATTTAAGGACACGCAGTGTATAACATTATCTTCTCACCAAGATATAAAGGAATTTGAATAAATTAAAGTTATTCGGAGAACTATATCAAACAGCACCAAAATGTTTAATTTATACCGATCTGGTAGTTTTCCGATACTGGACCTTTTGCTACAAATTAACATCGAAGTGTCGTTTACGTAAGCAACAGTCCAATGTGCTAATAACTCCCAAAGGAATGAGTGTGTCCACTCTAACATTAAAACAAAATATTTTTACTTTTTAGTTATATCATTGAACTCTTATTAGTTCGCTGCTAAATTCTGCATTAAAATGACTTTACCTTTATCTAATTCCAATTTTTTTTTCTCTAGTATTGATTTTTCTTGGTCATAAAAGATTAAAAAAACCAAGGGGGCTGATATTGGCAATTTATGCATAGCTAAAAATCAAATTTAGTAAATATATAGGTATTTACGTGACTTTACACATACATACGCGTTTATAAAATTGATAGATCATGTGGTTAACAAAGCTAAGGAAGGTCGCTAAGTATGTTAAAATATTTGGGTGTGGTTTGATGAAAAATTTAAAGTTTTTTTTTGATAAACCTACATTTATTCAATTTTGTTAAATAATGACTGATGTTAAAACGTAACGTTAAAAGTTCCCAATTTATTTTGATTTTAACTTGAAATTTCTAACACAAAACATTAAGAGCTCGAGAGACTCGATGCTAATAATAGTTGTTCAATCTATGTATTATACATAGGCAAGTATTATACATAGTTATGTTATGTGCCGGCCACGCCGCCGTGCCGCCCGCCCAATCAGAACAGTGAAAGGATATGACGTCACAGGCGTAACATGGCCTTGCATTATAGCCAGTAATTGTACCGGACAAGTTTATGCTAATAAACGTCGTTTGTTAATCAAATTATATTATGAAATTGGAACAAGGAGCTATTTTATTATATTTGAAACCGGACTATTTTCGCAGTACTATAGCTCAAAAGCTATGATAGTAGATAAGGGACTGACCAATGGCCATTGCCTACGTATGTATAACCAATCATTGGATTTCGCGAATTTAATTTTGTGTCTTTAAGTAGATAAACATTGAAATTATTATTGTTTGTTTGAGAAATTTTAATTTTTACGTTCTGATATATATATATATATATATCAGGTATGTATTTGAGATCGAGCGTACAATTTATTCTAGTAGCACATGGCATATTGGAATCGCTTAAGTAAATGCCAACAGTACTGGCAATGCGAGGTCATGTGCATGTGGCATTAAGCCAAAACAATGCAATTATACAACTAATCAGATAAGCGCACTCTATGAAGATTTATCTTTCCAGAGAACTTAACCACTAATATGTACTTGTTCTTTGTTTAATACTCAGTTTATACACTAGTCTAGTTAGGCTGTAAGCTTCCTTAAGATATTATATATATTTGCAGTCGTTAAAACTCTTGCTTCAATGACTTCATAACAAAACACTCGTAAATTTTTGCTCTTACTACGTAGATTACTTTCCGGGCGCAATCTATAGAGTGTGTCTATAATATAGACACACTCTATAGATTGCGCCCGGAATAAATAATAATAATAATAATAATAATAAATAATTCATTATATTATAATGAATTATTTGCATTGTTCCTTGCAAATTTAATTGCAAATATAATACTGATCCCTCCATAACAAAAAGAAATACATAAGTAAACGGATTAAAGGCACATTGCTTGAATATCTCAGTATTTAGGCGTTGTTGGTTGGTGAAGGGGACCGGTTTCCAAGGTCTTTTGTTGGTTTTCCCAGTGTGATTGTGCATGATACTGTTTTGCCACTGTTGCCATGTCTTGCTTAAGCTCTTTTTTTGTACAGAATACAGTAGGAACAGCAGTAACTTAAAATGTAACGATTTAAGACTTTTTTTAATAAGGTATAAATTAATAAAGAAGGAATATTATGAATTAAGGAATGTTAATTTTATTAAATTATAATTTATGTTTGACATTTATTTTTAAAGGTTTTTTGAGTATAGCATGCTTTTAATAAATAATTATTTCTTAAATTGTTGCTTAATTTAAATTCTTATTAGATTTATAATTATTATTATGTAAAACTTATGATATTGTAGAGAACTTATATATGTTTTTATTTATCAGCGGTTTACAATACCATACCCACTTTGTTATCTAATCACTGCGAACTTTGCTCTAGATAAGTGCATATTGACTGATTATTTGTACAATAAATTATAAAATACGTGAAATAAGTGGCATTTATTTGTTGACAGTCGAGTAGATAGGACATTAAAAACAAGACCATTTGAAAGATTTAGTGATCAAAAAGTGCGTAAAGCTACAACACCTTTGAGATTGATAAAAATTTTAACGATCAGTAAAATAATTTACAAAATAGTCATTTTATAACTGACAATATGCTACGAACGAAAAACTGCGACTGTGATTTCGGATTTTACGATTATCATCAGGTAACCTATAAATTTTATAAAAAAGTGTTGTTTTACAAGCTCAGGAACTTATGAATTTTTTTTATTTTCCTTATACGTTTAAAATTTAAGTATTTGGGGTATTTATCGAATCTTTTGTTCCTACAGGATAAATATATATATAAATATATACCCTTTTATACACCGTGTAACAAAATATATGTACTAAGCGAAAGGGGGTGAATTTCCACCCCCCAGGGGACCAACTTTTGTTCCACGACTTTTCGAATTTCGATCGGTATTTCGGAAAAACTGCATCAAAGTTTCAACATGGACAGCAGATTTATTACGAAGTTTCAACCCTAAAGGCAGCAGTTTCTTGTACCTGTGACAATGACGTCAGTATGGGCACAGATGTAGAGTGATAGATACATTAGGTAGTCTCCCGTTCCGCCATAGCTGAACTCTACGAAGATAAATACCTACCTACCTGCAGTGGTAGTAGGTATGTATAGGTTACCCGGATAGGGAAATAAATTAGGAATAAAAAAATAAAAAAAATAAGATAATTATTATAGGAATTTTTAAGTACACATATTTTGTTACACCTTGTATGTAAAAGTCTGCCTACCTCAAACATTGCTATTTCTCACTTTGTCTTTTACATAGGTCAGACGGAGAAAACAAACTTAACAACTCTTTCAAATTAATTTATTTATATTATTATAAATAAAAGGTGATGCTTTTATTATAATTTAAATTCTACATAAACATTCACAACAACAAAAGTCCGCTCAATGTGGGCGGACTATATGAGTTAAGTGTCATAATGGCAACACATATGAGTCAAGTGGCATTCCCTATTACATAATCAAAGTAGTTCTTATGGACCTTATAAGTAAACATTAAAAGGCTGTGACGATAAGCTATTTGCAGTTATATACATAGTACCATAGAACCTACGTAACAAACAACGAATAACTTTCAAATTTTTAAAAGACTGGCGCTTTTACAAACATACATTTTGTTACATTATTAAAATTTCATTGATCCCTAACTTTTTTGAAAATAGCACATGTTCATTGATTACTGTTGGTCTTGAATACATCTACTTGGTCAGGGGCTTTCTCTTCCAATTTTGCTACTCATTTTTTCATGTAATCTTTGAGGTATAGTGTAATTAATTACTTTGTTTGCGGAGGACGGCTCTGCTAAAGGCGTTCGTTATTTTACCTTTGTCTACGTAAACATTTCCCCCACTTAGCCACCTTCAAGCGTACCTAGCGGTTCTTTCAGAACCATTCTTTAAATAATGAGAATAATACGGTAGCAATAAAAGTAACTGAATGTTTACGGTAATTAATCCTGAATTTTATTAATTTAAATTTTGATTTCAACTGTCTCATACAGAAGATTTCAACGCGCTGCATGAACATTGGTGTTTTTATTTTAATCTTTTTGGCTTCGCAATTTATCTATACTAATGTTTTAAAGACGAGTGATTTGATTGTTTGTTTGTTTAAATTAGATAGGCTACGAAAGTACTGGATCGATTTCGTTCCAGTACTTTCGTCGAAGTTCTTTCACTTTTAGGTTTCTACATTAGCCCCGATGAACATAGGTTATAGAATATTTTCAAAAAAGTTAGGGATCCGTATGAAAACTTCAATAATGTAACGTTTGTAAAATTGTATAGTTTTTGTCATTTTTGTTTAATACCCGCGAAGCCGGGGAGGATCGCCATACGTAAAAAAAAATAATATAATTTCAATGGTAGTCCTACCTATACCGATGACTTCATAGAGAAAACCTTACCTTTTCTATTTCACACTCGGGTGGTTATTGTTTTTTGGAGTGATATAAATTAGAATGGGATATTATTTGACTTCTTTTGAATATTTCCATCAACAAATCGTTGATGACTTAGGTATGAGATATTCTATTTATATCACCCTGATACCATCGCGGAATGTAACCCTGCCCCCTCTTATTCATAATGGTTTGCTATCTTAAAACAGTTGCTAAGTAGTTTATTTCTCACTATCTTATGTCAATGCAAGACAGAGTGAGAAGGAAGCTTTTAGTTAGCAGTCTAATGAATAAGAGGCTAATTAAGCCTTTGTTTAGTATACTAAACATATACCTAAGTATATCTACTTAGTTGTGAATGAACTGCGGAAGTAGATTACGTCATGAATCAAATTACGGCGCAATTCAAAGCACCTACTTGTTGGTACCACGTCGCGACATAGTAGGTAGGAACGTATATATACCACACCAAATTTTCTTTACAGTACGTATACAAATTGCATTAAAATAGGTTTTATGGAAGTTGAAGAGTGATTATCGGGTTGTTGGATGAAGTCATCGATATTTTTAAAATGTTATTTAACTTTAGTATCTCTTAACAGGCAGGATAATTTTTTATTAGTTATCTTTAAATGACGCGGAATATTAATGCTCTTATTGATATGATTTATCTTATCATGCTAATGTACTTAAAAAATTGATAAGCTAGGTAGGTACTATGAATAAAATGTTGCTTTCACATAGTATTTTTCTGATATAATTTTTTTTAATGATGGGTACATTTACAATACTATAATACAAATATTCTTTATAATGTTTAATACGCCAAGATCGATAATAACAGAACAGACAAACATAAACACAAACAGTTAGACAATGGGCGGCCTTATCGCTAAAAGCGATTTTTTCTAGACAACCTTTGGATGGACACGTAACTTTTGTACTGGTATAGGCGGTGGCGTATTAGCCTAATGTACCTCTATACTATACAGAACCTACATAAATAAATATATAGGCAGTAATATATCAATTCTAAATAAAAGCAATATATATTACGAGTACATACACAATGTATATGTATATGGACATTTATATTAACTATTTGATATCGAAGTGAGAAAGTGTTCATAGACCATATGTTTAAATATTGGGAGCTTATCTTATTAGGGTAGGCAAAGCATTCCATAGTTTCGTGGCTTGTACGGTGAACAATGAACTGTAGGCATAAAAGGATCCGGGAGTTTCAGAAGGGTTTCAGTGGTATTCATTTATATATTAACACTAGATAGGCACTCAGATAATTAAGTACTTTAATGGCGCAGTGGAAAAAAATCAAATTAAACTAGTTTTTAATTTCTATAAACATACGTCAAGACATTATAATCTTAATAGGTAATTATATTTCGTGACGTGACTAGACAATGTTAGATGAAATAATTCGACACTCGTTTAGTAGCGTACTTCCCGTAATGACGTAGGCACTCATTGAGGCAAAGGCTCTATGCGCTGGCGCAGAGCTCAGTCAGTGGTCGTGTGATCTATCCGGAGTTCACACGCACTTGTCAAGAAACACGAAAACCAGCCCCAGATCAACCAATCACCAATTAATCTTAATAACAAAATGCTAGTCTTGCGCCAGTAGTTGCGGTTTTATTGAGCCGGCCGGCTAAATCCTAACCTCAAAGTTTGGCATGAATGCAAAGTTTCGGTGCATCGACCCTATGATGAGTCCCGTCAACTGACAGTCTACAATTGTGTGAGTGCGGTTTTTGTTTCATACGAAGTGACTATTGACTAAAAATGGAGGGTGAAAGTTTCCATCGAGTGTTCAGCTCACCTAATTTGGAGGTAGATAGAGCCTTGTAGATTTTTACTAACGAATGATTTCTAGAACATTTCAATCTTATAATAGATATAAGCTTCGTCAATAAAACGCCATTCTGTATGTTTTATTGCCACAAGTAATTGGCATTCGAAACTTCAGATTTTCCGTAGCTAGTTTATCTGGTTTAAATACTGCAATAAAGATTCAAACAGGCAATTAAGTGAGACTGCTTTATAAGATTTAAACGAAAAATTTTATGTAGCCTCAGTTTTTCAATTTAGTATCTACACACATGCTATAGTTTTTTGTGAAGAAATGACTATAATTTGCAACAATAACATAAAGGTATAATTCGCAATATCCATCATATTTATACATAATAAGCAGGTTCTACGTTAAGTAATGAACGTCGGTGCTATAGTTCACCTTTAGTTGTTATACCAGAATGTATTCGGGCAAAGCATCGCAAATATTAAAAAAACATCACTCAAATTATTATTGTGAAGGAACTCATAGGGCTGAATAATAGATGAGTAGTTTTATTATAAAGCTCTATATATCATATATTTATATTATCCAAACTTTTTTGTATAATATGGATAGAGGTACCGACGTCTCTTTCTTAAATGAGTAAGTATAGGAAATGAGACTAACTATTAGACCAACATTTTTTCATTGTCAGTACCGGGTGTGGTGTACGATTGTATAGCGAACGTGAATTCCCCAAGGTCTAGTCAAAATTGTAACAATGTCTGGTCTATCAACATCGAAAAATAGATTATCGTCACTGTGCCATTTAGTTTCGGTTAGCGATGTAGCAAAGACGAGACAGCTTTTTTATTAAAACTACATGTTGTTTTGAGATTGTAGGAAAAATATGTTTTCGCATAATCTAAAATTTATCAATTATGTTGTTGATTTTTAAACACAATTTAAAGTAATTGTCAATTTTAAATTCTTTCTCCATATTTACAATTAGGTTATACCTTTGTCTCAAGCTCGAACATATCGTTGCATTACATCTATATGCAAAACATAACTTTTCTGACATTCGGAACCTAAAGACGGTACCTTAAATTAGGTATACATATGTATAGGTACTTCTTATTTAATCGAATTCCTTACTCCAAATACAGTTACGATAAACGAGAGTGTGTTTTAAAATTACCAAAGTTAGTAATTTACAAAAATAAAACGCATTTTATTGTTATTTATATAATATGCTAGGTTTGTGTGGTTCTATTTATAACCTTCGGAGAGAAAATACCAATGACTTATTGACTACGTGTGACACATCCTTCAACAGCCATGTTACAGCAGACCTCACAAGGAAAAGCTCTCAATTCCCCTTAACTAAATAACAAAGAGTTTTCTCTTCAGTTTGATGTCTATTATAATGTATTCGAGATAGGTTATCATTCTCTGAGATATAATATAGATATTTTAGTTTGAAACATGAAGGTAATTTAAATACATTTATGTACCGACCTTCCTTCGTAAATATGTTTGAGTACCTGTAGATTGTGTGCTCTTATTGTATCTATTTATTTATGCAGGTTCTACGTACAAACAGTTCTAGCTCTTTCATGGAATCTATCTACCTTTCTGTAAATTATAGTTATGATTTTTATTTCTTCTAATATTTTACTATGTATTTTTATTATTAAAGTACTACCATCTACAGAGCCCTTTAGACTTCCTCTACTTTAAATATTTATCTTTGTAGTATTATGTTTCTTTGTGTGGTGTTAATTATTAGATATTGTACATTTGTACTGATTTAACAATATAATCAAAATATATATCAACTAAATTAGGTGAATAAATAATCGTATTGACGTACACTGATATAATAAAGTATTTCTAACGAAGTCAATCAATGCAAATATTTTAAAGTACGCTAAAGCATGAGAAAATAACATCACAATGTGCATTGTCTGCAAATAAAAAACATAGATAATCAAGAAAACATGACTTGATTATCTTACCTGACCGGTTAAACTCGAACTTAGATATTTTTGCAAAGACTTATCTGGATATTTCAGTATCGCAATAGATGTGGGAACGATGGGTCTTTCTTTGCTTCGAGTGAGTTTTATGGATTTCTTATTAGTAATCCATTAAATACAAAAATATTATTTATAAATTTAAGCTAAATAAATGGTTTTCGGTCTTAGAAGGATTTTTATATCGATAACACAAATCTAGTTCGAAGAATAAATTCTTAAGCCTATGGCGAATCCAACTAAAGTTTGCGTATGATTTGACGTACAAAGACGTTCTGTTTTCTGGTTTTGAACCCTATTCTTCCGGCACATAGTTGAAAATCGTTAACATTTTTGAGACGATCTTCGTTCACTGCCAAATTTAGATATCTTTGACGTAAAAACGTAAGGCAAATGTTATGGTTTGGACATCTGTGTAAACGTTCTTCGACCACGCTTACTGACGCTCTCAAACGATGACGTAACAACCGTCTAAGTAGTTACGAATCTGGCCAATATGTCTGTCTGTATATACGTGTTTTGGTCTTATGTGCTTAGCTTAGTTTATAATTTTATCATACGTACATGTTCCTCTTTGCTAGGTTATAAAGATTATTTGCTTTAATTTTACAATGTTCTAATATACTTACCTATTTTCTCTTGAATGGATTTAATTATTCTAATACGACAATAGATTAGATAATAAATTATTAGGTTAGCCTGAAAGAGTATAAGATAGATCATTTGCATCATGTTGGTGTACCTCATTCAAACTAATAAAGGTTTATCTTGTTCACAGATGCCACAGACAGTGCCACGGTCGGGGTACAGCCCGCCATCGGCTTCTCAAGGAGAGAGAACGGTGCCAGGCTCCCCAGCAGACCTCCAACACCTCCTCAGACTCATAGGCGCCGCATCGCCTCCAGAATCCATGCTGCATACTTCCCCTAACCCATACTCAAAACCACCTCCTCCCTATCCAGAAGACAACAACTTCCTCGACCGTATATATGACTTCGAATATCCCACACCCTCACCGTCTTCAGACGAAGGCTCTATTCCGATCGTTGCCTATCAGCCTCCCTCCCCATACAACTCCTTGCAGTTCAACTCTCCGGCAGTCAAAGAAGAACCAAACAGGCTTTCAGTTCCTGATTTCGCATCCCCATACCCACTGTCACCGTCAGGCTCCTGTGTATCCTACAGTAGCAACACGCACTATTCATATTCGCCAGTCCCTTCACATGAAGAGTACATCGACATTGAAGAACTATTGAAAGAGAACCAGATATTGCAAGAAAGCGTTCAACAGAGCTACGTAACACCTAAAATAGAGGTAGAAGAGCCGAGAGATCACATTCTACTTAGGTCAGCGCTTGAGGACACATCGTTTCAGAAGAGGTTGAATCTTAAGCCTATACCGTTTGAGTTGGGTTCAGTTAAAATGGAAGAGAGTAGTGGGGGCGACGAAGCGCTCGTAGCTCCTGATATAGACCACGTGCTGTCAATGGCCATTGAGCAGTCCCGAAGAGATGTGGACAATACCTGCACTGTACTTGGAATATCACCTGGTAAGTCATTTTACAAATCCCGTTCTGTGCTCATTTCTTATCCCAATTCTGCATCGTTCAAATGGCTAACCTAACCGGCAAAACTTCGCTATCCGGAATCTGTTCACGTCAACAAAACAAAGAACTATTTAACTAAAATCTATTACATTTTTTATCTTCAATAAAGTGAATATTGTAGTAGTCGAAGATCTGTATTATTATAATTTATAGTGGCATGACATGAGAATGCTGTACTTACTAGTATAACATGCGTAATTGATCAATTAATAATGACGTCATTAATATTTATCGGTGCAAAAGAAAAAATGTATTTCCACGTAGATGTCAGCTTCTTTACATCGTCATCACTTTAGAATAGTTTCTGAGAACTTCATTGGAATCAATGATTACGTAATCGTAGCTGCTATCGATGATCTTGACGGCCTCACTAATCATGATGGTTTTTTATCATTTAATAAAAATATGAATATAATGAATATTAAAATGGTAAATATGTGTTTTATTAATGTTTAACTTATAACATTTAATTCAAATAGTACCAAGAGTAGCAATAATGCTCTTGACGAGTTAGTACGCAATAAATCAGAACGCCATGATAACCTTTGACTTCAAAGCAAAGATAGGCACTGATACCAATAACATTACAGATCCAATGCTCTGGAGGTCAGATGACGTCAAAGCGTGGGTCAACTTCACAATGAGGCATTTCAACCTTCAACTGGTGCCAGAAGAATACTTTGACATGGATGGACCGGCTCTCGTAGCGCTTACAGAAGAAGATTTTATTCAAAGAGCAGCACAGGTAAGCGTTTAAAATCTTTGCTTTTACCTATTTTTATTTGTCATCGTGACCTTATTTTGTTGACTTTTTCAAATACTTAGTAATAATGTTGTATTCGATTATAAGGTGCCTATCTCACACCATCATGTTATAATACTTAGTTATTCGAAACAACTGTCATGAACTATAGTCTGAACCTCTAGAAAACAATTTTAGTCTCACATGGCTCTTTCTACAGCTGTTTACTTAATATAATAACGGTCATTGATAATAGCATGTTTGCATCGCACAGTCAAGCGTAATTATTATAACATCATTAATAAATTCCTTCGGAGTTATCTCTGGTGTTACCAAAACACGTGTGCCTACCCAGCAAAAGATAAGTCTTATAATGTTTCGAATATTATTTGTATGTGACACTTCTAAAACTCATTACCTATTCAAGTTTTTCCATCCTAAGGTGACAAGGAGACACATAACACAAAACCAAATCTAATAAGTAATTTTATTTGGTTATGAAATTTTAACTCCATTTAGATACAGCATTTTCTTGCGTGATGCAAAGCACGCTAGGTGATTCAGCGCTTGCAAGCGCATTATGTTAATAGTTGTAACACTTTAGACGATTTCTAACGAACGTTTGAGATTCCACCGCTTGACTCTGTTTAAGAAAAAAACATTGGTCTGTGACTGTAACTACAAGTTATTGTTCCTTTTGTACAAAACATGTATAAGGAAAAAGATCTTTTGCAGCTAATTGCTTCAAAAAAGCTGGATAGTAATTTTATTTACACAGAGTACATAAACCTCAGATAAATTGGTCAATGAATAAATATGAAAACAAAGACCTAAATATTACCTAACTTTAGGGTAGCAAACTAATTGTAGGTACCTACTAATTCCCTAACTCAGTACAATTTTTATCAGACATCATTAATGTTAGTTTGTTGTTCTATGTATAATCTGCATTTGTTCTGGATTGTTCTATCTCAAAATATATCTGTAGGTACATATGTTGCTAGCTGTTCATGTCTAGTTACAGTTTCTCTAAAGTACATATTTGATTTCTATATTAATGACAGAACTCGTTTTTTCATCATATAGCACATTCTAGGCCTTTGTCTTTTATATTATTTAAGTAAAAGTACCTGAAATGTGGAACGTTAGGCAAAGAATATTAAATTTAATAGTTAATGTAAAAGAATTAAAATAAATTCAACAAATTTATGTGTTTTAGTCTCTGAGCAGAACTTTATACCAGCATTATTTATTCTATCAAAGTAATCTTTCTTCACATCAAATAGTTAACGTTGCTAGCAATGATTAAAAATAGTTTCAGTTTTAAACAAGTTAATAATAAACTGGATACACATTGCTAAAAATCAACGCAAATATCAACATACCAGTCTTATTCAGGTGGGCAATCTGTTCGCATCCAATTTTAGAAACCTGTTTTAATTTGAATACAAGTTTATGAACGCACACATGTGTAGCCTCTTTCGTGGACATCATTGGATCGAGATTTTTTAAAAGTTCTTTGGCACTAACGTTGCTGGTATTTTAATCTGCATTGTGGTGGTAAAGTCGTTGTCGTTGATGCAGAGGGACGTTTCGTTCGTATATACGACATTGAAAACATGTCTTCGTTCTTACTGATTATTCCATCTCAATTTTCTGTTTAATCCGTGTCAGTAGTAGACTAGTATTTAAGTTACGGCCTTCTGTTTAAAACCCCACTCGGTCTGATCAGAATGTGTTTGTGCTAAAGTTCAATGAACTTTTCTTCATCATTAAAGGACCCAAGTCCTCTAGTGAAGGGCGATATTTAATCTTACTTAGATACTTACTAATCCTCTGTAAACTACGTTTTTGTGTCCGAATAATAACAACATCTGAACTTTTGGGTAATTCCATTAGGCATAATATTTTCTACTAATCAATTTGATTTCCAACCTACTTATGCAAACTTACAATTTTGGTTTATCAGTTGACCTATAGGAACCCTTGCCTATGAAATGAACTTTTTTTTTGTATCATTAAGTAGCATTCACTGACCAAAGGGCCTTGGAAGGCCGCACATAGGTACCAATAGTGTTTGTATTGCACAAGCTATAAAGATACGTGCCGACTTTCATCGGCCTTGGAGAAAGTCGCGAGGCAGCCGCCCGTGATAACGATACCAAGCCCGCGGCACTCCTAATCGACACGCAACTTAAAATGAGCTGTGTTGACGTGGTATTAGGTTACAAATGTCTTGAATGCAAATATTCAAGGTGCCAATTGGTGAATTGACACCTCCAACATCGATTGGCCAATTTGAGAGATTCAAATGAGAAAACTTAAGTTTCCCCTCAAATTCGATTGGTATTGTTTTTTCTTCTTCTTTACACATTGATATAACCTTACCAATTTTAAGCCATGTTGTATGGGTGGTCTTATTTTACCAGGTGCCTAATCCGATGTTTAAATGAGAGCATTGAGTCCACTCTCATTATAAAAGAAGAGTCATCAGTAGTCAGGCTTCGAACCGAACAACAACTTGCATTCCGGTTAATTAGACGGCATGCAAGTCGTTGTTCGCAAAGGCGAGTGGCGGCGTTGCATAATATTGACTCATTCTTCGGCGGATTTCCTCGTTGACACGTAATGGTGCTCTGCTTTAGAGCCTGATATCAACTGATTTCGAAATTAACGTAAAAACCCTCAACAAATCGGCTGGTTTGGTAGTATTACGTTTGCTCGTGCTCGCTAAGCTCGTGAAGAAGGGCGTGTCATAAGAGGCCTTTTTGTTTCAGTCTGGAAGCACGCTTTACGCTCAGTTGGAAATCTGGAAGGCAGCAAGGCATGAAACCTGGAAGTCAGCTTCATCTTGGTCAGAACAGCATCCTTCCACTACCCCTACATCTGTCGGTTTGCCTTCTACTGAGGATGTCAGTGACGGTGAGTCCAACTTATCTTAATACAGGTCTTCTCTTAATCCAAAGACGTTATATAACTTAAGGTTAAATATAATTTAAGGTTGTCTTCCCTAGCACAGTACGCGGAATTCCCAGAATTGATCAGTAGAGTTCGCATTTGTCTTGGGAGAGCTTCGATAGGTTTTGATCGTCATAATAAACCAACCTATTGTTGGTTCCGCATTTCACTGATAATATGCTAACAACCATAAAACCTGGACGGGGTTATTGGAAATCTGAGAAAATAAAATGTGGCACAGCAATGCATCTGAGTTAAGCATTGTGCATGTGCATCACCGTTAGACGAAGCTATGGCCGGCCCACATATGAACATACAAACAAGTTAATCATATATGGACAAGTAGAAGACTGGCTGAGATTGGAAATGAAGACGTATTTTGACAGAATGGGGACAGTCCAAAGACCAGGTGCGAACAATATGATATATGTAGACACAGCACAATACTTAGAAGAAGAGATACTCATACTTGCGTTACTTTACGAATCATAGAAAACATTACGTATGGTTATGTACTTAATAAAGTTAGAGAAAATGAAGCCAATAAATCTTATGCATAGTTTTATCGATTAATTGTCAATGTCTAGATGGGGCTTCCCAAACGGATCTCTATCCTTTATATCCGTTTATTATCAATGTATACAACACTGAGTGATTTACAGAATGCCATGTACCTAGATAGTTGGTAACCACGCGGAAAATTTAATTTAATTCAAATTAAAACAGCAAATAGGTACATAATGCAAAGGATCTTTGTTAACCATTATAAGTAGGTTATTTTGTACCTACATTATAAATACCTATTGGGTTTTCTCACTCATATTAATTCTTTGTAACAAGTACCAACCAACCGTAATCCATAAAATATGTCTAATATCTATCGTGTCCATCATGTTCTAAGTTTTGCAATAGATCTTTTCCATATAACAATAAAGCATCGGAGTTACAAATAGATAAGCATAAAAGATAAAGCAAAGGGACAGTTAGCTTATAATATAAAAGTAGCAGATACTGGCACAGGAAATAGCAATCTACAATTATCTCCCAGTTGCTCGACGTCCACACTTGTTTGCCATAGAGATTTATATCGTCGAAGCAGTAGAAAGACAGCATGGAGGTCAATAGGCTATTCTGCTGGTAGATTTTTAATTCTGATGTTGTTCTAAAACGGTAAACCACCTGCACCGAATTTAGGTAGACGCCATAGAGACACAATACTTATAGTAATATGTTTTTGTTTATGATCTTGTTAATTTTCTTGGATTGGCAAATAACGTTATAGCAAGTATTAAGATACTTTAATAACTAGATAAAATTAAGGGAACCTAATGTAGTATATATCGCTTGCTCTGGGGAATATGGTGGTAAAGCACTATTGCGACTGTTTCATTATTAATATTTACAAATATAGTTTAGCTTGGTAAAATAATAGGTGCCTCTGTAATGCTAACGAATGCGTCTAGCAAATAGATAACAAGAAACGCATTTCGGAATCAATGACCAACAAATCTACGGCAAAATGAATTGGAGTAAGCTTAGTACCACACCCAGTTATACAGTTACCCCATCAATCTGGTGCTATCGTCAAGTCTGTCTCTCCGTATATGTCAGGCTGATATACTTACGTACGTCAAGTTTTTATATCTTTCCCCGGCACAGTTTATCTGAACGGACTCGCAAGGCCGCAACGACATTGTATTTCCTTTTTAATTAAAAATGTAGTCGCGTAAGTAGATATAGCGTGTTTGCGTTTTTTCATACGAAGTTCAAAAATTGTAAAGTGACTCCTTCCTGACAAAATGTAAGAATTTAATCCAACTCTGAGATCCATAAGATCGTACTAGAGTAGGTATCAGGTAATGTAGGGGCTTTAGAAGTAAAGTATTCAATTATATTTAAACGTTATAGTAAATATAAATATTATAAACATTTTAAGTATGTAGGTACCTACATAATTTTTTTCTCCTTCAGTTTTTCATGTAGTAATTTCTCAAAAGCTGTTGAGTATTCCTTGTACCCTATCATCAAAGTCTTGTAGTATTTTCCAAGAAGCTTTATACTATATTTGCGCCATTTTTCTCATCATTGGAACCATTACGGGACGGATAATGATGTTTTATCGACGAACATTATTTTGAAGGGTAACAAGTTTTATGCGGCACCGCGGTACATAGGTAGGTAGGTACTTAACTTACTACCTAGTTTCAGTTTCCGACGTTGCTTGTGAATTTCAGTTTAGCCTATTTTGTAGATGGTTGTATACTTATACACATTATTTGACACTTGTCATATTATAATCTACGACTTGCCTTCTTTGGTATGGCAATTTGTCTCGTCTGCCAATTTTCTGTGAGTGTTCATGGAACTTTCACAGTCATGGAGTAGAGGAGTTTTTTTTTCATTATTTAATCATGTTCTAAGCTAAGCAATACAATAGCTAAATAATTTTTCCGTACCTACAGCACAATACTTATCTAAATTTAGATCTAATTAGATCTTATTAGATCTTATCTAAATTTAGATCTAATTAGATCTAAATTTAGATAAGTATTGTGCTGTAGGTACTATACAGGTCATTGTATGGAGCAATATTTTTACTAACTTACTGTTAAGCAAATTAAACATAATAATATACCTACCGAAATATGATGACAGATTTCCAAAAGGCATTAACATACCCGTGTTCACATAGCTTTGTTATAAGCGTAGAAGATATTTATGTATGTAGAACATACATGGCACGGCCATGTCTTTCGAGTAAATAATTAAATATGCTAATAAGTGAAGGAGCAATTAGTTGCTGGACAACATATTTGCGTAAAATATGTAAATTGCCTATTTTACTGAGAACTCTGATGCAATTAATTTTTCTCATTATGTATTATTTACCATACTTATACCCATGAAGAGAAAATAATATTTCATACTTAGTTTTCAGTATTCAGTTCTGCCTATTTATTTATAAATCTTTAATAGTGTCCTCTATTTCATAAGACCAGATTAAGGGTAACATAGTTTCTTAGATGAACGATGAATCTTTGGTTTCTGAAATAATATTATCCGTCCAGAGATACAAACTCCGATCTAAATGACGACCTCTGTGGCGCGGTGGGCGAAGGTCCGCTTGCGACGCAGGAGGTTGCGGGTTCGATTCCCGCCTTGCCTCCCGCCCACAACTGTTTGTACGATCAGCAGATATTTGTTCAGGGTGTTCTGGTCGATTCTATGTACCTATAATAAAATATATATATCTGTTTAATATATTGTATTATGTATATCAGTCATCTAGTACCTACCCATAACAAGCTCTACTTAGCTTGGGGCTAGGTGATGCTGTGTGGATTGTCCAGCATTATTATTATTATTATTAAATAGCTGCGTTTTCCACAGACGAGGACTCAGAATCAGCGAATGCAGCAGCGCCCGCTGGTGGCGGCAAGGTGAAGACCGGCAGCACTCATATACATCTCTGGCAGTTCTTGAAGGAGCTTCTGGCTTCGCCGCACATACATGGATCTGCGATTCGGTGGTTAGATCGAAGTAAGTATCTTTCATACAGACTGCTACATAGACTGACTACTGTAGTGTTACAGGACATGAGAATGTCAAGCTTCCCAAGACAACGTCGAGGATAGGTAAGAGAAGCAAATCATATTGGAAAGCTGACGCCACCATATAGGGCTTAGGTGGTTAGGTGTCTAATTTGTATGCCGAGTTAACTGGTGAATTTATGTGGAGCTAATTTAAAAACCTTTATAGGTAGGTACAACCTTTTTTTCATTTTCGAATAAAGTGATTATGATACATACCTACCCAGCGGGGATGAAAGAGAGAGGCTAGGCCTAAACCCTAAGTCCGGTTGACTATACGAGACACGATCATGACGTCTGATTTTATACGGGATTTGCGTAGTTCTCATCATATAGAGGCGTTGTACCAATTCATAACAAAAAGGAGACGTCAACATCACGATAATATTATCGTCAAACGGACTCTCTGTGTTCAAGTGCTTGTTTTGTAAGCTCTATGTCTAAGTGCTTGTTTTGTAAGCCTAAAGAAATAAAGTTATTGAATCTGAATCTGAATCACTAGTTTAAATAAGTTTATCATACCCTCTCAGGCTATAATCCCTTCACTACTCACCAGCTTCAACGTATATTATGTGGTCTTTAGGTTTAAATTTTCTCAGAATTATCTTGATTGATTTTCGTAGGAGATATTTGTTCTACAACATTCTTACCTGATTTCACACTTTAAATACCAAAGACATAATAGTAAATAATAGTGTCGGAAAATTATCTTTAATATTTTTAATTTGTATTGTTTTAAATTTTATCTACACAAATATTATATAGGGAAAAGGTTTGATTATTTGTTTATTTATATTGAATAAGCTCCAAAACTAAAGGAGCGTTTTGAAAAATTCTCTCACGATTAGAATTCTACATTATTCCATATAATATCAAAAAAGTTAGGAATCTCTTTGAAAACTGTAACGTGTATGTTTATGTCTAATATTCATATTTTTTTGTTAAAACCCGTGCGAAGCCGGGGCTGACCGCTTGTAAAAAGTATTGATAATGATGTTTTACAAGAGACATGACCGTCAATGCGATACGAAATAATCAAAGATCAAAAATTACAAGTAGAGTGAAGGCATGTTGAGTCGATGGATAATTACATGGACCTATCCAGTTGTTTCCTTGGTTCTGTCTGTCTGCTGGTTCTCCCCACAATTATATCTACTTTATCTCGATACGAGTTATTTTTAATTCAAGTCCATAACAATACAAATCTTTGTTTGAACCTGTTTCTCGCTCGACCACATTTAATGGTCGTTAATGTAGGTACCAGTCACGGAATCGCGGTTCGCCTTGCATTAATTTATACGAGACAAGTCTTTATACGTTGTATGTATGTGTCTACCTGTACCTTATACACCTTATGTACCTTATATACTATAGTAATAAAAAGGTTGGTAAATTGGTTTGAACGTACCTAAAGATTGACATTGTCTTTTGTTGAACGTAATTTAATAATACTAGCGGTCCGTCCCTGCTTCGCAAGGGTATTTAACAAAAAATATTCATATAACATACGTTTTAGTTATTAAAGCTATCATAAAGATTCCTTACTTTTTTATAAATAATCTAAACGCTATGTTCCTCAGGAATTGATGGATGTAGGTTTCCAATGGTGAAGAATTTTTTAAATTCAGTTCAGTAGTTTCGAAGCTTACTCAATTCAAACAAACAATCAAATCTTTCCTCTTTATAATATGGGTTTATTTATTATAGATTATAGTGTAGAAAGGTACAGGTATGATGTCTATCTACCCCAATTAATGTTCTCAAGGACTGACTCTACATTTGACTCGTATGTGCGTTGTAGGTTGCGGCTGACATAGAAAGCTTAAAATAAAACTACATCTAATTAACGAAAACAAGAAACATTGTTTTGCGTACAAATCATCAACTTTACAAAACAAGGTATTTGTTTATAAAGCATCTTGTTTTCGTTAAGTTCATAAAGTACATACTTAAAAGAAGCTCTTTCTTAAGAAACGTTTCTCATCTTTTCCTCATAAGCTGTTTATGATGACGTCTTCCTCCTCTGAGTAATGAGATATTATAATGAAATATATAATATTATCTACACTCATCATCATCAATCATCAACAGCCTATAATAGTCCACTGCTGGACATAGGCCTCCCCTAATGAGCGCCAAAGATGGCACTATCATTTGGGGGTAATGCCCATAATCCCCACGCTGGGCATGCGGGTTGGGGATCGCAGTTCGGTGGAGTTGTTCTGCAGAGGGCGCTGCTGCCCGCCCTCCGGTGTGTTTCCCTTTGTCGCCTCTTACGACACCCACGGGAAGAGATGGGGTGGTGAAATTCTATGCCGGCACCACACGGCAACGCCGGCACCACACGGCAAATCTACACTAAACATAACAATAAGGACCCATCCCGCCTTAAATCGCAGCCTTAACTTAATTTAACTCATTATTACGTTGAACAAAGGATTTAAAAAAAATCATTACGCAGTTTGTGGTACTTATCATAAGCTTTTGTGCCTCTGTTTTTGTTTCTCTCTGTTCCTCCTCCGTTCTGTTTTGTTTATTTTGGCAGAGATACGATTTTTGGATACCAAACTCTATTTTCGAGTAAAACTATTACATAAACAGTAAAAATACATATAAATAATATGTACCTAAAATAAATTCCCAAAGAAAATTTTGAAATATCTTTTGTTGAGCGTAACAATAAGATGAAATAGGCTGCGCTGATTTGGGTCGGGGTAGCGCCTTAAGGAGCTCACGAGTAAAATAATCTAAAAGTCAAAGAATCAATGTCTTATTCATGTCTCGTTTCAGATAACGGTGTCTTCAAGATTGAGGATTCAGTGCGCGTCGCCAGACTTTGGGGCAAGAGAAAGAACAGGCCAGCTATGAACTACGACAAACTATCGCGGTCTATCCGACAGTACTACAAAAAGGGTATTATGAAGAAAACTGAGAGGAGTCAAAGGCTCGTCTACCAGTTTTGTCATCCATACTGCTTATAAAGAGTTAACAGCATGGACTGTTATCTGCTTTGACGAATCTATAACATGCAAGATATGTCAGAAATTTGCAGATTTTGGTCCAGTGCTCAATGGTCTGTGTATTGCCTTAATACTCGTAGACTTAAGTAATTTATTGCTGACCGCGGTAATGCGGCGGCACACTGCGACTGGTTTCGTTTTGTTAAAGCGCTACGCAGTCGACAATGCTCGAATATTGTCGTAGTTCGAATGATGTGTGTTTTGGCCCTCCAAACGATTCAAGAAAGGTAATTTTCTGTGAAACGTTCTGGATGGGAGTTTACCTGTGTATAGATTTAAGTTTTTTTTACCGGTGAATAGATGGTCAATTCATTTTAGGGTGAATTGCGCTCGTCGAAAATCGGTAATGTTTATCCCATATATCTATGATATATTTTTCGTACGTTCTATGAACTTTTAGAGTTAAGATAATATAATGTAAATGATTTTTTAGATTTTTACGATATTTTTAGTATAAGTTAATTATAAAACTCTGTATATTCAATGTATATTTAGGATTAATTAAAGTCACTGCTAATTTTGGGAGATGACAAGTAAAGATGAGAAAATCTTAAAAAAAATACTTAGTTACTTAAGCGATGTTTCTTTCTTAAGAAAACTTTAGTTTTACCCTGCTACACTATGACGAGTTATGTCAGAAACAATGACAAGTTATGTCAAAAATGACAAGTTATGTCAAAATGACAAGTTATGTCAAAAAAAATATGACAAGTTATGTCACCAATGCAATATTAATCATAGGACTTTAATCGTAAGATGTTATCGTAATTGAGGCGGTTGTATTGGTTTGTCAAAAAATTTTATATAAGATAAAAAAGTGATTTTGTGCCAAATAGACAAATAGTTTTTTTATTCGGGACAAAATTATAAAAGTGGAATAAATTGTGATTGAAATGACCCGCCGATGTAAAAAAAAATGCATAAATTATATTATTTTTGCAATAAAAAGGTGTTGGGTGACCTAATTTTAATGAGAATTTATTCAAACTGACATTATTTTATCTTTAGTGTTATGCATTATATAGACAGTGCAGTTAGCATTGTTAGTTTAAAAATAAATAAGTAAGTATAAATAATAATGAACCAAACTAATTTAGAATATATTATACTATGTAAAATAAAAAATAAATTCAGTAAAATAAAAAAACTGGCATTTTTTATTATTTCATCGTTTATTACCTTCTTTTAAGTTTACAGAAAGATTTTTTTATACATTTAATTTTGTACGTAGTTAATCCTACGTACAAAATAGAACTTGGAGACTAATTTTGGTTATTGCAAACATTCATCATTCTACGCTTTGTGTTGCCGCGATATTTAAATATTTTGTGGAATATAACTAACGTAATTTACCGCGAATCGTAAAAAAAACTTCGATGCGCTGGTAACTTGCAGAAGTAGGCACAATTATTATTAATTACTTTTCTGTTAGTTCAAATCCTTGTAGAATGCACAAAAAAAACTTGCTCCAACACCAGACGATCTACCATAACAATCATCGCTTCAGTCATTTTTATCGCGTTGGGAAGCAAGTTAGGTACCTATCTACTACCTGTAGCTACAGATTAGTAAGATCCATCCAGCAACAAGTAAGCACGAGTACTACCTTGGATATATTTCGCAGTTACGTCAAGTTGCGCAAGATGACGTCATAGTTTCCGAATTCCAATAGTGAAAGTCTTTGTCTGCCTTTCGCTGAGAGGGCCTAAGGGGAGGGAGGATACCTGAAGGGAGAGAGGGGGGAAACAACATTTACCTAGCAGAGCCGTGGGGATAAAGGTTCTTCATTCTACTTAATAGCGCCAAAAATCTTAAATGGACAATCTTTTAAGACATAAAAATATCTGCACTATTTTCTGAATTAATAAAGATTGAAAAAAGGACAGACAAAGCGATACCTCAAGGGTATCGAAACCGATCTCTAAACCCTAAAAATATTTTTTTGTCATTGTAAGCCGACTTAACGGTTTTTTTTTGAGTATTTGTCCATAATGCTGGGGGCATAAGAGCAAATACATAGATACATAATAAGTTATTTTATTATTAGATATTATCTACCAAATAAATAGAGCAGACCAATCCTACTTACAATACATAAAATTAGTAATATTATACATACAGGTACTCTATGTACATAATATACCAATATACGGAAAAGAAAAACTCGCTACTCGCATAGGCCATAAACAGATGGACGTAGCTGAAGGCCATCCACATTCCGATTTTCAAATACTTCGTCGTCGGTTGTCTTGTCAACTGGTACACCGCGGTACGACTCATTAGGCACGGCTAGGTCTGAATAATTTATTAATTTTATTCGGCTATTAATTTTAACCTCTATTTTGATTTCAAAACTATTTTTTTTTTGTTTTGATGTACTTAATTGGATTATACTTAAGTGGATTCTAAAAGAAAGGCAATACTTTTCTACTTTCACAGTGTGAGTTATTTTCAGGTTAGATCTGAAACCGTGAGCGTTTGTCGAGGTCACGGAGTTACGTGCTCGATTTTGAAAAATAATTAGGTATTACTGCTTTAAAAAAAATACGATGAAATTTTCCATACAAACAGCCTATTTGGTACCTATCTTCAATAGGTACCAAATCGTCGATATAATCAAATGTAGGTAGGTACATACGTATAGGTATTTATGAAAATTTGATGTAGGTGCACTCGTAAAAATATCAATAAGTTCATTAAAAATAGCGATATTCATAATTTTAATACTAGAAATAAAAACAAACTGGCTGTGCCCATGCCCACTACTAGACTACATAAGATTAATGTATCTTTTAAAGGGCAATGACTGTATACGCTTCTACAACAAAACTCCAAGTGAGTTGCAAAAATTATCTATAAATAAATTCAAACGGATTGTCAAAAATATCCTTTGCAAAAAGGCTTACTATAAAATATCAGATTATCTAGACGACAAAAAAGTTTGGGACGAGTTATGCTCCAACTCTAAAACTAACAATCTAACAAGGTAAAGGTTTCTTGTTCGCTTCTTTACTTTACCTTAAAAAGATTGAAGTGAACAATTAATCAAAGTGATCACTTTGTTTCCCATTTGATTTCTTATTTAACTTGTATTTTGTGACGTGTCCAAGAGTCCTGTAAGGTCTAAAGGAAATAAAGCACTTTGATTTTGATTTTTGATTCCTTTCTATGCTCTTCTCTCTTCATCATATCTACTATTTTGTGTCTTACATATTTTATTAGTAAATATCAACCCTAACGGCAAACTGTACATTAGTTACTTTTACTTATAAGTATATTTTTTTTTAAATAATATTTCATCATCATCACCAGCCTATAACAGTCCACTGCTGGACATAGGCCTCCCCTAATGAGCGCCAAAGATGGCACTTTCATTTGGGGGTTAATGCCCATAATCCCCACGCTGGGCATGCGGGTTGGGGATCGCAGTTCGGTGGAGTTGTTCTGCAGAGGGCGCTGCTGCCCGCCCTCCGGTGTGTTTCCCTTAGTCGCCTCGACACCCACGGGAAGAGATGGGGTGGTGAAATTCTATGCCGGCACCACACGGCAAAAAAAATAAATAATATTTAATCAAACCACTCGAATAAATAAATACCTAGTCTTACAGGCCTTGTGACTGGTAAGACAGCGTTTCAAAACCCAATATATAGTTTCGTGAGATTTTTTCATATCAGATTGTATGCAAACAGCAGATTTGATCGAGAAGGAGATTAAATAAATGTGCTTACCGTAATCGTTCAGAATTATTAAAATTATGTAATATTTTTTTAAAACACCGCGGCAGAAGTTAACCGAATGCCAAGAGTTGTCCTTGTTCAACCACCACCACCACCGCCGCACCTATTACTTATTTGTACAGGTATTCATACAACGTTTAACCCTATACTTGGCAGGCAATAAAAATCTTGATATGTAATTTTTTTTTTAACTAAGTACGTTCCTAGGGCTCTATAGAAACTGTTTCAGGTAATAAAAAAAATCCTTTTGTTTTAATTATTTAATTATGAGTAGTATCCAAATGGATACACTGCCAGGTTTACCTGCAACTTAGTTTTTAAAATCATGTATCCAGAAGGATACACTGCCAAGTCTTATACATTAATAGAGATCACATATTTGGTAAAAATTATTACTAAAACTAATGAAATTACACTTGGAATTCTACCTAATATTACAACCATGCGTAGTAACATACATTTTTTTAATATAAAAATTATACGAGATCACATTTTTCCAATTAAAATACTAAAATTGTTACAAAATTTAAAACCTTGCTCATAAAACTCTACTTAGTAACACAGCCTTGTATTTTATAGAAAATTCCTAATTAAATTATATGGAATCTCTTCTTCGCTTCAGTCTATTTTCGAGGGGTTTGAGCAATTAGTTCTTCATATAATTTAGAATGAAGATTGAAAGGTTTGCAGTGAAGTTGACGCTAGAACAACCCCTAACTCTTCATCATCATCTGAATCCAAAATGTTGAGATTTATCAGCGATGATGGCAATGATGGTGGCGGAGAACTGCTATCCGATGCGTTTGTTCGAAACGCGCGATCATCGTGGTAATGTTGTAGCTCATCAGCTGATGAATCGCCATCATCTAAATCAGATTTGGCACCCACCCTCGGGACAAGAGCGATAATTCGGCGAGCTCTATTCTGCTGTTGTTGTTTTAGTGATGGTGCCTGCACCTAGTCAAAAAATACAACATTAGTAAGAAATTTTTTCTATTATTATTATGGTTTTTCCGTTAGTAATCAATAAATACATGGACAACACCAGGAAAACAATTATGTAATGTGTTTCTTGGCGGAAATTAAAAACCATAAAAATCACCCGCTGTGCCACATCGATGATCAAACACACGAACACGGTAAAAATAAAATGTTACAGAAAAAATAAAATAAATGTCAATAATTATCCATAAAAATCACTACTTCAATTTTCATACATATGTGGCAGTGTATCCATATGGATACATAACAAAAATAAACAATTATGTAGGCAAGCTAGCAGTGTATCCATATGGATACTATCATATGAACGTGTCTATAGCAAGAAAACTTGTTGTTTTTTCAGGTAAAAACAGCTAAGATATACAGACAAATTCATAATCTGTTATGTCCACTACTTTTTTATACACAAAAAATCGATATTTCGAATAAAAATATTTTTTCTTACCTTGCGAGAAGAAGACGCCTGCGCCCGGTCCACCATTTTGTGCACTACTGAGAAATTGGGGTTGCCAGCAACACACAATATTTTTCTATCAAAAGATACCAAAAATATTGCACTATTTACAAAAGAAGTTTTTAAATATTTTTTTTAAGAAACTGGTAGGAATTTTCTAAAGTGAGCGTATCCATATGTGCACAACGCCAAGTATAGGGTTAAGCACCCTTTTGTTTGTTCTTTAAAAATTTGCGCGTGGAACGGAACGTGAGATAAGAACTTTATAATGACGTCATAACTTTTTTGTAGTGCGTCAGTTCCTCAGACGTCAGTTCTGGTTAGTTTGACAAGCAAGATAGGGTTGACGAAGAAATACGTTAAAATATCGGTAAAACATTGTATGTACTTAATTATTATAGAAAATGCCGTGGGAACTAATTTTTGGTAAAGAATGCCGCATAAGTAAAGTTTGGCTAGATTAGCATGATTTATGTGATACTAATCCAGTTTAGAACTACAGAAATTGAAAATTGCACGCCGCCGTGTTCACTAATTTTGGCTTATAGAAATAACAAACATCTCTATTCAAACATTCACATTACTAAACATAATAATGTGTGGTTAGTGTTAGGCCATACCAATACCATACTGTAGCTAGTTTTGCGCTGTTAGTTTGACTTCCCAAATGAATTAAAACTAACCTGTAATTTCAAATCATTCAATCTACAAGTAATAAACATCACAAAAAGCAATTTACTACAAATCGAGAACCATTGTCTATAGAACTAAGAAAAAAATTACTACCATTTAGGTACCTACAGTAATTTTTGGAGCAAAGAACGAACGCAGAAAAAATTTAAAACCTCTGCAGTAAAGTGTTGAGCTACGTACAGTAGATTTTTTGCAACAGCAGTCGGGCAGGCAGGTAAGCAGCAACATCTGCAGTTAACTTCATTCGTTGTTGCTTCAAATTTGTTTCTGTTACCTACATAATTTACTGCTGATAATTTTATGTGTGTAAATAAGGCATTTTTAGTACTTATGGTACATAACTACTAAAATGCTTTTACATCATTATATTAGACATTTTTAGTCCTATTGGTTGAGAGCGAATCTTATACACGAAAGAAATACAAAGTATCGATACTTTATCGACTTTTCTAAGCAATCCCTACGACTGCAACTTTTGTTGTGTGTGACATGACATGAATTTCTGCCTGCTGACTTTTGACATTTTACGAACGAAAAATGTTGATTCGCCTTCGTTTTTATTTTGTTTTGCGATTTCTTACAGCAAAACCGTAAAGAAATAACTGAAAATGCATATCGCTAGAAAGTTTGTGCTATCTTCTACCGCCAGACTATCAAACAAAACCATTGACTATTATGAAAACGTGAAATATTAATATTTGTTTGAGCTTTTGCGTGGGCTTTAGAAATATGAGTTCGAAGATGCAGCCTGGGAAAAGTGTGGATGTAAGGGAAGAGATCGCTGAAGTGCACTCGTCCGCCAGATCTCCGTCTCCAAAACAGAAACCAAAGCCTAGATCCCGGAGTAGGTCTGGTTCCCGTAAACTTTCCAATGGACATGGGGATGCAGCTGAATCACTTGAATTATCGCCTAAAAACGAAGAAGCAAACACTGAAAAATCTAAGAGAGACAGTTGGATAAAATCCGAGCATGAATCTGTTGAACTACCCATTCATGACCAAATAAACCAAGGAATAATGGCATTTGTTGAGAAGGAAATAAAGAAGACTGACAAAAACCCGGCTATTGTCTTCTACTCTCATGACCCGAATGGCTTGGATGAAAAGTTTCTGAAGACTCTTTCGAGACCGTCTAGTGGACATAAGGAGAAACGGAGCCCATCTATACGGAAGAAGAAAAGACATTCATCAAGACATAGAGATAGCATTTACAATGATTTTGATGTTCCTGGATCAAGTCTCTGTGCATTAGAAAAGGTAAGATACTTATATGATTTGAATAATACAAGGTACATCAGTTTACAATAAGCAAGTTTAATTTTGCTAATTCAAAATCCTTAGCTTGAACTAAGATATGTAGGTATCCTATAATTATGTGTACCTACTTCCTGGCATTCTAGAATATCTAAAAGTTGTGCAGTTTTTTATGCATTTTAGTATCTTTACATTTTTAGGTTAAGCAAGTAAATATTTATAGTATTTTAGTAATTTATACTAAAGTTTTTGCAGAGATCTAAAATGCGTAAACTTTAAATTTTTTGTTTGGATTGAATGGGCACCGAAACTAATGGACCAATATGAAAAATTCTTTCAGCTACATTTATCCCTGATAAACCTAGGCTATAGAATATTTTCAAACAGTTAGGGATCCATATGAAAACTTCAATAATGCAACCCAAATTAAATATGTGAAAAAATATTTTTTTCTTATATTATTGTTCAATACCAGTGCATTGCTGGTAGCAGACAACTATTCTATACTAAATTTCTGAATTATAAATAATTACCAGTAACAACATCTGCATACAGAAGTCCACTACTGGACCTGGGCCACCCCTTATACCTACTGACATATTTTATTTGCTCTTATTAGGAATGATGCTATAATGCAATAAAAGCAGATAATACCCACGTTGCACATGCAGGTTTCACAGGTTGCCAATAATAAACCCGCTAAAATTGTTTACTCAAATTGAATAATTAAATTTTCAGGTTGATGACTACCTAAAAGAATACAATAAAGATGAGGTGGTAACTCTGAGTGGTGAACTAGAAATTGAACCAAATGATGTGGAAAATAACAATGGCTCCTCTAAGGGGATTGGTCATAAGCCACGGAAGACCAGAAGGAAGACCAGGGAGGAAAGGTCACATGACAGCAATGCTAATGGCAAAGTTAGCCCTAAAGTTTTCAGAACAGGAAACAAAGGCAAAAATCCAGCTAAACCAGGTAGTATTAGCGAAAGAAAGGTCTTTGTCTTGTTTTGATATTGTTTCACAAGCAGTCTGTTAATAGCTCCATACACTCTACTACTACATACATTTTGAGAGTATCAACATCATCAACATCACCAGCCTATAATAGTCCACTGCTGGACATAGGCCTCCCCTAATGAGCGCCATAGTGGCATTATCATTTGGGGGTTAGTGCCCATAATCCCTACGCTGGGCATGCGGGTTGGGGATCGCAGTTCGGTGGATTTGTTCTGCAGAGGGCGCTGCTGCCCGCCCCCCGGTGTGTTTCCCTTAGTCGCCTCTTACGACACGACACCCACGAGAGTATAAAGTCTCTCAAACAAATAAAATGTAGTCAAACTAAATTTCGCTGACCACTATCGTTATGAGTTGTTTCCATAAAACAATGCAATGATGTTGTTGAACAGTGAACATTGTTAAAAAATGAACATTGTTAAAAAATGAACATTGTTAAAAAATTAACAATGAACTTTGTTGGTTTGATTTGACAACTGCCAATATTCATTGGCAGTTGTCAAATCAAATATCCAAATTTAAACTAAACTGATGATAGCACTAAAAATTATGCCATCTCTTTCTTAATTATGAAAATAAAATGGATGGCATAATTTTTATTGCTACTATTAATTGAGTTGATTGAGTAGTTTTAGTGTCATCTGAATTGACATAAATGCCCTCCTAGAAAAATATATAAAAATATTACCAATTGTTATTATTTATTTCACTTTATCGCTGCTATCCCTTAATTCACATAATTATTTCCATACAAAGGTTGCCCGGAAAAGATAGCATCTGAGATGACCTTTATGAAGTTCTTTTTGTGGTGTACAATAGAGCTTTTTATATTTTACTAGCGGTCCGCTCCTGCTTCGCACGGGTATTTAACAAAAAAAAATATTTTTTATACGAAACCCAAATTTTTATAAAAGTTTTCTATAGCCTATTTTCAGCACGGAGTTAGGGATTCGAAAAAAAAAAATGGTAAAAGAATCTTTCAAATCGGTCCAGTAGTTTCGGAGCTTATTCAATTCAAACAAACAAACAATCAAATCTTTCCTCATTATAATATAACATAGATGTATATATTTCACTTTCCAGCTAGGCCCGCAGACCTATCAGCAATGCTGCAATCCCTGGAGTCATCCATGCCGTATCCCGCGCAGGACATAGACAATCCCTTCTCCTCACCGTCACCAGTCACGTCACCCAATGACGAAAGACTGGATCCGTTTAAGAGAAGGCCAGAAAAGGTTTATATGCAAGGAGGTGGAACGTTCAGAGCTGTTGGAAGGGGTAGAGTCTTGGAAACACAGCAGTCCCGAGAAGAGAACAAATATTTGAGGTAAAATTCTAAACTATTTTTTTTTTTGCAAAGAGTTGAGGTATCTTTCGTAATTTATGAAAGACTAGCGGCCCGCCCCGGCTTCGCACGGGTATTAATCAAAAATTTCAGAAATTATACACACTAAAACGATGGGTTTCACAGTTTTCATACGGATCTTTACTTTTTTTAACAGCATTGGGGTTTTTGACATTGACTCGACATTCCAAAACTGACACTGGCCGTAGAGAAAAATCAAGCACCGTGCGCTATACAACCTCTTTTTCTATTCTGACGCGCTATAATAGAAAAAGAGGTTGAATATACAGCCCACGGTTCAATTATTGAATTTTTCATGCGGATCCCTAACTTTTTTGAAAATATTATATAGCCTATGTTCATCACGGAAAATTAAGGATTCTAATGGTGAAAGAATTTTTTAACTCGGTCCAGTAGTTTCGGAGCCTATTCAATTCAAACAAACAAACAAACAAACAAACATACAAACAAACAATCAATCAAATCTTTCCTCTTTATAATATTAGTATAGATACAACAAGGATATCAACCGTGCCATCGAAATGTAGAATAGAATAGAATAGATAATACTTTATTATACCACACAAACAAAGAAACATTACAAACAGACATGCTTAAAGTAAAGGAAGTAAAGGAAGGGCGGCCTTATCGCTATGAGCGATCTCTTCCAGGCAATCTTGGGATGAACTGGACAAAATCAAAATCAAAGTGCTTTATTTCCTTTAGACCTTACAGGACTCTTGGACACGTCACAAAATACAAGTTAAAGTTAACATGGGACATGAAGGTAATCCATTGATATAGGCCAAAAAATGTGCAGACAAATACATAAAAATATTTAGGTCAAAACTAGGAGCTTTGTCTGTATAAAATAAAAAAAATCTATCTAATTTAACATATTGTATTATGTATATCTATCTCTAGGGAACTCTACTATGGTGCCGTGGTTCAACTGCAAAGATAGTTGGACCACGACCCCTAGTAAAGGCCCGTAGTCCAACCAATTGGACAGAGGAGTTGAACCACTGCCCCGTAACGCTTTGGTCTAGGTCCTAGACCAAAGCAGCTCTAGGTGATGCTGTGTGGATTGTCCAACATTATTTATTTATTTCACCTGCTCCCTATATCGCTATAACGAATTATAATTTATATATTACAGGATGGGAGATTTAACCCCGTTAGACGTATCGATATCCGTACAAAAGGCGTGGCGCGGTTTCGCTCCCGCGTGCCACGGTATCTTGGGAGGACTGGCTCTCATGCATTTGTTACTCATTTCATACTCAGATGGACTCGATGCAGGTATTTATCCACTTTGCTTTATTTACCCATTACTAGCTTCAGCTGGCGGCTTCACACGCTTTTTCCAGGATGAGTAATGAGACCTACATGTTGTAAAAAAAAAACGTTATTAATGTTATATTGGAATGTGAAATTATCGAGTTATTGTTTATTGTACATAATAATTATGTAGATTATAAGAAGTGATCCAAATAAAATTAACTATTTGATTCACTTTTGCATCAACTTAAACCGGTAAAAATTGTTTAAACTTTCTAATTATATATTCTATTCTAAGTATCGACTACCAAATTGAAATTTCAAATATGCTTGCCAAATTTTACTAATATCCGTTCAGCCCTATATGCGTGAAAAAGTAACAGACAGACAAAACAGACGCAGTTGCTTTCGGTTATATAATAATTTAGTTTGTGAAAGCTATTGATAGATGAGTAAATTCAATGGCAGGTAGGTAACTATAAATCGTATACATAAATCGAATAGCGACCTGTTTTGAGAGACTGGTTACTTTTATAGGTTTATAAAACTTGTAGGTATCACAGCTCACCAGTAGGTACCTATATTCCTTCAAGGTAAAATTAGGTAATTTTGCATAGTGAGGTCATTATGCAAACTTTAGGTAATAAAAATAATAATAATGTTTGACGTCTTAGAATAGAACATGAGCTATGTTCTATTCTAAGACGTCAAACATTATTATTATTTTGCTATGTAAGCCACATTGAATTGCTTAATTAAATAAATAAGTTCCAAAACTTGTAAGAATTATGCAGTGTGATGTGTGTACGGTTTAATAAACCATGTTTAGTGATCTAAAGTGTTTACTGAACATCTTTCCCGACCCCTAGTTGAAGTTTTACACCTTCGACGAGCTACAGTCTAATTCAATCTTTATCACAACTTGGTTAAGTCTAATAAAAAATCTTTTATTTCAGGTCACCTGTCATTCCACTCGGTGGTAACAATGCCTTATGTTGCCGCGTACTACTTTTTCTGCGTGCTTTGCTTAATTTCGGTTTTAGATCGGTGAGCATTTTAATTATTTCAATTACTAATATTGACTAATTTTAGTATCCCAATGTGATGCTACTGAAATATCTGTAAAGTCAAAGGTTTCTTTGCTTGCATTACATAACGTCTTGAAAAAAAATTACACCAAGAAGTTATTAATTTAAAACAGTATTTCCAAAATAATTGAGAGGAACTTTATTTCAATATAAAAGGTTTTTAGTTAAATTATTTTACTATCGGGACTACTTTTTATCGAGTACGTGTCCAATAGGTCCATAGGTCAACATTTTTTCAGTAAAATAAACTTGTCATTACTTTCTATCGATTCGATCGAAAGAAACATCGAAGATCATTACAACGTTCTGCAGCTACCTCAATCGTTAACTGTTCATCTGTAAATACTAGTTCTAATTTGATTATTTATTCGTAATTTACTTTATTAATAAAGGTTATCCGTTCTTTTCAGCCTGGACGCAACAAACATAGATATATCTCGCGGTCTTCAGCCATACTTCCAGCCAATCGTGCTAGTGATACTATACACAGCGTGTCTACTCGTGTGCACCGCGGCTCGTATGTACGACGACCTAATGGTATACCAGTACGTGCCTCTAGTCTCCAATGTCACGGGAAACGCTACTGTGAGTATTCTTAGTATAATAATAATAATATTTAACATTAAACATGTAGAAAAGTCGGAAAGTTTCTTCAAAGTGAAATTCCTAGTGAAGTCCGCCCACCTGAAGCGCACTTGGCCTAGGCCCGTGTGTACTTCAGTTATTACTTACCGGTTTTTCTCCGAATGCCGAGAACATAAAAATCTAAACCAAAATAATAACTACAATGATCATGATAAGCCTATAATAGTCCACTGCACCTTATGGTTATTACTCATAATCCCCACGCTAGGCATGCGGGTTGGGGATCGCAGTTCGGTGAAGTTGTTCTGCAGATGGCGCTGCTGCCCACACCCCGATCTGTTTCCCTTAGTCACCCTTACGACACCCAAATAATATAGTATAATAAAAATAATAAATAACCATTCTAATAATACGGCTCCACGCATGCCTTTCAAAGGACCGGGTCACTATATGGCCCGTTATCATGGAAATGAGATACAATAATGATAAATTATAAATTTTTCTCTCCACAGAAAAGGTATACTTATAATTAAATCTTAACTAAAAGGGACGAACAACATTATATTAAACCTGTATTGTGAGAGGCTGGAGATTGCTATATGTTGTTAGAATAGAAAAACCTGTAACTGCAAGTCTCCAGGGCCTACTATAGTATTATTATATATACTTGCCGTGTGGTGCCGGCATAGAATTTCACCACCCGACTCTTCCCGTGGGTGTCGTAAGAGGCGACTAAGGGAGACACACCGGGGGGCAGGCAGCAGCGCCAGCTGCAGAATAACTCCACCCAACAGAGATCCCCAACCCGCATGCCCAGCGTGGGGATTATGGGCAATATCCCCCAAATGATAAATGCTATCTATGGCGCTCATTAGGGAAGGCCTAGAGGTCCAGCAGTGGACTATTATAGGCTGATGATGATGATGATTATATACTATAGTAGTATTATATAACTAGCGACCCACCCCAGCTTCGCACAGGTATGCAGTACTAATGCATGTTATACATATAAACCTTTCTCTTCAATCAGTCTATCTATTAAAAACCGGATCAGAATCGGTTGTGTAGTTTTAGATCTAAGCATATAGTTCGCGTCATGTAAAAAGTACGCTGGCCTTGAACCTGCGCAGAAGTCGATTTATAGGTCTATTTGGTGGTAAGCGGTGGTGCGCGGGGCGGGCGGGTCACGCGCCGCATACCTGCCGGTGCGCTATTGGTTCGTCAGTTGACATTTGCTTTCAAAGTTGTGTTACCGTCACTTTTCTCGTCAAAATACCATCGCGCACATAAGTTTACGAAATTTACATAAAAAAATGAGAAATTAATTCTGTTGATAATATAAAAAAGTGTATGAAACGCACCGCAGAGGCAACAAAATGTTCGGAGTCTACGGTGCGACGAATTGTAAAAGGTACAAAAGATTCTGAATTTCTTACTTACATGTCTTTCGAACTCCTGGTAAAAATAAAAGAATGAAACCAAAACCAATCACGGATATTGACAGTTTTGTTATTGGGTGTTATAAAAGTAATTGCAAATTGGCATAGTACTATCGTGCGCGAGTTTACCCATGCGCGAACATACCCCGTCCAGTTTCTTCCAGCGTTCTATTTACGTGACGCGACCTACGAGTATATATATTTTATTGCACTATTAGCTGTCTGCCCCGGCTTCGCACGGGTATTAAACAAAAATTTTAGAAATTATACACACTAACACGTTGGGTTTAACAGTTTTCATGCGGATCTCTAACTTTTTTGAAAATATTCTATCAGCCTAATCTATGTTCATCACGGAAAATTTAGGATTATAATTTTGAAAGAATTGTTCAAGTAGGTCCAGTAGTTTCGGACCCTATTCAATTCAAACAAACAACCAAGTAAATCTTCCCTGTTTATAATATTAGCATACTCGATAAAGTCTTTATGTTAGAAAATCGTAAAAGTTTAAGAAGTTGTGTAACAGCTTGCTCCTATTTTCATTAGAGTCTGGTTACAAAATATTTCTGTGTTAAGAACCCCGCGACCCTCGCTCGCAACTTCAACTCGCGGCGCGTGCAAAAATCGCCCCGAATATCGCTATCTCTGTTTAGCTGGCGCGCGCGGGACGACGACGACGCGATAGCAATATTAGCCGTTTAAAATTTGGTATGAATTTGGTTGTGTTCCGTAATACCAAAAATGATGAATTAAAACTTTTTGTATTCTTCACATAGTGAAGCACATATGGTTATTCTGTAACTAGACAATATAAGCTATGTTCCTTAACAAACAACACGTAAGATATTGTTGTTTTTAATAAGAAACAGATAGGGAGAAAACTTGTCAATTTTGGCATAAAAATATGCAAAACGCGATTGGCTTTCATTTAATTTTAGGTAAGTATTTTGAAAAAAAAAAAAAAACTATCTAGGAACCTAGATAAACACTAATCGAATACAAATAATACAATAATAAAGTGGTAATATGCTTGAATTAGAAATAATTTTGGTATTACGTTTGTATGGGCAATTCGTCCTCCGCTGGCCTCTTAAGAGCCTTGTTACATTTCGGTAGTTTAGTACTTTACGCACCGAATGTTACTTTCTTTCAAATCGATTGTCTCGCTCGCACTATGATGTTGCTAATATGGCTAGAAATTTGTGTTACAAAACAGTTTCTACATGCTGCTTCGCATACGCTATATTTGCATGTATATCAGTTGTCAGATTCTGTTCTATATAAATAACAAGCGGACCGCCATGGCTTCGCACGGGTATTTAACAAAAACTATTTTTATCATCCGGATTCCTCAATTTTTTGAAATTATTCTAGAGCCTATGTTCATCATAGAAATTTAGGATTCTAATGGTGAAATATTTTTTTAAATCGGTCTAGTAGTTTCGGACCCTATTCAATACAATCAAACAAACAAACAATCAACTCTTTCCTCTTTATAACATGAGTAAAAAATTATAACATTATTATTATGTAATGATAAAATACCTAAATTCAAATGTCTAGGAGCTACTATTAAATTTATTTTAATGCCATCGTTTCGCTTTTCAATATCTGACGACATTAATCTACCAGTGTAATAAAATTGGCTTAGTAACAGGGAAATTTAAGAGCGTAATCTTTTACTGCCAAATCCTTTTAGTCCCGGTAAAATTTTATTGACTTTAACTTCCAGACGACCTTAATAAACTCGTGGACATCGGTCGTTTTGATGAAGCAATTTAGTGATGTACAGTGCGCGTCAGAATTAAGTACCCCCTTGTAAACAAACTATTTTCGACTACTTTTAATTCCCTTGTAACTTGTCACAATTTATCACATGCAAAAATGTATCACGCCGCCGCCCGCTCAGGATCGAACTGCCCTTCCATAATACGCAAAGTCTGAAATTCCCAACAATAACAACTATTGTGTCCCACTTACATTGAGATAGGGGGGGTACTTATATGTGATGCGCACTGTACCTACTGCGTTTATTTACAGTTGTAAGTAAACTTAAATTACTTACAGTTAATAATAATAATAGATAAGACGTTTATTTCCCACTCACAAAAAGCCTTACCTACAGTTTTTTTTCATACAAATATTCGTAATGATCAGGGATCGGAATAGGTAGAGTTTTTAAGTACTAAATGACGTCATATACGCTAGAACGATAGCTTAGTATGGATATGTCTCATAATCTCGGGATCCACGTACTATATTAATCCCTAGATTCTTTTCAGAATTACTCGTACCCCCGCTTCTCAGCTCTAAGCACGTCTCAAGAGGAAATTTTTAGTCAGATTTATCATTGAAAACTGTCAAAAAAACTGCGACTTAAATATAAGTTGCCTTTAAGTATTCCCGGGTTTTAAGCTCGAAGGTAGATATTTTTTCTATGATGATATACATTACCAGTCATTTACTATAATATATATATCAGTCAGTACTCATAAAAAGCTCTCCTTTGCTTGGGGCGAGATAATGCTTTGAGGAATATCCAGAATTATTTATAGATATAAATAATTCTGGACATTTATTTATAAAATACCATCGTTAATTAGGAATTTCAAACATGAACATATTAAAATTTCAAAAAGTAGTGAAATCTAAACGTGATTATCTTTTCAGGTGTCGATACCAACTTTCTACCACACATGGACACATTTCTCGATATGGCGCGCCATTCTCTCGTTACTCGGACTTGCCTACTTCGTGATCTCAAATCCGCCAGATCTTCTGTATAATAACCTTACTAAATTACTACAATACAAACAATCCTTGCAAAGTATTGGATGATGATTTATGTGTAGATTAAGCAATAAAAATTATAATAGCGCATCAGCATTGCGATACAGCGAGGCAATGCAGCCAGCATCTTGGATAAACTTCCAACTGGTATTGATATGGATCAGTTGAGCTACCTGTAGTTTGTTTGCAACAGTCTGCAGTTAGCTCAATTGTTTCAATTGTAAATACTAGCTCTAATTTAGTTAGATACTTAATTATAATTTTTTTTTAATAATAAAGGCTTTTTTGTCATTTAAAAATAAAGAAAATAATAATTATTGATAAAGCTAATAATAGTTATCGCAGCAGCTGTGGCGTACGTGGTCTTACAACTTAATTTAATTTAATGGACCAGCGATAATTTTCTTGCGCTTAGTTAAATTTAATTTAAAAGGTAACTTTAAACTTGAAGTTGTTTTAGCTTAATATCTTTAGACTACTTCTCGTTTCATAAGAAAACGACCACAGATAGCACAAATTTAATGATTTACTTACTCCTATGGCGACCCGGAAGTGTGTCTTTGCCTCCAATGAGTCACGATGTAACCGATCGTGCAATTTTAAAATCGAAAATCAAAGTGCTTTATTTTGACCAAACAGGACTCTTGGACACAAAAATTGCAAATTATCTACATAAGTAATACTGGGTTATAAAGTGATCAATTCGATTCATCGTTCACTTTAATCTTTTTATTCTAAAGTAGGTAAAGAAGCCAACAAGAAACCTTTACCCTGTTAGATTGTTAGTTTTCGAGTTGGAGCAGAACACGTGACAAACTTTTTTATCGTCTAGTGGTTCGTTCTGCGTATCGCTTTTTGGTGCAATAATGACGAATTTGGTTTATATTAGTTGACTGAAATAAGAAAATCAAAACTTGTACTAGTTACACATACTTTTATTAGCGAGTGTTTCTACCGGTTAACATAACTTTCTTACTTACTTTTATTAAAAAAAAAAAAACAAAAGACAAGCAAGCTAGTAAGTAAAGCAACTTAATCTAACACTACTTAACACAAGTAGGGACCTAGGCACAAAAATGTATACTATAACTATTCGGTATTTGCTAAATAGTGGGCTTCCTATTACCGTATGTGCCTACAACACATATTTGTAGACACATAGAAAACCCACTTTTATATTTTTTGACAAAATCTTGTAAAGAGTGCCAAAAGTTGTGTTGCGGTTTGTTACGTTCGGAGAAAAATCGAAGATATCAGATCTCTTACTGATTTGGTAAAGTGGCGTTGACGTTTAGTTCTTCGTTAGTATTGTACCAAATGAGCGATATATTATGTATTTTAAAGTGTAATTATAATTACCTCGCGCTTACAAATACCATATGACTGTATCAAAGAAATTATAGTTTTAAGGTCTTCAGTGTATGCACCAAAGAAACAAATATTTTTAAAGTATTTTAGCTCGCATACTTATTGTGATAGATGTCGCGCTGTTGTGTTTAGTAGAATGTATTGTTTAATATTTAAATTAAACTTGAATAAGCTTAATTCCATAAGACAATATCATTATTGGCAGCTCATAGTTATTAAATGTTATTTAAATGTAAAAAGTACCTACATAAGGAGTTGAGATTCATAGTAGATAGTAAATATTTTCTGTAAATATTTGTATTGTATTCTTAAAGTAAGTATGTTATGAATAAATATTTATTCACAAAGAAAATTACTATCAAATATAAGAGAATAATTAGAACTCGTGTTTACAATTGATTTAACAGACTGTTGCAAACAATGTGCAGGTGGCTCAACTGACTGTATTTCTGTTTTTTATTGACTAGTCGTTTAGGTAACCAATACATTTCTTTATGTAAGTATAGTTAATGACATTGGACATTGATGGACAACTTATAGATTCAACTTTCGGTATATGTAAACCTCCCAAATAAAAAGTATTACTGAATAGATGACATATAAATAAAGTTTGATTAAATAATTTAATAAAGGCGGTGTTAGTAGCGTAGGTTCTTGGCACCAAAATATTTTGTTCTGAATATAAAAACGCGGAAACAGAAGATTTTGTTCCGTGACCAAGAACAATTTCGCGTCTGTGCAAAAACAAAAATACAGAAGCATTCCAAATCGCAGTAGTGCAACACATTTTTGATAATTCCTTTGTTTAACGTAATTTTGTGAAAGATGCAGGCTTTTCCCACTAATGTAAAAAAAAATTAAGTGACGAGAAAATCAAGAACACCATATCTCTTTTTCTTACTTTAAGTACAAGTTAAGTATTATATTTAGCCTTATTAAATAAATTCATTTAAATCCAAAACCTGATGAAATACGTTATTGATGGCGCTAGTATATGCTATCACCGGCGCCTTAATCTCTCTGAATGTGTATTTATATGAACAATGTTTGTGCTCTAGTCATTAAAGCAGTAAACCAATAATACTTCTACTTATCGTTTTATTTAGTAAACCTAAATCGACATATTCCTCAATAAAATATATAGGTACGTTTATAGTTTGAAATCCGTAGAATCTTTCAAATTCTCATCATCTCTCTGAATTTATCTCTATATGAAGTGTTTTGTGCTATAGTCGCTAAAGCAGTACCTACCATTAAGGGCGCATACAACCTCAACTCTGTGCGAAAAGGCTAGACATATGATTTTGCGTTCATAAGAGCGGGACAGGGCATTGCAACGCAAGTCCAAAAATCACCAAAAATCAAGTTTTAGCTTATTATTATCTATTAATTTTATAGCTTAGTATTATCTATTAATTAGGACATTATTTGAAAAAACCGAAACATATAACATATTTATTATACTTAATTCTATTACCACGCTTATTGTCAAGATCTGAACTTCTGTATTTATTGAGAAATTTAGTAACTTTGTGATTTTTTTCTATCGAGAAAATTTTATGGAATCGTGTTTTCGAAACATATGATCGATAGATTAAGTCCTGAACTTTACCATAATATCAATTTCAAAGTTAAATATTCAGTAGTTTAGACGATATGGACATCCGGCGGAGTTGAAAATTAGCAGTTTGAGGTAGTATACACCCTTAATACTTCTACTTATCGGTTTCTATACTAATATTATTACGAGGAAAGATTTTATTGTTTGTTGTTTGTTTGTTTGAATTGAATAGGGTCCGAAACTACTGAACAGATTTGAAAAATTCTTTCACCATGAGCGTCCGAAATTTTCCCTGATGAACATAAGCTATAGAATATTTTCAAAACATGAAAATAAGCATGAAAAATAAGTTTTTGTTATTTGCCCGTGCGAAGCCAGGGCGGACCGCTAGTACCTTTATAATTCTAAATCAATTACAGTAATTTCTGGAATGTTCTATCTACATAGTGTAGGTTATGTACAGAATATGTAAGTACCTATTTCGATATCTACGTCGTAAAAGAAGCATGACGTAACCCTGAGATATAAATTTTATTCTTCTTACCTATCGAGGGCAAAAGAAAGTTATTTTACGACAAAAAGTTCAGGAGTACAGGTAAAAGGTATTAGGAATATCAAAGTCCTTAATTTCCTTTAGACCTTACAGGACTCTGACAGTTCACAAAGTACCAATTAGCTGAGTAAACTGGGAATAGAGATCAGTTTTATTTTCTTGTTCACTTCAATCTTTTTAAGATAAAGTAAAGAATTAGCGAGATGCTAAGGTGATTTTCTACCGGAGTTTAGCTAAATCGGTAATTCCGGAAAGTTTAGAGTGCAAATTCGCGAAATCGCTATCAACATCATCAACATCACCAGCCTATAATAGTCCACTGCTGGTCATAGGCCTCCCCTAATGAGCGCCATAGATGGCATTATCATTTGGGGGTTAATGCCCATAATCCCCACGCTGGGCATGCGGGTTGGGGATCGCAGTTCGGTGGAGTTGTTCTGCAGAGGGCGCTGCTGCCCGCCCCCCGGTGTGTTTCCCTTAGTCGCCTCTTACGACACCCACTTGAAGAGATGGGGTGGTGAAATTCTATGCCGGCACGACACGGCCCCGGAAATCGCATCTATAGACAGACGAATATGCGGTAATATAGATACCATTATTATGTATTATAAAAAAATACCTACTCAATGCAATGCATGGGTATATTTTTTGGGTTTCGAGTTAAGTTTCAAAACCCTTGGTCTCGATTTTTATCTCAACAACTACTGCACCTATTTGCGCTAGCGAATTTATTAAAAATATCAGATAATCGACGATATACAAATCTTTATCGATTTTGAAATCTCAAAAGAGTTTAAAAAATTTCGGTAGATTTCATACTCTTCAAAATATTTGAAAAGGTCAGAAACTTCCCCCAGACACCCCCACCTTTTCCTAGTTTGCACAGTGATCCGTTTGAAATGTACCTACTAGGCGTTTGTAGATATGGATCTATATTTTACAGAAAAAATATAGAAAAGTCTGAAGTAAGAAGTAAGAAATGGTCGAATAGGATGATGTTATTTATGATGTCGAAAGGTTGTAGGTAATCTTGTTGAGGGTTCCGACTCAATATCTTTAGATGTTGATGAACAAAGAGTTGTGTTGTAAAAATCCGACGGTTCATCGGCCGTCTGCAAGGGGACACCGCTGTGCACCGTCGACAGATGACACCATGATGTATGGCGTTACACTTCGCCTTAGGTACCTCCCGTGTACGGTTTTAGTAAATATGGTATGTATATTAACCTAAGCTATTTGTTTATATGTGCCCTAGAATAAGTCTTTAAAGATCTACAGTGTGTTTGGTGCATCGTTAAAAATGTGGGGGTGAAGAGGGGTTTTAACTACCTTACCAAACGCTATAAACATTTCTGGTCCCACAAAAGATTGTAGGTACGTAGATTTTTAAATTTTTTTGTTTGAAATCTTCGTTCTAGACCTTACTCTTTTGGATATCGATATCGTTGGGGGACTTGAAAGGGTCTCGTCTACGCCAAGGAAACTTAAAAAGATGTAAGACCAAGGGCGAATCCGTTGAAATAATATAATTACGACGCGACGGTACAAATTTAGGAGATCAATAGTTGTAATTTTCAAAAGAGATACCTTAAAATTATTGAGGTAGGTACTTTCCTAGAAGATTTTGTGTTTTTTGATTCTGAGTAGCGGTTGTGTTGTAGGTAGGTACCTACTCATGATGCAAAAAGATGTAAATAATAGTAGGTAGATAGATTTCAACGCATAAGAGTGAGATGGCAATTACTAGCTACTTAGTTAATAATAATAATAATAAATAATAAAAATGTTTATATACAGAAAGGTTTACAATATTCGTACTAGTCTAATTATTAATCGTAATGTACATTTGGAGCGATCATTACCTAGCACAAACATGCTTAAAATAAACCTATTAGGGTCAAAGAAAATGACTTCTTGCTCTCACTAAGTTACATAGAATAACTTGTATTGAGACACAAGGGCTCTTCCCTCCGGCTACAAATAAGTTTAACCAGCACTAGGTGCATCTAGGTTTTTATTTATGTATAGTTGCGAATAAGGAATCCGTGTAATACTTTATATATTACAACTATATTATGGAATTTATATACTTAAGAACTACATTATCCAAAAAAAAAAAAATTATATCCCATAAAAATAATAATAATAAGAAGCTGAAAAACACTAACCACACACCATATGCAACCAAAACTAAGATTGTACCTCCAACAAGTGCTCTACCTGCGCGTATTCAAGATCTTGCAAGTACGCAAGTACCGCGTGACGAGAAGTGTACATTCGAGGCTGGTTTTTTGTTGCAGGTTATTAGTTTTATTAAGATTGTTATAGATGTGAGGCCCTAAGAACTATGCGTGGTGATGTGCAAACGATGATTTGCATGATTTTGAATAGAAGACTTTATATTTACGGCGTTTATGGGAAACGTTTAATTGAGGTGAAGCTTTATGTTGTTTTATGATGAGTTGCTGTACGAATACTTTCCTAACCGAGAGTACTTGCAGTTCTTTATAGAGTTCAGTAGTGGCATACTTATAGGGTTTGTTAAAAGCCACCTTTAATACCGCTACTTGCGCTCTTTCCAGTGGCAAAAGGTGAGATTTTGCTGCACCGCCCCATGACCTAATGCAGTAGAGAATCAGCGATTGACATAGCGCAAAGAAAGTGGATTTCAGTTGACTTTTATTTGCTGCGTGTCTAATAAGCTTAAAAACAGCTATTAACTTACGTACTCTGGTAGTGACAGCTCTTATGTGATTTTCGTATGTCATGTGTTGGTCGATAGTAACTCCAAGGTATTTAATAGTAGAGACTCTTTCTAAGGTTAGACAATTGCAGTTATGACTTCGTAAGTAGAGACATTGGTTAGAATGAGCTTTTAAGTTAAGATCCATCTGCGGTTGACCTGGTTTGCGAAGAGAGATGGTGACTAATTTAGTTTTGTAGCATTTAGAGTCAGAATATTACTGTAGAGCTGTTTTGAGACTAGGTTAAATCCATTCTGAGCTCGTTTAAAAAGCCCTTGCCAAGTATCATCTCTGAATAAGAGCACTGTGTCGTCAGCAAACGATATAACTTTACAATTATCAATCTCTACATTGCAAATTTGATTTATATAGAGCAAGCATAGAGTTGGACCAATTATAGAGCCTTGGGGAATTCCAAAAGTGACAGTTAGAGCAGTACTGATGTTATCTCCTATCTTCACACTTTGAGTTCTACCTGTAAGGTAACATTTAAATAACTTCAATTGGCTCCCCCGTATTCCTAGACCTTCCATTTTATCCAGCAGTAGAGGGATAGAGACTGTATCAAATGCTTTGGCAAGGTCTAGGAATATACCCATGCATTTGACTCTATTATCCAAGCAATCTACGATAAAATCGTTTAGTTCCGTAACAGCGTCAGCCGTAGAGCGCCCTTTCCGGAAACCGAACTGGTTACCCTCAGGTAACCAGTTCGGTTTCCGGAAAGGGCGAGGGTAACCAGTTCGGTTTCCGGAAAGGGCGGAAAAATTCTTGAAAGAGCTCTACATAACAGGTTGGTCAAATACCTAGAGAACTCCAAACTTATCTTGTTTTTAAGTGCATTTATGACAGAATTTATTTCAGTTGGTTCAATTTCTATTAATCCAAAAGAGTGTAAAACTTTGTTTTCCGATATATTTATCTGATTAAAAGAACTTACGCATATTTTATTAGCTAGATCCTGACCAACACTGACAAAGAAATTGTTAATTTTGTTTAATGTATTAGACGGATCTTCTACTTGCAACAGCTCCTGTGGTAGAGATTTTTTCACTTTAAAATTAGCAATATCGTTAATAACTTTCCAAATTTTTTTCGGATCTCTACCGGCTTCCTCAAATTGGCTCCGTTCATATTTATGTTTTAGGTTGCGCATAAGCCTGTTAAAAAAGTTTCGATATCTCTTAATACACGGTAACCAAGACCTCATCATTGGGTGAGTTGCGTATTTTTTTTATGTAGGTTATCACGATGCCTATACACCTAATTAGTCCTGGAGTTACTCATGGCTTAATAGGCATATTACGACGTGGTATTTTTTTTTGTTTTGTATTTTTATTAATTATTTTCGACAAAATAGTAACCAATTTATCCGTGGCATGATTACAATCAGAAGAATTGATGACTGGGCTAAAATCTGTATTTGATAATGTCCTCTTTAACCGCTTTATAATCAATTTTTTTCTGTTGTTTGTAACACGGACACTGAGACGTGGTTATGCAAGACTAAAACAATAGGGTTGTGATCCGTTATATTACTTTCAACAATCAGTGTTACAGACTTCTTCCCAGACTTCATGAAGATGTGATCCAGGCAACTCGTTGCTCTAGTAGGGAGAGTATGTGTTGGTAATAGACCGTGAAAAGCCAAGAGTTCGAGATAGTCTGTCGATTTCTTTGTCAATACGTTGTCAATTATGTTAATGTTAATATCGCCAATTACAATAATATTTTTATATTTAGTTAGAGACTGTAACACATTATCTAGAGAATCCATAAATCTTTCCAGATTTGTATAGGAAGGAGAGCGGTATAAAGAAGCTATTGCGATGTCCTTATTAACTACAGTGATGAGGCAGTTTTCATCTAGGAATATGGGTTCATAAGAGGTAGCAACTATGTCAGACTTTGCGTATACTACGACTCCGTCATGTTATGTTATTATTATGAAATTAAATATAAATACAAAAAATTGTATAATTAAAGCCTAATTGACGTGTCTCTCGGTACACAAAAAACGAATTAGTAATAGGTATTCATAGCTTATTGCTTACCGTTAGAAAGGAAATAGTCTAGAAAAGCTTTTAAAGAATATACCTAATCACTTAGTTTCTTTTTGAATTTCGTTCAAAGTTGAGCTTTTTATTCATGATTGCTTTTTAAGAACTTTATGAGACCACTTAAAAATAAAACTAGGCTATTGTTTGTGAGTAATTTTAATTATAGATAGAACTGTAGGTACTTACATCATAAATTAAAAACACAAATTAGGGGCCTTCACCGCATATTTTTAAATTCATGAAAACATTGTAAAAATTAAATTAAAATATTTAAAAATCGGTAAAATCCTCTAAATCCCAAGAATTTTTTTAGGCCGCCGTTCAGAAGGTAGCATAACTCCACCATCACCCCCTATTGATTTTGGCCAACGGTGAACCAAACACTTGTTGAACATGACATTAGGTAAGTACCTACCTGAAATAAAATAAAATACTGATATGTATAAAAAGATGATAATTCTTTGAACAAATTAGAAAAAGCAAATTATCATAATCCAGCATTATTACCGTCAACTTTTCAAATTAAAGCTACGTCATCACGTCACCCACTTCAAAAGTAATAAGCAGTAACTACAGCTTCTGTATAACAAGCTATAAAACTCATTTTACGCGGGAAGTAGGCCTTAATGCCTAAGCCATTAAGCTCAGAATGATCTCTAAACATTACAGCTTGATGTACTTACTTATATTAAGTGGTTACGTCGCCGGCAACAGTGCTTTTCATAACTGGTTAGGTAATTGCCTCAGCGGGACTCGAAGTCAAACAATACCTACTTAATTATAAAGGGAACCACTCTAGCTGTAAAGGTTTTTGTAAGTACGCAAGTAATAAAGGGGTCCTATCAAAATAATTAACAATTTTATGTTTTTATAATACATTGTTAATTTCACGAGTATTATAATTTTAATGACTTATTTTTGCCTACTGTAGACTTTGGGTACGTTACATGTGAAATGGGAATCAATAGAGCAAAAGAAAGTATTCAAATACAGCTGTTTAGCGTAAGTAAGTAAATACCTACTCTTCTACGTAGCCTGTTTGTGAGCGAGAATTCAGTAAATTCTCTTAGGTAATCAGCTGTTACCTTTATATTAAGTAGAAACAATCCATCATATACCTATGTCATAATTTTTTTGATCCTTAACATGCCTGGAGGGTACTCTCTTAGGTAATCTGTTACCTACACCTTTGTATTAAGTAAAAACAATCTTAATATTTATAAAGGAACAAGCGATTTTCTGGCGACAACGCCCAGCCTAAACCGCTGAAGTTAGAAAGCTGAAATTTGGAAGGTAGGTTCCTTTTACAACACAAGCACCCGCTAAGAAGGGATTTTTGGAAATTCCACCCCTAAGGGGGTGAAAAGGGGGATGGAAGTTTTTTTGGTCTTTTTTGTAACTCTGTAACCGGTAGCCCGATTTTCTTGAAATTTACAGAAAATACTAAACATACAAAAATATTGAACACGTGTTTCAGCATTTTTCAAAATATTCCTGAAAATAGGGTGAAATGGGTCATTCAAGTTTGAGATTCGTATTTTGGCTCCATATTGAAATGTCTATAACTTTTTGATATAGCATACTAATGACCTGAAACTTTCAGTATGTATTGAAAAAACTATAAATCAAACCACGTGTTTCAGGATTTTTCAAAAATGTCACTATATAATTATGAAAAGGAAGTCGAATTACTTAAGATTTTTGAGATTTTTTTAACAAATGACCCAACATGAAACTTACTCAGAATACTAAACAAACAAAAATATTGAACACGTATTTCAGGATTTTTTCAAATATTCCTGAAAAAACATCTTAATATATAAAGGAACAAGCGATTTTCTGGCGACAACGCCCAGCCTAAACCGCTGAAGTTAGAAAGCTGAAATTTGGAAGGTAGGTTCCTTTTACAACACAAGCACCCGCTAAGAAGGGATTTTTGGAAATTCCACCCTTAGGGGGGTAAAAAGGGGGATGGAAGTTTTTTTGGTCTTTTTTGTAACTCTGTAACCGCTAGCCCGATTTTCTTGAAATTTACAAAAAATACTAAACATACAAAAATATTGAACACGTGTTTCAGCATTTTTCAAAATATTCCTGAAAATAGGGTGAAATGGGTCATTCAAGTTTGAGATTCGTATTTTGGCTCCATATTGAAATGTCTATAACTTTTTGATATAGCATACTAATGACTTGAAACTTTCAGTATGACTGTATTGAAAAAACTATAAATCAAACCACGTATTTCAGGATTTTTCAAAAATGTCACTATATAATTATGAAAAGGAAGTCGAATTACTTAAGATTTTTGAGATTTTTTTAACACATTGAACGCCGTGGTGGTCACCAGTGACCACCACTATACTTTCCTTATGGGCCGACGTCGATTCGCGATTTCGGCAAATTTTACAACCTATATTTTATTGACTCATATGATTCAAAATAGTCAAAAACCCCGATTTAAATTATTATTTCTTATTATTATCAAAAGAAATACCAAAATAATTGCTGTCGCTCACCGGTGACCACCACGGCGCACGCCGTTGGAAATCTGAATTTTCTCCCCGCGGGGCCGTGGGGGTCACGGCGCCGGCCACACTGACTGGTTTCATTTATGCGCCAAATATTCAAGTAAAAGTGATTGCCCTAAATATAATAAAACGTTTTCAAATATTTTCTAATAAAAAATATATTTTGTACACCCTCTTTCATTTTAAAACCACATCTTGTCCATCATATACCTATGTATGTCATAATTTTTATGATCCTTAACATGCCTGGAGGGTACTGTAGAAATCTTCTTACTGATTGACCATGCCAGTAGGACACCGTGTGTGTTCTACCACTTAAATTTCTTGATTCTTGCATTTAGGTTGACGCATCTTTGTCAATGTCGCTAAAAGCTGGCATTATGGCTGATAGAACATTAGCTGCAGTCTAAGGCTGCAGTGGGCAATTGCGCATCTTACCTGAATATTATACGAGACCGTATGTCATCTGTCATCCTTTACAATGATGTCGTGTCCAGCGATCACAAGTGGCATCTAAGAGAAAACCGATGATCAACTCAGCCCACAGCACAATCACCCACTTATGAGGATAGCACGCATCTCTTCATTTTTTGTTCAATGGAAGGGAAGCGTATAGGGAACCAATTATAGAACAACAAAAAGAAGTGATTCTAAGAGTTTATTGTCGTGGTTGTACAGCTCTACAACTGTGCCGAGTGAAAAAAATTAACTATGGATACGCTTTTAGGATTCGCCCATCCCAGAAGGCCCCATAGGAAGTAAAGGAATTTCTAACAGCAGTTAGCATTTCCTTTATTTTTAAAATACTTTACAAACTGATTTCATATTCCACTCTCAATACTGTACGTGCGTTATAGGTAAAGATGCAGTCAGCGCATATAGACATGTCGGTAGCAACAGGATCGTTTATGCTGTGCTATGATGTGATAAATGGAAACAATTTTTGCTACCACACGTAATGGGCGCATCTTAACTACACGTTTTCACTGTTATACCAGAATACTTACTGTATTGATAAGTCTAGCTCATTGGTAATGAGGCTTTGCCTGACTTGTTCTCCAAGAAGTAAGAAATAATAAATATAGCACCTACCTACCATAATGTAGAGTGCTGGCTTATTTAGAATCTAGTCAGTACCTACAAGAGAACCTGGTATTGCCATTGTGTATATCAGTACAGACATCCATAGTCTGTACTCGATCACTTTGTGCTCTTAAAAATAACAAATACTCTAAAGCAAACTACGTATGACTACAGACCAGTCTGTATAAGTATACAGTTTGCTTGCATATTTTTAAAGCAAACTACGTATGACTACAGACCAGTCTGTATAAATTGTTTGTATTGTAGGGTATGTGGGGTCATAAGACTTTAATTATATGTTGCAGTGTAATACGTAACAATATTGAACATAACTATGTTGTACGTGTTTATTCTCTGAGGGAAGCGTCGTGCGACCCCCTCCATAGAAAAGGATACTGCAACATTTTTCTTTTTCTAAAGATATTCCGATCTCTATGCTATTTAAGTATGTTTATCAACATAATTAAAAAAATAACATTCTTAAATATAATGGAAATGGGAAAATATTTAGAAGTAGAAAAACGTTTCCTTCTTTTGTATCGAGGGCTCCGCAAAATAATTCCCACGTAATGACTGACGAAAAATAAAATGCAGTAGCTATGTAAATAAAAATATTTAAAAAACATTAAAGTATTTATTTTTGATAGGATAAATCAACATAATTAACTATTTAAAACGAAACCTTATTCAATGTTTTTTTGCATTTGGCTGATTTTTATTAATATTTTCAGAGAGATTATGTTGTTTCTTCTTTCTCACATCTCTTCCACTTTGTATGCGCCCTTTTCCTTTAGAGATCCCTATGTCCTTTCTCCTCGAAACAGATGTTGTTTGAACGCCTATTTTCCTAGATCTACACATCTTTATTCTGTGAATGGCAAAATTTTTGGCTTGGTCTACGGTTTCTATGGTACATAAAACTTTATTCAATTTTTTAATTATCATTAAATTATTAGTTGATGTGTCGGTTTGTAATATTTCAGACAAGCGGTTGAATTGTAATTTCATAACATCTATTTATTTTCTTTGTTCACTGTACATACCACGGCAGCCGAATTGTCTGTACTCGTATGTGTTTTGCTCTCACGGATTAGAGCAAAGTGTATTTTATTTCAGTCTGTCTCTGTACTGATATGCAGTATGCTCTCTAGCTACAAGAGCATATTGCGTGCGATTACAGAGCAACCCCTGTCTGTGCTAGTATACATTATGGCAATACGTAACCTGGGGTGAGGGGGTCCCTTAAAGGGACCTTCAGGGGACCTTCTAAATAAAGGCCAAGTGTTTGAAACCCATAACCTTGGGTATCTACAAATAGATGAAGGCCCGCAAACAATGGAAAGAACAAACCCTCGACGCACACATTTAAAGCGATTAATAAATAATTTTATTGGAACTTGGCAACTATCGCACTGACAGCAGAGTAACACCCGCTTATAAGCACAATAAAGTAAAACACAAATATCAAAGAGTTTTTCCACAGGATATAGAAATATTTCCCCAGACCTCGTTCCCAGCGATGGACAGTTTGGATCACAAGTGGGATTAGGAGTCCCAGTGTTGAGAAGAATATAGCTCCGACGAGTCCCATTAGGAGTTCCAAGTCGGGGACAGCTACTGCCAAGACGACTGAAAAACAAGTAAGTAATCTTAGTATGATCACCATCATTAATTTTCAGGGTCTGCTGTACCTAATCCTGACTATTATATTCGTCATCGTGTCAGCCTACATCAGTCCACAGCTGGACATAGGCCTCCCCTAATGAGCACCATAGATGGCTTTATTTATCATTTGGGGGTATTCCCATAATCCCTACGCTGGTCATGCGGTTTGGGGATAGGCCTATTAAGAATCCACTGCTGGACCTCTTATAATGTGAATATGCTGATGTATAATAGGAAAATCTCTCCAAATTCGATATAACAAAAGTTGCTCTTAGTATTCCTTCCAAATAGGACGTAAATTGGGAGTCGCACAATACCAGCGCAGTACTTAGCGATATGTCTATATATATATCTATATCTATACTAATATTATAAAGAGGAAAGATTTGATTGTTTGTTTGTTTGTTTGAATTGAATAGGCTCCGAAACTACTGGACCGAGTTAAAAAATTCTTTCACCATTAGAATCCTTAATTTTCCGTGATGAACATAGGCTATATAATATTTTCTAAAAAGTTAGGGATCCGCATGAAAAATTCAATAATTGAACCGTGGGCTGTATACTCAACCTATTTTTCTATTATGGCGCGTCAGAATAGAAAAAGAGGTTGTATAGCGTACGGTGCTTGCTTTTTCTCTACGGCCAGTGTCAGTTTTGGAATGTCGAGTCAATGTCAAAAACCCCAATGCTGTTAAAAAAAGTAAAGATCCGTATGAAAACTGTGCAACTCATCGTTTTAGTGTGTATAATTCCTGAAATTTTTGTCCGTGCGAAGCCGGGGCAGACCGCTAGTAGGAAATACTTCTGGGAAAATGCCGGGCGAAATCCTTTTTTATCACTGGGGTTAATTGTTTTTTTCCTTTGCTTGTCAAAAATAAAACCTTTTACTTTTTACATACGGTATGTACCTTATGGAAAAGCCGAAATTACTTTTTTAGGTCGGAAACAAATTAGGTACCTACAGTGCGCGTCAGAATTATGTACGGGGGGTTCAAAAATTTTATTGTATTGTCTACAAATTTTTTTCGACTACCTCTAATTCCCTGGTATCTTGTCACAAATTTTCACACTCAAAAATTTATCACGCCGCCCCGCTCAGGGTCAAACCGCTCTTCCATAATACTCAAAGTCTGAAATTCCCAACAATAACAACTATTGTGTCCCGCATACACTGAAATAGGGGGTTACTTATATGTGACGCGGACTGTACCTACTCACCAGTAAAGGCTACGCTGAATGTTCTCAGGAATATTTGACCGAAATTCTGGTAAGGTTGAGCTATCCTTCCCTTTATCCGAGTCCATAAAATATCCATGGGAGCATACATCTGCAGGCAGTACGTAAAAAATACCGCTATTGCCACTAGGACCTTCGCTGACATTGCCAAACTGAAAAATAATTCAATAATATAAATTCAGTAATATTTGGTAATAAGGCATCGCGACAGCGGCGACTAGTATCCCTATTAACCATACCTTACGTACATAACAGCGGCGTAGACTGTAAGCTGACGCGCTGTTACGTTTGAAGTGGATTTTTATGCATAGGTACACAGATTTTTTTTAAGTAGGTATAATAAAGGTAGAGAACCGTAAACAATGAATATATTATAAAAAAAACTAGTATAATTACCAGACTTAAGAGACTACTATGGAGCTAGTTAACGATGAACGCCACTGTACTTAAACAGTTTAATCTATATTAATGTATGCACGGCCACGCGCTTTAAGTTAAACCGCAGCCATATAAATAAAGAATTCACTTAGATTGAAAAAACATCATTTCAAACCAGGCCTGACCCATGAGAAATTAACCAGTGAAGTGAAGGGCAAAAACAAAAAATGTAAAAAGTCTGATATTTTCCTAAATGCACACACATAGCATATTCATCGCAGTATCACGATTCGTTCGCTCCTCATTCCCGTAGCTTGTCTATTTTTTGTCCCATAGCTTTTAAGGTTTCTCCCCTTACTGCCCCGCCTAAACAATCCACCATTAATAGTTTTCTGCGCCTGTAGCTGTATTAAAAAGTTTGCGACTTCACTAGAATAGAAACAAATATGTACTTTTAACTGTTTGTTTGGTCAATGGTTAACAAAATTTAAATATGATATTTTTATTTAGCCTTGAGTCTAGTCTTCTTGAATCCCACTGCTGGGGAAGCCCTACTCCTAGTCATGCAACTATCTCCTACCTGTATAATGTTAATACTTAAATGGTCAGAGTAAACAACATACGCTTCATCCTCCGGCAAATTAAGGGTGACACTCCCTCGCACCCCTTCCCCATACTTGAGGTAGCCAAACATCCCAACGATGCCGTATAGAGCAGCCACTAGTGACATCGTCCAAGTCAGCACTCCGCAACAACCCAGAAATTTCTGCGGGTGTGCCATCTCGTTCTCAACAGGCATCACCACGTTGATGCCTTCCATGGCGAAGATTGCTGTGCTGTAAAACAGATAAATGACTATAAAATTGAGCGAAGAGCACCTGCCGTCAAGGCCTAATGGATAGCTCATTAGAGGCACCCGGCATCCGACCCACACCGCCTCGCCTCCTGGTTAAGGCGCATACAGCACCTAAACTAGCGCCACCACCTACTTTATGTTCTTATTCTGTTTAACAAAGGAATTTTCAAAAATCCATCGTCCAGTTTGTGATACCTATCATAAGCTTTTTTTTAATGCCTCTGTAATAGTTTTATTCTATTTAGTTTAGGAAGAGATACGAAAATAGATTTTGGTGGCCACCAAGGGCAACTGACAACAGAGGCATTAAAAAAAAGCTTATGATAGGGTATCACAAACTGGACGATAGATTTTTGAAAATTCCTTTGTCAAACAGAATAATAACATAAAGTAGGTGGTGGCGCTAGTTTAGGTGCTGTATGCGCCTTAAGCAGGAACCTATTCCGTTAAAGAGTTCTACGGATATGCGTCTACATCAGATTCGCTCACAAGCGATCCACACACACAGGATTTAAACGGACCACCAACGGCGGGGCGGCGCCGGCGAGTCGACCACTCGGTGAGAAGACAACTTTCTGTACGCATGCTTGCCTCGCCTTGAGGGCATTGCCAAAATTTAAGTGCAGAGATACCTAATTCAATAACACGTTATTTTCTTATTTTATAATAGGTTATTTGTGGCATAAAATTACCTTGTTAAGGTGCGGTTAGAAAGCCTAAAGCAAAAAAGTTATTGAAATCTGAAATCGACGTTTACGAAAACGAGGTTTACCGGTTGACCAAGCAGCACGGGCGTCCACCCGAGGCGAGACGGTGCGGGCCGGGTGGCTCCGAGTTGGCTCCAATGAGCGGAGACCTTAATTATGGCAGTTTAGTACATATGCACTTAAATGCCATAAGGTCACAGCAGTAGTTTGCCATGATGAATTCTTTTGCCAAAAGACCACATAGTGTAAATATTTTTTTGTGGTTTTGGGCTTATAAACGTTATATAAATATTCCTAGGGCAGAGGAACCTTTGCAATTTCAGGTTTCTGAAGTAGGTAATTTTAAATCAGCAAGGAAATCACCAATTTTCACAAAAAGTTAAAAAACCAGGTACTCTTTCTGACCTAAAATATATAGGTACTATTAGTAAAAAGTGTTACTTTCTTACAGACTATCGATTTGTTCCATTTGCCAGTCAATTACCTCAAAAATAGTGGCCATTTTGTGATGCTCTCCGCCATCTTGACGTCCGGTACTTCCGGAAGATCCACAAAGGTGTAGTAACACGTAATAAAGAATGTGACTAAAAGGCATATGTTAGCTATAAAGGAGAAAGGAACTAGGAACTTTAGGAAGCGAATTTGAGTGATAAGGACTAGAGGAATTAGGAGCATTCCGCAGTAGGCTTCGAGCTCATATTTGTGGCTTGGCGTGAGTGTATCAAAGATCTGCAAAATAAAATCAGGTTAGGTAAATATAACGTAGGTGTATCTCATATTTTTAAGAGTTTGTAACATAGTTTCAAAGACAATGGCTTATGATTTGCGGCAATTATATCTCGTTTTGAGAATGAACGAAAAACGACAAAAATCCCGCGCAATGAAAAATCGAACGCTCTCAATTTCTGTTTCCTTCCATTATGAACGGTGTTTGCAGGCGATTCTTCTTTCGGGCCGAGAGTTTAAAAATATATATTTTTATAGCTCTTTATTAGTGATTTTGTTTTACTCATTTATGTCTTTAAGATTAAGTCTTGTTATTCTACTCATTAGCGATAAGCATTGTCATCGTTATGAGAATGCTTATCGCTTATAAAAAAATACTTGCTTATGTAGGTACCAATTGTTTTTACCTACTTTGATTTATAAAAAAAAATTTGGTACTTGGACTAGTTTTGAAGATGATGCCCTAGTACTAGACATATATTTGTTTCAGGATATTAGAAAGCCAATAATTTTTAGATAGGTTGTAGAAAAACCAGAATAGAAGAATTTTATTATTATATTCAAAAATACAATTCTTATTTGGAGTTAGGTATATATTTCTAAGACTAATTGGTATTGGGGTACAAAAACCCCACTATTGATCTTGTTTAAAGAACGGCTGGCGTCGCAGACTTTAATGGTTTGGCTGCAAATGCGAAGTTCAGGCTAAAATCTGATTTGCCTAGAATTAATTTTATCAAACTCCAAAGAACTTGTACAATATCACGGTACATAAAGGGGGGTTAAATTAATAGATACTGACGTCCTACACCCCACAGCCACCAACCCTCTAGTTACACTGTTCGAATAGTTTGTAGGTACTTATATCACAATAATAATAAAAATGCGGTAATTTGGATGTTTGTTACTTCTTTACTTCCAAACTAGGTACTTAATCAAAAATCTAAAAAATCAATCAAATAACTGCTTAAGCTTATAATTAGTAAAATATAGAGAAAACAGAATTAATTTTGCAATGACTCTCAAAACGGTCTCCGTCTCAGCATGAACTGGTTGTACACTCGTTACAGCCAACACGCTGCTATTCCAACAGAGCCGTTTCGTGACGTCACGGAGGAAAAAAACGCTTGATGCAAGGTAAATAAACAGTAAAGCGTAATGTAAACGATATGTAACAGTAAAAGTAATGGATCAGGCTTGAATTTTGTTTATATGAAAATCGGATCATACATGTTTATATTAAGCTTTTTATCCCAAAAAAACCGTACGAAACCAACGGTAGAAGGTAAAATCCTTAAAAGTTGATAAATGGAGGATTTATAATAAAGGGTTATGATTGTTACTGAATAAAACGTTTCAGCCTGTAATCTCATGATAGAATATAATAAAGGCTTCTGGTTTATTTGACGATCCATTTCATATTCATAGAATTTGTTTATATAAAACTAGCGGCCCGCCCCGGCTTCGCACGGGTATTAAACAAAAATTTCAGAAATTATACACACTAAAACACACAGGTTTCACAGTTTTCATACGGATCTTTACTTTTTTTAACAGCATTGGGGTTTTTGACATTGACTCGACATTCCAAAACTGACACTGGCCGTAAAGAAAAAGCAAGCACCGTGCGCTATATAGCGCACGGTGCTTGCGCTATATAGCGCACGGTGCTTGCTTTTTCTAAGAGGTTGTATATACAACCTCTTTTTCTATTCTGACGCGCCATAATAGAAAAAGAGGTTGAATATACAGCCCACGGTTCAATTATTGAATTTTTCATGCGGATCCCTAACTTTTTTGAAAATATTATATAGCCTATGTTCATCGCGGAAAATTAATGATTCTAATGGTGAAAGAATTTTTTAATTCGGTCCAGTAGTTTCGGAGCCTATTCAATTCAAACAAACAAACAAACAAACAAACAAACAAACAAACAAACAAACAAACAAACAAACAAACAAACATACAAACAATCAAATCTTTCCTCTTTATAATATTAGTATAGAAAAGGTAGGTATAATCTATAACGAAATCCTCTGTGAGAGGATTTCGATAATCTCTAAGTTAAGGATACCATTATTTTAGGTTCCTTTATTAATCTCATTAGGATTTTCCTATTTACAAGAACATTGATAAGAGCATGATCACCTACCTGTGCTACTAACACCTTAAAATTAAGTTATAACTAAGGGGAGTCGGGGTGCATTTATACAAGGGGCACATTGATACACCCTATATAGGATAGCCTTATCTAATAATTGACTGAATGGATTTGAGTGGCGACATCACTAAAAAGTTCTAAAAAAGTTCCGTACGTTTCCATTGTAAATGCACTAACCGTCTGTCAACAGGCGGTCTTGGCCATGCAGAGATGTCTTTTGAGCACTCATACCTATGTAGAGGTATTTCTGATGCAATGTGAAAGTGTACTCTTTGACAACATCTAAGAATTATCTCATAGGTAAGTTAAACTATCAATTATTACGATTTTTGTAATATTACCTACTTAGAATAAAAGTTCATTTCAATAATGATAATATGAATTTAAAAAATGTCGTTGTGGGCACATTGATGTGTATCATTGTACCCCGTCTCTAAGGTGCTCCATTTCCGTAGGTACAAATAAAAAATCGATACTCTATTATGTGGCCAATGTCATTTCTAAACACAACTTGTTTTAGTATGTGGTGGGTCTTGTATTTATATTTTTTTAAGCTCAAAATTCATTGAACAGATCTCATCCTGAACACCTTGGGAATAAGACATCGCTAAGGTCGGTGGGGAAAAATCAGTTATTTCTGAATCGAATTGCAGCCATAGCAACGGCGGATCTGTAAGCCGAGGTTCTTGATGGAAAAAAAAATATTTTCCTTGCCGTGTCGTTTCTAGCGGATATACCGCATTTTTTTTCCGCATACAAGAGAATTCTCTTGTATGCGGAAAAAAAATGCTACACGCTCTTAAGGCCAGGTATGCCAACAGAGGCCGCACTTTTGTGGTTTTCAAAACCATCTGAGATGTAGGAATACTGATTAAAAATTCTGTAAAAAAGATATGTAATAGTTAAGGATTTAGTCTAGTCAAATTCGCATTCAGATACAAGATTTTATAAACTTCGCTCGGGAAAAAAAAATCTTGAAGTTACCCCTTTTTGAAATGTTTTTTCAATATTATGACTAAACTATGTGATATTTTAAGTTTTTTTTTGTACTCAATTAAAGACAGTAACTATTTCTAGACAAATTCGCAGAGTTTGTCCTGATAAAATGATTTTCAAAATCACTATTTTGAAATAACTACAAAATTCACAAGCGTGGTGGCTTGGCAGACACGATCAGTCGCGCTCTGGCGCTTACAGACGACGGACCTATGTCAATTTTTCCGCTAATTTATGAAGTACGTAAATGTTTCATTTGTTATGCAATTTTAGTCTCTGACACAATGGCGTTAGATTCAATTTTACTTCAACCTTTGACATGATTTGTGACGGTCGTAGTGCCATAGTATAAAATCATCGGTATGTAAGGCAGAAAATTAATAAAGGTTATTGTTCTAGTTTAAAAATATATTATCTACTTACTGGAATGATTTATTGAAGCCAATAATATTTAGTTAACTACATTAACATTTTATATATCTATAAAGCATTGACATAATTGTTCTCCTTGATGGTGGAGCCCCCTCCACCATCATAGGTATGGTTTTTTTTACGGAATCGTATAGAGGGCATCGGGGGGACCTAAGGAAAGTTCCGACTTTTCCAAATTTGCCCCCTTCTCCCACCCCCCTTTAGGGGGGCTCCCGAACAGAGCCATACTGAATGTTATTTTTTGTGGGGTTGTATAGAGGGGGTCAAATAGTTCAAAGGCAGGCAAAAATTCCCCCCTCCCTTTGCTCCCAGACCCCCCCTTTTGAAGTTGCTACCGGAAATAGTCGTTATAGAAAAATTTGGATTGCGGAGTCGTATAGAAGGTTTCTTCTAGTGTTGAAAAATAAAAAAAAAATCACCCCCCCTCCACCCACATTTTCACCCCCCTTTTTGTATCTCCCAAAACGGATCCGCTCCGTAGCAACTGGACGAATTCGCAGCTGGACGGATTCTCAACTGGACGGATTCTCAGCTGGACGGCTTAGCAACTGGACAGAACGTGTACAGTCCGTGACATAATTAATAGCATGTAGTGTTAATTTATTTGCATCCTATTTAAACACAAAGGCAGACTGTTCGGGCTTCAGAGTCTTAACTTTTTTGTAGGAACTACTGATACAAAACCTACGCATACCACAAGTAAAGTCGGCTTTACCTGAAGGTAGATCGGGATGGTTTAAGTGACAGTGCGAGTCACTGCTAATGTCAAAACTGACAGCTACTGTCCAAAGTGACAGCAACGGTCAAAAAGAGCGCAAATGTCAAAATATACTTAAATGACAGAATTTATAAAAAAATACAGGAAATATCTAGATGTATAGTACATGTAGTATGTCTTTAAGTACCAAGTTTTCGTCAAGTAAATAAATTAGATGCGCTTTAGATAAATCTTGGGAGATATTCTTTCATGTAACTATAGCATCAACAAAGGGCATCAATGACACCACACACACATCAATCCACGGTCCTATTTTATTCTTATAAAATTGTAAGGACTGTTCGCTTTATAGGGTACCTCTTAGACAATTTAACCCGGGTCCTTACACCTACATTGTGCTGTGAAAGGAAAAAAATGCAATCTGCAAAACAACTAAAGACCCAAAAAAAATCAGTGGAAATAGTGATAATTCCATTATTTTCAGACTGTTTGAAAACAGAACTAGTGATTAAATAAAAACGTCAGTAGGTACCTAGTTAAAGTTAGTTTTAAAAATATTGGCGACTGTACTCTGTCCGGCTGCTAATCTGTCCAGCCAAGAATCCGTCCAGCTGAGAAACCGTCCAGTTGCGAATCTGTCCAGTTGCTACGGAGCGAACGGATCGACCTAGAAGAAAAATTTTTTCACAGTCATGTAGAGGAGAAGAAATCATTTTGAACGCCCAAAAAAGTTTGAACCCTATGACCCCCCAGACCCTCTTTTTTATCATCATCATCATCATCATTCGACCTTTTTTTTCGGGTGGAGCATTGCGGCGAGCGAAGCCAGCTGCAATGCGACTAAGGAGAATAGCACGGCGAGCGAAGCGAGACGTGCTGTGACCCCCACGACCCCCCTCTCCCAGCAAGTCTATCTAATCTATAATTTTATTACATGTTGATAGGTTTCTTTTATCTATACTAATATTATAAAGAGGAAAGATTTGATTGTTTGTTTGTTTGAATTGTTCCGAAACTACTGGACCGATTTGAATTTTTTTTTATCATTAAAATGCTAAATTTTCCGTGATGACCATAGTTAGGGACCCAGATGAAAAATTCAATAATTAAACCGTGCGCTATACCTATATTCTATTATGGCTCCGCTGCTTGTTTTCAGATTTTTTAAATTATTATATAGTAAAAAACTGCAATTAAAACATGAATAAGAGCGTTTTCTACTTTACGTAAAATAAGTTTTATCTTTTTTTCCCGAATAAAACCGCAATCACATCTTACAATAAAAAGCGAGATATCGAGGAGTGAGTATTAACCTGTTGCGATGTTGTTCGGATCAAAGAGTTGTTTTTATTTTTCGTTTAATAAAAAAGTAAAACCCATTACAAAAAGCCTATCTCAAGAACTACTCGTACGATTTGCCTGAAAAAAATTTACAAGGTGTAATCGCACCTCAGAAACAATTATTTCAAATAAAAACACTTCTATAGTAATAGTCGGTTACCATATTATTCGGTGGGGGCGGCGAATTATGAAAATAAATGAAAAATCAAAATAAAGATTTTCAGTAGGAACAAATTTTGAAATTGAATATTGAAATGGGACCCTACAGAGTCGAATGGGGTATCAAATTGATGAATTTTATACTTTTTGAAATATTTAGAAAAAGGTCGAAGAGCGATCGATGTGAAATGTAATAAATGGTCAAAAAATTAACCATTCCCCCACCAACCCCCTATCTCCGAAGATTGCAGAGTGATCGACGTAAAATGTACTATGCGTTTGTAGATATAGATTTATAATTTACAGAAAAAATATAGAGAAGTCTGTAAAAATTAAACTTTTTGAAATATGGTCATAAAACAAATTTTCATACAATGAGACTTTTTCATTGAGAGCAATTCAAATCAAAGGTATGGAATTCGACAGTTCAAAACAGGTTTTGAAAATCGCCTAAGTTTCATACTAAGTAAAATACGTTGAAAAAGGTCGAAAAAAGAATTGTAGGTTCGAACCCATCGATCCGAATATCGTTGTGATTTCAAGATGAAAATGTAAATTATAGACTTCCTAGCCTTACCACAAATGGAAAAGTTAATTATGTGATGTCCATAGCCTTATCATCTCCTGAGCCACTAACCGGGTACAAGCACGCTAGAATTGAATATTGGAGAATTTTGAGAAAATAATAATATTTTATTATAATTGTTTTATTTGATACCCTTTATTCTTTGTATTTATTTCAAACAAAATTTTAAATCATAGAAGCGAATGTTCTCTATTTGCTTCTTTGTCTTCTTTATTTGAGTATTTATTTCAAATTTTGTAGGTACTTAAAAAACGAAGTTCGGAAATTAACTATGCCTTTTGTTGGTCTGGTCCGGACGTTTTTCAGCGTTCTTGGTTTGGTTGGTTATCTTGGGATCAATTACCTTATTATTAATTCATTATCTATATTAAGAAACATAAATAGAGATGAAGTTGTAACAACTTCATTTATTTACGAAACTCTAACTGAAAACTATAAACAAAGTTTGATCATAGCAACAGCGTTTCTAAAGTGAAATAATATTATGCTACTGCTTATTTCTATACTATGTCGTTGGCGCTGCATCTGCGCTAAGTATTTCGTGCGCAACTTTAGACAGGACAAAATGCCTACAGCTGCAGGAATACCTCGCCTTAAGAGCCTGTAGCAGGAAGTTCCATGGTCGAGATATTTTAACATGTCAACCCCATTACCTATTGTCACAGAAAAGAAAGGCAATGATTTGTTAATTTCTTAACGTTTGGGGACGATACTCTTTTCCAGGACTTTATTAGATCGTAATCGTGAAACCACGTTTTATCCATGGTTATAAAGCGAGAATGTTGTAACAAGAATATTCAATGATTCTCGAGAAATTGTCCGCGTAGGTTTTTTTTGTGCATCGCATTCTCTTGCTCTGAGTATTAGGTACTCAGTTATTTTTACTAGTTTTAATTTGGTTATTTCATTGTAATTTTATTTGTTAATAATAGTTTTACCCATATTTTCATAACTTAATTGATAATTCTTTACGATTTCCGGCAAATTACTTTTCAGCTAGGTTTATTCATTGTTGAACGCAGAATAATCTAAAAACCACCAAATAATTTTGAACCTCGCGGTAAGTAAATCAAAATGGCCTTATATTTCGGTGGGAACAGTACCTACGGTTGTGTAAAAAAAGCACCCATTGGTTTTGGTTCTACGAGAACAAGTTTTCTTTCGAAATTACCAAAAAAATTTTTTTATGATAATTATACATGCATACCTACCTACATACTAGTATAGATAAAAAAATCGTAATGAAGATCATGTGTCTCTGAAGTTTACGACTGCAGAATAGTGAAAATTTATGAATTAAACTTTTTTGTTTACGTGTCTAGAGAATCTAGATGAAAGAACTCACATCTTTGAGTGAAGACGCGATGAAAAGGACGTACACACTCGTGCCACCAATACACACGCCCGCCATAGCAGCATCAACGAAATGCCTGAAAAAATGCAAAAAATGTAAATTAATTTTTTTGTTATTTTATTATAACAATAATAAAATTCACACTATTGACCACTTTAACTGTATGATTTATCATGGCAACTCTGAAGCTTCGCTAGACGCTAAGATCTTTCTGACACTAACAGTACCTGCCTACCCTGGTTGATCGCAATTGAATGTAAATTATTGATAACTTTGCGAAGCATAGCTATATTATATGCTATATAGGGTTTCGGCCAACAGAGCCTAAATTACCTGATATGCGATGAAAATCTCTTTAACCTTTTCGGTCCAATTTTGAACACATTTTCACATGTATCGGTGTAGATCAGTAGAGGTACTCTACATTCTTTGCACACATCCCGGGAAGTCGACACCTGAGGATAAAGGAAGACAATCAATCACGAGAACAGTCTCATTTTGTGATAAGTAGAGATTTTTTATGCCTCTCCTTTATTTTATAAGATTTCACTACAACAAACAATCTTTATCAGTTCTTTAATAATAATACTTTTCGTATAAGGCATTTGGAAAAATATATTTAATTTGACACACGCTCTAACAAACCATCAATAAAGCGATTTAAATGTGAAAGTGGTCGACGCACCTGTGGTCGACGCACCTGTGGTCGACGCCCCCGGTCAGTTTAATTTAATCCGAAGATTTTTTTTATCAAATGTACTGGCAGGCATAAAAGGCATAAGCTTGTAATATATTATATCATAACCATAACTATTCTTATTAGAAATGTTTTTATTTTGTACTAGCTTGTACCTGCGGTTTTGCCCGCGTGGAATATTCCCAAGGGAGCATTTAATTGGGATAAAAGTCCCTATCACCCAAGTCAGCTCATACTCTGTCTGTATACGAAATTAAAACATTATCGTAGTAATTTTTTAGGGTTTTGACATCGGTTTCAAAACCCATAAGGGATCACTCTGATTCTGTTTTGTGTTTTGAATCCTGAATATCTCAGAAACTACTGCAGCTATTGACTGAAATTTGAATTGAATTTTGAAATAAAAATACATTTTGTGCGCCCGTATCAAATGAAAGGTATTAGTTTGTAGATTCCAAAACAGTTTTTGAAATTTCAATAGGTTTTATACTTTAAAAACGGTCGAAAAATTGACCATTCCCCCCCCCCCCTATCTCCGAAGATTGCAGAGTGATCGATGTAAAATGTAGTAAGCGTTTGTAGATATATGTCTATATTTTATAGGAAAAATATAGACAAGTCTGTAAAAATAATACTTTTTGAAATATGGTCAAAAATCAAATTTTCATACAATGGGGGCTATTTCATTGAGAGCAATATACAAAGGTATGGATTTGGACATACAAAGGTATGGATTTGGACAATTCAAAACAGGTTTTGAAAATCCTCTAAGTTTCATAAATAATGAAATACGTTGAAAAAAATCGAAAAAAAAAATAATTAAAACTAATTAATTAATTAAAATAATCATTGAAATTAGTTTTTGTTCGTCTGGAATACTGCAATTAAAGTCTTGGATCAAGGTCTGCAAATGTAAAAATACCAGGAATGTACAAGCGTTAAAGCGTAAATACTTATATTACCTGTTTTCCATTATGGAAAGCCATCCGTCTTCAATTTAGATACACTTTTGACATTTACTGTACTAAGCGCAAAAGTGCAAATCATAATAATAATACAATTAATAGAATCGGGGGCGTCAACCACAGGTGCGTCGACCACTGGGGGCCTAAGCCACGGAACCCGTCAAAACTATGAGTTTTGACGCATTTTGACGAATCAGACACCATTGCCAGCTGATATCTGCCAAAGGAGCGACTTTTGTCTCACTGTCATGTCTTAATACAAGTACACACAGCGTTGAAGAGAGAAATTTGAAGGCAAATTTTAACTTTACACCGACAACAGCTAGGATCTTTAATCTATCTACTCTTATATCTATACTCATATTATAAGGACGAAATATTTGATTGTTTGTTTCAAATGAATTGTCTCTGACGCTATTGAACCGATTTGGAAAAAAAATATTTCACTGTTGATATCCTACATACATTAATCTTAATGAACATAGGATATAGAATAAGAGTATTATCAAAAAAGTTGGGGTTTGTAAGAAAATTTCAGTAATGTGACGTCGTAACAAGTCCGGAGTGTAAAAATTTGTAATATTTGATATACTTGTGTGAAGCCGGGGCGGACAGGTACATAAAAAGTGTAAAAACAAGCAAAGTACAACATCAATATACAGTAGAACATCAATAAATTTTCATAAGAAAGGTACCTATCTATGTATCTTGGCCATTAGCCGGAAAGATAATCGATGAAGCTTGGTTAATACACAAACATAACTTACAAGAATGTCAACGCAATGTGTAGCTATGACAGCAACAAGTAGCGTCCCAATGCATCCAGGAACAATTCCCGAGTTTCGGAATGCTGCCGGCATCGCCAGCAATCCTGAACCTAGTGAAGACTTGAGGAGGTGGAAAAACGCTCCGGTCGTCCTGTTAAATACAAAATGAACACGTCATTAAGTTCCCCTCAACACAACATTCATGCTACGGGTTTAGCAGGATTCAAGCCTGGTGGGCTGACAATGGGGTAATCTAGCTCAAAACGTGACGCGTATCACAAAAGCGTAGCTGTCGACTGATAGAGAGGACTAATCTACATAAAAGAGTTAAATGAAGAGAAAATCAATAATAAATTACTTCTTATTTTAGAATAATCCACGGTATAAAATTTGACTTCTGAGTTTGAAAGGCTAAATAAATAAAATTAGAAATCTGATATCTGAAATCTAGTTACCGCGTGTACCTACATGAAATTCATATCTGTATAACTACATAATAATTGTTTCAATATCATTATAAAACACAGTAAATTCTACATTTTACAAATTTTTATTTTTTTATAGTTCTATTTTAATGTCACATTTTTTGTCATGACAATTCGTTTCTTTTTATTTCTTTGACCTTAAACGGTTTAGATGTAGATATAGTGTCTCGCCCCAATTAGTATTATATCTACGCAAGCAAGATAAAAACGACACTGCACATAACAGACTTATTTTTACAATAATGTAGAAAAGCGTCTTTAGTTATTTATTTTATTTTTGTTTTATCTCAGGATAACAAACAATCACACATATTAATACTAACTAATGTACTAAAAGAAACTTATTTCTAAAAGTAAAACCAGCCTCGTTTTCCGCTATTACTATATAAAGGCGTGGTGCTAGTAAAAGCGTTTTAGTTCTTAAACCAAGACGTTCTACATATTCAACATGTTTTTGAATAGAGATTCACAATCTAGATTGCTTTGATTTCAGGACCAGGCACTAAGCTTCTCTAATCCCGAACACATTCAATTTTCTTGACAGATTTAGTGACATCCTCTGTAGGTACCTAGGTATTTATCGTGAACCTAATCTCTACGTACCACAATACTTATTGTCTAACTCATTTTGTGAAGACCTGTAACGCGTTGAGTAAAGTGACCCTGTTAAGGTCTTGACATTGGACTTTCACACAGTAAAATTAGATTTAGCTAACTCACGTAGTTCATCAATCAAAATCTAATGAATAGTTTGACCGTAGCGTAGGTCGCTAACAAAATTATGGTACCTAACTTAGGCATTTTTATGACAACTAAAAGCCTTTTAGTTTTAGAATATCATTAAAAATACCAACATAGGCACGTGCACTGATGCACCTCTCCCGAATAAAGGGATGTTTTGGCAAAAGCACCTCGCTTGGCAAGCAGGCTGGGCTTTCTCTGGTAGGGTAGTTATAAATAGGGACATTCATGGAACAACTTAGTTACAAGCACAAAATAAAAATATAATAAACTAGCAGCCCCTGCTTTGCACGGGTATTTAACAAAAGATTTTAAAATTATAATTTTTTACACAATAACAGGTTGGGTTCAAGTAACTTTTCAAACGGATCCCTAACTTTTTAGCTGCATAGCTCTTTTTAACATTCACTTTCCTCCCGCACCACTGTGACAAATTGCCTCAGAAAAACGATCCAAATTGCAAAGTAGTTAATGACACACCATAACTGACACTGGTAGAATCGTAGCGAAAAGCAAGCGGCACCCATCGTAAAAAAAAGAAGTTGAATCGACTCGTTACATCACTTTACGATAACCCAACTTACAGACTCCATGGTAGCCCAGGACAAAAAAACTCTCTCTGTATACAACTGAAAGCAGTAGCTATAGGTACCCTAACGTAGAGTTTTATTGTAAAAGTTATAAGCATTTCATTTTTCATCTCATTGGTATTCAAATAATTTTAATTTAGGCCCATGATTTGAATAGTACGTAAAGTAGAATAGGTATGTATGAAGTGTAGCTGGTATTAACTGAAACGTGCTTGTGTTATCAATGCGTTTGATGATCAACATCAATAGAATAGATGGACAGACGATTTAGATAGATATTATGAATACGGAGTAGTATTCTGATTGAAAACTTTTGAAATATCAAATATCAAAGTGTTTTATTTCATTGTTAGCGGTCCGCTCCGGCTATTTATTTTAAAACTATAAAACTCGGCACGGGTTATTATTTATTTTTAATACATTATTTCATAAGATAATGTGTTTGAAAATATTCTGCATATGTTCGTCAGGGATAATGTAATGTTCTAATAGAGATATAATTTCAAATCGGTCCAGTAGTTTCGGAGCCTATTCAATTAAAAGAAACAAACAATCAAATCTCTCCTCCATAATATTAGTAGAGATGAACGTTAGTGGGTTAAATATGAACCTAGTTTGTTGGAAGAATACCATCCTTACGGGATGTAAGGATGGTATTCTTCTAACACAAAAGCGAAGGGAATTCAGGGTGAGTGCTTACGCTGCGCCCGTATCGCTTCAATATCACATACTAAGATCATAGTTAACCCGCTATCTTTCATAACAATCATGAATTCATTATGAAACATAGCGGGTTAACAACTAGGAGATTTTTATTCCTTTTGGATCTTACAGGACTCGTCACAAAAAACAAAGTATAATTAGGTACGTAAAATTAAGTGATGACTTTGAATTTTTGTTTACTTCTTATTAAGGTAATGCAATGAAGTGGACAAAAAATTTATGGATGTTTGTACTTCTCACGACATAACAACTGATCGGGTTGAAAATTCTTCTTAAAGGTAGTTTTAAGCTTGGAATAAAACATGGGCTACCTTTTATCCCCTAGATAAATTGTAGAGAAATAACTAAAACGTTTCCAAGAACTGCGTGCTATGCCACTGGCGGAGTACTTGTTCATAAAGTTTTCATAAAATAATATTTACGCTATTTTACTGTAACATTTTGATAGGAATTTATAAAATAACGATTTATTAAAAGCTTTACATCTATATTGAAATAAATTTGTTTTTGCGTCTGAATTCTTGTGACCGACGCTCTATGGTAGGCGATGGTCCACCTAGGCAGGAGGTTGCGGGTTCGATTCCAGCCTCGAAACAAACGTTTATACGATCTGAAGAAATTTGTTCTGCGACTTCTGGTCTTTCTCTCTGTATGATAAAAATATATCTTATGTAATACTTTGTATTTGTAAAAAAAAAATATTAAGTAGGAAAAAAAAAAAAAAAAAAAAAATACATTACATTATTTCTAACACTCATCTAGTACTCCTAACACAAGCTTTGTTTAGCTTGAGCTTGATGATGCTGTGAATTATTTACCTATTTTATTTTATGAGAGAGAAGCAAATTATTAATATACTGAAAACTGATGAAATTCAGCGCAAATAAAATTGGCATTTAACATTTTATGGCTTTGCAGCACAAAGCTACGGGCGTAGCTGAAATAGAGACCGACGAATATTTTCGGGCACAATCTGGTTATGTAGGTACCTTACACTTTACCTGTATGTTATCTTATCGTCTTGCTTGACATTTTATCCAAGATAGAGATTAGCACATCATTGTGCAAACAAATAATAACAAATAAATAATGCTCGACAATCTACACAGCATCATCTACCCCAAGTTAAGCTAGCTTGTGTAATGGGTAGATACTGGATGCCTAAAATATACTTAATACAATACATTGCTACATAGATAGATATTTTCTTGTGTCCATAGAAAACCATCAGAATTATTGTTTTATGTACAAATTTCCAGATAGTATAATTGTTCGGGGTGACAAATATCTAAAGATCGTACATACGTTTGTCCCGAAGCGGAAATCACACCAAATAATAATACTTTTCTTTGCAACGTTTACCTACATTGATAAAGTAACTATAGGCCATACAAACCTACGTCCATCTTAAATTTGCATTGCGTATTTTGTTTTGTAGCTTTTTGGACAAATTTTGCAAAGTAACACAGGTTACAACCACTTTGAAATTAACGCCTCAGGGGACTTAACCTAACAATTCTGTACAAAAGTGTGTTGCCATCACACTACCAACCGTTTCTCGCTTCAAATCCAATTATACTTATAGTTTATGAAATATAAATACTTTTTTGTCCGTACATTTTGTGTTTATTATAAGTAATAAGTATAAAATATATATAATAAAAATATAATAAAACTACTTACGATGTCGGGTGTTCGATATTCCTATGTTCCAGAGGATCATAATCATTGTTCTCTTGTGTTACGTTTGTGAGCGTAACAGTGGACTGGGTTGTAGAATTTATGTCATCGACACTTTTCTTTGGAGTTCTGGAAATAAATAATTGGCTGATATAGATATAGATAGAGATAATAATTAGCAGGAGGGAACGTCACAAACTGAATTAATGTTTATGCCTTCTTTTTTATACCACCAAGGTACCAATACCAACCAAGCATAAGCCTCCTGATGGGAACCATTTACCGCAGCCTATAGACGCCTGCATCATTGGGGACATCACACGCTCGATGCCGACCATCAACGTCTTAGAAGACCCTTTTTGAAAAACCCATGTCGTAGTCCTGAGGGAAAACCTCGGCAGGGAGACCATTCCATATCCTGTCTGTTCGCGGGAGGAAGTTCCTCATGAACCCATCAGTCCGCGAACGATAGGGCTTTAACGTATTTAGATGATACCTCTATCGATGAGGATGTCTGTGTTTTCTTTGTATTTCCTTGGTTCTATAAGCAATTTAGCTTCTGACAGGAAGGCAGTGATTTGAATTCGGTAATTACACTTAATGATCACAAAATTACATATAGGCTACATAACTATCCTTAATGACCTGAAATTGCAGGGTGATCGGCATAACCGTCAAGTAACTAGAGGTGAATGAAACCAAGTGAACCAAGATTGTCGGCTTTATAACAATGATAAGCCCCTCAGCTATTCTTATGGTCTTTTCGTTGTTTTTGCGAAATATGAACGATTTAGTGCTGTACTGTTATCTGTTTTTGTGTTACGACATAACATGGTTTATTTTTTTATATTTGGCATGCTAGCCAAGTATAAAAAAATAAAGGTACACTATTAAAATGTTTTCAATTTTCAATTGTTAATACAACGCAGAACTAGTGTTCTGAATCGGTTCTGTTATATTATTGTAATTTAATTTGTTACTAAAGATTTTTATATAAGTATAGTATCAACTTAATTTTGATAGATTTTGTAGAAATGAAATATATCCAATTCTACTATGTTGAGAGAAATTGGAGATCGTTTGTTGCCAAGTAACTAACAATCCCTCTGCTATAGAATTTTCAATTTACTGACTGATTTGCATATAAATTAAATTTAAAACTGATCTAATTTAATAAGTTGCTAGAGTTATTGGCCTCGTAACTGCACAATCAATTAAAATGTAAAAATAATTCTTAAGAAGTAGGTAAATAACTGATATTCTAGTTTCGTTATTCGGTGTCATCGAGTCAAATAGATACCTACCTAACATGATTACTACTTTAGTTCTTTATAATCGCATTATTTTTTAAAAAACAAACTGAAAAAAGTTTTCTGATCCAGATCCGGTGCAGCGGTTCTTGAGTAGTAGCGAGACGAATTGCAATTGGATTTTTATGAGTCCACTGGTGATCTGAATGCCGGCTTTATTTGGTCAATGAACCGACGACGTAGCAATGCTGCCAGTATTCTCGCCACCACTGTGCCGCCGACGACTTAGATTTGTAGGAAATTGATATGTGTAATTAATAGCTGTAATTGTTTTATTGTGTTAAGTATTTATTTGTTAAATGAGTATAGATTATAATGATTCCTTAACAAAGAAAGTAACAATTAAATGACATAAATAAATTTGAACTAGTGTGTACAAATTAAACAGTTGAGCCAACAGCAAGCTGTTTCAATTATTCGACAGGTGATCTGATTAGGTAAAGTGAATTACCGCCTCGGGAAAAGTGTTTGTATTATGTTTAAAAGCTATGCCTATTTTGCGGTCAAAAAGATGATGATAAATAATAGTACATTGTTTCCTAGGGTTAGAAGTAACTTATTTAGTCCCGAGACGTTGTTTGGAGCCCGATCGTAGCGAGGGCGCCAATAGTTCGAGGGACTAATTAAGTTACTTTCACCCGAGGTAAACACTGCATTTGATTACGGATACCAGGAAGTAAAAATAAAAACGCAAGTTAGCTGAAGAAAATATGAGTCAATTATTTTACAGAAACTAACAACTTAGGTGAGTTTTTAATAAAGGTTTTCTACACTACTGCTTTAGCCTCTTCTCTTCTCTTCTCTTATGAAATCAAGCGAAAAATATTTAAGACTAGCGAGACAATTAAGAAGAGATAATTTTAATTTGCCGTGTGGTGACGGCATACTATAGAATTTCACCACCCCAACTCTTCCCGTGGGTGTCGTAAGAGGCGACTAAGGGAAACACCGGGGGGTGGGCAGCAGCGCCCTCTGCAGAACAACCACCGTACTGCGATCCCCAACCCGCATGCCCAGCGTGGGGATTATGGGCAATAACCCCCAAATGATGAATAATGCCATCTATGGCACTCATCTGGGGAGGCCTAGAGGTCCAGCAGTGGACTATTATAGGCTGATGATGATGATGATGATGATGAATTTTAATTTATCATAGTGTTGATCCCCATACTAGGATAAACCTGTATCGTGGGAACCACCTTCCTATGGGTTCTTTTATAAACTTAACGTTATGTTGCCGCCTTCAGTATTTTTTGTCTAACAATTAACACACCTATCCACTCTTGGATAGGTGTGTTAATTGTTACACTCATTAACCAATTTTTGAATCAGATGAACTCATTGTAAAACAAACAAAACTATAACACGAGAAAGAAAATTAAGGCCTAATTGCCGCGTTCCCGCTTTTTTTTTCTTTAGCGTCAGCCATTATTTTTCACATTCTAACATTATCATGGTTCAATAGAAAACTGAGCTGTCCGTTGGAAACGATTTTCTCTAGGGTTGAAAGTATCACTTTCGGCCCGCCCTACAGGCAACTTCAGACCTGCTTTCCGAGAGTAAGGAGAAAGATTTTTCAGCACTGACTCATTGAAAAGTCAAAAATTTGAATTCCATTTTGTTAGATACCTAAAATCTCCAAAATCAAGAACAAGATGAAATTTAGTGTGCAAGTAGAAACTAACTTTGATAATAAGCTGCTTATTTCCCGAAAATACGAGGTCGTAAAGACGAGAGCAGAAGCTACTTAAACTTCATAAAGTCACCGTTAAAATATTTGCGAGTAACAATATTTTGTAAAAAAGAAAACACATCACATCGTAACTAATGGAAAAATGCGATATTCAGAATGGACTCTCCATTTCATACTATTATGAATAGCGTTCCAAAAAAATCAAAATATCAATAATTTACAGAATTGGATTTGAACCCCAATGCTGTTAAAAAAAGTATCCCTCACTTTTTTAACAGCATTGAGGTTTTTGTCCGTATGAAAACTGTGAAACCCATCGTGTTAGTGTGTATAATTTCTGAATTTTTTGTTAAATACCCGTGCGAAGTCGGGGCGGACCGCTAGTATAGTACAAAGCGATTTTAATTATCTGACATGTTACGCGAGGCTTCAATAGGTTGCGTTGCTGTTACGATCTACTCTGCCATAGATATCCGGGTCACTATTTACAAATATTTCGATTGAACGAACCTAAATAAAACAAGCTATGAATAATATCATTGCAAAGTTTACTAAACATTCTTCGAACGGACGTAACAAAAGCCTCAATAATTATATTGATTCCTCAAAAACGTCCATAAAAGCAAATCGAAATACGTTAATAATTAATATATAAATTAGTGTTACTTTTCTCAAGTTCTATTCTTTTGTATACCAGAGACTTATAGTATACTAGCGGTCTGTCCCCGGCTTCGCACGCGTATAAGACAACATTTTTTTTTTGCACATGTTGGGTTACGTTGTCGGAGTATTCATATGGATGCCCAATTTTTATTTTTAATATTCTATAGCCTTTTTTGATCAGGCATAATATAAGATTCTAATGGTGAGAGAATATTTAAAATCCGTCAAGTAGTTTCGGGGCCTATTCAATTCAAACAAACAATCAAATTTTTCCTCGTTATAATATGTATTATAGTATGGTGACCATGCTTGTGATGCTACCGTTCTTAGACACTTCTGTCTCTGGCAACAGTTCTTTCATAAAATATTGGCTTGGTACTTGATAAGGTAAGTAAATGTATATAATAACGTACCTTTTATATTTCCAAGTTCTTGGTAAATCATTGATCAACTAACGTTTGAGATTCCAGCTGTAAGTGTAGTGATCAGTGCTACCATGCAAGATTTTGCCAAGTTAAAGAGAAGTGATTTAAATTTGGCTTGTTATGTTTTAAATAAACATCGTGACATACATTTAATGTTTCAATAAAAATCAGAAATTTATCAGCAACCTTGATTATTGATTCTGTTTGCGTAAAGTTATTAGTAACCGCCTTCTCTACCATCGATCGAGTAACTTGTTTATCTAAATAAACTAATTTTTTTAATATAGCAAATAGCCTTTATTAACAAAGAGAATTACAATGATACGAGTATAACTAAATTAGAGCTAGTATTTACGGATGAAACAAAGACTATAAAGTAAACGTAAACAACTACTTAGCCTGTGACGGACGGAGCCGGGAGCTGAAGATCAAGATCGATTAGCCCTCTTTGTAGCCCTTTAGAAAGGGTTTAATTTGTACCCCAGTCTTTCTTTCGCACGTCTTAATCATTAGACATTGTAATGTAAATGTGTTAAAACTTGCTCGCCCTACCCCCTACGGTGGCGGGACAAAGTATTTTAATATAAGTAGCGCCAATTTGAGTGAAAAAGTGTAGTCAAGTAGTCAAGTAGTCAAGTCAGCAAGTAATAAATAAACAAGAAGAATAAACCTAGTAATACAGTCCACAAGTCGTTTCAATTCGCCTAAGGAACGTGGAGGAGAACCCTACGAGTAGGAGCTAGGACCCCCAAAGGAACGTGGAGGAGAACACTACGAGTAGGAGCTAGGACCCCCACAAGTTTTGGTCCTCCGAAGCCGGATCTGAGAAGCCATCGTCGACAAGAAGAGCGGTACCGGGTTGACTATCGTGACCGACCCCAACCACAAGGGCGGTCACGTGACCCCGACTTCCCCGGTTCGCATAAAGCCGAGGTAGCGGGAGTACCCGAGGAAAGGAGCCGCCAACCGGCGCAACGTGCATCATTCGTCGGGGCGCACTGGGCGCTCGAAGAACCCCGAACGGGGCAGCGTGCATCGTTGTCAAGACCAGCGCCAGGGGCACGGGGTGCCTGAAGAACCCCGAACGGGGCGCCGTGCATCGTACGACGGTAGCACTGGGTGCTCGAAAAACCCCGAACGGGGCAGCGTGCATCGTTGTCAAGACCAGCGCCAGGGGCACGGGGTGCCTGAAGATCACCGAACGGTGCTACGACCGAAGACACGCGTTATCGCGGCCCGCTGGCTCACGGATACCTTGCGGTGTTATTACGAAGTGGCCAACGGGTAAACGCCTTCGGGTGGTGTGGTGTTTGTGCGGCACCACCAGTCCAACAAGAGCGCAAGGACGGCGCGGGCTGAAGTGCACTCCTCGCCGGTAAGGGACACGCAACACGGGCGCCGGACTGTAGGCACACGCCTAAGGGGTCGGACATTCCAGCCGATTCCCGAGCATCCCGTGATTGCGTGTTCCCCTCTGCTGGGTGGAACCCCCCTACCCATCCCAACGTATCCATCCCCGAAGGAGCAAACGTCAGCCTTTTGGCGGCACCTCCTGACGGACTGATAGGGACCGATAGGGACCGATAGGGACCGCTAGGGGCGTTCAAGTGCCGAAGAAGATGACCACAAGAAGCCCGCCAGCTACGAGGACAAGGACTGCCGCGCTGAGGGTATACCAGGACTACCCCGCATCACCATCAGACAGTACGCACCCCGACGCACCACCCGTATCGAACCCCGAAACAGGGGCAGGACCCGGGCCATCCGCGCCTGAAGCACGAATCGCTGGTGATACTACTGCTGACGTGACTACCAACCGCGCCGTAAATGGCAACGCTCGTGCCAATACTGCGCGGGACATAGCCGAGCTAAGCACTATCGAACCTCAAAGACTACCAAATAGTCGCGCCCAATCAGTGCTCTCGCAGCAATCGAACGTTAGCATCGCGCTGCGTATCCGTAAAGCGGAACTTGAAGCAGAAGAACGGCTCGCGGAAATACGCCGAAAAGAACTTCGAATTCAAGAAAATCTTATCAAAAAGAGATTAGCCGCAGAAGTCGCCGGAATACGTGAAGAAACCGATGCAGTTAGCGTTACTAGAGAAGAGAATGGTACTGCAGAGAGACACGTTAGTGAGTGGCTCAAGAAGCATCGCCTACGGGGGGAGCAGAGAGGATACGATCCAATAGAAACGGATGAAGGTATTAGGATCCGCTCTGCTTCAGAGGAACGAACTGCTCCACGACGACCCACAGCAAACCAAACTACATTTGAATCAAGACGACAGAGATCCCCTTTGCCAGAACAACATAGAGATGAAAACGCATTCGATAGACTGACAATAGCGTTAGAAAGAATGGCATCAAACAGACCACCTACGAGACAGATGCACGAACTACCCATCTTCAACGGTGGAGCCAAAGAATGGCTACCGTTCAGAGCAGCTATGCGAGACTCTACGAAGCTTTTCAAACTGTCACCGGCGGAGAATCTAGCTAGACTGAGAACGTGCCTGCGAGGCGAGGCACGAGCTACGGTGTCAGCACTGTTGTTCACAGCGACTGATCCATCTGTAATCATGAACACTCTTGAACAAGTTTACGGACGTCCAGAGATGATAATAGACGATGCTATTGAGGATATTAGAAGAATGCCACGTTTAGGAACAACCGTAACAGAGTTGAATGGTTTCGCAATCAAGCTTCAAAATATAGTGGCAGTAATCACAAGCCTAGACGAACGAGGATATCTACAGAATCCCATGCTAGCGCGTCAAGTTACAGAAAAACTGACTCCACATATGAAGGCAAGATGGTGCGACTATGCCGAGGAATTCGGAGATCGAAGGGAAGCGGAAATCGTAACTCTATCCAAATTCCTCATGAGGGAGGCAGATCGCGCCGTACGTCATGCATACTCGGCCGCTCGCGGACATAGTTTGCGGCCGAACGAGGGAAGTGCAAAACGCACTGAAGAGCGGAACCCTGCGAATGAACGAAACCGCAGAACCGTTCTTGCTACAACTGAAGAAAAGGACAACGCAAAGACTAAGGAAGATAAATGTCTCTGCTGCGGCGGTGAGCACCGAACGCCACTGTGCCGGAAGCTAGCGGCCCTGACCGTAACCGAACGATGGTCATGGGCGCGAGAGGCACGAGTCTGTTTTCGTTGTCTTAATAGTAAACACAGACGTTTCCGATGCAAGAGCAAGAGATGTGGGATTGATGAATGCACTCAATCGCATCATGCGTTGCTGCACTCGCCAGAGAACCGAAGGGAAACGCCCTCACACAATATCGAAGAGTCTGCCCTTACAGCAGCAGCGAGGGCACCTGAGGAAGAATTGCAAATATTGTTAAAGGTCTGTCCAATAACTGTCCGAGGTCAAAACGGCAAAGAACTGAATACTCACGCATTACTTGACGAGGGGTCAACGATAACACTGGTCGACGAGGAGATCGCCTCGCTGTTAGGAATGAGAGGACCAGTGAGAGCGTTGAATATCGTGGGAGCCACATCAAGTCAACGTGAACCCGAAAGCCAGATCGTAACATTCGGAGTGCGAGGACAGAGTCAGGAGAACTTTCATCAGATAAAAGCCAGGACGGTGAAGAACCTGACTCTGGGAAGTCATTCGGTTGGAATAGAGCTTCTCCAACTACCCCACTTACGGGAACTTAACCCGAAGGCCGTCTGTTACTTGAACGTAAAACCACGAGTACTTATCGGCGCCGACAACTGGCATCTTATAGTAACACGGAAGCTGCTAACAGCTAAACGAAACCAACCAGCTGCCTCGCTTACGGAGTTGGGTTGGATAATCCATGGAAGCGCCCCTCTAAGAACGATTGAAAGAGACGCTGAAGTTATATGTCACGTGCGTACTCCTCAAGGCATTCCAGACAGGGATGACGAGTTGAACGAACTCGTAAAGGCGCATTTCGAAATAGACGCTCTCGGAGTCTCAGCCAAGAGGAAACCTAACCCTAATGAGGAGCGCGCTAAAGAAATATTTGAACGAACAGTCAAACGAAAGAAAGATTGTTTTGAGGTGGGATTACCGTGGGCGATCGACCATTCAGAAATGCCACCGAGCTACGATATGGCCGTACGCAGGTTGCAGGGCATAGAACGCAAGATGGATAAATCGCCAGAGTTCAAGAGCGCCTACACAGGGCAGGTGACAAATTTATTTGAGAAAGGGTATGCGGTCAAGAGTAACGAAGACCACCCGCAAACAGAACGGTTATGGTACCTACCGCACTTTCCTGTCACGAATCCCAACAAACCAGATAAAGTTCGAATGGTATTTGATGCAGCCGCGCGTTCAAACGGAACTTGTCTTAATGACGCGCTTTTAGATGGACCGGACTTACTTCAGTCGCTCCATGATATATTGTTTCGCTTCAGAATGAAGCCGGTTGCGGTCACTGCTGATATACGTGAGATGTTCCTTCGAATAAAGATAAGACACGAGGATCAAGTAGCTCAACACTTCCTGTGGCGAGGAGATGATCGCTCCGCTCCGCCACAAAAGTATGTGATGGAGTCTATGATCTTTGGAGCCCGTAGTTCACCCTTTCTGGCTCATAGCGTGAGGGACCGAAATGCAGCAGACTTCAAGGTGTCACACCCACTTGCGTACGACGCTATTACTTGCAGTCATTACATGGACGATTGGGTACAAAGCTTTGACGATGACGAAATAGCCGCCCGCACAATAAAGGAAGTGCAAGAAGTGCACAGCAAAGCTGGTTTTGAGTTGGCCAGCTGGAGTAGCAATAAGGAACACTTACTCAGAGGAATACCCGACGAAAACCGTGCACATGCACCGAAAAAGCTCGCAGCTAACGCACATCTATACGAGAAGGCGTTAGGAATTCTGTGGATACCTACTTCAGATGAACTGGGATTCAATACTGCGATGAACAAAGTACCCATGGAGGTGAAGAAAGCCCAAAGGCCGCCGACGAAGCGCGAGGCCTTAGGGGCAGTGATGTCTCTGTTCGACCCGCTGGGCTTGCTAAGCCCATACACTATAACTGCCAAAATTATGCTTCAGGAACTATGGAAAAAGAAGGTGGGTTGGGATGACCCGTTACCACCCGAGGAAGCCTCGGCCTTCGATGAATGGCAGTCTGATTTGAGGCACATTGCCAAGTTAAGATTGCCGCGATGCTACGATCAAGGAAGCAACATAACGCGGCGACAGCTTCACGTGTTCTGTGATGCGAGTGAGCAGGCGTATGCAGCCGTAGCGTATTGGCGCTTGTCAAGCCAAGAAGGCATTAACGTTTCAATAGTTGCCGGAAAAGCTAAAGTCGCACCGTTGAAAACGCAGAGTATACCGCGGATGGAGCTACAAGCCAGTTTGATCGGAGCGCGACTAGCGGCTGACATAGTACGTTGTCACAAATGGCATACCGAAGTGATATTTTGGAGCGATTCGAAAACCGTGTTACACTGGATCAGAAATGATACGGTCCGTTACACGCCGTTTGTCGCACATCGACTGGGAGAAATAGCCGAACTGACAGATGCGGACCAGTGGCGATGGATACCGACCGCTCTGAATGTAGCAGATGACGCGACGCGCGCCGGCAATACGGAGCTGAAACGAGACAATCGATGGTTTACTGGACCCCAATTCCTACGAGAGAGCGAAGACTGCTGGCCCGGCCCGCATGCTTCTGAGACCTCAGAAGAGGAAGTTGTGGTGTCGCACGCCAGAGAGAAGTCGACGCTAGTAGAGGTGTCACGTTTCTCCTCCTACGAACGTCTAGTCAGAACAGTGGCGTATGTCCTCGCTTTCATCGACAAATGCAGAAAGCAGGCGAGGAGACTTGGCTTGAAGCATATACGAGAAGCCGAACGCCTGCTGATCCGAGATTCGCAAAGCGACACTTTCGCCGAGGAACTAACGCGATTATCAAAAGGACAGACCGTCGATCGCACGAGTCGTCTCTATAGACTTGATCCCGTGTACAAAGACGATAAGATAATCCGTTTGAACGGAAGAATTAACGCTGCGACGGTTCCGGACGAGATGAAACAACCTCCGATCTTAGATGGGAATCACCCGATCACGCGCCTAATAATCCGACAAGAGCATTTGAGCAGCGGACATATGGGGAGAGAACACATAGTGAACAACCTCCGTCAGCGTTATTGGATTTTACGCCTGCGACCAAATGTACGAGCGGCGCTACGTGAGTGTGTATGGTGTAAAATTAAGAGAGCCAACCCAGAGAAGCCAGTAAAAGGCGACCTGCCTCAGATACGACTTAGTACACACACAAGACCGTTCTCACGCTGCGGAGTCGACTGTTTCGGCCCTATGTGGGTGACGATTGGCAGACGACGTGAGAAAAGATGGGGAATGTTATTCACTTGCCTATCAACTAGAGCAATACACGTGGAGCTTATAGCTAGTCTAGACGTGGATTCAGCTATCATGGCAATAAGACGAATGGCTGCACGTCGAGGAATGCCCTGCCTGATAGCGTCCGACAACGGAACGAACTTCCACGGAACTGACGCGGAACTGAACAGAGCTTTCGCGGAATGGCTCCCCGCCCTCAAGGATTACGCACTCACGAAGCGAATCGAGTGGAGGTACATCGATCCTGGTGCACCGAATCAAGGGGGAGCCTGGGAAAGGATGATCAAATCCGTTAAAAGAGCTCTCGCAGTGACGCTCAACGAACGAGCGCCTAAAGAAGAAATACTTGCCACTCTAATGACCGAGATTGAGCACACCGTCAATTCGAGGCCACTAACTCATGTACCAGTAGAAGCAGAAGACCAAGAGGCCCTAACGCCCAATCACTTCTTGTTAGGAACTTCGGTGGGGCTGCCCTACGTGGGAGAATGCAACAAAAACGACAGGCGAACATGGCGCGCCGCTCAGGCACTTGCTAATGTGTTCTGGGAGCGATGGATCAGAGAGTATTTACCGACCTTAGCACCGCGAGGTGACGCCAGGCGAAACCAAACGAATGTCAAACCAGGTGATATCACGATAATAGCAGACGGAACGCTACCGCGAAATGTTTGGCCCCGAGGTCAGGTCGAGCGCGTATATCCGGGTCCTGACGGTGTGGTGCGAAGCGTGGAGGTGCGAACTAAAGGAGGGATCTTCAGACGACCAGTAAGAAGGCTCATTGTCCTACCGATGAATAAAGGCTGCGAGGATCTACGCCGGGGGGAGACTGTGACGGACGGAGCCGGGAGCTGAAGATCAAGATCGATTAGCCCTCTTTGTAGCCCTTTAGAAAGGGTTTAATTTGTACCCCAGTCTTTCTTTCGCACGTCTTAATCATTAGACATTGTAATGTAAATGTGTTAAAACTTGCTCGCCCTACCCCCTACGGTGGCGGGACAAAGTATTTTAATATAAGTAGCGCCAATTTGAGTGAAAAAGTGTAGTCAAGTAGTCAAGTAGTCAAGTCAGCAAGTAATAAATAAACAAGAAGAATAAACCTAGTAATACAGTCCACAAGTCGTTTCAATTCGCCTAAGGAACGTGGAGGAGAACCCTACGAGTAGGAGCTAGGACCCCCAAAGGAACGTGGAGGAGAACACTACGAGTAGGAGCTAGGACCCCCACATAGCCATTATTTTATTTCTTACCTTCATTGTTATCATTGAACAGTTGTGTCAATTTATATAAAAGTAATAAGTGTACCGCGTTTCACGACTTTGCACGCGTAGACAAAAAGAAGCCTTATAAAGGCTCCGCTAAAGTTCTGAATCGTTCCGGAATTTAATCAGATACATACAAGCGTAGGTACCTAATAATTAAAACTTGTAGGTTTTTGGATAAGGATAAGGTTTACTGTGGCATACTCACAGTTTAATATCCATTTTTCTGTGTGAATCACAGATGGTATAAGCGCTTCACTGATTCATTTTCACATATTTATAAATTTTATCAGACACGGCGATTCAATAGAGCACAAATCTCTCGTGTGGCAGTCACGCAAAACTAGAACTGCGACTGTCTGTATGTGGTTAAACAGGTGAGATTAGGGTAGCCAAGATCGGTGACCACCGTGGGACAAATAGGTACAGACGTGTTATTAATGGTAGGCAGGTATTATAAGTGGTCTGAGGGCCACGATGATCATGGAAGGCGGGTGATAGCTTAGTTAATTATTAATCTCTTTATTATGTACTATATGTTTCCTAAAGTGAACAAGATTGTTTTTTGAGCGCCGTGTACACTTTGCACATACTTTCGAAGTGAATTTACTGCTGTTATTAGCGCAACACCTATAATAATTTTCTTTCATTCATTCTAGCACTCACTTCTACCGGCTTTAGCATCTATGATGTTTTCGGGTCCAGAAGTTTATGGTTGCAAAGTTTCAGCCGTTCGTTGATTTTTGATTTTGACCACATTATATTCACATTTCTTAAATGTTTAATTCATATTGTAAGTAAGACCAAGATGGAAAAGTCCTTAAAATATAACTATATTTTTTCTGGCATGTTACAAATAAATGCAAACAATTTTAAATGTACTTTTACTTTGTATTTGGTAGGAGTACCTATACATCTAGAAAAAAGTGGACCTTTTCTGATTAGTGAATGTCCGGTTCACTGATCATTTATTGAATCATGGTCCCAATAATCGTCAGTGAGACATCATTACTAGGGCATCGAGAACCGGTCATATTTTAGGAACCGGTTCTTTCGATTCCTGTTTCAACGCAGAACCGGGTACCCGGTTTTTTCGGTTCTTTCGGTTCTTTTCTTAATTTATTAGAATTATATTTTTGTCTTACAATATCTATAGTGGGGTCTAAATCAAACAGGGAATTAATAATCATAGCTATTTTAATTTTTTTATTTTATCTTTTTAATCAGTTACCTAGCACACAATCATCAGCAACAATCACTTTTTACATAATTTTTTTTTTGTAAACTATATAGCCAAAGCGAAGCAATTAAAACATCAGCTATTGCAATAAAACGAAAGAGAAACAAAATTATTGAGCTACACATAATTAACACAACAATAATAGAAACTTTTACTAATCAAATAAAATAAACATAAAAAATAAAGTAGGTTCCCATTGAAAGAACTTATATTATTCACATAAAAAAAAATTACACTTAAAATAGTAATAAATCTTGATTTTTAACCTAATAAACTAATTTTTAACCTTGAATATATTTTGATGAACGCAAAAATATGAGGGCATCTAGGGTTTTGGCACCCAAAGCTGAGCGCAGTCGGTTACATATTATACCAGCAGATGAAAATATGCGTTCCGGCTCCACACCACTGGTAGGTGGGATGGTGATCAAATGGTAAGCCAGCGACAGATATCGGCCTCGTTGACCACCATTCTCGAAGAGTGCCATTTCTACCCTCACGGTAGTATATAAATCATCTGGCGTGGATGTTCTCGCAGTGGAAGCTTCTTTTAATTGCCTGTTAAGTTCCTCTTCATTTGTCAAATATTCCGCTTCCTGCCTATTTATTACTACTGCCATTATTTATTGAATATTTGCAAACATAGTCAACAAGACTATGTTTGCAAATATTCAATAAATAATTAAAGAATATAAAACTATACATTCATCTGCTTATTGTCTTAGTCTGTAACGACTTCTGGGTTATAACGGCGATATCAGTGGACCCTTCATAGTCGTTATACCCGAAATCCACTATACTTACATTAAACAACTTATAAAAAAGGCAAAAAGTAGTGAACCAAAGAATAATAATGATAGAAGACGCACTTACCTATAATAACAGCGTTAATCCAAACGAGCAACTATACACACACAAACTATACGAGCTGGGAATGTCTCCCCGCCCCCAACCCGTACCTCCTCCTTATTTTATGCAACACCTTGATGCGTAGTGACTTCGAATTTTCATTAACCTACAATAATCAATATTTTAAGGAGAATCGAAAGAACCGAAAACCCGGTTCTGAATATTTTGAGAACCGGTTCTTTTTGTAGCCCCAAGAACCGGGTATTCCCGGTTCTTTCGATTCCGGGAAAACCCGGTTCCGATGCCCTAATCATTACACGTTATTGACGATACGCACACACCTGAACAGCGATCTAGTGCTGCGTACATAAATCATTGTATCATAACGACTCTCAGAAATTTGTACTAGACAGGGATTTGCTCGTTTTGTTGTGTTTCCTGAACCTATTAGATAATTATGTAGTAAAAATAATAATAATATTCTTTATTGGAACAGAGTACAAAGGACATTATATTTTTTGAAAACGATAATGCACGCAGTAGTTATACAACTGTGTCGCGAGCATTAACGGCGCCCTCCTCCGAATGTAAGATTAGAGTTCCTTAATTACTATTTTTGATAACTACGTAAATGCGATAAAATAGAAATTTACTTTATGAAACAAAAGAAAAATACCTACACAAAATAAAATAATAGTGGACAACAATTTTTTAACATTGTAGTAACATAACACCTAGATACAATGGAGAGGAAATAGGACATAAGAGGTAGATAAGAGGAGTAAACTTTATTTTCTGTCATTTGTATATATATACCGTTACCTTATTCGTCGTTGTCTCTCCTTTTATTATCTCTATAGTGTCAGTGTATTTGATGTTAGAATGCTAAGTTTTATTTCACTCATTACATTTTGTGTGCAATAAAGAATTAAGCTTTCGAGGTCATATTGCCGTCGTAGTCTGCAAATATTTGTTTCTGAAAGAGATAATTTATTTACTACAGATTATATGGGTTTTCTTCGTAGGCTTCTTTTTCCACTATCTCGATCAGAATCAGAAATATATTTTTCGCTAACGAATGTGCAATTTGAAATGATGAAGATTCCTTCCCACCATCGTCATTAGATTCAAATCATCATTTTATACAAGACGGCTGTGGGAGTGATTATATGCTAGATAGCAGTAGACATCCACAGGAGCAAGGTGTTGAGGACATCCATTCGCCTTTAGCAGTGCATCGACAGGAGCTGAATATGAAGATGGTGAAAATGCTGAATTAATAACATATGAAAAAGATACTAAGAACAGAACTTCTAGATAAAGAACTTCTACAAAGAATCGATTCAATTCAATTCAATTCACTTTATTACAAAGAATCGAGTTATTTTTATTCTTCTTTTCACCCAGTTGAAACACTCATTATTAGCCTTTAAAATGTCAGAAAATGAGTCCCTTTCTCTGTGTAATAGGGCTTTACGGGCAAAATAAAAACACTATACAAATAACAACTAGAAAGACTTTGCTTACAAAACTTTTCCTCTGTATTGGGACTCTACGGACTAAAAATACTTTATATAAATAAAAATTAGATAATTTTGCTTGCAAAGCCATACCTTGTTTTTTAAAGGTCCGGTCAAACCTGATTCCTGGTATTGCAAATGTAGGCAATAGGAAGGTTTCAAACTGGTCTCTATAATAAGACAGCTAAACATCTGCGGATTTGGTGTCCATAAAAAACAGACAGCGGCTGTAGCGAATTGTAGTAGTGTGGTTTAGTAACTCATACAACTAGTACTCAGTCATTCTCGACTATCGGAGTTAAAACTCCTTGTATGATGGGATATTGCATGGGGTGAGGTCGCGTTTTACCCCCTAACTTATAAAAATCTTGTCTGGTTAGACAGTTTTATAACTAAAGTTATTGATTTGATTGACGACCTCTGTGGCGCGGTGGGCGAAGGTCTGCCTGCGACGCATGAGGTTGCGGGTTCGATTGCCTCCTCGGGACAAATATTTGTACGATTTGCAGATATTAGTTCAGGGTGTTCTGGTCGTATAATATAAAATATCTATCCATGTAATAATATTGTATTATGTATAACAGTTATCTAGTACCCATAACACTTCTGTACAGCGCTCTGGTCCGAAGCAAGTTAGAGTCCAGCTCTTACGTTTGGAATTCGCACGAGGTTACGTATGCTCACCCTAAGGTACCTCCACAAGAGAACTTTGGGATATTCCCATATATGTACCCTACGAAATTTCTGCTGGGCTGTCTTGGGTACAACTCCCTTAGTACGCGGAGGGCATAGTTTCAAATAATCACCTTCTGCAAGATTGGACCCTGCACCATTGATGCCATTGACTTGCACAATGAGCTGCTCCAGCTCTACATTCAGTTAACATTCAGAATAACTACATTCGGGGCAGGAGCCACCGACTATTAGCGACACCCTCGTGCCGAACCGTCGCACGTGCCAACTCGCCGTTGCCTCGCGTTCTGAACTCTCTCAACAAGCTAGTAGCTCACTGTCCACATGTTGACATATTTGATGATAAATGGAAGGACTTGATTAGTGATGCATGCGATTTTGTGAGATTGACGGATGATATGTGTGTTTTGACATTATTTATTGTACTTAATAAGGTGGAATACTTATTTAAATCTTTAATTGTATTATTTTAAATTGAATTTATTGAATTATTATAATTAACTAACATAATCCAGATTTTATTGTGACTTTCATGCGATACCTACTTATTGTATTAATTAATTTTAATTAGTGTAAGTGGTTGTATGACTGTTCTAGTTAAATAAATAAATTGAAATTGAATTGAATTGAAACACAAGCTCTGCTTAGCTTGGGGCTAGATGATGCTGTGTGGATTGTCCAGCATTATTTATTATTTATTTATTTATTTATTATTGGCGCTTGGTCCACTAGTAGACAAAAAATTAAGTGAAGATATAGACAATAATACCTTGTTCCTTAATCCTACTAATATTATAAACGTGAAAGTTTGTACGCATAGATGGATATTTGTTAATTTTTAACGCAAAAACTACTAAACGGATTTTGAGGAAATTTGTGACCTGGAATATCATATCATAGAAAATCCCACGGGATCGGGAGTTGCGCGGGTGAATCCGCGGCCACTGTTTGTAATCATTTATTATATGTAATTTTAACTTGTCTACATGCTTATTTTGTAAGCCTAAAGATAGAAAATTATTGAAATCTGAAATTCATTGAAAACATAGCTCTTTACTCGGGTTTCGCGGAGGATATGGTACCATAGACCACATTCACACAGTGAGGCAGATTATACAGAAGTCCGAAGAGTATAATCAGCCCCTGTGTCTGGCTTTTGTGGACTATGAGAAGGCCTTTGACTCCGTTGAAACCTGGGCTGTTCTACAATCCTTACAGCGATGCCAAGTAGACTATCGTTATATCGAGGTGCTGAGATGTCTCTACGAAGCCGCTACGATGAGTGTCCGAGTACAGGACCAGCAGACTAAACCGATCCAACTGCGCAGAGGAGTGAGGCAGGGGGATGTCATATCCCCGAAACTGTTCACGAGCGCGTTGGAAGATATGTTTAAGACGCTGGACTGGAAAGACAAGGGCATCAACATAAACGGCGACTACATCTCACACCTGCGATTCGCTGATGACATAGTCTTAATGGCGGAGTCGCTAGAGGAGCTGAACCGGATGCTGGACAGTCTAGCTTCAGCCTCCCGATGTATCGGTCTTGGCATGAATTTGGATAAAACCAAAGTCATGATCAATGCCCACATTGATCCAAGACCGGTGATCGTACATGGCCACCTTCTCGAAATTGTTTCTGAGTACACTTACCTCGGGCAGATTTTGCAGTTGGGTAAAAACAATTTCGAGAAGGAAGCCAAGAGGAGGATCCAGCTAGGCTGGGCAGCGTTCGGAAAACTACGTCGAGTCTTCTCGTCATCCATACCGCAATGTTTGAAAACGAAAGTTTTTAATCAGTGCGTCCTACCAGTCATGACCTACGGAGCTGAGACGTGGACACTCACGATAGGGTTGGTCCACCAGTTCAAAGTCGCTCAGCGCGCTATGGAAAGAGCTATGCTCGGAGTTTCTCTGAAGGATAGGATTCGTAACGAATACATCCGACAGAGAACTAAAGTCATCGACATAGCTCAGAGAATTAGCCAACTGAAGTGGCAGTGGGCCGGCCATATTTCGCGAAGAACCGATAACCGCTGGGGTAAACGTGTTCTTGAGTGGAGACCGCGACTCGGTAAACGTAGTGTAGGACGCCCTCCGACCAGGTGGGATGACGATCTGCGAAAGACTGCTGGCAGATGCTGGATGCGACAAGCCGAAGACAGGGCGCTATGGCGCTCATTAGGGGAGGCCTATGTCCAACAGTGGACTAACATAGGCTGATGATGATAGCTCTTTACTCAATTATAAAATAAACTCTTGATTCCTTATATTTCTAGATCTTGTAGACGTACATTATGTAATTATCTAAGAACGAAGTCCAAAACTATTACCTACTTATATCCAACAAAACGAACAGTCGAAATCATTATACGAATAGGCAACTAATAGAGCTGTATGTGAACAATAATCTATTTAGGTTGTAAGAACACCAAATCACTTCAATCCAGGAAGAAGACTAGAAATATTCAAAATCGCCAAATTTTTTCACTTTAATAGTTGCACGAAAGTTACATGGATATTGCATTTTTGTAGTTAGGTATTAAGGAAATTGTTCCTACTAAACAATTTTACTTAACGTATTTTTAGAAAACAGTGTCATGTATGTCATCCTAGGTAATGCTAGGTAACTATTTAGTTATTTTGTGGTAATGTGCAATTTAAATTCATATGATCTAAATAGATAATTCTCAATACATTTTAAGCAATTAACACGCAGTTATCGCACTATAAAAATAAGACTGCTCCAAAGTAAGTAACTCAGAAACTAGAGGAATAGAGAGGCAAATCACCGGAGACCTGTGAGCCAATATGACGATTCTGGTCTGTATCACATTGTTTGCTGTAATTGTTTGTTCTCAATGTGAATCAAATTACACCTACGTATATACCCCGAAGTATCATCCCTACCCGGAAATAGACCCAATCTCGAAACAGGGATGGATGAACGATCCGAATGGCTTTTGCTTTTACAAAGGTAATTACCATTTGTTCTACCAGTACAATCCTCTAAGCAGCATTGAGCCTGGAATAGCTCACTGGGGCCACGCAATAAGCAAAGACCTCGTGTATTGGGAAAACTTGCCCATAGCCCTGTATCCAGATAAGGATTACGATATAGACGGTGTTTTCACTGGAAGTGCGCTGGTTGAAAATGACATCATGTATCTATATTACACCGGTAACGTGAACCATCCCAACGAGGATCCAGACCACGAACAGCGTCAAATTTTAGCTGAAAGCAGAGATGGTGTAACTTTTCACAAAATACATGAAAACCCGATCATCAAGGGCAACGAGCACCAACCTGACTTTAGAGATCCCAAAGTTTGGAAGCATTGTAATCATTATTACATGGTAATAGGTAACTCTTACGATAACAGTACAAAGGGACGGGCGCTTCTATATTCTTCAAAAGACAAACTTAATTGGGAGCAAGTTTCCGTCTTAGACGAGTCCGATGGATCCCTCGGTTATATGTGGGAATGCCCAGACTTTTTCGAGCTCGATGGCTACTATGTGCTTCTTTTCTCGCCTCAAGGTGTTAAACCTCAGGGATATAAATACAATAACTTGTATTCTACTGGGTACATTGTTGGATCTTTTGATTACAAAAGCAATTTGTTCACGGAAATACATGAATTTAAGGAATTGGACCATGGTCATGACTTTTACGCTACTCAGACGACATTAAATGAAAATGGTGAAAGAATAGTCGTGGCCTGGTTAGATATGTGGCAACGAAATTATCCGGAAGGCCCTGATGGATTTACAGGACAGATGACGATTTTTAGAAAGTTAAAGTTGACTAAAAATGGTCGTTTACTTCAGCAACCCGTCAAAGGAATTGAGAAAGCTTTTGGAGCGAGATTGTATTCGGGAAAAGGTTGCGGCGGTACCAAAGTGTTGTTGACAAACAACGCTGGTAGAGTAGAAGTTAGCGCATATAAAACGAATGATTTCACGCTCATTATAGAATCTGAAGGTGGAAATGATACTGTAAAAATTAGCTACAACTATTTAAAGGGACTAGTTACTCTCGATCGAGGTGGTGAAGACGGTGTGCGACGAACTAAGTACAGGCCTAAATATTACCTAGATATGGTAGTTTACATCGATTCTAGTTCCATTGAAGTATTTATTGGCAAAGGGGTGGTAACTTTCTCCAGCCGGTTCTTCCCCAAAGGTAAGTTATATGTTGGCGTAGATAAGTTGAGTTTTGCTTATGTGTTTCGAGTAAGTGAAATATTGAGGACAGTGCCTCGTCCACAGCCTAACAGTAAAGTTGATTGTGCTGCCTAAATAAAACCGTTACTTTCAAATGGACTTTTCATTTTTGCGCGGGCTTGACATAAATTTTCAATTGAAACAGATAATTCTCGGTTATCTAAAGATAGGTATGTATTTATCTAAATATATGTATTGTACAGTATTTTTACTTAGTTGTTTATGTGGAATTAGCTGACCTGCAAGCTAAATGATCAACCCGCCTAGATTAGACAGCTATTTTTCTAGCGCATCTACCTATAATAGTGTAAATGTCCTGAATTGTCTTCAGTTTGGCCTGAAATTACTGTCATAATTGTAACAGACGTAAGTATTACTTTCCATTTCATATACCGATTTCCTCACGTATAGGGAAAACCGCGACGGAAAACTGATTTTCATCCACGACCCAATATTACTATGTCTATTGGTCCATTAGATTCTCTAAGCATTTATCCATCAATTATGGAAAGATTGATCTATTCGCTGTTGTATAGTGAATTACTCCGGGTTGATCCCGACAGCAATTTTATTCCGGGGGATGAGTACCTACCTATTTTTTTCAGCAAACTTGAACAAGACAAGGGTTTCGGTAAATTATGTAACCAGTTACTTCGAAGATAAGGGAGTACTGGTAAATTTTTAGACTATTTTCAATGTATTTCAAAAAGTATGTAACAGAGCTGTATGCTACGTGAGCTGTATACTTTTTTGTATTTATCTCACCTAGCACACAGCTAAAAAAAAACAAACACTGATTACTGCAAAAAAAAAAAATTATGTCATCAATAAAAATGTCGTTTAATTGATGACATTATTTGTTCTTTTTTTGTCTAAAAATTTACATTACATACATGCACATAGGTTATGGACTGTATTGATAAGCTCAGAGATTGCTGGGTAATTCTTCGCAAGGGTGCTTTTAGAGAAGATGTTGGCGGTCTCGACAATACCGACGAATGAGAAGTCAGCCCAGCTTAACTGAAATAAGCCAAACATGTATTAGATTATGCCTAGATGATGCTCTTTGAATTGTATAATATATAATTTATTATAAAGATGTGTACAATTCGACACATTTACTTTTTATGGGCATAATCTGGTAAAGGAATCACGTTTTGCTATTACATTCTACCGTCGATCACTTGACTTCTAAATTCATAAATCAAGAATCCATAAGGATCCTTTTATCCCGCTGTCTGCTCCGGTTGCAGGAGCGGTTGATGTTTTGACGCAAAATTCAGATTATACGGTTGATACACCCTTTTGGAAAGTTCTGAGTGAGTATAAAGCTACTACCCCTATTTTTTTTAAGATTTGACATCTCTAATTAACCTGATGTTGTCAGGTCGAGTCAACAGCGAGATCACAAAACTTCTGTACGGTGCGAATCTATGCGCACTAAAAAAGAAGGGTGGCGGTATATGACCCATAGCTGTGGGCACCACCTACCGCCGCCTTGCTGCTAAAGTCTGCTGTCGAAAAGAAGCCTATTATCTAGGCGAGTATTTTCGACCGATTCAGCTAGGCTTTGGTTCGCGAGGCGGTTGTGAGGCCGCAGTACATTCCCTTCGTACTTTTTGGACCAAAATTATGGGGCAGTTATTCTAAAGGTAGATGTCAAAAACGCCTTCAATTCAGTAGACAGGGGCGCCTTGCTAAATTAAATTAAAGAAAAAGTTCCCAAAATTTACCCTTTTCTCTGGCAATGTTATGGTTCTCCGTCAAAATTAATTTATAGGAATAATGTCATTTGGTCTACTGTTGGATGCCAGCAAGGCGACCCTCTTGGTCCGGCCATATTTAGCCTTGCCATCCACAGAGTTATTCAACGTCTCCAATCCAAGCTTAATGTTTGGTATTTGGATGACGGAACCTTAGGTGGCGAAGTGGACACAGTTTTCAGTGATCTAAAAATCATCACAGATGAATTTCAAAAAATTGGTTTAAACTTAAATTTTTCAAAGTGTGAGCTTTTTATTTCCAGCTCTTGTGTAGACAAGGACAGTATTATAAAAAAATTCAATAGTTTGGCCCCCAACATTTCAGTTGTAGAAAAACGTTCACTTCGGCTCCTTGGTTCGCCAATTCTTGATGAGTCTTTTCAGCCATTTGTGGATGAGAAAATTCAAAATTTCTACCAAACCTCGGACAGACTTCTCAAAATTAATAGCCATAATATGGCTTTCACGATAATTCGATTTTGCCTTTTTGTTCCTAAATTTACTTATTTTTTGACATGTTGTCAACTGTGGAAACACAGCGAGCTCTTGGAAGGCTTAGACAATATAATAATGAATACTTTATCATCGGTTTTGAATATCGATTTGGATGACAAGGCATGGTCGCAGGCCTCCCTGCCTGTCAAATTGGGAGGCTTAGGTATTCGCAAAATTTCAAGTGTAGCCCTACCAGCGTTCTTGTCTTCCGTCTACAGCACTAGTTCATTAGTTGAAAAAATTTTAAAGCCAGATTTGGCACTACCTGGGTTTTCATTTAAAATTTCATTTTTAGACGAAGCTCGAACGGCTTGGCATAGTGCTTGCCCCGATGCTGCTCTCCCAAAATCTCTTTTATCCCAACGGCAATGGGACGGGCCTCTGTGTGAGTTGACACGGAATTGTTTGTTACAAACGTGCTCCAACTCAGCAGATCGTGCCCGTCTCCTGGCCGTTTCTAAATGGGAGTCAGGACATTGGTTGCAAGCACTTCCTTCATATAACACTGGTACATTATTGGATTCCGTAACTTTCCGTATTGCATCATCTCTTCGGTTGGGTGCAAGGTGTTGCGCGCCTCATCAATGCCAGTGCGGTACTGCTGTCGAACAGCTTGGTCATTACGGATTATCGTGTTCTAGGGCTGCCGGTCGGATGTCTCGCCATGCCAGCCTTAACGACATCATCCGGCGGGCCTTTGTTACCGCTAACGTACCAGCTATTCTCGAACCGAATGGTCTGTTGCGTGACGATGGTAAGAGGCCCGACGGTATGCCACTTGTCCCATGGGAGTTGGGGAGGCCCATTGTGTGGGACGCTACTTGCGTCGACACACTTGTGCCCTCCCATCTTCCAAGGACATCCGTGAGGGCTGGTGCGGCGGCAGATTTGGCCGAGGATCTTAAGAGGCGCAAATATGCAGGTCTCGACAGAACCTACAAATTTGCTCCCCTTGGAGTCGAGACCCTAGGTCCGTGGGGTACCGAGGCTCTCCGGGTCTTCAAAAAAATATCTGAGCGTCTGGTCGAAGCGACGTGTGACCCGAGAGCTGGTCAATATCTGGCGCAGCGCATCAGCATTGCCATACAACGTGGCAATGCAGCCAGCATCTTGGGTACACTTCCAACTGGTATTGATATAGATCAGTTGAGCTACCTGTAGTTTGTTCGCAGCAGTCTGCAGTTAGCTCAATTGTTTCAATTGTAAATACTAGTTTTTTTTTTATTTAGTAAGATCATTGTAATTTTTATTGTTAATAAAGGCTTCTTGACTTCTTTGTTACGGCAATAATGTGGCATTGTGTCTGGTTACTTTTCTGGAAGTGTGTAAAAGTAATTACTTTCAGCAAACGTAATGCAATGATATTGTATTGGATCTCATCAAATGTTTGGGCGTGAAGTACTCGTAGTAACAACCATAAATACATCTCTCTTCCAGCAACTATTTCGTATTAATTGTCTTAATATAAATCATATATATCAATAAATCTTCTAATGTATTTTCCTGCGTTTAATTAATGAACTGAAGTGTACATGTCAACTTATAAATGTATAGTCCTAACCTTGGTCCTAACTGACCATTCTTATACACCAAATTCAAACAAACTAACATACAACTGTACATTATGTCAAGGTTGAAACCATTTTATCATTGTTATGTGATTTTATCAGGCTATCGTTTATCAAAGCATCGCACTTAAGAGTCTGGAGTCACTTAAGAATCTGGAGTTTCTTTTATCTATGGTCCAAAGAAACTCAAGATTGTACGTCATGTTTCCATTGTGAAGCAATTGGTTAACAGAGCTGAGCCCCAGTTGCAAAGCAAGTCAGGAATTAAAATAATGCCATGTGTGTTAATTGATCTTTATGTATTAATTTTTACGCGTAAAGAAATAAAAATAAAATACTGATTCTATGAACATTTACCCTATCAATTTTTTGTTTTAGTTTGATGAAGTAACTAACATTCATCCAGCGCAGCTAATATAAACGAATGTCTGAGTTGCGTATCGGCTCTCCAAAAATAGTTTCCGTTCCGAAAGGAATCGTCTAATGGTTTTTATCTAAGGTTACTGACCGTTGTTGATTAGAGCACATCGTAATATTTAATTTTTGATAAGGTACATACGTCACCAAATGGAGTTATTACAGAATCTAAAAATAATAACATAGGAATTACTGATCAGTTCAACTCGAAGGTTTGACTTTGTGCACTCGTTCTATTTGGAATCATGAAAAGGTGAGTACAAAGTGAAATATTGACAGTTTGCTCGATAATTATGTAAAACTATTCGACCGCGACGTTGTCGTAAGCATGACAAGAAACTCTAGTCTACTATCTTAACGAGAAGTAGAGGATAACGACTTATTATTTCCCTAAAAAACAGCGTATTCTGATGTGACCTATTTATATCTGTCCCCATTCCCCTGAATGAGTATTAGAGGTTAACGACATATAATATCTCTTTCAAAAACAATGTGTTCTGATGTGACCTATTTATTTCTGTCCCCATTCCCCTGAACAAGTATTAGAGATAACCTTTACATAATATCTCCTTCAAAAACAGCGTATTCTGATGTGTCCTAATTTATATTAGTCTGTCACCATTCGCCTGAAGACTCAAACGCTAACCCAACAACAACAACAACATCAGCCTATATCAGTCCACTGCTGGACATAGGCCTCCCCTAATGTGCGCCAAAGGTGGCGTTATTTTGTCTGGGGGTGATTCCCATAATCCCCACGCTGGGCATGCGGGTTTGGGATCGCAGTTCGGTGGAGTTGTTGTGCAGAGGGCGCACAAAATGTATGTTATTATGTATTCGGAAACGATTTGAAAAAGACTTTCATCCCTGATGAACATAGGCTATAGAATATAAAAAAATTGTTAGACGCGTGTTAAAACTTCAATAATGTAACCCGACATGGTATGTGTGAGAGTAAAAGTTTATAAATTTTATTTTTTTAGTTAATGCTACAAAGAAAAGAACCAGATTATAATACGTTGAAAAAGAAATGTCAAATCTAAACTAGAAGCAACACAGAGCAACACGGGCCCCGGCGGAAAGCAAGAATAAAAATCGACTGTAGCGGTTTTACATTGACGCATCATTCTCTCTCATATTCTCATTCTCATTATTTATTTATATCACCTCTCATGGTGGTCCATTGTTTGTCTAAGATCAAGAAAGAACTAGAAGAGTTTTTAAACATGCCAGTTCCTAACATATTATTCGATATTCGATATTATTCGATATGTATCTTTGGTGGCCATAAATGCTTGTGTCTTTTAATTTTCGAATGGTAATTTTCGAGGGATATTGTACCAAGTTTCGTAAATACGACCCTTAGGTAGCCCTATAAAAAAGATTCATCGGCGTCATGTCGAGTGAACGAATATGGTTGTTATTTAATTGGGCCATTATGTGCCCATTCAATGATCAAGAAAAACCCATCTAAAAACCGTTTAGAAGCAAGTAAATAATAGTACAGCGGTACTATTATGAGAAGGTGTGCATCCTGTTTGTAAATGACATTACATAATTATTTTAATGGAATGGTATTATCCACTTCTACCGAAGTAACTGTTAGCTACCAATTACTTTAGAGATTAAGTACCTAAAGAGAAAAATGGAACAATGTAGGTACTTGTGACAATTTTCTTAACTGTTTCTTTTAGTTCAGAATTTTAGACAATTTTTAAAATCCCAATAAAATTAGATTATCAACTTTATTTTTAAAATGTTCTATTTTTCATACTTTTCAGATAGATCGCTCTACACATTTCAGAGATAATAATCAGAATCAAAATCAAAGTGCTTTATTTCCTTTAGACCTTACAGGACTCTTGGACACGTCACAAAATACAAGTTAAATAAGAAAAAAAAATTGGGAAATAAAGTGATCACTTTGATTAATTGTTCACTTCAATCTTTTTTAGGTAAAGTAAAGAAGCGAACAAGAAACCTTTACCTTGTTATATTGTTAGTTTTAGAGTTGGAGCATGACTCATCCCAAACTTTTTTGTCGTCTACATAATCTGATATTTTATAGTAAGCTTTTTTGCAAAGTATATTTTGATTTTCATTAATCATACCTACGAATAGAATTTTTTCAACTTTTTTAAAAATACTTCCAACATGACTGTGAATCCGACTGAAATATCTAAAACTGTTTCAAAATGTACAAACGTTACCTTTTGACTGTGAATAACTTTTGACGTGTTACTTTCTTTTGAAAATTCGGTTTCAAAGTTTGGACTGTTTAATTTTTATCTAAATCTTTGCAATATTTGACATTAAAAGTTATAAGCTACAAGAACAGTATTTGCTGAGATATTAAAGATCGAAAACAAAACCAAAATAAGGAAACCATACCAACCTTTGACGACCTCTGTGTCGCGGTGGGCGAAGGTCCGCCTGCGACGCAGAAGGTTGCGGGTTCAATTTCCGCCTCGGGACAAATATTTGTATGATCTGCAGATATTGGTTTAGGGTGTTGTGGTTGTGTTCTATGTCATCACCAGCCTATAATAGTCCACTGCTGGACATAGGCCTCCCCTAATGAGCGCCATAGATGGTATCATTATGTGGGGGTTATTGCCCATAATCCCCACGCTGGGCATGCGGGTTGGGGATCGCAGTTCGGTGTAGTTGATGAGTGTTCTATGTATAATAAAACATATCCAGATATGTAATAATTAAATTATACACTAAAGTCATTTATAACGGGATATTTACCATGATTAGAAAAAAGAAAAAATTAGAAAAAAAAAATTAAATTATTTATACTCTATTAAGGTCATCGATAAGACTGCCAAGCTAGGGATGCGTTTAAGCCAAAGATTATAGCTAAAACCCCACCATGTTTGGAGGAGACATGTTCAGTAAACGGGTATGTACAGGACAGTTCCGACCTACACTCACCTCAAAACTGATTATCAAACTTATAACATTGCAATTAGTTTTTTAGTAGGTACACAATATTGTATATGCAAATATTTTGTTTTTTTCTCAATTTGGAATTGACAATTTATTTTATTTGACTTTTACTCGTAACTTCTATATTTTAGAAAAAATATATACCTACATACCTACCTATATTTCAAATAGGTATGTATTTAATTTTTCCTTAATTGTTCCTCCTTGCTAAATAAATATGACATTGAATTCGTTACGGTTATTTACCATATAATTAAAACAACATGGGACAATAACCGCAGTACCTATTTTTAGTCCCTAAGCTAATTGCCAGTCTCTTCAGGTTGATTCAGTTGATTGCATACCTTACTGAGTGGAATAGTAAACTAACCTCTATAAGAATTGTCGACTAAGAGCATTTTCCATTGCACCTAATTCGCCTTGTTGAATAAAACTTACGAAATTCGACATTGATTGTTGTAGGTAGGTACAGATAATAAATTCGGTACGGATCACGGTCGTTTCGTTACGTGCGTTATTGTCATACGAACTAATGGGTTTGGACTTAACTTTGGAGACTATTAAAAGAATCGATGTTAAAAATTAGAAATGATGCATCAAACCTGGATTAAACGTCAGAATTCTTTCAATGTTTCCTTCTGGCATACAATTTTCTAAAGATTAGTATTAATACAATTTAAAAGAAAAAGTTATTCATATATACTCACAAATCCCTCACATAAGCCTTACAAATCCCACAAATACTTTTATCTGACATTTAATTCCCGTGTTCATCCCTTATAATAAAACCAGCAAGTGCGACTTACCTTGAACATGAAGGACTCCGTAAAGTTGTACAAAATATTCACAAAAAAAAACAAATAAACAACTTTTTGATCAATCTAAAAAGCAAATTTATAGACAATATGACGCGGTCACTAGGGATCGCAACCCGGAAAACCGTATCCAATAATCCGTTGGATCCAGTAGCATTTAACGAATACCGAATCCGATAGCAATATACCACATCCATCATAGTTTTCGTGTATAACATACTCCTGTATCAATGCCTAATGTAAAAAACTCTCCGAGATGTTCATGACGTGACATCTTTTATTTAGGCCTGCACTGAAAATCAGCGCTGGGTTGACACACCAGTATAATGCTGTAGGCCATTATTTGCCATAGACTTCTGCTACGCACGAAAAGTAGCCTATGATTGATTTAGTCCCAAGTTGTGTTGTACACTTAAGGTAAATAAAATTGTTTATTTTCTTCTTGTTATCTTCGCATTCATATCTTAGCATCATCTAGCACCAAACTAAACAGAGCTTGTGTTATAAACACATATCTCTTATTATACCCATATAGGAAACACCAAAAACAAATATTCAGATGTGCTTTACATAATATTAACATCATCATCTTTGTAGGTAAACATTTAGAGTAATAACTCTGTGCGGATGCTATGTATATAAATTGTGATTGCTTCGGAATTTAATGTATGTAATGTGTTATATAGTATTTTGGATTCCTCAGTACAGGCTCTTTTCATGATTCGATAGTGGCCTTTCCCCGAATCGTCCAGCTAATAATATTATAAAGGCGAAAGCATGTTAAAGCTCCGGCAACACTAAAGAATTTTCCAAATATATACTAACGTAATACCAAAATGATTTGTAATTACAGCATATTTACACCATGATCTGATTTAATAATATATGGTTAACTGCAGGCAACGCCAAAACAACAGATTGATTATGAATATCAATCTGTTGTTTTGGCGTTGCCTGGTACTTTTATATTAGTTATAGTTAATATAAACAATAATATGGAGTAAGAAATTTCAATATAGCTATTAGTTAAACTGTCATTTTACAAATTATCGACCTTGTTACGTTAATGAGACAAAAAAGGTGGTCCTATAAAAAATAGTGCCGTGTAATTACAATATTAAATCTTTCCGTTACATTTAAAAAACCATTTCTGTTCCTATTTTAGATTTTATTGCAAATATACAAAAAAACTAAAAACCAATATAACCAGTCGGTACTGGTAAAAAGGTACGCAAAGCCACGGGCTGCCCGTGGTACATGCGCAATAAAGACCTCCATCGAGATCTCAAACTCGAGTCCATTGCCCACTTCATAAAGACTGCTTCCCAGCGTCATTATGAAGCGGCAGCTAATCATTACAATCCCCTGATTTCCACCATTCCCGATTATCCCGTGGATAATCCGCCCACGAGTTCTCTCCTCCGTAGACCGAGACACGTTCTCGGTGACCCCGTTGACCCAATCACCGCCGCTAACCCGGAGGTGACGTCAACTAGTACCGATTCGCTTCCGCACACTACACACACGACCATAAACCGACCCCGCCGGATGCGGGGTCGAAGAATTCCCCGCTTCCGCCCATAGGTGCACTTGTGCACCTAGGCGAAACCTCCATACCCTCTTGTAGCATCTGGCAACAGCCCAAGCCGAGGTTCGCACCTAAGTGGTGGCCCTTGCGCGTGTTGCCCCAACCTAACTTTACCGGTGTGTAAAAAATAATAATATAAGTAAATACGCTTTCGACTTGTATTGAAGGGATCAGTTGAGCTGCCGACTGTTTTAACTGTAAATACTAAATTTTATTTGATTCAGTTACAATTATATAAATGGTAATTTTCTTATACAATAAAATTAAACAATCAAATTAGAACTAATAATTACAACTGAAATAATTGAGCTAACAACAAACAATAGCAAACAATTAACAGATAGCTCAATTGATACCCATTTTCGTGTTTAAAACAACAAAAACTTCCTGATTTAAACTGTTTGCCCGTCATGATGGTGGTGGCAAAGATGTAGGAGGTGACAGCGTTCTCCGCTCGCCGCTCGTGGCCACGCGTAAAACAACTAAAAATTATTTGTTCCTAAAATTGATAATATAATGAAGCATGCTGGTAAATCCACTACATTGAAGGAGTATCGCCTGTCGCTTTTTTATAAAAACGAAATCGTTTTCTAGAGTCAGTGCCGTAGTGTAATAAACATCTTGTAGACCACATTTGGAAAACAATGAAGATAATTGTCAATATTTTAACAATCCATTATTAGGTCGTGTAGCTATATACACGACTTCAAGCTGTCCTGCTCAATCCAACAATCCAGATAGGATTAAGCAGGACGGTCTATGTAATAATATTGTATTATGTATATCAGTCATCTAGTACCTACCCATAACACAAGCTCTGCTTAGCTTGGAGCTAGATGATGCTGTGTAGATTGTCCGGTATTATATATAATTATATAATAATTATATATAATACATTGTACTATCTAATAATTATATAAATTAGATAGTACAATGCTTATACTTTTTTCTCGCCTATTCAGTATGGATTTATTATTTCAAAGAACATGCAGTGATTGTAGCAGCATAAACTACTACCCTCCTTAAAAAACTAGAATTATTTACAGCCTAGATTTTTTACAGTTCAAACCAATTTTAGCAAACCTCGATTAAGGGCACATTTAGATACTAAAATTTGTATGCTCTTATAATTTATATGTTATTGATGTAGAATACAATTTTTTATCCACTTTGTATTGGCCTTGACTAACTCGTGAACCAATTTAATACATTACTTACAGGATTTGTATCACATTGTGTACAGGGAGTAAACATTTTGCTGTTCTGAAGAGTAATCCTACTTCAATAGGTATTATTGTAGGCTACGGATTGTACGCCTATTGTAGGTAGGATCTTTGGTATTTATCATATCCACATGATCCTTTTGTTTTTCCTAGTAAGTACGTAGCTAAGAAATAGTTATTAGTTTGTATGACAATATCATGGCAAGTCTGCTTCACGTGTTTTTAGAAAACTATTTCTTGTTATGTAAAGTTGGGATTCAAATGATTCAAGTAGAAATTCAAAGAAGGTAGGTGCACGCAATACAATAAACACTTCTTGTATAAAAGACGACTCGCTCCGGAAGTAACTTATTCAGTAACAGCTAGTGGCCGGAGAAGCGTCAGTCAGCCAAAATGACGGTCATTTTGTGTATAACATTGTTCGCAATAATTGCTTGTTCCAGATGCGAATCAAATTACACCTACAAGTACTTTCCAACTTTTCATCTTGGTCCACTGATTGATCCAAACTCGATGCAGGGATGGATGAACGATCCTAATGGCTTTTGCTTCTACAAAGGTGAATACCATCTGTTCTACCAGTATAACCCACTAAGCAGCCTCGTGCCTGGAATCGCCCACTGGGGCCACGCAAAAAGCAGAGACCTCGTGCATTGGGAACACCTGCCCATAGCCCTGTATCCAGACAAGGATTACGACGTCAGCGGTGTGTTCTCGGGAAGTGCTCTGGTGGAAAATGACGTCATGTATTTATATTACACTGGTAACGTGAACCATCCCAACCAAAATCCAGATCACGAACAGCACCAAATATTAGCTGAAAGCAAAGATGGAAAAAACTTTCAAAAGTTAAACGAAAACCCGATCATCAAAGGAAAAGAGCACCAACCTAACTTTAGAGATCCCAAAGTGTGGAAGCATGGCAATCAATATTACATGGTACTGGGAAATTCTTTCAATAACAATACACTTGGAAGGGCGCTTCTCTACTCTTCAGAAGACAAACTAAATTGGGAGCAAGTGTCTGTATTGGGCGAGTCCGACGGATTTCTTGGTTACATGTGGGAATGCCCAGACTTTTTCGAGCTCGATGGCCAATTTGTGCTTCTTTTCTCTCCTCAAGGCGTTAAACCACAGGGAGATAAATACAATAACTTGTATTCTACTGGCTACATTGTTGGAACTTTTGATTACAAAAGCAATTTGTTCACGGAAGTGCATGCTTACAAGGAATTGGATCACGGACACGACTTTTACGCTACACAGACTTTACTAAATAAGAACGGTGAAAGAATAGTCGTGGCTTGGCTAGATATGTGGGAACAAAATTATCCGGAAGGCCCAGATGGCTTTACGGGACAGATGACGATTCCGAGAAAGTTGAAGTTGACTAAAGATGGACATTTACTTCAGCAACCCATCCGAGATATCCAGAAAGCTGTGGGAGCAAGACTGCATTCGGGAAGAGGTCTCAATGGTACCAAAGTTTTGCTAACCAACAACGCTGGTAAAGTAGTAGTGACCGCATCGAAAACGAATGATTTCACTCTTATTATAGAATCAGAAGGCGGAAATGATACTGTGAAACTAAGCTACAGCTATTTACAAGGTCATATTACTCTCGATCGAGGTGGTAAGGACGGCGTGCGGCAAACTAGGTATAGGCCTAAATATTACTTGGACATGGTAGTTTACATCGATTCTAGTTCCATTGAAGCATTCATTGGCAAAGGTGTGGCAACTTTCTCCAGTCGGTTCTTCCCCAAAGGTAAGTTGTCTGTCCGCCTGGATGATTCCAGTCATGCTGATGTGCTTCTTGTCAATGACATGTTGAGGACAGTACCTAGTCCTCAACCCCGAGAAGACTAGATATACGTCAATAACTGAGCTGCTTATAAACCATGCTACAAAACTGATCTGTCCTTCCTATTTTTGTGGATATATAACTTTTATGATTCGTAGTAGTATAGAGCTAATATTTTTTACTTTGTAATTTATCTCATAGTAATAATTTACGTAACAACTGTACAACGTAATCTTGGAACACATTTTTATCATTATTATAATAACAACGTTGCCACCTTTAGCCTTGACGGAAAACAATGCGTTTGTAATTGTAAGAAATAGCAAAATACTACTAAGTCAGATTAGCTTTGTTTTCCCTTTGTTATAGTTAGATAGTCCACCAGGTCAATTATCTTCTGTACGTATAATATACAATAAACTAATAATGATCCTCACATATTCTTGTTTCATTGAGATACATCATTTCAAAACCCGCGATATCTTTGAACGCACTTAGAAATTGTCGAAACCGTATTTAATCCCGTCGTTGTCTTACAAAAACTGGCAATTTCCCCCAAATGATAAACAATGCCTTCTATTGCGCTCATTACTGGAGGCTTATGTCCAGCAGCGGACTATATGGGCTGATGATAATGAAACGATGCCACAACATTGCATTTGTAGCTACTGAAAAACTACGAGTTTTCAACCGCTACATGGAAGGTTAACATCTTTAATGCTATTGCCTGTCCGCTTGTCAAGCGTAGCAAAAACATTGCTTATTTGGCGGAGGCACGCAGCAGCACAGAATAACTATGTAGTACTAACCAGGCAGAGCATTCTGCGTTGATGAGAAACGAAAAATCTAGTTTTTAGACCTAAAGCCGGTGCGCGTTGAAATCTTTTGTTTAAACTAGTCCCAGTTCAGCGTTGTTGGAAGCGCTACGAAAATTAACGAAACAGTATCTGGATGGAGGAGGAAAGAGAAGGGTTAGAGAAAGAGGGATATATCAGAGGAATGGTGGGAAAATGTTTGTTATTATATTGCGTAACTCCTCGCACTCAGGTTTATCTCTAGGAAATTAAATTAATGGTAAAAATGGGTTAAAAATAACCCTTAAACTTTCCCACAAAACAATAATTGGATAATATTTGTTATTATAGTCTTTAAGCCCGGGGAAATCACGGTAATCCCATTTTGAGGGAAGGTTGCGCGTTTCATCCCACTGAAATCGAAAACTTTTGGGATATATTTAATTAGCTAATAATTTCTGTTGGCTTGGAATAACGTAGTATACGTCGGCACAAATTTACTAATTAACTAGTTATACTGTGGAACAACGTAAGGCCGCTTTTTATTATCATGAAACAACTCGAGTGAAGCCGCGGGCATACTTGTATGCTTACAAACCATTACAGTCACGTACGAGTGGCAGTTACGTGCTAAACGCTTAATTTACCTAAAATAGCTTCAGCTTCTTAACTACGTCGATTGTTATTCTCAAGTTTAGATTTCTTCCCGTTCACACTGCAATAGAATGATGGTTGTTTCGTTTTCAAAGAAGAAATTTAAACTTTATTCACCACAATATTTTTCTCTCCGCATGTTTGAAAGGTATGTTATTATAACATAGCCGGGCGTAAAATTCGAGAATATCATAAGGCTAGAAATAATAGTTTTCTCTTTAATTTTTGTCTTAAATTATCATCATCATCAGCCCATGTTAACCCACTATTCAACATAGGCCTCTAATGATCTCATGACTCTTAAATTATCAGCCACTACAAAATATCCAACTTTTTACATAAAGACTAATATTTTGGTTATCCATCAACAAAGAAGATATACTTTATTTTTGAAAAAAAAAATATATATATTTTTTCCATATTTTTGTTCATAGCTTAAATATTATTTAACTTTAAGAAATCGTTTAAGAAAGTACAGATAAAGGCCTTTGCTACGATGATCCACACGAATCATCGTTGCAAAGGCAAAGTTACGAGTACATACGTAACCGTTTCTATTGTATAAAAGAATCGGCTACATGCTCGTACTATAAGAGGGTCTGTAGAACATAGACTTCATTTCAAGTTAAGTTATAATGTGGTAGATAAATTCTCAAAAAAAAATTCTACGACATTCAATGCTTTTAAAAAATCTAAGATCACAACATCAATTTAAGATTTATTTATGAAGAGTCCAGAAAACACACTTCATCGCTCTTTTCGTAGTACCACCACATATTCACATGTGAACACCATATCTAAAGTTTCGATTCAATCTCTATCTAAATCACGGTTGAGTCTTGGCTCCAAGTCTTACTCATAAAGTGGATGAGTTGGCCCTTTAGCTTGGCTTGACCGCAGCCACGAGATCTTGTAAAGGAACTGACTTCCATCTTCTCCGGTTTCGATGACCTATAAAGAAATAGTTATATTTAAAAAATAAAATCTTCACACGTTTTCCCGAACTGCTGACTTAATGGGATGTGAAAGTTTATCAGCTTAAAACTTCTATCGAAGAACGTTTCGGACAATTTGGTGTTTTATTGAAATGCTTATGAAAAGTCGGCTTTGTCGATAAATGAACTCATTAAAAGTTTCGGTAAGTAAATAACTTTTAGGACTTAAAACCTATGTTCTGCCGTTTTTGTTGTTCAATTGTTTTACCCATAGATTCGTTACTATCCTAGTTATAATGTTTTACTATTTAAATTTGTTCAATCGTTTAACCCAAAGATTCCAAATAAAACATATTTCAGTAGTCCAAGAAATAATAAATATCTACTGAAGAACGCCATTGTACGTTGTGGATTAACGTGCGAAGCAAAACATTTGTTGAGAATAGAAATGTTTTGTATTAAAGTGGTTCGTTTCCTGCTGCGAGTTTCAAATTTCGATGTTATTTGTAATTTCATCTGCGTTTCATAAGGAACTAGAGACCTGCCGCGGATTCGCACGGGTGCAATGCTCAAAACGAGGCTAATGTATGTTATACATATAAACCATCCTCTTGAATCACTCTATCTATTAAAAGAAACCGCATCAAAATCCGTTGCGTAGTTCTAAAGATCTAAGATACATAGGGACAGACAGATAGCGGGAAACGGCTATGTTTAATACTATATAATGTAGTGATTAATCTAGCACAAGTAACAGGCCGCTAATCGCAATTTCCTAGTGAAAATAAATCAAACCTCATTTCAATAGACATTTTCGAGCAAAGGAGGCCTTTATCTACCAGTGGACTAGTAAAGAATGTTACTCGCTATCAATAAATGGGTATTTGGTATTCATATTTGTATTGGTGATGTAGACGTACCTGAGACGGAGGTCTTGGTAAAACCGGCGCAGGCAGGGCTGGATGGGAACCATTTGACACAACAACACTTTGTGAGCCGCTGCTAAACACAATCCTCAAGGTCAGGCCCCTCCAGGTCTGCGAAAACCAATACCATTAAATTATCAAGCTCGGTTCGATGGCCGGACAACGTACCAACTTTTTAACCTATTTAACGATTTAAATGCATTATTGTGCTTAGCGCCGTTGTCAAAGAACGCCTTTTTATCACTCGCTTTATGACTCAATTCAAATTCAAAAAATCTTTAATAAAACCTTATCAAACATTACATTGGTACTATTACTAGTGTACATTTTAATCCTAGATTGCACATTCATACCTTACAAAAAAACGTTTTAGAAGCTATGGTGGGCGCTAGTCAAAACTTAAGTTTTGTCAAGCGCTTGTAACTTGAAATCTAAGCCAAAAGAAAAGGAAATATTAGGTAACCTGAATTAGAGTTAAAGGTGTGTACTACTGATCAAATGCCAAACAAAAATGCACGGAAAATATTAATGTATGTACCTATATCGATTTAATAATAAGTATTTTGAACTGATTTATACATTATATTAGACCTAAAATTAGAATTATGAAAATAAGTACTTCATTGTTCATAACCTAACATTAATTACCAGAGCGTCCAGTATGGCTGCCACGGACGACGCAAGCAGCGATTTCTTGGCTGGAGCTGAGGGGTGGTGGTGTCGGCAACTTAATACGAACGTTGTCTTTCTTAAAACAAAACCTGCAACAAAGAAATTGTGTGATGCGAGAACGGGACCGTTTTAATTCTACTTTGATTACCTCGGGCTAGTGTAAAATTAGTTATTTATTGTGAAGGGAAGGCGAGTTTCTTATAAGTTTGATCGAGCAAGCGTATAAGCAACATTCTTAATTTTTTAATGCACGATAGAATATATAATAAAACATTGATTATTTTATAGAATAGATGAGTTTCTTATTATTTGTAAATCTTAGTTCCTCTAGGATTTTCGTAACTGACGATAGGTAAGTAAGCAAGTTCCTAACTCTCCTAAAGTGAAGCCACAGTGAACCATAGGAGAGGTACAAGTTGATTTCAAGCCAAGCTGTTACCAAAAGCTACCAATACAAATTGTGGTCTAACAAATCTTGGCTCAAAAGGAGCAAATTACCGAGTAACTTTGGAAGTACATACCTATACAGCACATAGCTATCCTTTGCTGAATACCCAGATTGACCAAGGAAGGAGTCGGTTAACTTGCTGTGATTGGATCAACCTAACTTATCTACCGACTTTGCTGTTATTTACGTTTATGCTATGTTTTTAAAAAAAAATTCACGATGTTTCCTTTTTTGTTGTGTTAGGTACAAGAAAGTTAATTACGCTTTGATTTTATTTGTTTTTGACAGTGTTAATAATTGGTTTACCTAAATAATGTTTGTTTTGCTCGGAGCGATTGGATTCTATGGACTCTCGCTTTTGTGAATGATGGTACACACACTAAAATCTTTCCTTTATATTAGATTAGATTTTATCTATAGGCAAAAAAAAAAATTGCTCGAAAAATATTTTTTTTATATCAATTCCACATTTTCGTAATACACCCTGTATTACGAAAATGTGGAATTGATTGCCGGGCTACGCTGATTGTCTTGCGTAGCTTTGTAGCGCCCTCTACAAAGTTCAGGGAAATTACAAGGTGGAAAGACATTTATTACACAAAAATCTGGAAAATTAGAGCGATTCAATCTGAAAAGCTGAAAAGATACAGATTACAGACTAGGTTTATATTTTGCATTTTTAGTATAGGTTATACTTACTGGACCCGGCAGTTATTAAAGAGAGCCAGAAACGCCTGCTGAAAGTTGCGATTCATGAAGCAATAGGTAATGGGGTTGCAGCATGAGGAACAGTAGGCCAGCAGCTGCAGTGACATCACGCCTTTCGAGCCGATGTACTGATACAGCTCTTCAGGGTAGAACAGATAGATCTACGGCATGGTTAAAATTTTGAGTTAACAAAGAAAATTACAAACATAATTATAACCAAATAAGAAGTAGTATTTAAGAATGAAACAATTGAGCTAGTTGCAGACTGATGCAAGCAAACTACAGGTAGCTCAACCGATCCATACCAATACCAGCCGGAAGTGCCCCTAGGATGCTGGCTGCATTGCCTCGCTGTATTACATTTTTCAATGTAATACAGCGAGGAACAACAAGTACATAACGTAATAAAGTCAACCGCCCAAGTGGATCTCAAAATTTTTTTTAATCTTTTTTACGGAAGTGGCCCAAAGTTTTCTTCTAAAAATAGGCTGCTTAAAATTATTACAGTGACAAAGATGGAAACCTCTAATGATTGAGTAGAGAAAGGCGAGAAAGAAGCCGGTCGTTGCCGCAAAAGCCACAGCCTAAAATTTTGTTTTACAGCCAGTTAGGAATTTAACTGGCAGAATAAGTTATCAAATTAAATCAAGCGCACAAAAACTTACTATAGAGGTACATAGGCACATAATGTGGTTGAAAATAAATTTAATTATTTTCCAGTGTCATTTTCTTCTCCGCTTGTCAGGAATAATTTGGGGTTTTCTGTATGGTCACAGATTGTGTAATGTTACTAATTTTATGGTCCTGTGATCCAGTGACGGCATAAGGGCAGATCAGGGGGCCGTCCACCGCTGGTACCAAGCACCAGTGGGTGACACCGACAATTCACTCACACAGTCAGAAAATTATCATTACAAATTGAACTCACAGAGCAATCATCTCATCGATTATCACATTTATTGCCATTTTATCATTATTTTGTCTATTTTGTTTTATTTTATAACACTCTTGCTGAAATTTTGACCAAACATCCGAAAAAGTTTAAAATATTCGCGTTATTTCTGTATGGTATTTTTTCTTTATTTGGTGCTTAGAGTGTGCTTGGTAAAAAACCAGCAACTCAAGCTACCCCCATTTTAAGGTTTAATAAGGAAAATTTGACTACGGTCAGCTACTAAGAGCGGTAAATTCAAATTCGAATACAATACAAAGGTTTTTCTGTGTTGGTGGGTCTGAGAGACCCAACCAGGCATGCCGAGGGTTAATACCCTAAATACCAATCTATAATATAATGAACCGTGCACGTGCAGCTAAAACGGAAAGGGTTCTTTTGTTTTTTTTTTTTTTTTTTTTTTTTATTTATTTATCATCTTAAAAATTATATTACACAGAAACTTATAATAATAACACTATGTAAACCACAGAGGTTTGTAAGGAAGTTGTTGCACTTGTACGTTGTGCTTAATAGACTTTACCACGCTCAGGGGCACGTTGCAATTTATGCGGCGACAAAACTTACAGGATAAGTGCGGAATCTTAAAATATGTTACTGAAATACGAGAAAATTAGAATGTAATCAAAATTTACTTAGCACACACACAATAAAACAAGTACGTCAAGTGCGAGTGTAACTCGCGCGCCGAGGGTTTTGAACTTTTGTCGTATAGCTAGGTAAGTACACTGACGACCTCTTGGTGCGGCGGGCCAAGGTTCGCTTACGACGCAGGAGGTTGCGGTTTGATTCCTGGACAAATAATCTGCAGATCCTCTGCAGATCGTACAAATATTAGTCCCGAGGCGGGAATCAAAGCGCAACCTCCTGCGTCGTAAGCGGACCCTGGCCCACCGCGCCAAGAGGTCGTCAATGTACGAACCTACCTAAACGACAAAAGTTCAACACCCTCGGCGCGCGAGTTACACTCGCATTTGTCGTACTTGTTATATAATGTTTGGCTATTACTACCTACTTGTGTTACTTACCGTGTTTATGAAATGTAAAGGCGTCCAACATACGAAAAACTCCGCTATTATTACAAATAACATTCTGATAACCTGAAAAGACATAAAATATAGTCGTTAAAACTAAAAGCCTCACTAATTAGGAGACAATGAGAAATGTCACGACCCACTTGTTTGTGTTGCCATTAGATATTTAGACACGTGTTAGCCAACTATACTAATAATATAAATCTGATAGATAGATAAAAAATTTGTTTGTTACGACAGACACACATACAATTTTTTATATAAGTATACAATCTGAAACATAATTATTATATATAAGCATAGACACAATAGATTTAAATAATCACACAAACATTTACAATGACAAGTATACTTAAAAATAATTATGTGCAGGTAAGCCTGAGTGCGCTGCAGTAAGACAAAAAGGCTATGGCTCAGTGATAATTTTGCTTAAAAGCAAAAACACTGATTTTCAGCCAGAACCTGATCGAGGGCGAGTAGAACGAGTTGCAAAACAATGAGTATTGTGTAGCAAGTGGCATTCATTAGTATGTGTAGTATGTGATCAAAGTTGCAATTATTATAAAACAATTTGTATTTCATATATGTAGTTTTTGCTTGCATGTACGTACATTTTGCATTCTTAGTCAAAACTATGTAGGTACATAATACCCTGTTATACTGGTACTGCAAATCTGAGTTCAACTTTATTTTTGGCATACGAAGTGCTTGGGAATACCCTCTATTTGCTTTTGTAATAAAAACTTTTTAAACTTTAACTTAAATGTATACTTCGTGTTAACATTGCGGATGGGGGGTGGAATATTATTCCAGCACTTCGTTGCCGAATGCCTGAAACTACCCCTGAAAGCTGCAGTCTTGTGATTGTGATAGGATAGTGCAGCTCTTACAGACCGTAACCGTTCATCTGTTTGTTATCTTTTCACGCATAAACATATTATAAATAAACAAATTATATTTACTATTATCGCAAATCATTAGTCTTTTTTATTTTGTTTTATTATTATTATACGTAATCAAAATGCATTTAATGAACGACGGTAATACTCTTATTACGAGTGATTCAGAATTGAACAGCTCCCTAGCACGGGAATTTTTCTCAAGGTTAGAATTTATTTTAAATTAATTAATTTTATATTTAGGTTATATTGACATTGCATCGCAATACATTGCGCACATTATCGAAATTGAATGAAGCAATTTACAAATAATTTACGCATTCGATGGCAAAGTTACGTAATTTTCCTGTATTCAACTCCAGTTAACACAACAACGTGCTATGCATTTAGATTTTAGATATATCTTAATCTTAAGTTATTACCGTAAGACGTAGATTTTTCGTTGGGAATTCGGTTAAACTATAGCGACTTATAATAAAAATATAATTATCTGATTCTAACTGCGCCCCGCGTCGTAACCTGTCAATAGCAGTGGTATATTTTTAAGTTTTTTTTTCATATATACGTTTTTCTTAATATATGAACCTTCTCCCGATGATAACAAACAACAAAAAAGAATTGGCAAAATTCTGATGTTGTGACCACGGGAAATAGGAATTCATTTTTATACAGTGTTATAGGTAGATAATCAATAAACTCTTAAGGCAATTTGGGTTAATCAAGACTAACAACTTTTGTTCTATGACTTTTGCTGAAACGTAACAACACAACCTTTTTCATTAACGCAACCTTTCTTTATTTGCTAGCTACCGACACACGAGCGCCGCCGCCGCTTACCTCGTCATTGTATCGAGTTGTCTTAATTTTTTACTGGCTTATACTGCGTTCTTATTATACCTTAATTATGTGACCGACTACCTAGAGCTATGAAGATCAGAACTGGAAATTCACTTATTTATTTTATTGTATACAAAAAGACATAGAATTGGACAAAGTCATACAAAAAAAGTTCTTCGTCTTAATCTATCAAGTTGCCTTTAAGAGGTTATTGATTATCTACCTATAACTCTGTATAGGGATAAAGATTATTAAGATTATGTAATTATTACTTACTTTTCTCTTGGCTTCTATACTTTTTTCGATATGTGTGGACCTGACGACATGCCGAAAATCTGATTCCAAGTCATGCATACAAAACGTCTCACTTTTCTCCAGGTCGCCTTTGCCGTTCTCGGGTTCTTGAGGTTCCTGAACAAAGAGTTTTCTGAATGTGAGTGGGTTGACTATAAACCTGTATGAAGCTGGTTTGTATTGGAAGAACACCACCGTTACCTTCATCTTTCTAATGAATTCGTCAATCTATGATAAGATAGATAGATAGAAAATTCTTTATTGCACATTAACAAAACAATCAATAAACAAAATAAAAATTACAATATATGTGACAATTGGCGGTCTTATCGCTCAAGAGCTATCTCTATCAGACAACCATGGATAATAACTCTATAGAGAAAAAATTCTAAAACCGGAGATAGATGAATCGCAGGTCTGATAGCCCTAGTCGAGTTTCAGCCACAGGAGTGGTTACTGCAGTCAGTCACAACAGTGTTTCTTTGTGCATAGTTTTCTTTGTGCATACACATATGCAAGCCATTTGTGTATGCACAAACACTGGTGCACTCTTTATCCCCTCACTCTGGACCGGATGGTACGGACTGGGATGGACAACCCAACACGACCTACCTTTAGTTTTTCTTCTTCTGAATTGGGGAACTGTCCTGAACTGCTTTTCACCACCGCAGTCGCCAAAATGATATTGGCTTTGACATTTATTTTTTTTACTGTAACAGTCATTTCAGGAATTAGATATCGATGCAAGTTGTATTTTGTTTTTTGTTATATCAACGAAAGGTTAAACTATAGTTTTCTCTATCAAATATATGTGAAAACAAATACCAAACGAATAGGTGCTTTGCTTATCCTATTTTACTAAAGAGCACTTTGAAACTTACAGTTTTTTAATCTTGCTAGGACCTACGAAGAATTATATAATTTTGTACATGTATGTAACAACTACGCACTCTATTTATTAAGTAGATATTGATTGACCTAACCGATATTAGTAATTTTTCATTTATTGTCAAAAATATTTTTTTTTGTCGGATTTTGCACTAAAATTATTAATTTGCATTCGTGCAATAAATATTTCAAAGTAGGCCTTAAAAAGGCCCTGTTACGGAAAAATGTGTGTAGGTAAAGTCGAAGGTTGCTGGTTCGATTCCCGCCTCGGGACAAATGTTTGTACAATCTGCACATTTATTCATCAGGGTGTTCTGGTCGTTTTCTATTTATAATAAAAAATATGTATGTAATACATTATATAAAATAAATCAGTCATCTTGTACCCATAACACAAGCTCTGCTTAACTTGGGACAAGATGATGCTGTGTGGATTGTCCAACATTATTTATTTATTTACTTATCTCCTCTGTTTTGAACGTAGGCCTAAAAGAAAGGCGTAGTTACGGAAAAGTACAGCCTTCTAAATAGGGGGAAACAGGTGTGGAGAAAGTCCACATATGAAGATCCTCACTATTGTTTTGCCAGGTGGTCCTGTGTTGAATCTCGTGACGCATCCCCCGCCATAGCTTGCAGACGATCAAGGAGTATGCGAACATCATCATGAATAACGGAACTAGGAGCAGTGCCATGTCCAGGATAAGGTTGAATGCTCGCTCCATCTGTAGGCTTTCCCAGAACTCACGGCATTTGAAGGCTGAAATAATGGAAGGCGCTGAGATCTCAGCTTTTTATCAATCTACATACGTAAGTGAAAGAATTTTACAAATCGGTCCACGATTTGATAAAAATTCTTTCACCTTTAGAATCATATACTTGTCGAACATAGGCTATTAAAAAAAGTTAGGGATTCCTATGAAAACTTCAATAATCCAACGTGAATGTGTGTGGGTAAAAATTTATATATTTTTTTTAATATCTGTTAAATTCTCTTGCAAAGCCGAGGCAGACCGCTAGTAAACGATAAAACGAGGATTATTTCCATAATCGTGACCAACGTCCCGTTTTATTATAATTCAAATAGATAGTAGTTAGTCAAATAGATAGTTATTACATAATTCAAATAGATGGTAGTTAGTAGTTAGTTAAGAAATTTGATGGTTTTATTTTGTAAGTAATTATAAGTAATTATAACCTAATAATTATTTCACTACAAATTCAGTTTCTTAAATAATTAACGAAAATGATTTACATCGAGGTCAACTCACTCAGTTAATCGCTTTTTGCAATGAGGTTTTTTAAAAATTTCCGTAGACTAAGATAGATGGCGCTGTATGAAACGCAAGCGTCAAAAATCAGCCACAAACTGAGCTGTGTGTCATTATTTCATTGTTTATTTTATATTATAACACTTGATCTAGTTTCAAATTAAAAATTCATCTAAATTATTGTTTATGATTTTTTTTTTTCATATGCTAAGAAACTTTATTACAATATTTTGCAATAAAAAATTATATAGTGTGCAGAGAAGACTCACCATTTTCTCTCATAGGCTGTAGCGTCGATACTATTAATATCGGCGAGTTGAGTACAAAGGACATAATCCACACAGTGGCTATCATCTTGTATGCATGGCACTTGGTTTGCCACTTTCTGGACTTAAGTGGCCGACAAATAGCAAAATATCTCTCCAAGGATATTGCTACAAGGGTCCATACGCCCACCGAGACCGAAACAGCTGAAATAAGTGACAATGATTTACACCTATACTTCTTGTTCATACATGTGTTTTTTACGAAAAATATAATTGATTCTAGGACCAAGTAAAGAACACAGTCCGATTTGTTTAGATCATTTTACAGGTGGCCCCTCAACCACCTGTAAAACAATCTAAGTTAATTGGTCAGAGCCTACCCAGAGCTTTTCTTTTTAATGCATTTGATATTAAAATATAAGAATGAAAATATTTAGTAACAATTCCTTTTAACTAAGGACCGAAATTATGTATAGTTGAGGAATGTTTTTCAAAACATGGTGTTCTTTTCTCATCATCACGGACTACTTACTATATTGTTCTCATGGAAGAAAATTTTGCGCGTGATTTTTACTATCATTCTTAAAGATATTTTGTAATGACTTTCCACAAAGTAACGCTTGAATTCCAGGTTTGTTGAATTCGGCGAGAAGCTTTAACAGTACTTGGCAATCAATATCAGGAGATTGCTTTCATCCAATAATTAACTCCTCTGTCTAAATTACATAAAGTTAAATTTTACTTCCAAGGCATTCAATATAGCTTAGTTGTTTTATATTAAACCTATTGATTGCTTTTGATGATTAACATGTTAATTGTTTATAATTTAAATAGATATGCTATGACATTAGTGTACCTACTCTCAGATCCCTGAGCTTATAGTGGTTTCAATGAGTTGAATCTGAGCGACACTATTACCCCGTACGGATCTTAATATTATTTTAGAGCAGTGAACATAGAACATTTTTGGCTTATGTGGGTTAGAAAAGGTACTCATACACACCTTGAAGGAAAGGGATAAGCTTGCACATAGTAGCTCCAAAGAGGAATCTGCGGTAAATCTGCCCAACTAATGTAAACGGCATGCACAAAGCTCCCAGCAAAAAGTCTGATACGGCCTGAAATAAATATCGATTTGGACTAAAGGTCTTACTAATTACGCTATAGGTATATTATGTACTTTGACGCTATGATATATAATAGCGTGATTAGAAAGAAACGGACTAACTCGAAAGGAACGAAACGAATACTAGGAGACGAGTTACGCGAAGATTTAAAATTTTAGTGAAAGGTAACATTATTTTATTTTATGGTAGGAACGAATCTGTCTGGTATATGCAAATATGTTAACCCTAGGACCACGAATCATCGAACGGCACTTTGTTTTTTCATCTACACCTGGCTGCAGTTGATTCATGGAAACCAAATATTAAATATTATCATTAATTCAGCTGGTAAACAAGCACAAAACAGATTTAACTTAATTCAAATTTGAGAAATTAACAAGAAAACAAAGAGAATACAACCACTACGTCAAGAAAAAACCTGTTATTTAAAATGCAATGTTTATCTACTTTACGGATCGGTTTCAAAGAAATCTATGAAACTCCGTGAAATCCGTGACATGACAATGTCATTTTTAATTGGAATTCAGTAGATTAAATCGCCAGATTAGGCCAGTAATTTTGCAAAAGACTGGACGTTTATTTTGGCTTTTTTCTTAAGTAAAGGATTTATTCCTTTTAGTATAAAAATTGCCTTGAAAATTGGGGTTTACCCTTAGAGTATCTTTGTTTGTTCTACCCTGTATCCAAACCAACATTATAAAAGCTAAAGTTATTTTGCCTGTTTCTTTTTTATCTTTCATGTTATGTCAATTTTGGTAAGGAGGTAGATGGTACCTTGGAGGCGGATAAAATATTCATCTACTGCGTAAATCGCTTGCGAAGCTGCGGGCAGAAGTCACACTAACATCAGCATAATTATGTGGATGGACGATTGATTCAAGCTACACCACGTTGCAAATATAGACTTGGAAAAACATAGACTACTTAATCTCATTAATCAGTTCCCATGGGTTGTTATTAAACTTACGTTTCCATAGAAACAATGCGTGCGAATCCTTAGGTAATGTATGTTTCGAAGAGTGGCCCCTCATAATTATTGTATTTTACTTTTTTTTGTTTAAATTTCCTAAACTAACATCTTTAATTATTTTCCCTTAAATTTCGTATCAAATAGGGAGTTACTGGATCATGTTATTATTGCTAATGTTTTGATAATAGGACAGCTAACGCTTAGATAACAGTTTTGACATGTTCTCATTACTTGTGCGTCATAATTGTGTGTAACATGACAACCTGGAGGTAGTGCTTTTGTTTTCAAAGACCACACAGACCACACAGACGTAATTGCTTTCCAGGTTTTATTAATTCTGAGCCACACTTTATAAAACTACAACTTACCAAATTCAAAAGATAAACATTAGTAACTGTCCTCATCCTTCGGTTATTTGCTAGCGTTGCTATTACCATGCAGTTCCCGGACAAAGACATGCAGAAAATAATAAGATATGGCGGCAGCATAAACTTCCATTCATTGGAAGACTTAGCAACTGGAACTGTCCTGTTCAGGAAAGGAGCTGAAGAAGTCTGCACGAATAGATTTAAAACTTCGGAACTATTTGTTGCCAGTTCCTCCATTGTATTTATCTGAAACAATAGAGGCATAACGTAAGTTCGATATTAAGGTAAATCTTTAGTTTTAAGGATAGAGGTAGAGGTAGGTGTGATAGATCGTTCACGTGTTCGAATAGTGTGATCAGCGTGTTAGAAAAGAATAGATACAGGATGTTAGTGTACATCTTAACAGTCTTAATTCTTGAAACCAGAGGTTCAGGTAATAACCTGAATCAGTTTTTTTAGGGTTCAAACATACGTGGTTTAATTGATCAAACTAACACCCTGTATTTATTTACAAAGTCAGGTAACCTAATGTTTAACAATGTTGCAGTTTAAAAGGCAGTAGTTTTGTGTTGGTTGGTACTCACTCTCGTCTTTAGTATAAAGTCTTATTATAATTAAATATGTAGTTCATTGCATTTGGATCACTTCTTACAATCTACGTACAAAAGATAGCAACTCAATATTTCACCTTCCTTCCTCAACAAAACGTTATGATCATTATATTGATTTATTCATCTATACTAATATTATAAAGAGGAAAGATTTGATTGTTTGTATGTTTGTTTGTTTGTTTGTTTGTTTGTTTGAATTGAATAGGCTCCGAAACTACTGGACCGAGTTAAAAAATTCTTTCACCATTAGAATCCTTAATTTTCCGTGATGAACATAGGCTATATAATATTTTCAAAAAAGTTAGAGATCCGCATGAAAAATTCAATAATTGAACCGTGGGCTGTATATTCAACCTCTTTTTCTATTATGGCGCGTCAGAATAGAAAAAGAGGTTGTATAGCGCACGGTGCTTGCTTTTTCTCTACGGCCAGTGTCAGTTTTGGAATGTCGAGTCAATGTCAAAAACCCTAATGCTGTTAAAAAAGTAAAGATCCGTATGAAAACTGTGAAACCTATCGTTTTAGTGTGTATAATTTCTGAAATTTTTGTTTAATACCCGTGCGAAGCCGGGGCGGGCCGCTAGTTCATTATATTGATCATAACGTTTGATTTAAACGATTTGATTTGACGACCTCTGTGGTGCGGTAGGCGAAGGTTCGCGACGCAGGAGGTTACTGGTTCGATTCCCACCTCGGGACAAATATTTGTACGATCTGCAAATATTTTAATATTCAGTAAAAATATTCAGAGTGTTCTGGTCGTTTTCTATATATAATAAAAAATATCTATTGTTGTAATAATATTGTATTATGTATATCAGTCGTCTAGTAACCGTAACACAAGTTCTGCTTAGCTTGGGGCTAGATGATGCTGTCTGGATTTTCCGGCATTATTTATTTTGATTAGTACTATTTAAACGGGTATTTATCGCGTTTTTTTTCTTTTTTCTCGACTTTTCAACAGGTTTGCACTCTGTCGTGGTCACGAGATGAATACGCGATAAATACCCGTTAAAATAGTACTAATCATTATGTGTTCAGATCGCGTAGGTTTAAAAATTTTCATTATTTTGTAGTGTAGGTGCATACGTGCATACCTAATGTACGACGTCACTCTATGACCTAGTTAGAGATAAGGAAAAATAGATAAATTGAATGCAATGTAAACATATCGGATTACTTACGAAGAATCTTTAAGATAAGAAAATAGATAACATTATTTGTAAAACAATAAGCATATCGAATTACGAAGATAAGGAATTAATAAATCAAAATTAGAGGTAAATTTATAGTATATAAAGCCTTGCTTTTTCTCAATAAACATTCAGTATTCAACCAACTACAGTCGTGTTAATTACCCCTTCAAAGCCTCCATTACAATTTATTTTATTTTAAACGTTATGATCATAATATTGATCATGATGATGATGATGATGATGTATTTACTGTAATTTTCTTTGTTCATTATATGACTTTTATCTCCGTACTATTTTATAATCAATTATTATTGATCATTTATTAAATATCAATTAATGTAAAATACATAGTGACTGATAATAGTAAGCTCTTTAATTATAAGTCTTTCTATAAAATTATAATAGCTACAATACGATGGAAACAAAGGATTATAAAAACAAAGGAAACGCTATACCTTTGTTAATATTTTCCAAACTTATCAACTCCGCTCGAAAATGTCAATTTTCCATTCTGCTCAAGAACAATAAGACAGGTCCTCTGGTTAAACAAGAGAGCGAAACGATTTTGGATGAACGTGCCGATGTTGAATGAGGATTTGTAAGGCACGAATGACTATTTTGCTCTTTTATGAGATATAATACGTTTCAAACAAATAGCGCAAAAATCTGTATGTCTATATCTATACCTATACTAATATTATAAAGGGGAAAGATTTGATTGTTTGTTTGTTTGAATTGAATAGGCTCCGAAACTACTGGACCGAATTGAAAAATTCCTTCACCATTAGAATCCTCTATTTTCCGTGTTGAATATAGGCTTTAATATTTTCAAAAAAGTAAGGGATCCGCATGAAAAATTCGATAATTAAACTGTGAGCTATTATTCAACCTCTTTTTCTAATAGCGCACGGTGCTTGCTTTTTCTATACGGTCAGTGTCAGAAATGAAGTGTCGAGTCAATGTCAAAAACCCCAATGCTGTTAAAAAACGTATGAAAACCATTGAATTACTATTACTAGCGTAGTAGTAGTTACACCTGAATCTGTGAAAACCGTCGTGTTAGTTTGTATAATTTCTGAAATTTTCGTTTAATACCCGTGCGAAGCCGGGGCGGACCGCTAGTATAGAATAAATTAGGTCATTAATAACTCAGTAAGAAACTTATTTTGGTCAACTCGGCCAGTAGGTTGAAAATGATTTAAACTGTCACTGTAGTAGGCATGGTAGTAGGTTACAAATGTTTTAAGTTTTGATTGCCTTGAAATAGGGTTACTTAAATATCGTGCCACGCTGGAATAAAACGAGATACCTATTGCTATTTTCCAGGTTCTATATTTAAGTAATTTAGATAGGAGATAAGAAGTTTGAACCCATGTAAATGTAGTTTTCGAGTTCATCTAAATTACTTTCTTGTAGAGTTTAGTAAAAACGGACATTTTTTTCAAGTTTGTTTTCCTTCATCTCCTCGGCTATAGACTAAGATTGTTTCACACCATTCTACCTTTTGAGTACTTGGTCGATAAGTGTTAAAACTCACGTTAAGATAAGTGACTAAACAAAAGGAATAAAATAAAGACCACATAAAAACATAATAATAACAATTTATTATTTAACTTCCAACGTCAAGGATTAACAATATAATTTTTTTTACAATAGGTAGGTACTTTTTTGTAATATTAACACTACTCTTGACTTAGTATAATATACTTGAACCGGTGTCCCATACGGCACCAGAGGTATTTGTATAACTGACACCAGTACCGGTACAACCGATATCCATACCGGTACAACGGATATCCATACCGGTAAAACCGATATCCACACCGGTACAACCGATAATTATCAACACAACCACTTATCTTTTAGGCCCTGCCAACTCGAACACCGAACACCAAGTGTCCCGAAAGCAACAGTTTCTACTTTTTTTTTTTACTATAAAAAATATCGTAGTTTGACGAATTAATTATGAATGTAAGCGGGTTAACGACGAACCTATTTTAATGGAAAAAGTTTCTATGTACTTTATACAGTCGGAAAGCGTAAACAATGGAAAGTCCCGAGATTCGATACAAATTACATAATTTTTTTTTTACGAAACTGTTTAAATAATTTTGTAAATTTAAGTTTCAGAAAATTAGTAACGGAAGTCATTGGTAGAAAACGACAAAAATCGCTGCGCCAAATGTACTGACCAGCTCTGGGTCACACTTCGCTTCGGACAAATCATTGTTTTGTAAATACAAGTTATAAGCTAATTTGGTTATTTAATTTTAGTTTTGTTTGTTAGTAAAGGTTTTACCCCTTATTGTAATAAGGTTGCATAATACAATTGTTTCTGTACTTCGCTCACTGCACGTCACTTCTTTTTAGATTATTTCGGTTACTCAAGATTTAATAACAGTTAACGAAAAGTCGTTTTACACGAACAAATAACTGTTGTCGTTAGAGTTTTTTCAATAACCATTTGGAAGTCGCGGCCGGCCAAAACAAAGGCGATCCAAACAATAAACGGCTATAGCATTTAGAAGAAATAAAGATAGTGATAAAGTTTAATTGGACGACCTCTGTGGCGCGGTGGGCGAAGGTCCGCCTGCGACGCAGGAGGTTGCGGGTTCGATTCCCGCCTCGGGACAAATATTTGTACGATCTGCAGATATTTGTTCAGGGGTTCTGGTCGTTTTCTATGATTAATAAAAAAAATATCTATCTATTTATTTTTATCAGTCGTAGTTATTTTTATCATCTAGTACCCATAACACAAGCTCTGCTTAGCTTGGGGCTAGATGATGCTGTGGATTGTCCAGCATTATTTATTTATTTATTTATAAAGTTATATATTTGCCAAATTACACATTGTGTATACATAAAAAGAAACAAATAACCGAGAAACAACATGCTGCGTAATGGGTCAGATTACGTTATGCAAAATAAGTAGGCATGTAACATTGAAACCTTACTACAATTTATATCAACAGAGGGCCATATTTCGTGAAGAACTGACAATCGCTGGGGTAAACGTGTTCTTGAGTGGAGACCACGACTTGGCAAATGTAAGATGCCCTCCACCCTGGTGGGATGATGATCTGCGAAAGACGCATCTTGCACGATCCAGCATCTGCTCATAAGGGCAGCCCATGCATCAAACATGGACTGATGATGATGTTGATGATGAATAGAAAATCATGAATACGGTGAACTTAAGTAAATTTTGTTAAGTATAACCTGTTAAATTAAACTTTGTAGTTGGTACAATAAAATAAATAATTTCATTTAATCTCTATCTCTAACTCTCTCCACCAAATTGAAAATTTCGCAACCATCTGTTTTAGATTTAATCACGGTCGCTCTCCGACTTCAGCGGCTATTATTTCTAAAAATCTATTAATTATAGCCAACTAGTAGACATCCATTTAAATCTGTTAGGTGTCTTTGAATCCAATCCATATTTAACTTGTCAGAATTGGTTAATAGATTTTCTGTAAGAGTATTAAGAACTTACTGGTAGTTTTATTTAAAACTTGATAGACGCCTAAGTATCTACAAATAAGCACATCAACCATGGATTTATGAAAAGTACGGATAGAATCCTGTCAAATCAAACTTGAATCCTATCAATGGCGGAATGACATTGAGTGTCAGTGTATAGAGAGTTGCCAACAGAAGAAAAAATTACCCATATTTTTTATAAATATTCTTCCTAATAATTGTTCACTTATTAATATGAATATGTAAATTATAATGAAACATTTTAGGTACTGCTTTAGCCACGGTAATCGTGTTTATTAGACCTACTTTTTATAATTTTCAATTTACGTCAGCGCTTTATGGTGCTAACTGCAGTGAATTTTATTGTCCCACAAGAACAGAACAGAACACTGTACTTTCCGGGATTAAATAGTAACTACCCCTATTTGCTAATCGAAGAAATTTCAACAAAATCTGTTCAGGCCTCTGAGTGTGTGTGCAGAAGTAACAAACACATCCAAAGTCTCATTCCATGTCTAATTTTAGTTTGAATAAATTACTCTTTGTGCCTATTAACTGGCTGACAACATTTTCTGCCTGCGGCTTCGCATACGTTGTTCCTATGGAAATGCCTAACCAATATATAAAAAAAAAAATATAATTATTTAAATGTACGTTTGCAGCCATATTTTATGATTGTTACTGGGAAGATCAATGAAATGTTATGTGAAAAAATATACATTATTCTCATATTCATTGTTTATTGATACATTAAATTATAAATAAAAATTTATGTATGTATACCATAATGCCCGCATGCTTTTACATGAAAAGTCTTCATGCACACTGCATGCTACACTAGATTTAGTGGGATTCAAATTATTTTAATTATGAGATTCTCTGATTATGCGAATTCAATTTAACTTCCAATTTTCGTCACCCGGAAATCTGAAAAAATATTGACTTTTAGTTATGCCCCACGGCTATCGTTAATCTCGTTATAACATCTGCGTAGCATGATCGTCACTTAAAGTATTATCCAAATGGGTTCAGCTATTTTGGAGGTTAGCTCAAATAAAAAACAAACATATTTCGAAATTCGTATTGTATAGATATTACAAACTGAAATTCAATATCCTAATTATATTTCGAATACTTAATACATATTATTTTATAGGTATAACCAGGATGATAAAGAAATGCCTATATACCTGATTCATAATTTAAAGTCAATAAAATATGAGAATTAAAACATTTTTAATATCCTCCCACACTTACTGGAAAATTTACATGTTTACATGTTGGCAGCACTGGCGAGATTTTGTGCTTGTAGTTTGATTTATATGTTGATAATAATTTTGCGTCAAATCGATAAAATAAGTTGGTGATATAAGAAATTTATCTACGAAATGTGATCCGGTGTTTTTTACTGACAAACCCATTGTGACTTTTGCAACATCTGACCACACAAGACGGCGTTTTCCGTTTATTTTGGTTTGTTTACAATAGAGTTCATCAGTTGGTGTCTATAGCCGTAATGGCGATGGCCAGCATACTATTTGATTGATTGGCATGCTTGCTTGATTGGAGTGCTTCATTTTATTTTGTTCTGATACTCCTTCCGAACTTATTTATAGTTTCATGCACATCAACATTAACATTTTATACAGCGAGGAAATGCTGCCAGCGAGCATTTTAGAGACGAATCCGACTGGTATTGATGAGTTGCGCTAGGTACTGTAGTTTGTTTACAAATGTCTGCAGTTAGCTCAATTGTTTCAATTGTTAATAATACTTATAATTTGTTTATTAATTTGTTATTTTCTTGGTTAAGAAAGGTGTTCCTTTTGACTTCTTCCACTAGTGGACAAAAAATTTAAGTGAAGAGAAATCAATAACAAATTATCATTCATATTTTAATACTTATTTATCTGTTTGAAATTTGACTTGTCTAAGTGCAACTCGCCCGCTGAGGGTTTTGCACATACCTACATACATATACTGTAATTACCAGTTACTTTACAGATTAGGGAGAAGGTACCTACTGAAAATGTTTTAGATTCTTTTCAATGTATTTCAAAAAATATGACACGATTTTCAATAACTGGTTTGAAGTTTCCGAAACCATACCCATAATCATTGATTTGATATCCTAGTAAATAAAATAGCATCCCAACAATGGAAATTTATTTTCTTACCATTTTTCTAAAAGTCAGACTTTTAAGAAAAAGTTTTTCCTGTAAAATATAGATAATCTACAAACACCTAGAACATTTCACATGGATCCCTGTGCAAACTTCGGAGATCCTCTATTACCGATGTTTTCATGGGGCATGGTCAAATTTTGAAAACAGTTTTGAAATGTACATACAGACCGATACCTTGATTGACCCATTTGATACCCCATAGGGTAAGGGAGCTTTTTAAATATTTTTGCTATATATTTCCGGGAATTATAGATCCATATCTACAAACACCTAAGTACACATGGATCTCTCTGCACTACGTGCCGCAGCATCTTCAATCTCATTCATTTTACTTGGAACTTTCAAATAAAAGTCACTCATTTTGCATACATATTTTCATCGTACTCGTCAGAATGGGGCTTATAGATTGTCACATTCTTTTATACAACTAACTACAACCTCTGGGTCTCTTCAAGACTGAAGATTGTAAAGGTATCTTCTAGACCTTCTTGATACACCGTCGACCAGATCTTCACCTTCCATCAGGTGAGATCGTCGCCAAACAAAGGTCTATCAGTTATAAAAACAAATCACATAGATGCCCCCTTAAGCGCTATCCACACATTTCCGGGAACTCGTCCCGGCCGTGTTCCGTCAGGGACGGGGAAAAAATCGGTTACGTACAAATTGTATGAACTTGTTCACACAGCTCCGTGTCAGGGGTAAGGAAATTTTATCAACTTGTTCACACAACTCGGAACACGGATAGCCCTGACCCGGAACTGACCCGGAAATGTGTGGATAGCGCTTTATTCCCTTATTGTAAAGCAGTTTTATTTCTCATTCTGATTTGTGTCAATAGAAGAAGACAGAGTGAGAAATATAGCGAGCCGCCTTGCGATTACGGTAAAATATCCCATTCAATGGATCGCCATCCGAGGAGACTGGCTACAAGCGATTTCGGTTTCCATCACATGGTACAAAACATATGCATAAAATTTCCTGGCAGGATGGAGTCAAACGAGAAGACATAGCTTTCAACGTCAAAATATCACGAATGTCAATGTTTTTTAAATTGCTACTTATCGTTAAACCTTACTCATATACTTGTTACTCACAATTGAGCTGGTTTTACTCGACTACTTTTCAATACTGCAATATATTTACTGTTTGAAACTTTGAATCAGATTTGCTGTAATTGAGAAAAAAAGGCCAGCGAGTTTTATCTGTTTTTATCACTGGCGAGTATTGGCAACCGAAATCGTTTATACTCAGTCTCCTCGGATGACCCATTCAATGGGAATGGGATATTTTACCGTAATTGCTCTGCCGCTCTCGACCCGATCCGACTTCGCACGAGAGTGTGGCTGGCCAATGCAGATACAAAAACCTTCATCATTTATTAATCTATCCATAAAAACTAGTACGTCAAGTGCGAGTGTAACTCGCGCGCCGAGGGTTTTGAACTTTTGTCGTATTGGTAGGTACAGTGCGCGTCACATATAAGTACCCCCCTATCTCAATATATGTGGGACAAAATAGTTGTTATTGTTGGGAATTTCAGACTTTGAGTTTTATGGTAGGTGGTTAGATCCTGAGCGGCGGCGTGATAAATTTTTGCATGCAAAAATTTGTGAGAAGTTACAAGGGAATTCGACGTAGTCATAAACATTATGTAGACAAGGGGGGTACTTAATTCTGACGCGCACTGTACGTATGTTGACGACCTCTTGGCGCGGTTGGCCAAGGTCCGCTTACGACGCAGGAGGTTGCGGTGTGATTCCAACCTTGGGTCTAATATTTGTACGATCTGCAGATTATATTATTTGTTCGCGTGTTCTAGTCCTTTTCTACGTATACAAAAATAAATCATCTAATGTGATACCTATACTTTATTAAGTCTAATAGCTATCGTAGTAGTACCAATAACACAAGCTTTGCTTGGCTTGTGGCTAAATGATGCTGTGTGGATTATCCAGGATACATTACCCTTCTCAAACATTTTTGGAGCACGGTAGAATTCATTAATTCAATAATCTTATTACCCAAAAAATCTTGGAGCGCAGTGGAATACATTGAGTATGGACTTTGAAATTTTGAGAACAACGGTTTTGGAGCACTGTGGAACTACCAATTACAGATACTACAGAGATAAGTGGGTTGGTAAGTAGGTGGGTACCTAAAAAAATTTTTTCACTAAGTATAAAACTTTGACGATTTTCAAAACCTGTTTTGAATTGTCCAAATACATACCTTTGATTTGATATTGCTCTCGATGAAATAGCCCCCATTGTATGAAAATTAGTTTTTCAACCATATAATAAAAAAGTATTATTTTTACAGACTTCTCTATATTTTTCCTGTAAAATATAGATAGATCTACAAACGCTTAGTACATTTAACATCGATCATTCTGCAATCTTCGGAGATAGGGGTTGGGGGGAATGGTCAATTTTTCGACCGTTTTCGAAATATTTCGCAAAGTATAAAACCAATCGAAATTCGGGAAACTGTTTTGGAATATGCAAATTGATACCTTTCATTTCATATCCCACTCGGTGGGGTAGTTTACCCTATAGAAAATGATCCCCTCCCTTTTTGAACATATTTCAAAAAGTTTTATTATTACAGACTTCTCTATATTTTTTATTCAAAATATAGATCAAAATCTACAAACACTTTGTACATTTCACATCAATCGATCTGCAATCTTCGGAGATAGGGGGGTAGGGGGGGACCTTTTTCAAAATATTTTAAAAAGTATAAAATGTTCCAAAATTTTAAAAACTATTTTGGAATCTACAAACCAATACCTTTTATTTGATACTGCTTACGATTCTAGGTCCCATTTAAAATTTCTAAATTTGTACTGAAAATCTTCATTTTGATTTTTCATTTATTTTTAATTATTTTTCTATAAATCTGTACGGGCTCACAAAATGTATTTTTATTTCAAATTTCAAGTCAATATGTAGTTTCTGAGAAATTAAGGATTCAAAACACAAAACAGACACAAAGCGATCCCATAAGGATTTTGAAACCGATGTCAAAACCCTAAAAAACCGCATCAAATCCGTTGCGTAGTTTTAAAGATCTAGCATACATAGGGATAAACATATAGAAAGCTGGAAGCGATTTTGTTTTATACTACGTTGAGTGATGAATAGGTAATTAGGTACTTTTTATTTAAATTCAAACATATAATAACGTGAGGCAGGGGGATGTCATATCCCCGAAACTGTTCACGAGCGCGTTGGAAGATATGTTTAAGACGCTGGACTGGAAAGACAAGGGCATCAACATAAACGGCGACTACATCTCACACCTGCGATTCGCTGATGACATAGTCTTAATGGCGGAGTCGCTAGAGGAGCTGAACCGGATGCTGGACAGTCTAGCTTCAGCCTCCCGATGTATCGGTCTTGGCATGAATTTGGATAAAACCAAAGTCATGATCAATGCCCACATTGATCCAAGACCGGTGATCGTACATGGCCACCTTCTCGAAATTGTTTCTGAGTACACTTACCTCGGGCAGATTTTGCAGTTGGGTAAAAACAATTTCGAGAAGGAAGCCAAGAGGAGGATCCAGCTAGGCTGGGCAGCGTTCGGAAAACTACGTCGAGTCTTCTCGTCATCCATACCGCAATGTTTGAAAACGAAAGTTTTTAATCAGTGCGTCCTACCAGTTATGACCTACGGAGCTGAGACGTGGACACTCACGGTAGGGTTGGTCCACCAGTTCAAAGTCGCTCAGCGCGCTATGGAAAGAGCTATGCTCGGAGTTTCTCTGAAGGATAGGATTCGTAACGAATTCATCCGACAGAGAACTAAAGTCATCGACATAGCTCAGAGAATTAGCCAGCTGAAGTGGCAGTGGGCCGGCCATATTTCGCGAAGAACCGATAACCGCTGGGGTAAACGTGTTCTTGAGTGGAGACCGCGACTCGGTAAACGTAGTGTAGGACGCCCTTCGGCCAGGTGGGATGACGATCTGCGAAAGACTGCTGGCAGATGCTGGATGCGTCAAGCCGAAGACAGGGCGCTATGGCGCTCATTAGGGGAGGCCTATGTCCAACAGTGGACTAACATAGGCTGATGATGATGATGATATAATAACGTATATAATATTTTAGCAGCAGAATGAACCTATCAACACGCTTAGATTCAAGCGGGATTACGAGTAGTAAACTGTTCCCAACATTTTAATAGAGATTAGTTGAAATACAAAATATACTGTCACGTATCAATGCGTATCAAATGGCCAATATTTGATTACTGAGCTTTGATTCTTGAGGGATTATGATTGGGATCATGATTTAATGACTGGAAGGTAAAATAAATAATGTTGGAAAATCTACACACATTATCATCTAGCCATACACTACGTTAACATATCTTGTGTTATGGGTACTAGATGACTGATATAGGTGCTTCATACAATATATTACATATGTATAGATATTTTGTATCATACATAGAAAAAGGCCCGAAAATAAATTTAAATCAAAAGAATCCACACAAAATTTTTCTTTAATCATTTTAGTTTTTTTTGCTAGGGTAAGTTTTGGCTTGCTAGTGCCATGAGACCCACAACTATAGGTACGCAACTTTTCGCGTTTTGCTATATTAATTTTACTCTTTTTTTCATTTATTTGTAATGGCAGACCAAAAAAATGTTTCTTCAAACAGAGACGATACTAAGGCAGTGGTTGAACGCGGAATTAGACAGATGAAGATGAAATCGGCAAGATTCACATCCTTCTCGAAACTGTTCATTTCATCAACCACGGCTCACCATTTAGTGTCAAAAAAAATCAGAAAGTCTCTGACAGTTTTTGTTTTATTCTCATAAAAATTGTTATTTAATGTGTATAAATAAATAAAATAAATAATTAAATGTGTTTTCAATTATGCAAATTATTTCTTTCTAAACCATAATTTTAGTCTCCAGGAGTTAAAGAAATTCCATTATAAAAAAACATAGTGATAAGAATTATTTATTGTAAAACTATTAGGTACCTACTCTTAATCATGAAACGACAGTCACAAGCTCACTACATAATACAGGTTACCTACTTACTTGTAGAACATCTCATAAGAAAACCAATAATCCACATCAGGCATCCATTAGTACGGCGTACCACTTTTCCTAAACCAACTTCACAAACATTCACAATTTTTATAGTAAAACTTCAAATAAGTTATGTAACAAAAAATATTAATCAATTTATTTCAAAAGTTTAACAATATAGTTTTTTTTTATGGACCATTAGCATAAAACTAAGTTTTGAAACAAGAACTTCACAGACACTACAATCATTTGGTATTCAACTACACGCGCCCTAAGGATACCTCAAAAGCTCACGTGCTTTTTGTTAAACTTACGAAACACTACGAAGTTGAGTTGACCAAGATTGCCTGACGATGTGCAGGCTAGCAACGCGGCTGCTTTATCTGAACTGTTCTATGGAGAGATTGAAAAGATCGCCGCGCATGCGTCAAGAATTTTCATGCCATCCCAAAACTTAAAGCATTACTAGCCCACGACACGCACCTTTTCCGGGATAAGAAGTAGCTATGTCCGGGATAACTACTACCTCATTTTATAAAGATCTATACCTACTGCCGTTGAGGCTCTAAAAGTTAAGGATTGAGGCTCCATTTGCATGTTAAAAGAGGCCGCACGCACCCGGCGTTTGAAACCATTTATATGGTAACTACTTGGTCTATCTGAATCGACTTGTTCATATAACAGCTGGCGTTTACCACGCTCGTGCATATTACACGCAAAGAAGAATATCATGTTACGAAAAGAGTGTTAGGTTTGAATGTGGATGGATGGAGAGGAAGACCGAAGAAGAGATGGATGGATTGTGTGAAAAGGGGCATGGGTAAAAAAGATGATAATACGGAGATGACGGCTGTTAGGGGAGAAATACATGTTGTGCGACCCCACCTAGCATGGGATAAGGACGGGAAGAAGAAGAATCACGCTGGTGAGATTTTATTTATCCTATTGATTATTATAGATAAGGTAGCCAGAGACGAGTAAACCAGTTGGTTTAAAAAAATACACATGACCGAGCACACAACTTTATAAGTAACAATCAAAGTTTATTCCATTCAGTCTCGCTTATTCTTTATTATCTACATAAGGTACGTTGTGTTATCACTAAGCTCCAACACATCCTCCTTTATATAAAACTCTTCGATCATCCCCACAACAGAAACATAACTTCCTGAGACGAGACATATGATGGCGATTATAGCAATGAAAAGGTTCTTCCATAGTATCCAGTTCATGCATCCAAGACTTCGGTCCCAGCGGTATACCGTTTCCACAATCACTGGGAACAACAGGCCCAGGGTTGAGAAGAAAATCGCTCCGACAAATCCGATCACCAGTTCCAGATTCGGAAAGGCCGCTGATATTGCAACTGTGGAAATTAAATTGGTATTAGTCAATTAAGATGGTTAATATGTCATTCACTGGATCGCAATCGGAGTATTTGCAGCGTAACGCGGCGTTTTTCTATAGGGTGCTTCTACTGCTTTTAGATTTTGCGTCAGTAATAATAATCGTGAAAGTCGTGAAAGGAGTCAGTCCCTCGATCTCAAGAAAACTAGCGATCACGGCCGGGGCGGACCGCTAGTCTATACTAATATTATAAAAAGGAAAGATTTGATTGATTGTTTGTTTATTTTAATAAAATAGGCTCCGAAAATACTGGAACGATTTGAAAAATTCTCCATTACAATCCTATTTTTTTCTGATGAACAATGGCTATAGAATATTTTCAAAATAGTTTGGGATTCGCATGAGAAATTAAATTTTTGTTAAATACCCGTGCGAAGCCGGGGCAGACCGCTAGTGTTGAATATAAGCAAAGTAGGCAACCTTCTTCTTGTTCCGTTCAAGTACTTCAGAGAGCCCTTAGTTCCAATTAACACCACACAAACACCAATTCGGTATTTTGCTGGGGAGGCTATTGTGACTATCGGAAGCTGTGATTGGAATTTGATTTAGTTTTCATACAATACTAAGTACAGTATGTATATGAAAGTTATGCGGCGAAGCTGATCATTCGATTTTTATCTGTTAGACACTACCTTCAGTATTTTAATTAGTACGTACCTAATATATAAAGCGTATATTTCTCAAAAATAACCCTAGCTTTTTCACTATGAAAATTATCGTAATTTGACGAATTCGCCTTTGTACATGTCCATTATAATTCATTTTAAAGTCCATTTTAAATTTAATTTAGATATAAGATTATGTAACTGTTTATTTATAGAAAAAAAATACGATAAAGTGTTCATTCATTCATTCATTCATTATTTTCTTAAACATTATGTACATATGTATGATTTAACTTGTGTGTGCAATATGAATAATTTTTCCCTAGTAAAATTATGAAATGGTATTCTTCGGACAATACGCTTCAAAGTTCTCGCTTAGTTCCAATGAACCCTAGCTTATATTGATTGCGATGCCGTTACTTGGAATCGAAGAGATCAAAACGAAGTTTGCATGCCAATTTCAGAGAATGCTGTTGTTAGATTGCATTGATTCGCTATAATTTTATGTATTTTTTTTGTATTTTCTACGTAGCGCTTACCGCCTACTTATACCTATTACAAAAAGGAAAGATTTGATTGTTTGATTGGATTTGCTCCGAAACTAGTAGACCGATTTGAAAAATTCTTTCACTATTATAATCCCTGATAATCATTATATTTAAAAAAAACTAGGGATCCCTATGGAAACACTCTACAAAATGTAACCCACCGTATTATGTAAGTGTGAGTAAAATGTATAATTTATGAAATTTTCTATATCTATGTATCTATTCTTCTATATCTATACTTAATATTATAAAGAGGAAAGATTAGATTGTTTGTTTGTTTGTTTGTTTGAATTGAATAAGCTCCGAAACAACTGGACCAATTTGAAAAATTATTTCACCATTAGAATCCTAAATTTTTCGTGATGAACATAGACTATACAAAATTTTCAAAAAAGTTAGGGATCCGCATAAAAAATTCAATAATTGAACCGTGCGCTGTATATTCAACCTGTTTTTCTATTATGGCGCGTCATAAAAGAAAAAGAGGTTGAATATAATAGCGCTCGGTGCTTGCTTTTTCTCTACGGCCAGTGTCATTTATGGAGTGTCGAGCAATGTCAAAAACCCCAATGCTGTTAAAAAAGTAAGGGATCCGTATGAAAACTGTGAAACCCATCATGTTAGTGTGTATAATTTCTGATTTTTTTTTTAAATACCCGTGCGAAGCCGGGGCGGACCGCTAGTTGTTAAATATGCATGTGAAGCTAGGATGGACACTTATTTTCATTAAATAGCCCAAATCACTAAGAGAAATGTGTTCACACAATGTTTTCACTTTTTCTGCAAAATTTAAACTTTTTTACTCTATAAGAACAAGACTTTGAAAAGTAAATATTATTTCATAGATAGATATATATTTTTAATTATATTTATTACAGTCTGCAGTTAGCTCAATTGTTTCAAATGTAAATACTAGTTTTAATTTAGTTATATAATTGTAATTTTCGTAACAAAGAAAATTATATATAAATATTATTATATAAATATTTTCTTAACAAAGAAAATTATAGCTGTTATATATGTACACTTATGCCATCTATGGCGCTCATTAGGGGAGGCCTATGTCCAGCAGCAGCAGTGGACTATTATAGGCTGGTGATGTTGATGATGATGATGTTGATATACACTTTATATGTATTCCCTAAAAAAACTAAGCCGTCACCATAAGGGTCCCAGAATCCCGGCATTGCTTCTGTGGACGGCGATGCTAATTCGTTGATCGAAATAACAACCAGCATTCCGATCACTTGTGGACTCTATAAGTAGCTTTGTGAGGTCTTTATGTGTCTGTCCCAGGACCCCAAGGGCCAAAGGTTTACCCCAAGAGGCTCAAATAAATACCCTCGGTTAAGGTTAGCGTATTTTCGCCGTTTGACGGACTTCCCTAATATTGCTGCGGAGCCGGCCCTCACTGTCCCGATACAGTATTATTATAGTAGACGACTTCATGCTAGACAAACTGTTTTCCTAAATAGTAGGTATTATATACATATGATGAATAATGCCATCTATGGCGTATTCATCATTATTAGGGGAGGCCTATGTCCAGCAGTGGACTGTTATAGGCTGGTGATGATGATGATGATGATATACATATATAACAGAGAGTAATAAATAGATGAGAATGACTTGTTTATGTATATTTTTGATTCGTTTTATTTTTCACAATATATGTATGTCATAATTTTTAAGTTTTTCTATATTTGTTTACGTCAATATTATTTTTAATTCCTATTTATCTATTATCATGAGTGTTTTTTGTGACGTGTCCAAGAGTCCTGTAAGGTCTAAAGGAAATAAAGCACTTTGATTTTGATTTTGATTTTTGAGTGACATTCATGAATCAGATATTGCACATTGTGCCGTTAGAAATAGATTGGTTCTTGACACGGCATAATACCATAATAATAATAACAATTGTGTGTACTATTATAATTAGGTACCTGTTTTTCAAACAATAAATAATAAAGTAGTGTAGGACGACCTCCGGCTAGGTGGGATGTTGACCTGCGAAAGACTGCAGGCAGATACTGTGGCTGAAGACAGGGCGCTTTGGTGTTCATTAGGAAAGCCTATCCAGCAGTGGACTGACATGGGCTGACGATGATGATGACGGTGAACATGATCTCATTGTAGGTGAGCCCACACACCACTTACATTACAGCAATTGTAGCGCCGCATTTGAAACGCAACCCGTTTATCGACCATAATATTGCTTATAGCACGCAGAGCTTGCAGCGGATGTACATTATATGTATACATTTTTCAGTCGCTGCGTATGGCAAGGTTAATTTTGCTTCTCGTGTTACTCACTTATATAAACCTAATTATTGTAAATTGAATAGGCTCTTTCAACCAACCTGTTACACAAACTATGGTAGTCCTTATTGCGACCTGGACTATGTTCTCGTACTTGACAAAGTTATTCTTTTTCAATGTTCTGGTGATCATTTCCATTGGTACGTAGAACTGGATGGTGAAACTTAGGAAAATGACTAGAGCCATCAGCAGTTTCGTACTTTGGGCCACACTGGAATTAAAAAAAAACATATAAGAATGTTTTAGTGATACTTAAACTCATCTAAGTATTTTGGCAGTTTAGCTCAAATTGAAATTACTTAATAGTCTTACTATTATAGAAAGTTATAAAAAAAAATACAAAGATAAATCCTTTTTTTTTCCACTACATACAAAAAAAAAAACAATTTTGAAATGACATAGCTAATTAATAATTACACTTATGCATATTTTTTTTAATAACAACAGCACCTACAAAGAAACTAATATTTACAGACTATACAAATATTTTTCACGAGGCCTACCTCTCAGGTGAAACTATGCCATAGGACAGAAGCGGAATAATAAATGCCTGTATCAAGAGATCAACAAATACTATTTGAATAATTTCTTGCATAAACTATGCGTAGGTATTATTCCATTTGGACCGATTTGACGCGGCGAGCGAAAGTCCGCCTACGACACGGGATTACGCCGAAACGACAAAATTTAAGTAATCTCTAGGAAATTAAACAATATCTAATATTATGTGTTATTATGTATATCCCAAAATTAATGTATTATTAAATTTGGAATTTCATTTATTTTCCTCCCGACTACTAGGGTACTAGATTTCCTGGTGTAGGGGTCAGTTGGGGTCAGTACGAGTGGGGGCCGTTGATTCGACTCCCACATAAATGGAAAAAAATTAAGATATTATTAAATTTTCTAGAGATTACCCTGAGTGCTTACGCACTATAATAACAAAAATCTATGTCATAGAGAATTACAAATATAAAAAATTTTGGAAAAATTGTGATACTGTTCAATTTCCTAGAGATTACCTCGAGCGCGAGGGCATACGCACCATAGTAAAGAAAATTAGAATCAGCAACGGCAATACCTCTCTTCAAACGAACTTAATTTCATTTTCTATATCTATATCTATACTCAAGGGCGTCGCCAGCCCACGGCCAAGGGGGGGACAACTTAACCTTTTTTAGGTCAGCATGGAACTTTAGCGGGGGGGGGGGGGGTGTTTCGAGCTTCGATTTTAAAACCGCCCGAGTTTTATCAAGTAAATTTTCATAGTAAAATTTATTTTTACCTTTCAGAGTCAGAGTTGGTGTGGTATGTCAGCAACAAATTCAATAAAATCTAGAAGCACAAAAAAGACAAAACTATTTTTGAGACTTTTCGGATGTTTGGTAACCGCGAACCTCTAAAATTTAAATGACTTTGCGGTGTTCATTTTGTAGTTTGGTGAAGTAAAAAGTAAAAAATAGTTTGAAATTTATAAAAAAAAAAATAACCACGAGCGGAATGAGCCAGCGCGACAATTTTTGTTACATTTACGGGTGGTCACGAGATAGTTAACTGAAAATGGTTCAGAAACGGTATTTTCGGAAGGCTGGTAAAAATCTCAGAAGACTACTACCTGCGTTAATTTGGAGTTTGCAAGTACATTTTTCTGTCCTCTAGGGCGGGGCAGCTGCCCCCCCCTGGCGACGCCCTTGGCTAATATTATAAAGAGGAAAGATTTGATTGTTTGTTTGTTTGTTTGTATGTATGTTTGTTTGTTTGTTTGAATTGAATAGGCTCCGAAACTACTAGACCGATTTGAAAAATTCCTTCACCATTAGAATCCTAAATTTTCCGTGATGAACATAGGCTATATAATATTTTCAAAAAAGTTAGGGATCCGCATGAAAAATTCAATAATTAAACCGTGCGCTGTATATTCATCCTCTTTTTCTATTATGGCTCCGCTGCTTGCTTTTCTCGACGGCCAGTATCAGTTTGAAGTGTCGAGTCAATGTCAAAGACCCCAATGCTGATAGAAAAAGTAAGGGATCCGTATAAAAACTGTGAAACCCATCGTGTTAGTGTGTATAATTTCTGAACTTTTGTTTAATACCCGTGCGAAGCCGGGGCGGATCGCTAGTAGTCTATAAACAGGGTTGTATTAAACTTCTATGTTTCCCCAATAGGTGGGCTAACGGCGGCGCTTTAGTCCGAAGGGAGTCCCAGAGATTTCAACTATTTATTAAAACAAATCACTTATATTAAAGAATATTTATCGGGTATTTATCGCGTACCCTTTGTTTCTATTTTCCCCTACGTAAATACCCGATAAATATTCTTTAATATGTCAACAAATCGTGAAAGTTTAAAAATCACTTATATTTATATTTTGACGGCTACATTTTAAGCTTATAATATTAAAAGTTTACTTAGACACTACGGTTCTCTTATTACTAAATACAACTAGTTGGGAACTTGATTTCGTGGCGCAGAGATAAGCACATACATAATGATACTGACAGAAAAGAGACAGGATGAGTTTTGATCTCCTTATCGGGATAATATCGGTGGCCTTGTGATTGTCATTCGTGTTATACCTTCTGACAAGATGATTCTTCTAAGTGATAAGTATAGACATATCTCGTAAACATATCATAAGTATAGACTTAGGTATAATTTATCTATAAAGTATATACGTACTCGAAGACCGATGTGACGGGGCGGGCGAAGTCCGCCTTCTGGTGGTTGCGGGTTATATTCCCGCCCAATGTTCGTACAATCTACTTACTGATGTGTTCCAGGTGTGCTGGATATTTTCTATGTTTAATTAAAACTATATACATATTTGCGTATTTCATTTATCAGTCATCTACCCAAAAGACAACACAAGCTTTGCTTAGCTTGAGGCTAGATGATGCAGTGTGGACTGTCCAGCATTATTTATTTATTCATTATATACACACGCACGATCATTATCAGACACTGAATGTTAGTTGTATGTTTGTAGTTACTTACGTTTGATTGTATCTGTATAATGTAGCCCGAAGAGTAAGTGTGTATAAATGTATAAATTATTTAAATGTTTGTTAAATATCCTAGAGACTTGTTTCTAAATATTAAATTCTACCAAGGGCTCTGTAAATACTTTGGACAATTGCTTTCGCTTAGGGATGAAACATTGGTTTACTTCTACCAAAAACAAGCAGGTTATTTATAACTAGCGACCCGTCCGTCCCGGTTTCACACGGGACTAATTCTAATTCTGATTAAAATTGTATTTAATTTTATATCTTATGTTATTTTTATTTTTTTGTTTTAAATTGTTGTAGAATGTCAGCCGTGTAGACACGCTCGCACTAAAGGTCCTACCAGAAAACCAGCGTTGCTCGACTCCTGTCAAGCAACATTATGCTGAGGTAGAACCTTTTTGGTTCATAAGCTATTGGTAGTACTTATTTTAAGTTTAAATTTTTTGTACCTACTTAAGTTTTTTTCTTGTGAACCAAATAAATCCCTCTGGCCACGTGGTCCTACTGCCTTCGTCCTACCGATCGGACCACATGAACATTTTTTTTCCGGTTGGTTCGATTAACTAATCGGACTATAAAAACTGACGTTTTCCTAGACCATGTAGTACCGCTAGTCGGACCACGCATTCTAGTCATGAGTAGGTAATGCGACTAATACGTCAATCTTTGGACAGATTATCTGAAATACAAATTGTTTAGAAGGGTGGCACTCCAAAATAAATCAATTGGTTGGGAGAAGGAAACCAAATTTGTTGATCATTCTCAATGTTTTGAAAAAAGATACGGACTTTTATCTGATCAAAATGAAAGAAGGCCTCCTCGAAATGATGAAAAGAAGTGATTCGACGTGAAGAATTTATCTCAAATACTAACACTATGCTCATTAATTTTACTAATTTTGATATGGAATTCGGATTCTTTTTGAAAAGATTAGCGTGGAAAGGCTCGCTTTTTCAAATGTAACGTTGCAGCACACATCTCTAGAACCTACATAATAAGAATGTAATTATTTTTAATTTGAGTTTGAATTATTTTGTGGAATTGTGTAAAATATTAATTTCCAATAAATATTTTACATGATCTATATCGTCGTATGTAACGTCTCATACTAATAGAAGAGGTACTTAGGTTCAAAGGTAAATTAATGGGACTCCGTTAAATAAAAATAATATTGTAAATTATATAGGGTACATTAAAATGCATATTAGAAAATTATTAACTTTTGAGAGGTGAGTATTTGAGCACCATTAAAAATGAGTTCATATGGTCCGACCGGTAGGACGAAGCGGAATTACAAATCCGTATAATCCGATTAATCGAACCAACCGGAAAAAAATGTTCATGTAGTCCGATCGGTAGGACGAAGGCAGTAGGACCACGTGGCCAGAGGGAAATAAATGATATTCTTTCTTTCTTTAATTAGAATTAACTCTAAGTGGGGGAACTGAGATCTGCACTGGCATCTCGCATGGGAGTGTAATTGTGCATTATCCCCCTTCCTAAACAGGCAAACCTAACCTAACCGGTTTCACACGGGTATTTCACAAATTTTCAAAAATTATTATTGCATAGGCACCTTGGGCTACATTATTGAAATTTTCATAGGAATTCCTACCTTTTCTGGAAATATTCTAAAGTCTATGTTCATCAGGGGTAATGTAGGATTCTATAGTGAAATAAAATATCAAATATGTATCTCCGGTAGTTTCAGAGCCTATTCAATTCAAACGAATAATCAAATCTTTCCTATTTATAATATTACATTTGTATAGAAGTATTGCTTTTGCGCTCACAAATTAAACTGTTTTATATTTACTGGCAAGGTTTCCAACAGTGGTTCAATGTTTCGGAACTGCCTCAGTAAGTAGTCTGAATAGGTTAATCCTGATTTGTGTTCGAAATTATTAAGTAGACCGTACTTAATTCCATTGAATTCAATTGAATAAAAGATTATTACCAACTTTATTTCCAAAGTAATTTGAAATGTATATCTATTTTTAGACATAAAATAAATGTTACAGACAAATTACAACAACAACAACATCAGCCTATCATAGTCCACTGCTGGACATAGGCCTCCTCTAATGAGCGCCATAGTTGGCATTATTTATCATTGAGGGTTATTGCCCATAATCCCCACCCTGGGCATGCGGTTTGAGGATTGCAGTTCGGTGGAGTTGTTCTGCAGAGGGCGCTGCTGCCTGAAAAGCTGCCAAAAAAGTTTGCACCGGTGCAAACTTTTTTTACTTCCACAAATGGACAAAGTATTGAAGTGATGAGAAAATTAATGAACACCTAATTTTTGTTTATTTATAGATTAAAATTTTACTCGTCTATAAACTCTATGGGCTTTTTATATTTTATATCTGAAATAAACAAATAAATAATGCTGGAGCATCTAACCCCAAACCACAGAATACGGAAATCCGAAACCGTCAACGAGTGAACCTTGCGTGGTCAACGAGCGTACCTCGTGTGCTGTTTGAACTTAATAGCTACATACCTACTTACATAGATAAATATTTATAAATTATTGAGAAAATACTCAGAACAGCCGATACTAATATTTGCAGAACGTACCTACCGTAACGCATTAGAGTTGAAATGTATGATAATTTGTTACGAAAATATTCTGCCAAAAATTACACAGAATAATAAGAAGTCGCACGTATTCTGACTGGCCGAAACAATGACATTTGATAAAAAGGGATGGGGTAAAACTGATTCTTATATCGATGTTTTAGCTCATATTACCGATTTTAAGTCAATACTGCTACTTTGTTTATAGTTATTTTCAATAATGCGATTATGTTAATTTTGTTTAACATTATACTAATAATAATTACGAATACAATAATAGGTAGGTACTTATGTAATATATTAATATTAGTTATTATAAATTTTCTTGAAAATGTCGAGAACTGACGACGCCTTACTTCGTCGGAATCCAGTTTTCTCGTCATGTAGGTTTTACCCAGTTATCTTTCAATATAATGTTGTGTTGGAAAAATAAGTGATCTTCGATAATAATGTAATCCGATGTAATCATAATTCCTCGAAAAACAATGAAAATTCTTAGAGGACCATTCTATATACAAACAAAGACAAAAAACTTCACCCGCTACGCCACATCATTCGTCTAATTTGAAGTCGGATTTTTGTATTTGTAAGCAACATAACATTTTCTATACTAATATTATAAAGAGGAAAGATTTGATTATTTGTATGTTTGATTGAATTCAATAGGCTCCGAAACTGGACTTATTTAAAAAATCCTTTCAACATTAGAATCCAAAATTTTCCGTAATGAACATAGGCTATAATTATAATATTTTCAAAAAAGTTAGAGATCCGCATGAAAACTTCAATAATTAAACCGTGCGCTATATATTCAACCTCTTTTTCCATTATGGCTCCGCTGCTTGCTTTTTCTTTACGGCCAGTGTCAGTTATGGAGTATTAAGTCAATGTCAAAAACCCCAATGCTGCTAAAAAAAAGTAAAGGATCCGTATGAAAACTGTGAAACGCGTCGTGTTAGTGTTTATAATTTCTGAAATTTTTGTTTAATACCCGTGCGAAGCCGGGATGGACCGCTAGGGTTATATAAAAGCAGACTCACACATCATCCTGCGGAAGGTTCAAAGTCACGCTGCCCTTGACAGCGTCACCATATTGCACATAGCCGAAGAAGCCGACAACTCCGTACGAACAGATGACGATCACCATTGCGACGTTCAAGACTCCAGGACAGCCGAGGAAATGCTGAGGCTTCGCCATCTCGTTCTCCACGGGCATTACCACGCCGATGCCTTCCATTGCGAAGATGACGGTACTGTTAAATGGTTTCCATTTAGTTTAAATCCTTTTTGGAACGAAGAAGAAAAACTACAAAAAAATATCTTGCGCCAATACAAAATGTCTATTCGAAAATAAAATTACTCTTTCTTTTACCTTTGATGTCTCAGTGTATCTTTAGGAATTACATAATCATGTCTGCCCTTTTGTTAAACTTTTTATCCATTTAGTCGTTTGGTTATTAAAGGTTACAGAAAGACAAGGGTGTTTCCAGAAGAAACAAAAACTTGGTACCTCAAAAACAAAGGCCATGTGGAAACACTGGCCACCATTTCCCTCTCCTTGAGGGATGGGAGATCAGTAAATACGTAGTAAAGGGTAATAATTAGCACGATGAACACCATCACGTTGGCAACTCCAGAAAATGGAACCAAGTACTGTAAATAATATTTCAAATAATTATTATTTTCGCATAGTGTAATTTTTTATTTCGGGAGCAAAAGGTTTCGGGGTGATATTTGCATGCAGTGACATTACAAATGTATTAAATATCAAAGGCCCCATTTAATTAAAACCTTCTATAACTTCAGCAAACACCGTGATCAACTACATTTCTTTTTAACAAAAACGTGCATTTATATAGGTATGGGCGTTATCATAACATAACTTTTAGATACATTTTATAATGCCGGTGTCAGATGACGGATAGATCACGGGCCACTTATTTAAAGCTTTCGGGAAACCATTTTGCCACTGTAAATGGTATCTATCTGGCGAGTTCGTTTTTTTATCATTATTTGATTTTGTAGATTATCTACGGTCTGAAATAATACGAAACCCGCTAATTTTATTGTTTTTTTTCGGAAATATACATTATTTTCTGCAAGTGAATAAAAAATTTACAACGTGATTTTTAAACGTGATTTACTTAAATTTTGCACTTGATTGTCATTTTGTAATGCATGTTGATATAACGCCTAACTAATCTATTTTATGAAACTTGTTTTAAAAATGAAATGCATTGCATAGTTTTTTTGTAATAATTGTAAAAGTGCAAACCATAACGCGCTATTTGCGACTCCCGCTCAGCAGCGCTTTAGACCCTGTTTGTTGCCGGGGGGCATCGCCTGAGGGGTAGATCAAAGAGTTAAGCTCATTTTATGCGGTAGCGGATTCTTGTGCGCAGAATGGTAATCGCGGTCTTTGTTGTATAAGGTACTTGACATACCGTTTCATGCAAACATTATTATTTAATAATGTTGGAACCTTCACAATATTTTTATGCTTCAGTTACGTAACTTGAGCAAGCAAAAAGTAAGTAAAAGTAGCTTGTAAGTCGTACGTCTGCTAAAAAAACGTCTACGCCATTTCTATGAGTGTCTACGACGACGTCTCTAAGTCAGCCTACGAAACATCTACGACATCTTAACTAGCGTCTACGAAACGTCTATGCTGTATGAAATTAAGTTCTTTTTGCTTCTTTTACGCTTTTTCTGTATTATGAGTAGAGATCGGATATTCTAATGCATATTTACCTAAAGTTGAGGGGTTGGCTATTATGGAAAGCACTTTTTATCTTTCAATAAAGGTATCCGTACGAAAACTTCAATAATGTTACTCAACGTGTTAGTGTTTATCAAATAAATAAATAATTCTGGACAATCCACACAGCATCATCTAGCCCCAAGCCCCCCCCCCCCATACATACATAATACATAATACGTTATAATTAAAATTTATAGATATTTTTTATTATATGTAGAGGTATATAGAAAACGACCAGAACACGTGAAAGCACTTTTTATCAAAAAATCCCGAGTCTCGAGAAATTCAAATTTTTCTTTGTCTATAAATCCCGGGATCCCAGGAAATTCAAATTAAAGTGATGCGAATGACAATTGCACTGTTACAATTACAACGTAATGCTTGCTGTAATTTGTAATTTGTTTTTTGTAATTTGTGACAAATGTGAAATCATGCTTATTTAACCTTAGGAAATCGTAGATAAACGACCAAAAAGGCTAAATTAATACCATGCCGAAAATCCAAAAATAAGTAAATTATTTTTGGCAAGGTTCAATCAAAACACCGCTTACCAAACCGCGCTTGAGTTTGTATGGCCGACGGCCAGAAGCGGCAACTTTTGTAAAAACTTGTGTTTACTTTATTTATTCAAAAACGTGCTGTTTTATTTTCTTTTAAATCCAAAAACTTTTAATATAAATAGTAAATTTGCACAAAAAAATGTTTTTAATGTAAGTACCTAATTTTAGCCAAATACCTATTACCGTTTTTTTTCAGTTTCGAGTTTTTAAGTGCATCGCATTAATGAGGAATTTAGGAAAATACTTTTATTTTCTTCATATAAAAGATTTTTCACAATTGACCCCCGGGGCCCAGAATCACCCCCTTTTGGCTAAGTACAAGTAACGTGGCACCCTGTATATATCCGATTATTATTTATGCAATCCCGGGATTTTATTTTTAATTAAAGTATCCTAAGAAGCCGCTTCCATACTTTGTTAGCCAAATATTAACTTTAGGTAAATATGCATTAGAATATCCGATCTCTAATTATGAGATATTCTTTTACCTTGAGGTTCCGAATTTGACAGACTAGCACAAGAGGTACTAATGTCAAAGCGCAGTATGTTTGGATGCTTAGCTGTGTATCTTCCATGTAGTAATCAGCCACCTGAAAGAAATGTCCAATACAATTGTGTGCTCTGATCGACTTCTATGTATAATCCAAAATAATCTATCTACATCTAATGTTGTTTTAAGAATAACAGTCATCCATACCCATAACACAAGCTCTGCTTAGCTTTGAGCTACATAGATGATGGTGTATGGATTGTCCAGCATCATATAAATTTAAATAAAACTTATATAAGAGTACCTATGCTGAGTAAGTTATGAATGGCTTTTTTCGGCCCACGGCTTTGCATGCATTGTTTCCATAGAAACTATTAAACGTTTTTTGTTTCTATTCTATGGGAACAAATTTACGGGATAAGAAGTAGACCATATTATTGCCAGTTACGTGTATGCAAAATTTCATCCCCATCAATTCCGTACTATTGGCGTGTAGTGGTTGTATAAAAGAGGACCTTGTTAAGAAATGTAAAAATTAAATAAAAGGTAGATGACAGCTGGTAGAGGTGAGTAGAAGAAAAATAGAGATTATACTGAAAAATACATAGCGCGAGATAATGACAGGAAGTACAAGAAGATAGTGTGACGAGGAAAGTAGACTTAATCGCTTTTCTATATCTATATCTATCTATACTAATATTAAAAAGAGGAATGATTTGATTGATTGTTTGTTTGAATTGAATAGGCTCCGAAACTACTGGACCGATTTGAAAAATTCTTTAACCATTAGAATCCTTAATTTTCCGTGGTGAACATAAGCCTCCGGTCCGCCGGGGGCCCGTGTTGCTCTGTGACATAAGCTATATAATATTTAAAAAAAGTTCCGATGAAACATTCAATAATTAAACCGCTATATATTCAACCTCTTTTTCTATTATGGCTCCGCTACTTGCTTTTTCTCTACTACGGCCAGTGTCATTTATGGAATGTCGAGTCAATGTCAAAAACCCCAATGCTGCTAAAAAAGTAAGGGATCCGTATGAAAACTGTGAAATCCATCGTGTTAGTGTGTATAATTTCAGAAATGTTTGTTGAATACTAGTGTCATAATAAAATAAATTTTACCTCTTTTACTGAAGATCCAATGAAGATGATGTACACACATAAAACACTTATGTAGGTAAGTGCTAGCGAGTAATCAACGAAGGTTCTGAAAAAAAAAAAATAATCTGTATACATTTCAACATAATTTTTTACTTTTTATTTGTTTTCTGTTATACAGGGGTAGTTCAAAAGGAAAAAAAGTTGTATCAGGGGTCCATCTCGTAAAAGTAAGTTTCTTTTAAATTTCTTCAAGCAAGTCTGGAAGGCCAAATGAATTTTATTAATGATTCCTACTACAACTGTTTGTCCTGGAGTCAATAGTACTCGTTATGAACCCTAATTTTTCCTAATGATTTGTCAAAAGTATAAAAAAAATAATTTGATGTGCCATGATAAAATAATATAAAAATAACGCGATTGTAAAGTCCATTTCCTAATTTCCTAATAATGGCAGTTGTTATATCCATTCACCTAACACCTTAACATTTTGCACTATATATCTGAGTGTATTCTACAGCACAGACACCATAATATTTATAAAAAGTCGAACTTGATGAAATCATTACCGTACAAAGTAACCTTAAAATTTTATAGCTACAATGTGGAGGTCTTAAATTATTAATAATATGTTCGCTGAACGTAGATTCGGCACATAAATAATATACACACACGGCCTTAGCCAAGTGTGTATGAGTAGAGTTCATTTGATCTTGGGCACTAGAGGTTAAATGATTTTTGGCTGTAAAATTCTCTGTTCGCAAGAACTATCAGACAATCCGATAATATGTATCTCAATTCCGATAGTTTCATCCAATGACGCTTGTGATGTAACTAGCTGTTTTTATCAGTCCTTAGGTCCATAGTAATTTGGCAAACAAAGTGGTGTGCTTAATCTTAGGGCATAAAAAACTGAATTAATCACGGACAATTTTTCAGATGTAGCAATAATAGTCACTATCAACTGTCAAATCTTGAAGCCCCTAGTGGGATCTTTGAGTAAATCTAATGTGCCATTTCCCGCAATTTAACTTCCGTAGATGAAAGCACGATTGGGATGAAGGAAACCTTCACTCGTCATTCTAGTGATTTCGCTTTGTGTTTCAACATAATTATTTAAAAAGTTTTACTAACTATTGTTTATTTGCGATAGGACGGTGGTGATTTATTTATTTAGGACAACAAACAAAAAATCACATTACATTCGAAATAACAGAATAAAGTGGTCGTATGTCTTTAGTCTAGTGTTTTTCTAATTAAAGGGTGCCACAACATAAGCAAATTTACTCAGCAAAGATACAAAATCGATGTCTAACTGTAGGTCTGCGGGCTAAGCCCGCAGGCCTAGGCCGGGTTTCTTCTCTAAACCTTCTTCTAAAAACCCCGTGCTAGCCACGCTGATTTGTACATTTTATCAGGAAGTATTGAGTCAGGTATATTGTTATGAGTATATCAGAGTTTATGGAGGACTTTTCCAGCACGGGAACAGGAATAAAAATTTGGCTCTGACGATTGTTTGATAAAATTTTATAATTATTATTATTAACGTCAACTTCTAATACGATATAACATACTCCCCCGACCATGCCTCGTTATTTCCGAGATACAAGTATCTTTCATGTTTTATCAAAGTCCGTCTAGAGCTCCACTCAGTAATTTTGGCGTAATATAGAAATACGGATGTACGAAAGAGGGTTGTTCAGTTTCGAACATCCGTATTTCGTGATATTATGTAAAAATTAAACATGATTTTAAGAAAATAACGTTTATAAAATATCTCACAAAATTGGCACAGATTATTATTCCCTACAAGGGCATCTTTTTGTATACTTAATATAGTTCGTATAACGAATTAGTACCATTAAATAACCGGTCGGAACCATGTAAAAAGCTTGTGCGAATTATAAGATAAACGGTGTGTAGATGTTAGATAAATCGGAAACACTTACTCGACAAAGTTGCTCCATTTACGAAGTTTCTTCGGTCCGTAGGCAAAGGCCGAACCGCATGTTTCGGCGAAACTCATCGACGGCTTCTTTGCATCGACACAAATTTCTTGTGAGGTTTTTACCTGAAGTAGATTATCATAAAATATTATAAACTTACATAGAGTTAAGAGGTGACTGAATGTATAATTGCCGTGTGGTGCCGGCATAGAATTGCACCACCCCAACTCCTCCCGTGGGTGTCGTAAGAGGCGACTAAGGGAAAACACACCGAGGGCGGGCAGCAGCGCCCTCTGTAGAACAATTCCACCGAACTGCGATCCCCAACCCGCATGCCCAGCGTGGGGATTATGGGCAATAACCCCCAAATAATGAATAATGCCACATATGGTGCTCATTAGGGGAGGCCTTTGTCCAACAGTGGACTATATAGGCTGATGTTGTTGTTGTTGAATGTATTGAAGCGCTACATTTCGTAAGTAAATTTTGCAAGCAAACGTTCGATAAATAAACAAATCTTTTTAAGATAAACTGGAAATTTACAACTAAGAAAACTCATGCTTGTTATAGCAAAAAAAATAACTAATTTATTTATGTAGGTTACTGTATGCTTATGAAAATAAACATTTAATCTTTTACCTGCACTTAAATGTCTGAATAAGTAGGTAATTTTAGATAAACAAAAAAATAAAAACACAAAAAAAAGCAAAAAATGCTTATTTTGTAGCATTCTAATTATTCTGTATTCAATTAATATTATCATAGAGACAAGCAATGGAATTAGCCTCTATTTTATGTTTGTAGAGAAACGTAGTAACCAATCTGTAAATTTGTAACGTTACTCACTAGTATAGTGATAGTGTGCGTACAGACAAATCCAGCCAGAATAGTTCCTATAAAGCCAGCTATTATTCCGGAGTTCTTGAACGCGGCCGGCATAGCAAGAATGCCAGAACCTAGACATGCTTTCAGAAGATGAAGAATTGATCCGATTGTGCTGCAAACAAGAAAAGATTTTGTAATACTTACTAGCTCAACCTGCGTAGAAATTACAGTTTTATGGGGTTTTTTATTGCACGGAATCCTGATATATTATTATAGTGCTATAAAAATTGGTCTAGATACGGAGAATACTCAAAATAAACAGACAGACTGACAGTCAGAATACATGTACAGATCTTATAGAATAAATAAGACGTCACGATTACGTTTGGATGCTATCGTCCGTACTCGGTGCTATTGTCTAACCCGTATAACCGAACTCAGGGCTCTGATTTTAGAGGGCTAGTCAAGGGATGGGGTGTGCACTGTCTTCCCGGCTTGTTTTTTACACAAGTGGTGGGGCAAATAGCACCTCGTTTGTGGCTTAGGTCACCTTATACACAGTTTTCACCATACGTTATTGATAAAAAGGAAAAGATGAAGAAGCTATCATCACCTCTAGAACCAGAGCCGTGAGCTCGTTACAAGTAAATAATTAATTTGAATCATTTTGTGGATAACAGACATCTACGAGTCAAAGTAAATGTCCATTGATGCAGAGAATAGCACTGTCTAAATAAATGAGATTTATAGTTGACCATTAAACGTTGACCTTTGTGCCCAAACCCTTCTCAGCACTCAACCGAACCGTAAATATTATGAAGCAGCTAAGCCAGTACTTTTATCAAAATTAATATTTTGGCACTAGGGCTCAATCTCTATAACGCGTCTGCAGCGCACCCGTTATTTTTTATTTTATGACGCTTCAGTTCAGAAGGCGAATGTGGCATGAAATTGATAAGATTGTTTAAGCGGCTCAGAAGATAGCTGTAATGTAAAGAATAAACCAAAATTCTCATTAAAAAGTCTCGATGAAAGGGTCGCTTTCACAAAGGGTTTACTTAGAAAATGTTTATTGATAGAGTTCAATGTGTTAGATGATTCATCGAACTCTATAAAGAGTCTCACAGAAAATTATTCAGGTATGTACTTACGAGTAGGCAATAAGTCATGCCGTTGAGAAATACTCATTGATAACTTTCTTATCAGACATATTGTTGAGACATTTTAATATCTAAGATTATTGATGTGTTTTTGAATGGTTAGTAACTAAGTAGCCTCCTGTTTTTGCGCTTTTTATTTAATATCAAAACACTGATGTTCATTTTATTTTACGAAATGTTCCCACTAAAACAACAAGAAACAAAATCATCTTAACATTTATTAAATTAAGTCTGGTGTGTCTCACTGCTGGGCAACCACACCTGACCCCTCTACGCATCTCGACCCTAGGCCAGATGGACCCATCACATCAATAATAAATATTCCATTTATTACCGATGCGCCTGAATAACATGTTTACCTGGATAGGAGGTCACTTGATAAAGAAAAGAGAATAATAAATCGAGAAAATCGTGTCGCCATCGCAACGCCAAGTCCTTCGTTGCAAGTTAATTGTCCCGAGAATTAGAAGTGTTTTTGCCGTCAAGCTTTATTCTTAAAACTTAGCTCAGACAATATTTGTAATTATCTTTAATTACAATATAAGATATTGTTTACTCTGTTGTAATAATAAACGCTATGTTATTTTTAATCAATTGTTTATTTATTTTGTATTATGTTATTTGCGTTTAGTTTAAACAGAGAGAACAAGAACCACTTACGAATTTGGATGCGTAACGGTGCGGTGCTCGAAGGGGTTGTATTCTCTGTCATCGCTCTTTGATGTTATGCTCTCTGCTGACTGAAATCCAGGGTTGCCTGCTAATTCCGCACTGAAAAGGAGGACCATTTGATTTAACTAGGCAATGCAAACTGTTTCAAACACGGAATTCCAAACGACCGTACCAAATGAAAAGTCATGTGTCTTTATTTCACTAGAGGGATATTGCTGCTTTTTTGACTATTGTAAGGTTTGACTAAAGAACATTTCCATCCACAGGTGAGGGAAATGGCAGAGAATACGCATAGATTTACGTCAATAAACTTTCATAAGGGAAGGCCAAGTCCCGACTGAGTCGTAAATTTGCGGCATACAAATCTTGAAACAGGTCACCGGTAGACTGTAACGCAATATTTCAATAATAAATTTGTTATTCTTATTAAATTCTCTCTATAAATTTGTTCGTAAATTCTTGTTCGATTACTTGTAGAAACATAGCAAATGGATCACACATCTTACGCACTGCAAAATCTCTATTAGGTATAGGTGGCAATGTTTTCCAATAATTTATTGTTCTGCTAAGCAATAAATAACGAAATCGCCGTAGCCGTAGCCGCAGGTTCATACATACAAACAACTTCATTGAACCATGACCTAGTACTTATTAAGACCTCATTTTAGAGTTCGCTGAATGTAAAAATAAAACGATATGACTGAAGCGATAGTTTTCCGAGCGTGGTTTTATTTGCAAATCTTTTCTTTTGTGTCAAGCAAATAAATGCATTGCGCTATCAACTTACCAGTGGTTTGATACTACATAATTGTTGGTAATGTGACGCGTCAGTTGCTTTCGACGGAAAATCAGCGTTGTGATTCCTTTGGCCTACGGCTAGGTTTCAAGGGAAGTTTCTCATCATTTCTCATCATCACCAATCAGCCTATAACAGTCTTGATTGTAGATGTCGAAACGTGTTAAGCGCAATGGAGCGAATGGTGAACTAATTCCAGTAAATACTCGAATTTGCTTACACTAATTCCTCCCTCTGTTATATTATAGACATTATTTACCTGCACATTTGATTTAAAGTGTGTATGTTAGTACTTTTGGGAACTGGAGAGAACCTATCGTATCGTATTCATATTCATATCGCATACATTAGGTCTTGCTTGCATTAGAATTTTAGTACCTAATGTAAATTTGGCGTTTAGTTTGGTTTTACAATTCACTTAGGAAGCGGGGCTGAAGCTATAATCAGGAAATTGAATTAGATATACATTGAAATAGTTTTGCTAGCACATGGATTCCTGGAATAACATGGTTGAAAACATTCATTTACTTTAAAGGTAACTTTCACGGAATCTCGTGTTTTGTGCCAAACTCACGCTTTGCTTATTTTTCAGCAGGGTTTCGGTTGAATGAGCGAATCTCATTGATTCTGATACCCACTAATTCCAAGGGCAGAGATGAAAAGTCGAAGGTTGTTCACAATTAAGTTGGTAATTTATCACTCCAACGACATTATAAAACTCGATTAATCCTCGGATTCATAATAACTTAGTGTATAACTTATTATTAATCCATCGTTATAATCGACAGAGTAATTAATTTTGAGCAAATTTACTTTGAGATATTATAGTAAAGAAATGTTGTCCCATTTATAAACATAATGAGAAAGAGTGTATGATACACTCTCTCATAAAACCTTTTTATAAAATATTACATTTACTTTTATACTTACGTTGATTTGAAATTTTCAATCTCAAATTGTGCTGTCTCTTCCTTGCCCATTGTACTAAACCTGTAATAAAACAAATATAAGCTGTTTATAAGTTTTGTTTCTTTGTAGTAGGTATATAAAATAAGATGTAGCCATCGATGTTCCACGAAAGAGAAAGGTTGCTTTTGGTGCGCAAACAGAGGCTTATACCGTTCCAAATCCTATTCAAAATTATTAGAGTTCGCGATGTAGTTTAACTGGTCAATGCTATACTGTCCAGTGTTCATGTCTTGCTATGGAGTCTACACACCAACGGGTCGCTGACACGTCGACGACAACACTGTGTTGCTTACAATATTCAAATCATGCACCGAAATGCTGCACAAACCGCCGGGCGTTGTTACCGTCTTTGGTGTGTCGCATAGTTGGATACAATTTTAATATCGGTTATTTTTACGCATCTTGGCCCGTTTTGGTAATTACAACTCTTTTATACACCCAGTACTCACTCATTGTCTTAATTGAACCAAAATCAAAAATCAAAATCAAAGTGCTTTATTTTCTTTAGACCTTACAGGACTCTTGGACACGTCACAAAATACAAGTTAAATAAGAAATAAAATGGGAAATAAAGTGATCACTTTGATTAATTGTTCACTTCAATCTTTTTAAGGGAACTTTGGCCAAGGCAAGGCATTGCTTAATCCCCTATAGGTTAATACTTTAAATCAGGTAATTAGCATCTATCCGTAAACAGTAAGTACAGTGGCGGAAATTGCATCAACTGCAAATAATCGCTGGGAAAAGTGTTAGAAAATCGATTATTGATGTCACAACAGCAATATTAAATCAAACTCTTGATGCTATCAAAGATCATGAAATGTTTAGGCTTACTATAACACCAATGTTTCATTCCTTATCGAGGGACTTTCGTTCTCCCAACAAAGAATAGGTTCGTAGTTAACCCATTATAATTATACATTTATAATGAATGCATATGTATTTCGGTTTAGTATATGATGCATATACTTTTTATAGTTAATTTATAATTTTTAATATAATTTATACTCGGGACAAATATTTGTACGATCTGCAGATATTTGTTCAGGGTGTTCTGTGGCTCTATTGTCGTTTTCTATGTATATTAAAAAATATCTATTAAGGTAACAATATTGTATTACGTATATTAGTCATCTAGTACCCATAACACAAGCTCTGCTTAGCTTGGAGCTAGATGGTGCTGTGCGGATTGTCCGGTATTTTTTTTTACTTATAGTGGTTTACTAATGTACCTTTCTTCAGTTTAAGGCTCAATACTGATCACGAATGTTGTGTAGCAGTAAGAAATACCTGCATTATGAAATAATGAATAAATGTTTAGGAAATCGAGAAACTCCGTTTATTTATATGCCAAGGCCTACATAGAATGTCAAAGCCGTGAAAGCGTAGGAAAAAATTAGTCTGTAAATCTTCATCTCACGCTCAACATCAACAACATCACCAGCCTATAATAGTCCACTGCTGGACATAGGCCTCCCCTAATGAGTGCCATAGATGGCATCATTATTTGGCCGCCCCCCGCTGTGTTTCCCTTAGTCGCCTCTTACGACACCCACGGGAAGAGTTGGGGTGGTGAAATTCTATGCCGGCACCACACGGCAACTCACGCTCGCTTATTATTATTTTTTAGACCTCGACGCTGCTTCTTGTGAAGTCAAGTGTCAAGAAATGTTCTTGGTTTTGGGAATATTTGTCTGGTTTGAAAGGGGTTTGAATAAAGTGAGTTGCTTCACAGCTTATTATGCGGAAAAATAATAGCGTAGCGCGAGACGCCATAAACAAGTTAAAGAAATATACTGAAGTTTCTTGGGAAAATGGTACAGTTACAGGAGATATATGTAATGACGCGGGACGGTAGACCACACCATGGTCTGGTTGGCGGAGATAAGGGAAATATGTTTATTTGCCCACAGTTTCGAACAGCTCCCCTTTTGCGTTCTAACTCTCAATCCCTGATTTAGGCTTTGAATAATGCTATTTTTAGAGTCACGTTAAAAGGCTTACTTAGGTTTCCACGTGTTCAAAATCATAATAGGATTTTTCAGTGCGTACTACAGTTTGTACTGAATCAGTAAAGTATACAAAACCTAGAACCGCTTTATAAAGTTTATAACTTGAATTGTTATAAAAAAAATTGCTTGATATTTTTTTAGTGAAGGTACAATAAAGTGTCGCTAATGTAAAAGTATGGTTCTTTGCGTAAAAGTAATAAGTAGATTTTATTATCAACACAATAGGTTCAAGCTTTTCATCATCATCATCATCATCACCAGCCTATAATAGTCCACTGCTGGACATAGGCCTCCCCTAATGAGCGCCATAGATGGCATCATTATTTGGGGGTTATTGCCCATAATCCCCACGCTGGGCATGCGGGTTGGGGATCGCAGTTCGGTGGAGTTGTTCTGCAGAAGGCGCTGCTGCCCGCCCCCCGGTGTGTTTCCCTTAGTCGCCTCTTACGACACCCACGGGAAGAGTTGGGGTGGTGAAATTCTATGCCGGCACCACACGGCCTATTCTATGCCGGCACCACACGGCCTAGATTTTATGTCTCCATTATTTATTTATTCGTTAATGGTTTTGTTATACTTAAGGCTTCAGAGTTAAAGGTTACAAATTCTGAAAAAACATATGGTGTGGTTTCCTTCGAAGTAATTGGACGACTAGCTTCGTTGTTAAAACGTCGTTAAGTATGTAGGTAATCGTTCAATTACCGTCTTTAAATACACCTTAAAAGTGTATAAGTGACCTAATTATTCCTCAAAGTTTTTTGCAACAAATGGGTCTGATTATATTCCTATATTATATCCTACGGCCGTGTGGTGCCGGCATAGAATTTCACCACCCCAACTCTTCCCGTGGGTGTCGTAAGAGGCGACTAAGGGAGACACACCGGGGGGCGGGCAGCAGCGCCCTCTGCAGAACAACTACACCGAACTGCGATCCCCAACCCGCATGCCCAGCGTGGGGATTATGGGCAATAACCCCCAGATGATGAGTAATGCATTCTATGGCGCTCATTAGGGGAGGCCTATGTCCAGCAGTGGACTATCATAGGCTGTTGATGATGATGATTGATGATATTCCTATATTGGACGACAATAGATTCTACCATCGACATAGCTCAGAGAAAAGCAGATACTCAAGTTTTATTAGAAATAGACAAATGCCTGAGCAAAGCGAAAAAACCAACCAGGGATCCCAATTACACATAAAAGAAACCGTTCAGACCCTTCACTCAAAGGGACTGAATTTAGTCACAAACATACCCTCGTTTAAAAGCAAAAAACATAAACTATACAATGCTCGCAACAAAATTCAAGGACTAAAAATAACAAATTTTCTTAATCACTATTTATCTGTATACGTTTTAAATTTGTGATCTAAAAAAATATGATTTTGCATGACTGGTTTTACTTACCAATTTTAATGAATCAAAAATGTGTAATTGTACCTATCGGTTTATGTTTTAAATATTTGGTCTAAAAATCTGATTTTGACTTGAATTACCCGCTATACCTAGATAACGTAGAAATGCTAAACTTTATATTTTCCTATCAAACTTGAATGTAACCACTGTTGTGTTATATTTTATAATCTGTGTATTAGACAACGTTATTTCATTATAGCCTTTTTCATTATAGATATGTGTTATTATAAGATAACTAATAACGTAAACAAATATTTGACTGAATATAATGTGAACACGACTGATTTTATTAATAAAAATATTTATAATAAGTATATTACCTTTTTTTTTTTTGTTTGGTGACCCTTTAATGTTTGGAAACTTACGCGATCTGAACACAATGAGAAAGGAAGAAGTAGAAGAAAGGAAGAAGAGGAAACGCGATAAATACCCGTTAATTACTAATCATTGGTGACCCTTCTACTTCGTTGTTTCACTGTGACATTTATGTGAATTTAAACAAAAGAAATTTGTAATAAGTACGTTTGGGTAGAGAGGGGCACTCAAATTTTTGGTTTTAGGCCGAACGGAGCACCTATTGGGTAGAAAATTTGTGGGTTGAACGGTGCAGCACTCAATTAGCAAACTGAAGTAGCAGTGGGTCGGCCATATTTCGCGAAGAAACGACAACCGCTGGGGTATACGTGTTCTTGAGTGGAGACCGCAACTCTCGGTACTCGACTCGGTAAACATAGTGTAGGACGCCCTCCGGCCTTGTGGGATGACGATTTACGAAAAACTGCTGGCAGATGCGGGCTGATGATGATGATAGATTCTAGAGTCCAGGTCGTTGAACCTTAATCACATAGGATTATTAGAAAACTTTTTCCAGTTTCACATAGCTAAAATCTATATTAATACTAATATTATAAAGAGGAAAGAGTTGATTGTTTGTTGGAATTGAATAGGCTCCGAAACTACGGGATCAGTTTTACAAAATTCTTTCATATTTCACCTGAAATCCTATATTATCGTGTGTATATTACCTGATGAACATAGGCTATAGAATATTTTCGAAAAGAAAGGGATCGGCATGAAAACTTCAGTAATGTAAACGTAGGGTTAAAATTTTATAATTTTTGTTGAATTATCGTGCGAAACCGGGACTGACCGCTAGTATTTATTTAATAAAAATAAATCTTCGCTTACCAATTATTACAGTCGATATCCTTTAGATGATTTGTCACAAGTGTAGGTAGGTACGTAAGGATTTAGATAAGTTTATACATTTCAATGATATTGTGATACTCAATACTGATTCTGTGACACTCAGAATCAAACTGATCTGAGTTTTTCCAGCATTAACTCTGACAGTATTGTGACGAAATGGCCTTTGCCGTAAACTGAGCTCTATCATCAGCCCTTCAAGATCTGTTATCGGATACTGGCGATAATAACCAAGGTTGTATGGAACTATTAGATACAGTGATTCATATTATAATGACACTTGCGATGAAAAATCTGGCAAGCTTTTATTTAGGAATCTTTAAATAATGGGCAATTGTATTAAAAATATTGGTTGTCTTCTTAGGTTATGCACCTCGTACTAATTAGCATAATGAAGCAAAAATGCTCTTGTTTTTATTTTGAAGATCTACCTACTGCTAATATGTATAATTAAGCTACACATTGTGTGTTGATAATAAGTTTTGAAAAATATAACATATTATGGGGGCTAACTATAACTATCTATATCTATACTTATAATAAAACTGTAACAGGTCCAATTCTGTACATTGAAGATATTTTGAAAATTTTTATTGGAGAGCAGTCTATTATCGATACTGAAGCCAAAACTGTATTTTTTTTCAATCATGTCTGTCTGTCTGTCTGTCTGTCTGTCTGTCTGTCTGTCTGTCTGTTTCTTAAACGCGCATCACGCCGAAACTGCTTCGAATGAATGAAACGAATGAAACTTGGTGCGATTTGAGTTCTTACTACGAGGAAGGACAAAGGATACTTTTTATCCTGGAATTCAGTAAGGTTCCCCTGGGAGAGGGGATGAAAGCAAAATTCTTTAACCTCGCATTACGCCGAAACTGCTGGATGCATTCGAAAGAAAATTTGGCGTGATTTGAAGTCATACTACGAGGAAGAACATAGGATACATTTTATCCTGAAATTCAGTAAGGTTCCCCTGGGAGAGGGAATTAAAGCAAAATTCCTTAATCTTACCATCATGCCGAAACTACTGAATGCATTCGATTGAAACTTGCCACAATCGTCGAACTTTGCGCAGATTCCCAATCATGTCAATCCGCACTTTGCACTCATTGGCATCACTTATTTGCGAACATTTTGTAGTTATTTGGCGTAAATTCCATAATAATTAGCGCGGCGGGATTGGATTTGTAATTAAGCATCAGGTATTGGTTTGTGCATGAGTCCATACTATGGGGAAGGACATTTAATATATTTTATCCCGGAACTCAGTAAGGTTCCCGTGGGAGAGGAATGAAAGTAAAGTTCCTTGACCGCGCATCACACCGAAACCGCTGAACGTATTCGAATGAAACTTGACACGATTTGAGTTCATACTACGAGTAAGGACATAGGATACATTTAATCAAACATATTATTGTATTTTATGTTTTATTTAGGTTTTATTTTTACCGAGGGTCCGGCTAGACTAAAGCCTGATGTTCACTCTTGCGCTTCGACTAAGGAGTCTAAAGAGTTAATAGACAAGATTTTTTTCTCGATGGCGTGACATTTTGCCTTTTTCTCCACGACAACGAGTCAAAGTGACAATCTATTTTCTGTTTTGTGATCAATGAAGATAATAAAGACTGGCAGAAATCCTTCCGTTGTTTAATTATAAATTGTATAATATCCTCCCAAGAACGTTACGGAAGGTCATAATGGTTGAATATGTGTTGTACATACATAATATCCTATAGGTAAGTACCATTCTATGATGTATTTATTTGCTTTAAATTTGCACCCTACTTCGCCTGAATAGGTATCTTATAAGTAGAACCTATTACTACCTATTAATTTTTTAGACGAAGTAAAATGTAAAAAGTATGGTCCATGCAATCTTCATAATCATGTTCAAATGTCAAGTAAAATCCTCAAATCAAAGAAACTACAGATAGTTCGTCCGATGCTATTTTCACTGAGAGATATATGCAAGGTGTACTAACAATTTTAAGCATAAGTCGTCGAACGTTTAGCATGTAACTCCTTACTTTTCTCACTTAACTCTCACGGTTCCACGCTTCTTCTTAGTAGATCTGAAAAAACTCTGCTTTATATTATGATGGTTTAAAATTAGACACTTGACGCGAGTCCCTGGTCATTTGTAGTTTCTTTCACCCATGGAAACCTCATTCTGTCCTGTCTCCATTTGAACGGAACTACGAGAAAGAAACTAAACCAATCATGTTTTTATTTTTTTCAGTAAATGAATAATATTTATGGACTGGGTGACGTGTCCAAAAGTCCTGTAAGGTCTAAAGGAAATATACACTTTAATTCAGATTTTGGGTGTTCTACAAGTAAGATCTTAATCTATGATCTATTTTCAAGTAGAACCTTTTCCGCTACTGGAAGAATACTCAAACCTGTCGTGTGATTCTGTGACGATACTAGATGCATAATGAAGTGATTAGTTCAGTAAAAAAGGGGCCCCAGTCGAACGTCTCGAAACCAAAACCGTAAATCCGAGCATGTAAATATTTTTTTTCATAACGCATTAACTGCCCTGCATCGCTAACTGCCCCGTTACACGGGGCAGGAGGAAAATGTCTACGGCTATGAAAGTTTAAGTTAGGAGGGCTCATGGGGGCTTAAAATAGTCAAGTCAAGCAAGGAAAGCTTAGGGCAGAGTTTCTATAAAAAGAACATTTTTAAAACATATTTCACTCCCCAGCAAGACAGGAGAGGAGACGGCGGCGGTGGCTGCAGTGAAGTCGCGCGGTGCGTGTCTGCGAGCTACTCATCTGACGTGTCCAAATTCTAATCTATACTGTCCACCCGGTCATCAAATGCTTTATGTATTATCTTTCTGATTGCTTTTTTATTTTATTCTTTGTGTTGTTAAGTTGATTTGAATTAGTGTATGTTTTGTAAAATTTTATTTAAAATTACTATTTTTTTATTTGTTTAAAACTACTTTGCCTAAATATATAAAAATCAAGCGTAATTTCCGAACAAATCAAGTATCACCTAAAAATTGCGAGTATGGTAGGTATATTTTAACTAAGTTATATTTCAAATTATAACAGCATTTAGAAACATTAAATTGTTTTTACATTTCTTCCATTATAAGTCGTGTACAGAATGTTGATGAAGTTAGCTGCGGCACAGTATAGGTACTGTCCCACGTAGATCAATATTTGATTTAGATTTTTAATCCTATCCTATCCATACAGGGCTTTTATAAAATTTTGCTATTTACCTAAATATATATGTATGTAAATACATTAAAAGTGTAACAAGGCAAATACAACACATTGAAGTTTTGTTTTTATTTAATAGTAGAAACTGTAACTGAAACAAATACATGGCAATCGTGGACGAAGTCGCGGGTACAGCTAGTATAATAATAAATACTTTAGTATTATTATGAGTGTACCGCGGGCATCTAGGTACTAGTTGATGCTGTTGCGTAATAGATATCAATCGGATTTCCAACTAGATTATGCGATTGCGATCGATATCTGTGTATCATTTACAGAACTCAAGTGTTGTTCTAGTGAATTTCAAAAGATATGATAAACATATTTTGACATACGTTACCAATAAACTGTGCACAGAGATAACTATCAGCACTATCGGCAGGTAGGAACGCTGGTTGCTACCCAAAATGAAAAAATATTGGAAGTCGGTATTAATGTGTAGGTAAAAGTACAGTGCGCGTCAGAATTAAGTACCCCCCTTGTCTACGTAATATTTTCGACTCCTTCTAATTCCCTTGTAACTTGTCACAAATTTTCTCATGCAAAAATTTATCACACCGCCGCTCAGGATAGAACCGCCCACCCATAATACTCAAAGTCTGAAATTCCGATGAAAGAGATAGAAGAACTTATATGTGACGCGCACTGTACATAAGTACCTAACTTCAATATTGTCCTGAAATGTCGTTCTATATCATTGTTCAAAGTGGAATCGGTGTGCAGCTTTCATTGTCTATGTTGGATGTAGCTTAAAAAATCCTTTTTTTTATTGTACAATTTTAACGGGTATTTATTGCGTCTACTATATTCCTTTTTCTCGACAATTCAACAGGTTTCCACACTGTTGTGGTTACTGGATGACTAACACTATTTAAATGCGATAAATGCCGCTAAAATTGTACTCACAATATTGTGTTCAGAACGCCCAGAAGTTTAAAAATAATTAAATATAAGTTAATAATGACTAATTTGAAATTTTTTGTTTGTCTATAATTAGTGTAAAAAATTGGTGATTTTGCCGTTCTAAAATTAAAATATTTTGTTGTTCTATACATATTATATATTGAATCAAGACCTTTCATTATCTGTTCTAACCAAAAACCTTAGATACCATTTTTAAAAGGTTACCACAAAAATATTTTGTTGTTCTATACATATTATAATTTGAATCAAGACCTTTCATTATCTGTTCTTACCAAAAACCTTAGATACCATTTTTAAAAGGTTACACAGCCGGCTAGTTAGAACAGCACTGAAAAAAAACACAAATTTTAATAGCCAAGAACTACGCAATGCCAAGGCACATTTTTATTAAGAAGATAAAATATAAAAACAAAAAATTTTAGTTCATTTAGAACTTATTAACATTTTTTCCCAAACATAACTTATACCTAAGTATTTATAAATAAACTGTAACAACTCGCAAACTTCTCCAATTATTACTAAATAACATGAGTAGGTCCATCTCATTAATCTTCTCTTAATTTTATCCAGTTGGAATGAGTTGGTCAATCCAAAATGTGGTGTGGAGTGGTGTACTCATCCAAAAAAGTTTTATCACCAGTATTTACAGACTGCGGAAATAACTGACAAAGATATTGTGATTCCTTATTTATTGGATCGGTAAATTTTATTGTAACAACAATCTTCGATAGTATTTTTCATTGCAACTCGCTATTTAATTCACTATATTTGTAGTCAGCTATTAAAATACAATAAATAGTTAGATAAAAGCTTATAGCTAGTTTTGTTTTAATTTTTTTCTTGCTATGGTTTCTTCGTCATCCAAGCATTGACCGTACCTTACTTCCATACATTTGCTGCCCTGTGAACAAAACAGAAACGTCAAAACAAAATTAAAAAAAATATAAACATATATACTGACTGCAAAACTTAGTATTTATTTATTAAATTTCAGTTTTTTTCTGAACTATAGAAGTTAGAGATTTATAATAGAAAACATTTAATAGCAAATATTACGAGGTTTAGGAGGTGATTTTGATAAATATTTTTTTTCTATCAGGGCCTGTTTTAGTGCCCTGAGGGTGTTTGTAGGCTAGTGTAGTTATAAACATAAACCGGAATACGTAAGTCTAAAACTAAAGTTAACCGACTGTCCTAATAATTTACATTTGATGTTTAGGTAGTCCGAGGCTCTTGTTAATACTAGTATAGTTCCCTAGGTTTATGAACTACTAGCGGCCCGCCCCGGCTTCGCACGGGTATTAAACAAAAATTTCAGAAATTATACACAATAACACGATGGGTTTCACAGTTTTCATACGGATCCCTTACTTTTTCTAACAGCATTGGGATTTTTGACATTGACTCGACACTTCATAACTGACACTGGCCGTAGAGAAAAAGCAAGAACAGTGCGCAACCTCTTTTTCTATTCTGACGCGCCATAATAGAAAAAGAGGTTGAATATACAGCGCACGGTTCAATTATTGAATTTTTCATGCGGATCCCTAACTTTTTTGAAAATATTATATAGCCTATGTTCATCACGGAAAATTTAGGATTCTAATGGTGAAAGAATTTTTCAAATCGGTCCAGTAGTTTCGGAGCCTATTCAATTCAAACAAACAAACAAACATACAAACAAACAAACAATCAAATCTTTCCTCTTTATAATATTAGTATAGACTAGAATATCAATAGTAGGTATATTTCATCAAAAATATTCTTAGTGAGGAATTGAAATTAATATTCATAACTGAGCTAAACATGTCTTCGCAATCAGAAGCTACATTACCATTTATCGAATTCTCCTAGCGGTTTTGTTTTTTTTTTAGTTTCACACACTTCAGAACTTTGATGATCTTGCTATTTTGTGATCATTCGTTTACAGATGTAAATGTCAAATTTACGTCTGTGAACGAATGAGTTAAATTCTTCCTTGTTTTTTGTAATGAAATTTGATGTCAAATTTTCATAAAAAAAAGAAAGAAAACGATGTTGTTTTAGCTATGTTTCATAGCTTAACAATCCACACAGCATCATTTAGCCCAAAGGTAAGCAGAATTTGTGTTTTGGGTACTAGATAATTTAATATTACATAAATTAATAGATATTTTTCCAGACAAGAGCGCCCAGAACAAATATCTGCAGATTGCACAAAAATTGTGCCGAGGCGGGAATCAAACCTGCAAATCAAACTTTCGCCCACCGCGCCATAGAGGTCGTCTAATATATATTATAATAGCTTCAGTAAAATTATCGCAGGTTTTAATCTAATTATATTGTGTCAATAGATTTTCAGTTTTGAATCCGATAGCTTTAGCGAGGGCATTGCTTTTAAACCCCAAGTTAAGTTATTCTATAGAAATTTTTAAAGAAATTGCATAAATAATAAGTTTAAACCCAAAAACTCATCAAATTATCAAGGGTTGTTCTGTTAATGCATCGTACAAAGCCGCGAAAGGAAACGAGTCTTTGCATATAAAATATGAAAGTGCTTTAACGGAACTGGGCTTACCGTCACTTGCCATTACTTTCACTCTTGTGCAACAATGACGTAACAAGTAAGCACTTGATAGTTTAATGATTACGTTTATCTCACGACTGGTCGTGCGGAACGCAGTTAACGGATGAATTTCTGGGTCAACAGCACAAATCCTACATTAAAGATCTTTGCCTAAAGCTTGCTAATTTGCTAATTTTTAACAGTGATAAAACTTTTGACAGCGATGCCGTAACATAAGTTAATGGAGAATTTGATTTGCTATCAATACTGAATAAAATTATCACAAAAGTACTGTTTGTAGAACGATTATAGGAATCGTTTTCTATCTATTAAATTGAACACATGTACAATAATTTTGAACGTTTCACAACATACCTTTGCAATATACGCCTTCATATAGAAATTTCCGAAGAGAACGATGAAGGAAATCATGTAGATTATAAGAACGTAGTGCATCCACAGAGGGAATTCGCAGCCAGTCCTGATGCCGTTGACGCCGAGGATCAGAGCGCAGGTGAACTGGATCTGAAAATAGAAATAAAGCGTCAAAACATTTAAGCATATTCAAGAAACGCTTGAGTCGGCAGCGAGAAAAATGGCTTTTAAATAAACAGATATGAATGTATAAGTCGTTCCTGATCCTGATGGAAACTAAGTTTGCAGCAAAAGCATTATTTTCCTGATTCATCGTATGGTATTGAAACTTCCCTTACGGGTTCCAAACGAGTCTACAATTTGACAATGTTTGATGTGTTATATATTTGATATTCGTGGCGCGTTGGTTTAAACAATATGCCTGGCATCATAACAAATCCTACGCTGCGTACGCACGTAGCGTATTAGTGATGATGCATTTATGGTCATTTGTTATGAAGGATTTGTTATCATAGCGTATGATCCTGCGGTCGCGTAGGCACATCTCCTGCAACCACGTTTGGCAAACGAAGTCTTCACTCAAGAACACGTTTACCTACACGGTTGTTCATTATACGGGAGTCTCGTAGAAAACCTTCGAATATAATTAGTTAACCGCAGGTTCTGCCTATCATCACGAACAAATTTGTAAAGTTAGGTCTTAATTCATAAATTTCGTATCGGAAGTAGGCACCATTCAATAAACTTTCATTATGGTTTTCTTTAAAACTAAGCTCAAAAATGTCTACGCTTAATCAGCAGTTGGTGTGGAAGAGGATGATCGGTCGTTAGTAATTTTGTTACGATTTTTTTCATTTTGTACGCCGATGATTAGTTACTGACAACCCTGTAATTCAGAATTATTTAACAGCTGCAGACGTAAAATAAGGTTCAACAACGAAAGTAAGCCAAAGCCCACGTAAATTCGATCAAGATCGCGTGTTGTAGTTTAGGTAATTTACACCAAAATGACTTGAACATTTGTTATAAAAATCAAAATAATTCGTTTCAATAAATAAACATAATTATATATATTAAATAAGTACACCTGTCACAAGAATTTTTTTCCCCAAAGTCTCTAGAGAACGAAATATGATGACCAAATATTGGTTTGGGTTCAGGGCTACGAGGTCAACTCTCTCAAGTCTTTTTACAAGGGCAAAACTTACCAACTGCAAGATGGTCAGATATTTCTTCCACCACAAGTATTGGCTGACTGTGGGCCCGAAAACAGAGAGGCCATAGTAGGTGTACATCAGCACGTGGATCCCACTGTTAACCATCGCTGGCAGGAACGCTGGAAAATTAACTTTATTTGAGCCTACTGAACGTTGATTTTCTCTAAAAATAATACTGTTTGTACCGCCAGGACGGGTATTCTATCTGATTAGTAAACTTGAACGTTCCCTGTATCAACATAAAACTCCTTTCGTTATCTCGTTCACATATATCTAACACGCTCACTACCATTAACGCATAAGTCTATTCTAGCAGCTGTAAGCCCATTCTCGCCGCACCGCAAAGGCTGGCCAGTGAATGCGGTAACGTCCTAACTGACGCGTCAAAGCATAATGGAATAGTGAAAGGGCCTTCGGAGATGAACGTCGGACCAATGAAAATCTGGCAAATCTTTCCTATTTTCCAAACCATAGAGCAAAACCGATTAAGGCGATACATCATAAATTTCGTCGGCGTGCGAGAACACGATTGTAAGCGTATTTTGGAGAGCTGAATCACAAATTAGTTAAGAAAAAATATTTATGGCTCCAATTTTTTTAAAAGCATGTGATAAATTGGAAGGTACATCCGTATTAAATTATAATATTAAATAAGGTAGGCAATTTTCGAGAAAAAGATAATTGTATTAGTCCTTAAAATTCTAGAAGTGTAAGTAGCTAACTAATCTTTATAATATTAACATTATAACTATATTACTATATTTAAAAACTCTTTAGTACAGCCAAGGTATAATAAATTTAAATATTTTTTCATTACCAACTATAAAGTTTCCTCATCAGCTGTACTATCATATCTAGTTACTCTTGAAAGCTTAATTTTTTTATGATATTCAGGAAGTTTCAGTTATATATAAATAGCTCAACTTCTTTTATTTCTCTCATCCTTGAATACACTCCCATTTTATATGTAAACCTCACCCAATGAAAACCAAATATAGAGTTTTGAGTACTTTCCAAATTGATTAACACTGTATACAGCTTTTATTGCCTACCTACGCAACTTTATTCTGCTTTTTACACATAGCGTGACTTCTTAATTCATTCGTCAAAATTAACAATAATATCTATGAGGTACAAACCTAGTTATAGTTATTGTCACACTGACATTTATTTAGTAATTTAATTTTACAAAAAGCTTAGCCACATTAATTTTGATAGTATTTTGTCTTTCCTTATCTTACGACAGCCTCGGGCTGAGTTGGAAGAGTCAATTACGCCGACCACTTACCTAAATCTAATCAGGTACGAAGCAAAATAAAGAACTTACTTGAGCCACTTGGCACCCATTTAATGCCAATCCACCAGAAACTGAACATTGTGGAGTGATGGTACACGTGGAGGAATGTCAACTGTTCGTCTTTTTTTCGTAGAATGAAGAAGAAAGTGTCACAGAATTCCAGAAGCTTCGAGAAGTAGTACCACCAAACTGCGTCTGCAATCTGTTTAAAGAAAAATAGGTTAATTGTAACAAAAAATATAAATAAAATAATAGTACCTAATATGACTATTTTCAAAATATGTCTATAAATATAAAATCTATTATTGATTCAAAAATTGTTTTGTAATGAACAAATTGATAGCAATTTGTTCAAAAATTGTTCAAAAATTGTTTTGTAATTAACAAATTGCTATCAATTTGTTCATTACAAAACAATTTTTGAATCAGTTGGACATGGTTTTATGTTTTATTTGATATCCCATAAAACCATGTCCAACCTTTGAAAATTTCGACATCACGACTTGTATTGAATATTTTTGATTTAATTTGAAACTTTAATTTTTTAATAAATACCCGCGGTATTTTCTGAGAAATTAAACAGGAAACGGGAAAAACAGTTTTGAGTGCTTTCCAAAGGGATAAAGTGATTCGAAACCGATCTCAAAATCCTAAGAAGTCTTTTTTTTTTTTCATTTCATGGAAGGTTTACTGCTCATTTATTTGATTGAAGTTTTTTCCTTCTATCTATGGAGCTGGAGGTACTACGAACCACTTCCTTCCTGTAGGAAGTTCGAAAACAATTTTAGACTTTTTAACGTGTAAATTTTTCGTAATTCAATAATTTTCACTCATCTTTTAATTGAGGAATAGAGTGCTTTTTACTGGGACAGTACGAGTGCATCCAGAACCAGAAGTGATAGCAGTTTCTTTTTAAACATCAGCTTCTTTTTGGAGCAAAATATTTTGGCATAAAATGTTTTTGGTCAAGCGTGAGTACCGCCTAAACAGACTTTTGTAAGGATGTTATTGTATCGAATGAAAAAAATATGATTATATTCTCATAAAACAGTGCAAAGCAAAATTCCTTCAACAAACATTTTATTAGATTCTTATTGCTCATTACAGAAGTATTAATACTGTAGCGATGAAGAAGCTTAGGAAATCCGTGCTCTCATCAGCAATTCAAAGACGTTAACGTTATTTGACTATTGGAAAATACAGCGCTTCGTTTTTAAATACTTATGTGTAAAGCCAGGTACAGACTGAACCGTGTCGTAACACGGTTCAGTTGGTACCTGGCTAAAATGACCCGTAAGTCATAATGTAGTATTCACATCGATGTCGTATAATCCGATTAATTGTTCGATGGGAGCTCCTTCTTTCTGTACCGACTGCTGCGTGCAGTCAGAATGGGAAAGAACTTTCGTGTGTAACAATAGGTAAACACCCTATGACGTCGCCGGTTAGTAAGTACCCACCTAAAGGAACCTGTACTCACCTGAAGTTCATCTCTATCGTATTTCTGTCGACAGGGTTCGCATATGTAGCTGTACCGTAACCTAAACGATGCCGTGAGTAGCCTGAAACGGGGAATCCATTAATTTTACATACTTAATCTAATCTGAGAGTTTTGTTCGTTTAATTTCTCATGAACCAGGCACGATGGTCTTAATAATAATAAATATAATCTTTAACAAATAATAATAATGTTATACGATATGTCGGCGTGAAGACGTTATTTCTACACTAAGATCAAATTTTAAGTTAAAAGTAAGTTTATAAGCCTCTGAATCCTAAAATTAACCAAGTTGTTATAAGTTTCTTTAGAAATTTGTGATAGTAAAAAACATCGCTGCGAGTTCGCTCCTTTATTAATCGTTAAAAAGGGTAAAGGTTCATTTTCGTCAATTAATTTCCAAAAATTTTGATTTGATCTTTTAGGCTCCGGTGAAGTGGTTTTTGATGGTGCTCGTAAAAGCCTTTTCGTAGAGATTGGTACTCGTAATATTGGCTAGCAACACATTATAAAAAGCGAACACTATTACTTTGAAAGATTTACTATCTTTCGCTAATCTTCTCTAAGGTAACACAAACTAACGAGTGTGTCTTGGACTCGATAGTTTATTTTGTTTTAGTATTTTAGTACTTTGTTTTAGCATTTGTATGCTAAATATATTTATATTTCTGTTATAATATAAATATATTTAGCATATAATTATATTTCTGTTTGTCGATTTATATAATAATCACTGTTTTTGTTCTGTTCTATAACTGAGTTGTTTCAGTATACATTTCTCTATCACTCTCTATTTATCTATCAACTGTAGATTACCTCGCGTGAATCGCAATTAATTAGAATCATAATTGATTCCAAGTTAATTAATTAAAAAATTAATTTTAGTTTGCGGAAAAATTCAGGAGTTTCTGTTATGCCCACCTGCTCCGATTTTAAAAAATCACCCTGTTTAAATCAAATCATCTCGTACTTACAAGTAGGTACCCATCCGGGTACCTAAATAGAAAGCGCCGACAAACAAACACTGAGTGATAAATGTCCAAAGAAAGATGTGCTTGATAAATACCCGTGAATATTAATTAAATTGTTGTTGTGCGTGTTTAGGTCGCGTATGATTAAAAACTTCTAAAGAAATTATAAGGATGTATTGAATTTCATAATTCTAGTAGTCAGTTAAGCAGATTTAGAAATCTTCACGTAATACAATTAATTAAGTTATAAATAACTCTCATTTAAAATTACATAACATGTATAAAACTTATTAGTTTCTTGGTTTAGTAGTAATTTATAGAATTGTAGCTTTTGTAATTCTGTTATAAAATGCTAAATTAGTATTACAAATTTAATGGCTTTACATTCCCACTGTCTGAGTCTAGTTTGGGTTCGCATAATACAAAACCGAACTTTTTGAGAAAAGTCGATCTATAAAGATTAGCTCAGCATTAAAGCGCTAAGTCTAAAGAAGGAAATGCGGGAGTATAATATATTCCATACATATTATGTTTATAAGTGCACGTAGCATTTATGCTGAGTCAGTTTCCGATTTTTAAGTTTAATCATAAACCTATATATGACTTGATAAATGTACTTATTTTAGCTATAGGTGGTAGTCTCCATGACCATTACAGTGATAATTATCGTTATAGTTAGTTTGTTAGTAATACCCACCTAAAAATAGTGCAATTAAAGTTAAAATAAAATAATTTTCTCGCTTTCTACGGGACAACTTTATAGTGTTCGTAACCATAAGCTCATACTAGCTTTTCGTGGTCATGGCTTACCTCACAGCGATATACGCATTTAATGCAGCCATCGCCAAATTATAAGGCACCAGTAACCATGTTAGCTGGAATGGTTTCCTGTTCTTCATCAGTTTTGGACCAGCCCAAACAATAAAGAGATAAGCTAATGTGTAAAATACTGTAGGCAGCGGTGAATCGACTAGAGGCCATCCTTTTGTTCTGTTATCTGAAATAAAAAACAAAGAAAATTTAATAGTGAAAACCTTTCAACAGCCTTCTGATTTCATTTTATTCATACACATTATCATTTTTTATGTTTTTTGTATGTTAGTCTTTATGAATTGCATAATTTGTTTATTTTATTACTTTTCTAGATCTTATTATATGTTCCATTGTTACAGTTGCTGTGTTTTTCTTCAAGTAAATAAAAATAACAGAAAATTCAATGGCAAAAGTTAAAAAAACCAAAAGTAACGTTGCAAGAGGCACGTTAACACAAAACATATGTTAATGTTAAAGAACGTCAAAATGCTAAAAGTGTAAAAAATGTGAGACACTAGAGAGAATAAAGAGAAGAGATTGATTTAAAATCAAGGCAATACTTCTATTGCATGAAGATGATTCTCCCATAGACAAACCTGATTGATGAGACTATTTAAAAAAACATGAGATTTAAGTTGATGCAAGGTAGGTAACTTTCTCGAAAGAATACAGGTTGGCATTAGTATGTCATGGCAAACCATTGTTCTCTGAACCGAAGGGATGCTCTTACTGATTTGTGGCAAACTACATATATAAGGTGTATGCATCTATATGGCATTTTCTTTTTGAATCTTTTTGACAGACCCCTTTTTCAATCTGGTAAACTATATTTTTAAACTAATACGCCGATTTGTCATATAACGTTTGAAAAAGAGAAATATCCGCGATAACTCAAAATAAGATAGCTGTATTACCTGAAAGTGACAGGGTCCATAAGTAATAATCGTAGGTTTCTTTCAGCACACTTTGCGTGGAGTTTACCAATAAATCCGCCATTTTCTCGTACAAATCTGCAAAAAATTACAAGGACGTAAATAATAATAACTAAGCTGTCAATCTACACACCATCATCTAGCCTTAAAATGAGCAAAGTTTGACCTAAGGGTATTATACGATTATTATACCTACTATACATAAAACTATACATTACCTACAATGGGGTTTATCGTTTTTGAGGTTTTTAAATCTCGTTTTTTTGTACGTTCTGTGGATATCGTACATATTATATTATAACGGCGGACCATATTCGTGTAGATATTAATTTATGTATGTTAAATAATTCGAATAGAAACCGATCAAAATTTTTGTATTATATGTACAAAATAAACGAACGCTAAAATACATGCTTTAAATCTGATACTAGCCGCGGGCAAAAGCTAGTTTGCCTATTACAATGAGTATGAATTTAAATTTCTCTTTTGCAATATTCACGATGAATACTACGACATAGTACCTTACATCGTTCTTTTGCTTTTATCTTTACTTGTGAAACAGAGAAGAAATTTATAAAGAATTTCTTAATAATCTTTTTATTAAAACTTTGCGGCCCTAATATTAAGAGTTCCGGAGAATCTTCCGTAATATCGCAGCATAATTTCCATTATTATGTACGAAAAATCCCCAGTCTCGTGATAACTAAGCTTTCAATGATAAAAGTACCGGATACTGATGGAGTTAATTGAAGGGAAAAACTTGCGATCGGATTTTTTTTTCAATTATCTTTTTCCGATGAACAAGAAAAAAGTTGTTTAAACATTTTAATTATATTGTATACCGGAAATGTTTAACGGAAGCGGATGCGCGTGATCAAAGTCTCTGATCCATGCTTTGATATGCTTTATATAAACGTTGAAAATTTGAAATATAGAATGCCCGAGGCACTACTGAAGAATATCCTTATTCTCTATTTATCTAACTATGCTCTTAATAAACCTTATCTGAATAAACCTTAACATTTTTAACAAAACAAAACTTACTACATCACAAAAAACCAACCTAAAAAAATAAAATAAATGCTATAAAAATTCAGACAACTGATGTAAAAGCAATTGCTTTACTTCAGTGCGTGGTCTTTAGCTAAGTAGGTACGTGACATTCAAATTCAGCCTTTTATTGCACTGATATAATGCTTCTCCTCGAGATAAGCTATAATAGATCTTTACCCTTTTTGAAATTCAAACTACTAATAGGTAGAGGTTTTTCGAAACGATTTTTTCTTTTTATTCTAAGAACATTTTTGGTTTTTAATTTTGTTCCCTTAAAATTTGTTATCCTATGTTTAAGAAAAAAGTTCCATTTAAGTTTTTTATGGTGTTTTTCCATTTAATGTGATTTTTTTTCTAAAGCATGTTTTAAGGTAAGTAAATAACGACTGATTAAAAGAAATGCCATTATAGAGAAGAATAAAAGTTCCTATTTTTTATTTTTTGTAAAACTATGATAGTTTAAAAATTTCATTCGTCTTTGTATTTTTTCAAACATAATAATCTAAAGTAGGTAGCTATAGACGTGGGTCCCGTGGACCCACGACTATAGAAACGTGACTCCATCTCACCACTACAGTTAAGGGTTAAGAGCGTGCCATACCTCAGCCAAAATTCTAATTTCGAGCAGAATGACAAGATATGATTTTCGTATGAGTGAGAAGCACAGAGCGATAGACGTGCTCCGTATTTTGCTCCGCCAAAACTGTTATGCCTAATTACAAGTTATTTACACAACTAATCGAAAAATTAAAAAGACGAAAACGAAGAAATTCTACTACGTTTCTTGACAAAATAAAAATCCAACAAAAAAATGAGGTGGTTCCTGAGATAAATAGCAAAATGTGTGCAAAACATGTATTTTCCAAAAAATAAAAGTATCGAGAAAATTTTCGCCAATCGTGTTTTTGAAAAGACGGAATCCAAGATAAAAGTTCGAATTATCATTTACCTAAATATGAAGGTGGTAGCTTTCACAGATTCTGAGATAAATAACGATTTCTAACTATAAAATTACATAAGGTACACTCGTTAGCCAGACTTTTAATAATACAGGAGTAGAAAAATAGCATCGGACGCCAGGGAACGTTTTTATTGACGCTACAGTATACATATTTCTGTCTATAGTAACTACCTACTACCTACAGGGCTGTAGACAGAAATGGAACAGCTCTTCCTTAAATATTATAATCAAGCAAATATTATTTTACGCGTAGTTCATAGGTTTCCCATTTTAATCAGAAATAATATAAATTGGGCGTTTACAAGTTAATTCAAATTTAAATTTACTTTACACAAAACGTCATCGTGTTACAGCTATTGTGGTTCGGAAACGTAGGGGAAAATAATTTTGCTTTATTTTCCCTTTTTAATGGTGAAGTACGTGATAAATACCTAAAAAGTGTTTGAGTAGGTACAATAACAAATAGAAAAAGTTGAAAATAGTTTTAATTCCTTAATTGTAGAATTATGTAAGAGATGTTGTAGGTTTATAAAAATTATGTAAGTGTTCAATATTCATCTGATTTAATGTGGCTTATAAATAACACCGCGTTGACAAGAAAGCCCAATTGGCTGCTTTAACATCAGAAATCTACATCTTTATAACGAGGAATATTTATAATTTTGTTTTTACGTAAGTATCGCCGGAATCACCGGTACGATTTCAAAAATTATTTTAAATAAAGATATCTCTATCTCTGCGTGAGATTGTCTGCGGTTGTACACGGGTACCTCGTGAGCGAAGACACGGGCGGTTTGTTATAAATTTTCTGAAGGTAAATGTGTATGTATGTAGGGACCTACGCGAGGGAAGATAAGCGTTGTAATAGGTAAAACTATCACGACATACGATGAGTTGTACCCATTTTGTAGTTTTCAGATTAAATAAATAATAAATAAATAATGCTGGACAATCCACAGCATCATCTAGCCCCAAGCTAAGCAGAGCTTGTGTTATGGGTACTACATGACTGATATACATAATACAATATTAATACATATAAAGGTATGTTTTTTACTATACATAGAAAATGACCAGAACTCTCTGACCAAATATTTGTCCACCGCGCCACAGAGGTCGACAAGAATTGTTTGTATGGTGTTGGTTATTTAATAAATTTTGGAGCACATTCAAGTTATAGCTACACCAAAAAAACTTATAGAGATAAGTACTATAAGTTTTTAATTCTGAAAATCTTATGACTAATACAAGATACATATAAAAAAAGGTAAAATAATTGGCAGCCTTATCCCTTCAAGCTATTTCTTCCAGGCATCAAAACTTTTACTCAGGCTTCTAATAGGCTACCGGAAAATGTCGAATTTGCTGCAATTATTCAACTCTCATAGTTAGACCTACATAAATCGACGTTTGATTTAATAATGGACAGTAATCTTCGTAATTTAGGAACTGGAAACGTCATAGTCTTTTGTCTACTGATGGTCTAACCTTTGGAACTGCAGGTTTGAATATTCAAATTTAGACCATTTTGAAAGTTATTTTATAATATACTAGCGGCCCGCCCCGGCTTCGCACGGGTATTAAACAAAAATTTCAGAAATTATACACAATAACACGATGGGTTTCACAGTTTTCATACGGATCCCTTACTTTTTCTAACAGCATTGGGATTTTTGACATTGACTTGACACTCCGTAACTGACACTGGCCGTAGAGAAAAAGCAAGAACAGTGCGCAACCTCTTTTTCTATTCTGACGCGCCTTATTAGAAAAAGAGGTTGAATATACAGCGCACGGTTCAATTATTGAATTTTTCATGCGGATCCCTAACTTTTTTGAAAATATTATATAGCCTATGTTCATCACGGAAAATTTAGGATTCGAATGGTGAAAGAATTTTTCAAATCGGTCCAGTAGTTTCGGAGCCTATTCAATTCAAACAAACAAACAAACGAACAAACAAACAAACATACAAACAAACAAACAATCAAATCTTTCCTCTTTATAATATTAGTATAGAAAAGCTGCAGCTTTGATTAACAGGCTGTTTTAAAATTATTCTTTTCCAAACTACAATATTCCATTATTTTTTAGTAATAATTTCTTATTAACATTTATTAATTTGCTATGTTTTATTCAAATATCGCGAACGACGCCGCGAGCAAAGCGAGTCGAAGTACAATTTAAGTGAAAACTAACGACATCATGCTAAAGCATTCATAACATTGCAAAGTAGGTCAACCATTACACTACAGATGAATGTTACTTAACACGGAACAAAAACGGTACATGATTCAACATTCTATGCTCTCTGTCGCACCCATAACCAGTACTATATTTCATCTCGCATAACTTTCTCTCGTTGTACTAGAGAAGTGCGAAGTCAGTTACAATAGATGACCATTATTTATTTTTTATTGAAAGTGAATGACCTTCCGGTTTTCTAATTTTGTGGGACACTATGCCACATCAGAACTACACACACATTTTTTATACATAAGTATAAAAAAATTATATCGTCAATCGTTGAACGCTTATTTCAGACACGAGTTTAGGTTAACTTTGTTTTTTCTACTTTCTGCTGATTTAACTTAACTCCGGGAAATTGTTTCAAAAGTACAACCTTAGCAATGATGCCATTTACACAAGCATATCGAACAACATTGAAATGTTCGACTCTAGCTTTGACCCTTTTCTTAGACTCCCAATGGGTATTAATACAAATCATACGATACCTTATTCGTTGCAATCAGACTATTATATTCTGCTCTACGTGGGAACATTATAAACCTGCACTATTCGGTCTTTAATCGAGACGATGCTATCGACTCGCTGAAGACAGGTTCTGGGCGAGTCCAACTGTTGCGCCCGTTATCTCAATGATACAGTCAGATACAGACTGCGCAAAAAAAGATTTGCCATCCACAATGCGGCATTTTGATTCTGGTGCTACAATGTACGCTATCTATTAGATGCCTAGCTATTTGATGACGCTAGTTATATATTTGATCTGTAGGACAAAGAAATTCGTGTTATTTTTTTATATTTTGTAACATTCATCATCCTGAGTGGCTTGTAAAACTTTGCAAATTACAATTCCGTTGGTAGTCTGGAAAATGGATTTATAAATATTAGAGTTTAGCTAACTAAAAAGTTAGTTAGAATTTAGTTAGCTACGAAATAGCTCTAGTTTCATGCTTTTATTTAAACCGTAAAGTGTCACTTCTCAGCAAAGGCGAACTATAACTATAAATAAGCCCCTGTCCTAGCCAGGCCATTCATTCATTCATCAAAGGCACTGTAACTTGTTACGAATTCCGTATTGAGCTCTATTGACTGAGGTTTCTGAAAAGATACCTATTTGAAGAACACAATATCTGAAAAGAATGTTTTCCTGCTGAGAGTGTGTATTATTTTTTAAATGACAAATATTATTGATATGATATAACATTAGTATATTTCCAACATCACTTAGTCTTAATATTGTTAATTTGAAAGTTTCGATGCCTTTGCTTAATGTATCTTGAATGTATCATATGGAAAAGAGATCCTACTCCCTAATCTCCAAACTGTGTGGTACCTATGGTATTACATATACATAGTATTACTTATATGTAATACCATAGGTACCAGTCAATAGTAATACGAATTGTACGAGTATAAGTTCGAAACTCTCTGCGTGCTCGTTACACACGCACGGAACTTATGATATTCGGATTGACGCCCCGGTAGGTTGTTTTACGTGCTCAATTGCCAAAAACCCAACAGTTGGAATCGCAATAAAGTGTTGATACGCTAAGGATTATCAAATCAATAATCGGATTATTATATTATCTTTCAGAGCTTCTTCGCTTATTTTCTAAAACAAACCTCTGTCTCATAAATAAACGTCGCTTGATAATTCATTTACAAAAAACACCGTCCTATATAGCCAATAGCTAGCCTGAGAATTATGCTGAGCACAATAAATATTTATGTATAAATAATAATAAGCAAAAATACTTGATTGCAATATTCCGAGGATATCCCTATTTTATCCAAGGGCTTATCAATTATATACTAATGCTGCAAATCCATCAATAAACTTTTGAAATTTCGTGGTTGGTGTCTGTCTGTCCGTCATCAAATAAGTTTGTACACCATCGTGTTGTCCTTAGGTAGGTCATTTATAAATATTTTATACAAACCAATAATGTTTTAAATGTAAATGCGAGTATTGAATAATTATAAGATCTAACCGGATTTGATTGTTTAAATTATTTTGGGAAATTTAGTTTTGATAAAAACAATTCCAATAACAAATAGCAATGTATTTACTCTTGCTAAAGCTGTTACGTTGCGTTTGTAGGACCCATAGCAAAGGCACTTTATTTTATTGCCAATTCCACACAACATATCCGGCAAATTTAAATATACGACTTCTTCAGAAAATCACCTTATGCCTAAAACGACTCGATGTATCTTAATGGGACTAAAAAGGGATATTGATTGTATATACTGGGAAAGGCAAAAGCCTCAGATGCTTTTTATATTCATTTAAAAGGCGTGTGATGGAATACCTATAATAAAAACTATTGGAAGCTCTTAATTCAAACGCATTGCTAAACCATTATTATCAAGATTGATTCGAGGTGTGCGCCAATAAATAGACATCAAGCTTCAGTGGAGAAAGTCTTCTTTTGTGCTCCAACATCTCGTTAGATATCTTTATGCGGAGGCGAGAATAAAAGGGAATTTCTCTATAGACGTAAATGTCTGACCGGTCTCGGTAAGGAAATCTCAAACCTGGGTGGAGTTGGGGATATATTGTAGTATACTTATATTAGTATTATAACATCAGTGTATATTATACTGGTCCTCATGCTCCAGCTATCCCTCAGTTCATTCGTGTGCCCAAGTGGGAAATAACTGAGTATGACGTAAGAAGTAAACTTAGTACCTACAGTAAGCATTGCCCAGTGAAATTGTCTTGTTCAATGTAATAAAATGTATGACTATGTAAGAAATATTCCATAAGTGTTTCACATTTACTATTTTATCTGCTCATCCGCTGCGATAAACAGATCCCAATGAATTGCGAATTCAGTAGAAGTGGTATAAATACAAGTAAATTTAACAAATAAACGAAAATATTTAATGCCCTTATTGTGACAATAAAAAAAAGTATTAACATCTTAATTCTTCAGTCTATTTATAGATAGACTAGCGGCCCGCCCCGGCTTCGCACGGGTATTAAACAAAAATTTCAGAAATTATACACACTACGATGGGTTTTACAGTTTTCATACGGATCTTTACTTTTTATAACAGCATTGGGGTTTTTGACATTGACTCGACATTCCAAAACTGACACTGGCCGTAGAGAAAAAGCAAGCACCGTGGCCTATACAACCTCTTTTTCTATTCTGACGCGCCATAATAGAAAAAGAGGTTGAATATACAGCCCACGGTTCAATTATTGAATTTTTCATGCGGATCCCTAACTTTTTTGAAAATATTATATAGCCTATGTTCATCACGGAAAATTAAGGATTCTAATGGTGAAAGAATTTTTTAACTCGGTTCAGTAGTTTCGGAGCCTATTCAATTCAAACAAACAAACAAACAAACATACAAACAAACAAACAATCAAATCTTTCCTCTTTATAATATTAGTATAGATTGTTGTTATAAAATAAGTTCTCAAATCCTCTTTTCTTATCTTAGATAATTATAATATCTTAGGCATCTTATGCCTTTGGGTATCTTATAATGTCTTATTGTATTATATGTTAAGAATGTGTTAAAGTACTACATTAATTTTAATAAATCAGCCAGAAAGCGAGAGCGAGATCCATGTATACCAACAGTAACTCAGATTAGAGGTGAGCTGATATTAAAAGAAAGTTAAAAATTATGTAACTTCCCTTCAGCATTCCATCATGACTGAGTAATTCAATAAATATGCAAATTTAAATAATCGTTGTCTGACCGAAACAGTGTGATTACGTTATCAATATACTTTGGACACTAAGTTTATGTTTATGGTAAATTCTTTGTCATTTTTATATTAATTAAATTTTAAAACCACTTGTCATCCTCTTACTTCTTACGAGTATAATATAAGCCTTTTACCGATCTTTCTTTCAATAAGCTCTAGAAACCCTAAGGGTAAGGGTCACTCTTTGATCTAATTTGTCATGTCTTGATGACTTGAATGCTTTCAAGTCCTGACAAATAGCCTTTTCAAAAGGCCTCGTTAAGGCAGCAAGGCTTTTATCTCATTCCCTATTCCGGTCACTAAGCAGAGAGCTTCCTAGCAATATTTATTAAATAAGAAAGCTACAAAATTAAAATATTATACAGTCCAATATTGTCCAATGTGTGTAGTCAAATTTTGGACCTTAAAATGACTGAAGCAGATGCCAAAACCATTAGTATTATGGTAATCCTAAAGACCTATTAAAAGCGGACGCAAGATCTTTTGTTATAATATAATTTAACTGAAAACGAGAGATAGGGATATACTTACTTCCTGGTATAAGTATAACAGAGTACATTGAAAATAGAGTACACAAATCAAATTATTTAATTAGTATGCAAATTAATAATTTCATTATTATAGAGTTAATGGAAAGAGGTTTTCACCTTGCAATGGGATTACAGGCTATTAATAATACTATTTACATACGCATATTGTTCGGTACCTAACTCAAAACTGATTCTCTAACGACTTTTTTACAAGGAACGGACGGTAGAATGTCTCTACTAAAATTACGCGCTTTTTACGGCATTTTGGCGCAAAATTAGAGTAGAAATAAGTATAAGATTTCTGAGGGTGTTTGTGTATAATGCATTATATTAATAGCCATTCCTAGTCCACTGCTGAACCTAGATTCCCTTGCTAACCGCCTAAATGGCTCTCATCCGAGGGACGTAATGTTATCCCGAATCTGGTTACTCGAAATACCTCCCTTATCTTGCATTTATTTTAACATCATCCGAAGAAATATAAATATTTTAAAACAAATAAAATAGACACGTACCTTAGTCTAAATATCACGAAATAATTCACAATCACAGCGCGGTACGGACCGCGCTCGCGCTCGACGCCGTTTTCGTGCAAGAACTGCGCGTGAGTTTCTGAGGTGACCATCTCATTGACTTGACATTGCATTTGGGGAATGGGGTAGGTGTACTGGTTTCGTACCTTTAGGCTCTCTTGGAGGCAACTAGCCATGTTGACCTAGTAGTGATATCTTCCGCTCTAAACATTTGCGTGTTTTCTTCGCTCTTTGGAATAATCTAAGCGTGTTTTTGACTGGTGTAAAATTTTATTTTTGTGCGTAAAGGAGTTGAAGAATTTCTTCTTCCGGTTGGTAAAAGATCTAAGCGTGTTTTTGACTGGTGTAAAATTTTATTTTTGTGCGCAAAGGAGTTGAAGTATTTCTTCTTCCGGTTGGTAAAAGATCAATTGCGAAAGTCAGGGCAGTAGGTAATAGGTACACTCCGACGAAAGCTTTTACCGCTTTTTGATTGTTAATCAAATTTTTGATACCACTTTATGCAGTCGACTCGAATGTTATACGAAAAAGACAAGACTTAATACATAATGTATTTATAGACGGTCCAAAAATTTACAATTCTTTTTGATTTGTTTCTTAAAAGTCATTTGTATTTAAAAGTTATTTTTCTTTTCACATGTACACGTTGTTTTTATATGTACACTCACTCAGTTACAATACAATGAATATAATACTTACAGGAACAAAAATAGGATGGTTAATATAAAAATATGCAGAGATTATTATGTGTGTCTGTAACACTAAGATATATGTAAATAGAATATGTAAATATGAACATATTATATATTACCTTTGATCTGATGTTTGTATGTGTATTGGCTTGTTTTAAGTATTGGCCATTATTAGTATTATACATAAGTGAGTGTGCAATTTAAATGCACTTAACTAGGGAGGATAATTTAATTGTTTAATATATGTACATACAATAGAGACTGAGGCGCACGTACAAACGGAATCACGGTTTAAGTTAGCTAAAGACTAAATAAGAATAAGAACTTACTGTAAAACTTGTAAAAAATAATGATAATGTACAATTTAATCATGAAGCTTCTATTTATCCTAACTTAAGCCACTTATGGCACATATAAAGTCCACTGATGAACTTGCCTCATCCAATCCGTTATAATTATAAATGATATTGTTTATTTCATACATTATAAGTTTTATATGTTTTGTATGTAATATATTTTAAAGTCGGTAATAAAGTAAAATTAGATTTTTTTTTAAATGAATTTATGGAGTTAGCTTTTCAAGATCTCTTACGACATTAATTTATTAACAATTATCTTTTTAATTTTGTTTTATTTAAAGTAACCTAGTTTAGTTTTTGTATGTATCTTTAATAGAACTTCTTCTATTACATATTTCATTTGTTCCTTATATTTTTATTTAATAATAAGGCTGCCTGGAAGAAAAACACAATAAAAGTTCAAATCTCTCGGCGCGCAAGTCACTCGCACTTGACGAATCTTGTTTATTTTTCAACACTACCCCTAGGGGTAGCAATAAATTGATATTTTACGAAAAACAAATACACCTACCTCTCTAATTAGCTCAAAACATGGTTAACATAAACATTTTAATCAATAAAGAAACATGTTTGTATTAGGTATAATATAAGTTGATACAAACATACTTTCGCAGTGCCCTCGTACGCTCCCTTGTGTGGCGTTAGTTGGATTGTGTGGTGACTCAATCCAACTAAGGTTACCTAAGCAGTGAGAGCGGCTTATGATTACAAAAAGAAAATTTTTAAATTTACGATTTTTGAATTGAAACTTTGAAAGCCCTTTTCTTTCTAATCTCACATATGTACGTATCTGTTGGTTTAGTTTTTTTTTGTTTATTATATACTCAAAATCAAAATACGACTCTTGGACCAGATACTGTATTTAGTAATCTCACAACAACAACACAAGCTCCGCTTAACTAAATGATTATTTGTGTGAATTGCGTAGTATTATTAATACTTATTTGGGTTATACCTACATAAAGCCTACATATTTATTTCAGAAACTTTTATAGTCGAGATGTGTTCTTTAGGTTAATTTTTTGGCTTAAATAGATCAATAGGTATATTATTAGGTGTTATTATTATTAGTACTTAGTGGTAAGAATGTAAGAAGGCAAATAATATGGTACCCTATATTATTTACCTATACTTATAAGTATAGGTAAATAATATAGGGTATAATAATATAGGTAAGTATACTTACTTACCATAACAAATTCCACCATGTTGAATTAGTATCAGAACGTGAATCTGATATAATTTTCGTTAGGTATAATTAGTGTGTAGTAAAATTTTTGTGTAGTTGGTAAATGGATTTCTTCTTTAAAATAAAACTAAGGAGTTCCCCCTATAAAGCGTTTTTAGGTAGAAAACCTTTCGTAAGCGTGTCAGCAGAGCAACATTGCAGTCAATGTAAAACATAAACAACAATTTTTTTTTTTAATTTTTAAACGCTCTTTACGGGAGGTCTATGTCTAGCAGTGGACTGTTATAGGTTGATGATGATACACAACAAACGTCTTATTCTCAATCTTCAATATTCAATATAAAAGACACCAAAAATTCCTCGCAGGCGAAGCCGCGGGCCGCAGCTAAACTATAATAAACAATTTCTATCTGTGTAATATATTGTACACAAGGTTTTCTTAGCTTGGTGTAATGATGCCGCGTGGATTGTCCAGCATTAATTATTTATCATATAATATACACTAAAACCTATCAAAAGTCACAACCTAATTCATTTTCCATGCGTGTTGCTCAGCATTCATATATTTCAATTGGTGTATGTATGTAGCAGGTACAAGATAATTATTGTTATGTTAGAAAGTAAAAAGTGTAAAATTATACCATAGCCGGTGATCTTATTGCGTCACTTGGTCGAGGTTATGATATAATTGCAGTTTGCAGTCTTAGTTAGTAGTAGGCAAGTCGACTTAGTTTGGTGCTTATCTGTGTACTAAGAAGGAACGGAATAAGGTGATCTACAGACGCAGAGCTTTTGAGATCTCAAAGTTCCCTCATGTTTAAGATTTCTAAGTGGAACTATACAGGGCGTCCTATCGCTATGCCACATGGAGGGATAGCGATAGGAAAAAAATATTACCCTGTAGTTTTATCATACCGATCGAAAGGCTTCATCATAAGGATTATTTTTTGATAAATAACATAGTGTCATTCTCATTCTCGTGTAGCGGGTTCGTTTTCCGGTTCAAATATGTAACTATTGAAAAATCTATGAACGCAGTTTAAATTGTTTTTAAAATTAAAATAATGTCTTCTTTCAGTAAAATGTTTAATCTTCAATATTTAAGGTTTACTTTCCCTCCATGTGGCATAGCGAAGGGACGCCCTGTATAGTATAATTCAAGTTCCCTAATGTTTAAGGTTTCCAGATGTAGTGTCTGCAAGTTCTGTAACGTTGTAGGTTTCTAGGCGTAACTATATAATATACATATAAGTCATCTTATGTTAAAGGTTTCTGAGTGTAAAATTCAAGTTAAGTACCTATTTTTTAAATAAATATATAAATAATAAATAATGCCGGACAATCCACACATCATCTAACCCCAAGCTAAGCAGAGCTTGTGTTATGGGTACTAGATAACTGATATACATAATACAATATTCTTACATAAATAGATATTTTTATTATACATAGAAAACGACCAGAACACCCTGAACAAATATCTGCAGATCGTACAAATATTTGTCCCGAGGCGGGAATCGAACCCGCAACCTCCTGTGTCGCAAGCAGACCTTCGCCCACCGCGCCACAGAGGTCGTCAAACCTACTATGACCAAATTTTTATGATTTCTGGGTGTAACTATCTGCAAGTATCCCAATTTAAATTTTATATAATTACCTATTTGAATAAGTAAACTATTATCATTAAAATGAAAATCTTAAACAACCTAGATCAAAGTAGAAGTAAACATGGTAGGTAACTAAGTTTAAGAGATCTTCAAAATAAATACAATTTTAAGATTTTAACATTAACATTGCTTTAAAATTGAGCTTATTTTAAAGGCTGCAAAATATGCTACATAATGGCTTCATAAAAGTTTATCAAAGCGTACGTAAATTAAAATTAATTAAAATTTTCAAAATTCAGTTCATAATTAAGGCTCCGGCGACGAATGAATATCTCATACAAACGTAATACCAAAATTATTCGTAATTTGAGCATATTTTCACCATGACATACTATTTTTTGTTAGGAACACAGTTTTTTCCAAAATATATTTCTGAAATTTATTTCAACTTAATCGTATTTTTACATCCAAGAATATATATTTTCTTGGTATTGGTGTAGATAAGTGTTTTCAAGTAAGCTTGTGGCAGGATACAAGTATTGTACCTAATACAAATTAATAGCAAACCTTGGCGAAAATCTTCTCAAATTACAAATAATTTTTGTACTGCGTTTGTATGAAAAATTCATCTGTCACCAGAGTCCTAAGCTACGGTATTATTATTAAAGTAGCTTACATGGCTACATACTTCGTAAGGAGCCTAAGGGTCAGCGCAGACAGAGAGGAGCGCAGCGGAGAGGATTTTTATAACGCACTCGAAAATCAACTTTAAAATTATTAAAAAAAAAATGCATACACACTTGAACCTAACAAAAAATCCTCGCGCGTCCTCGAAGATATGTTGTCACTGAGGGCATGTACGGTAGAATGATAGCCCAGAGCGGTTTACTCGCACAGGCTCGCGAAGTCGCGCGCAAGCTCGAGCATACGCGATCCGTTAAGAAAATGCCCAAGCCCGCGCGAGGATTATTCCTCTCTGTCTGCGCTGACCCTAACTGTAGTTCTTTAACCTATCAAAGTGACCTTTTTGACTTACCTGATTTTTATTTTCGAAAGGTTTTTATGTCGCTGTAGGATCCAAAGATCCCCATGGGCCTACTTAACGTAAGTTCCCCATTGTATGCTAGAAATTGTGTGTACTTCGTTTATAATTAGGTAGGTAATAGGTATCCGCTTATTATTGTTGTAAAATTTATATTTTCAGTTGTTTGCTCTACATGTCTCGTTCATATTGAATCTCAATATGCATATAAGTTGTTAAATAATCAAGCTATAGATCTATAACATTTAAATTTAGTGTATTATCTGATTATTTTATGTTTTTTGCATTTCAATAAACAATCAAATGCGATCAACCTTAACCCGAAGTCGTTCTGATAATTGGATTTCAATTTTAGGCAATTAATTTATATCTAAATGTGAAAAGCTTCTAAGACGAAGGAATACAAAACCTATGAAGGTTACATTGGAGAAATTTAATAAGTTAATTAGGTTCTAGACAATCAGCAAGCAGCAATGTCAGACGGTTACAGTCTTTCAACACAAAACATCACCATGTCAGACTGCGGATTCAGTTACTGAAATTCAGCATTCTCTCAGAAAAATACAAGTTGTGTTATTCTGAATTTGGATTTATTCAAGTGCTTATAGACTAGTCCATAATGTATACTCTGTAGAATGTAAACCGTTGTAATGGAGTCCTGGCTACTTATACACCAATGTCGGCGTTCAACCGGCAAGTTAACAAAACACTGTCGGCACTGAAATGTCGTACCAACCCGCCAACGCGAGTTCGATGTGTATAGTCCATTAAACTCGTTCGTAAATTGCTAAACATTTTATTGCGGACCAACTCGTCGAAAAACTCTGCAATATGCGCACACGATTGCCCATTCTTATCTGTAGCAATTGTCAATGAGGTTTCCTTGGCAATGTGCAACTAAAGCTCTAGAGCAAGTGATATATATTCTGCTACCCAGACCAAGTATAAAATGCAGAGCCAGGTCGATACCATTTTTTATTGCTTTCTGTTTGAAGAGAAGAATTCCAATGCTTTTGACTTGACTTTTTTGTTATTGATCAATATTTTTACCTTGAGTAAGTAACATTTAGTTAAATGTGACTTCTGTGGCGCGGTGGGAGAATAAACTGGACAATGTTGTGTTGAATTGTCAAGTTATTTTTTGTGTAAGTACTTCTTTAACATAAAGTAGGTAGGCTACCTACTTTATGTTAAAGAAGTAGGTAGCCTACCTACTTTATGTTACCTATGTTACTACCCTACTTTAAGTAAAAGCACAGAATAATAACGGCAATGACGAAGCTTCAAGTCTCAAATGTCATTGAGAAATCCGTTACGCAAACACTTGAGTTAGTATCTTATTTGTTCTATACTTCAGTATTAACCGAGAAAACACAATCGCGGACGTGGCCACTTCACCATAACGTGAAAGATACAAAATACTTTCATTTACATCCGCCTCACGATTATGTAAGATGAAGTTCGTTCGCCTCAATCTTGGATACGTAACTGCTCACAAATACACCATTAAGCGATAAAAAGAAGCTTAATAAACTTTTCGGTTTATTAAACTTTTTATAATTTTTTATATTTATTTTATTTAAAACTTTTATAATTCTCGTGATAAACGTGATGTTTGACGGAATCTGTCTTAGTGAATTCAATATCGGTTTTATAATTAAAAAATACTATATCTATAGGTACTAAATAATATTATAAAGAGGAAAGATTTGATTGTTTGTTGGAATTGAATAGGCTCCGAAACTACAGGACCGAAATTTTTTCACCATTTTCTAATGGTCCTCTATTTTCCTTGACGAACATAAGTTAGAGAATATTTTCAAAAAAATTTGGGATCTGCACGAAAAATATAAATTTTTTAAATACGCGTACGGACGGGCCGCTAGTCTGTAAATATTTTTGAACTTGCGCGATCTAAACATGTTATTGTTTGACTAATACTATATAGATATAATACTACTACATAATAGTAGTTATTCTGTGGACTAGATAAGATGACAGAGTCATCCCGTGACCACAGTGTGTAACCCTACTGAAACGTTAGGAAAAAAGAAAGTCAATAAACACAATTAATACACGTTAAAATAGTACTACGTTAAAATAGGCTTTACTTTTTAATTTGTGCTATGGTAAATTACATTTTTTATGGGATCAATAATTTATGTTTATTTTCTGATTGTTAAAAGACATGCGTATCAATCTATATCTATACTAATATTATAAAGAGGAAAGATTTGATTGTTTGTTTGTTTGTATGTTTGTTTGTTTGTTTGTTTGTTTGTTTGAATTGAATAGGCTCCGAAACTACTGGACCGAGTAAAAAAATCCTTTCACCATTAGAATCCTTAATTTTCCGTGATGAACATAGGCTATATAATATTTTCAAAAAAGTTAGGGATCCGCATGAAAAATTCAATAATTGAACCGTGGGCTGTATATTCAACCTCTTTTTCTATTATGGCGCGTCAGAATAGAAAAAGAGGTTGTATAGCGCACGGTGCTTGCTTTTTCTCTACGGCCAGTGTCAGTTTTGGAATGTCGAGTCAATGTCAAAAACCCCAATGCTGTTAAAAAAAGTAAAGATCCGTATGAAAACTGTGAAACCCATCGTTTTAGTGTGTATAATTTCTGAAATTTTTGTTTAATACCCGTGCGAAGCCGTGGCGGGCCGCTAGTTAATTTATATTTTGCTTTTCGACATTTGTATTATACCTATTATTTCTATTTTTATTATTGATATTTATTATTGTAATTAGTTATTGAATTATTTTGCTTATTGAATTATTTGTCTTTTGATTGATTAATTGTTTTGCTCGTGAATATGTGTATATAGAATGTGGACTTCTCTATTGTATTAGGTCATATCCTGTAAGAATAGATGTAAGTGTTTTAAATAAATACAAATACAAAAACAATATGTACCTATCCATGTATTCACATCACATCACATCACATCACATCACCAGCCTAAAATAGTCCACTGCTGGACATAGGCCTCTCCTAATGAGCTCCATAGATGGCATTATTCATAATTTGGGGGTTATTCCCCATAATCCCCACGCTGCGCATGCGGGTTGGGGATCGCAGTTCGGTGGAGTTGTTCTGCAGAGGGCGCTGCTGCCCACCCCCGGTGTGTCTCCTGTTAGTCGCCTCATAAGACACCCACGGGAAGAGTTGGGGTGGTGGAATTTTATGCCGGCAGCACACGGCGATCTATGTATTATTGTATCAAAACGTACGGTCGTACCTAAAGATATACGTATCTTTAGATATTTGTTCAGGGTATTATGGTCGTTTTCTATTATTAAAAATATCTATCTATGTAAATATTGTATTAAATATATCAGTCATCTAGTATGTATTCATAACGCAAGCTCTGCTTAGGTTGGGGCTAGATGCTGCTGTGTGGATTGTCCAGCTTTATTTATTTATTTAATTCGTAAAATTTTATCTATCCACCATAAAACTTATTTAACAGGACCAATTAACAGAATACCAAATAAATAAATGATTATATTTCAAAGTTATCTTCATATCACCTCATCCGATGTGGTATAATGAACAGAAGAATGCTAGAAGATGCTGGATGCAGGAAGCTTAGGCAGCAATACGATGTTCTTCCACTAGTGGACAAAATTGAAGTGAAGAGAAATCAATAACAAATTATTTCTTATTTTAATAATTACCTGTTAGAAATTTGACTTGTCTAAGTGCTTGTTTTGTAAGCCTAAATAAATAAAGTTATTGAATCTGAATCTGATGGCACTAATTGGAGGAGGCCCATATCGCCGTGGACATGCATGAATGATGAAGATGAATCTCAATAATGCTGCAAATGTTTTTAATATAAAAACTATCGTACTATCGTAGTTTGACGAATTAATTATCAATGTAAATGGGTTATTATATGAACCTACTTTTGTATTGAGTGAGCGCATTGAAGCGATACGGGCGCGTGAGGCGCACTCACCCTGATGAAGTCCCTTGTTAAGGTATGAAACGTGTTCTTGCAACACAAAATAGGTTCATAGTTAACCCGCTTACATTCTGAATGCTGCTAATATTATTATGTAGTCCAATTTGCTGTATTAGATCTGCTGACATTGCGCTCGGGCCATATAAGCCACCTTCTGGGCTCTTTGGACCACGTCTGGGCAACGTTTGCGCCGCACCAACTTGCAGTCTTGGAAGAAGCCCTCGTTGCGTGGGAACCCGTTGCTACCGTCACTGAAGGTTACTAGACCTGAAACAAAACATTTTTAGACATTAGAAGACTAGCTGCGGTCAAACCGCGGCTTCGTCCGCGTAGTAAACAAAAATAGTTCAAATGGTAGTATTTAAGGTTTTTAAGTTATTAATGGTATTCTATACTAATATTATAAAGAGGAAAGATTTGATTGTTTGTATGTTTGTTTGTTTGTTTGTTTGTTTGTTTGTTTGTTTGAATTGAATAGGCTCCGAAACTACTAAACCAATTTGAAAAATTCTTCAACCATAAGAATCCTAAAATTTCCGGGATGAACATAGGCTATAAAGTATTTTCAAAAAAGTTAGAGATCCGTATAAAAACTTCAATAATAAACAACAACTTTTTTTTTGCGCTGCTCGCTTTTGCTGTGACTCAACTTCAACTTCTTTTTTTATGGCACCGCTTTTGCTACGACGACTCCGCCAGTGTCAGTTATGGATTGTCATAGACATCACAATTCGTTACTGGGGTGCGAGCTCTGAAAAACGATCATATTATGGAATTGTTGTAATTGTCGAATTTGACACGGAAGCAATATTAGACTACCAGTCTCTTTCTCACAACAGTGGTTTAACGTTAGGAAAAATCAATACACACTCTTTTTATCAGCGCCCTCTTCCTGGTTTCATTGTCACGGATGTCATTCTATTCAACGGGTTTGTTTACATGTCAGGAGAAGTCATTGTGAGATTTTTATGTTTTGCCCGTGTTTTCGACTTATTTATTGAGCAAAACTGCAATATAAATTGAAAATCATATAGAAGAGGTACCATGAAGTGTTCTGTAGCAGGCTGAGGCCTATGCCAAAGCAAAAACAGGCCGAATCTAACCTTACACCGGTAAGTGGTAACATTTCGTTAAATTGGTGTCTATTGTACATTGTATTTTGATATAAAGTGTGTAAAAACCTATTATTTTGAATCATCTTTATTGTGAGCTGTAGAAACCCGCAATATTCTCAATATTTCATTCACATCGCAGACATAAAAACCGGTGCTAGTGTTGAACATCATCGAACATCGAACGTTATCGATAAATTAGGTAAGGTCAGTATGGGTACCTAAGTATAACTATTGGGCAAGTGTAGAGGACTTTTTTATTACGAAAACCATTTGAAAACCATTTTTGGATTCAAAATAAACTTTGACAAAAATATGACACACTGCCCCGTGTTGATCTTAAAGGTGCAAGTCCATCTTAACGGACTTGAACCTCTCCACACAAGACCACCGGACACAAAACCACTGATGATGTGTTGACCTTACGTATTTTTTCTTGTTTTAGTTTACCAAGAAACGAAAGCCGGCGGAGGGAATCGTAAGAAAATATTGGCTTAGAAAATATCCGGCCAGGAACTCAAGACATTCATGTTTGCACATCGCACTTTGAAGAGAGTGCATTCAAATCAGAAAAGCTTCCAAAACGTCAGGTTATAACAAAATACAAAATATACGCGATCAATACAGTTAAAACAGTGTTTTATTACATATCCTGCTCCTGCTTCACTTCCAGTAAACTCTCGGATCCAGCTCCAATTCCGAAAATGAGGGTTTCCTTCGATTTCTCCGGGATCCCACCATCAGATCCTGACTTTCTTCCAATGGGACCACTTCAGAAATGCGCTCTTCATAACATAGGTAGTATAAAACAAAGTCGCATCCCGCTGTCTGTCTGTCCATAGGGAACTATGTATGCTTAAATCATTAAAACTACGCAACGGATTTGGATGCGGTTGTTTTAAATAGATAGTGATTCAAGAGGTAGGTTTACATGTATAATACATGCATAATATAGTAGAGGAACACTGACAATTTAAGAGGTTTCCGTGCAAAGCCGGGGCGGGTCGCTGAATCGCTTAAAAATGTATGTAAATATATTTTTCCGTCGCCTATAAGTAACTTCGTTCTGACCTTACTTTACAGTGGCGCCAACTGGTGAGTACAAAAACGGTAGCCCTCATTGATACAAAAAAAATATATACAGTTGAACATAGAACCTTTCCTTTTTTGATGTCGATTAAAAAGACAAGCTCGTCCATCGATATAATGTTATCGACTAGACGAACAAGTGAACATCCCTAATCCGCCATGTTGTTCTACCGATTTGTTTACATAGGTATCCAAGGAAAGTACATGCTTAGGGCACTTCCATAGACAATCGTTTTTCTGAGGGTGCGAGAGGGTGCGAGAGGAAACTCAATGTCAAAAAAATATAAAAACTTCAAGATTGGAACCATGCCATGTAGGCGATATAGCGGTGCGAGAGAAAAGTCTTTATATAAGTAAAGGAGGTAAAGGTACAATTTTAAAAAGTAAAGATTTTATTGTTTGTTTGTGGTTTGAATTGAATAGGTTCGGAAACTACTAGACCTTTTTGGAAAAAAATCTTCATTAGAATGATATCATAGGCTATAGAATATTTTTAAAGTTAGTGATCCTGAAAACTTCAATAATAAAGTACCTTATCTAACGTGTGTGTGTAAGAACTTATAATTCTTTAAAATACCCGTGCGAAGCCGGGGCGGGCTGCTAGTCTGTTATAATTGGGTTTATACGTTTGAAATGATGTAACAAATAGGATTCGGTTATATCGCGTATTCCGCGGGAAAATGACACCTGGATAAAAAGAACCCTATGTGCTTTCTCCCGGTAGACAACGTATGTGCCAAATTACATGTTTAATCGGTTCTGTAATATAGCCGAGAAAGACGGACAGACAGACAGAGTAACTTTCGCATTTCTAAGAATCATATACAAATTGCACCACACTGGGGTAAACGGTAAACATTTTTTTGAATGGAGACCAAGACAAGGCAAACTAGTGTAGGATGCCCTCCGGCTAGGTGGTACGATGCTACGACCTGCGAAAGACTGCAGGGGAATACTGGAGGAGACAAGGTGTAGACGGGGGCTATGGAGCTCATCAGGGGAGGCCTATGCCCAGCAGTGGATTAACATGGGTTGATGATGATGATATACAAAGTGGGATAGTGTTTTATAGCATGGGAGAAATAAAGTACTTAATGATGTTAGAGTGTCACTCTACGTAATTTACCTGCGCCCGAAAATCATATTGATCTAGATTAAACTAAATTGAAAGAGTATTGTTGACGACCTCTGGGGCGCGGTGAGCAAATGTCCATACCTGCGTCGCAGGATGATGCGGGTTCGATTCCCGTTATTCAAATTTTATTATGATTTGAAAATCATAAAAAAAATTCTTTTTTTATGATTTGCAATCTCTTTTTCTATGTAAATATCAAAAATATTTGTAAATGTGTATTTATTTATTTTTTCAAGAAAAATGTACTTGTGTTGCCTTCATTGAGTTTTTACTTTTAACAGTGTTAAAGAAGTTATATGGGGTTAATAATTGTCGGCGTCAAAAAGGTTCCATTATAATTTTACTTGGCCGGTTGGGTACGCGTACCTCCTTATACATATATTTATTATTATTGTACTGCTCGATCATGATTGTAATTTTAATTTTTGATTTTATAGGTAAAAATGTTACATGTCGTAGTTAATCTTTTATAGTTATTTGGAAGGGATATTTTAACTTTCTTGTCTACCAGTAATTTGAGTATTCGGATTAGCAAGTATTTAATTTTGTTAAGGTATATAAGAAAAGTGAGTCCATCCATGCGCGGGTTGGGTGCGTACGATATAATTGCATCAAAAATATCTATCCAATAAATATACTGTATTAAGTATATCAGTCATCAAGTACCCATAACACAAGCTCTGCTGAGTTTGGGACTAGATGATGATGTGTGTATCGTCTTTAAATATGTCTATATCTATACTAATATTATAAAGAGGAAATATTTGATTGTTTGTTTGTTTGAATTGAATAGGCTCCGAAACTACTGGACCGATTTGTAAAATTATTTCACCATTAGAATCCTAAATTTTCCGTGATGAACATAGGCTATATAATATTTTTAAAAAAAGTTAGGGATCCGCATGAAAAATTCAATAATTGAACCGTGCGCTGTATATTAAACCTCTTTTTCTAATATGGCGCCGCCATATTAGAAAGAGATTACTAAAGAGATCGGTGCTTGCTTTTTCTCTACGGCCAGTGTTATAGAGTGTCGAGTCAATGTCAAAAACCCCCAATGCTGTTAAAAAAAGTAAGGGATCCGTATGAAAACTGTGAAACACATCATGTTAGTGTGTATTATTTCTGAAATTTTTGTTTAATACCCGTGCGAAGCCGGGGTGGACTGCTAGTATGTCAAAAATGACAAAATATAGTGCGAGAGTGCAACTGCTCTACCTTGGTATTTGTTCGGTGCGTCCACACCGACTTATAGGGTAGTAAGGTATAAATTCCTATTCTATTATGTAGACCCCAAACCCTTCTTGTTAAGATCATTCTTCAGCGGTAAGACTGCCAGCCTTTTTCACATACATACATTCACACACAGATTCATTTTATAACTTTGATTTTCCTTTACAAACTTCTAAGTTAATATATTTCATCTCATTATTGAACCCTTAGTATATTTCCAATACGTACAATTCCAAAAAACACTATAGATTTTTTAGTTGGTTGCTTATTTTGTGATGGAACGTACCTAGTGTCTTATGAAAAGAGATACAAACTCCTGTTGGCACTAAAATTTTTGTTTCCTTTATCTCCAACATTTTCTGTTCTCGGATCTGTATTTCTAATAATGGAATTCATATTCAGCTATTCGTTTACACGTCTTGCTTTTACTAGTCTTGTTGTAGGAAATTTGTTATACATAACATACCATTCAAAACAATATTTATGCCTTCTTATATTTATATCAACTAAGTAAGTTCACAATATCTTAAATGAAATGATTCTTTAGATGAGCTAATGTTTTTTTGGTTTCTGTCACAGCTACAGTCTATTTTACATAGGAACCATTCCAAAACAAGTACGACAAGTGCGAGTGTAACTCGCGCGCCGAGGGTTTTGAACTTTTGTCGTTTAGGTAGGTACGTACGTATATTGACGACCTGTTAGCGCGGTGGGCTTGACATAGGCCTCCCCTAATGAGCGCCATATGTGGCATTATTCATCATTTGGGGGTTATATATATCATATAATCAATATAATCATATAATCATATATCAATAATCTTATTATCTAAATATTCATCGAGCGCAGTGGAATACATTGGGTATGGACTTTAAAATTTTGAGAACAACGGTTTCGTGGCGCTGTGGAACCCTACTATTACAGTTACTACAGAGATTAGTGGGTAGGTAAGTGGGTTGGTACCTACAATTATTTTTTCGACTTTTTTCTACTTATTTCACTAAGTATGAAACTTAGACGATTTTTAAAACCTGTTTTGAATTGTCGAAATCCATACCTTTGATTTGATATTGCTCTCAATGAAATAGCCCCCATTGTATGAAAATTCGTTTTTTGACCATATCGAAAAGTATTGTTTTTACAGACTTCTCTATATTTTTCCTGTAAAATATAGACCTATATCTACAAACGCTTAGTACATTTTATATAGATCACTCTGCTATCTTCGGAGATAGAGGGGGGGAACGGTCAAATTTTCGACCTTTTTCAAAATATTTCGAAAAGTATAAAACTTATCGAAATTTCAAAAACTGCATTAAAATGTACAAACTGATACCTTTCATTTGATACCCAACTCGGTGGGGTAGTCACCACTTTAGAAATTTTTCCCGCCCTTTTTTGACCATATTTCAAAAAGTATTATTTTTACAGACTTCTCTATATTTTTCTTATAAAATATAGATCAATACCTACAAACACTTGGTACATATCACGTCGATCGCTCTGCAATCTTCGGAGATAGAGGGGGGGTACCGGTCAATTTTTCGACCTTTTTCAAAATATATCAAAAAGTATAAAATCTATCGAAATTTCAAAAACTGCATTGGAATGTACAAACCAATACCTTTCATTTGATACCCAACTCGGGGGGGGGGGGGGGGGGGGGTAGTCACCACTTTAGAAATTTTTCCCGCCCTTTTTTGACCATATTTCAAAAAGTATTATTTTTACAGACTTCTCTATATTTTTCTTATAAAATATAGATCAATACCTACAAACACTTGGTACATATCACGTCGATCGCTCTGCAATCTTCGGAGATAGGGGGGGGGGTCATTTTTGTACCTTTCATTTGATACCACTTTCGACTTTGTACGTTCCATTTAAAATTTCGATTTCAAAATTTGTATGGAAAATCTTCATTTTGATTTTTCATTTATTTTTCTATAAATATGTGCGGGCGCACAAAATGTATTATTATTTCAAATTTCAAGTCAATAGCTGCAGTAGTTTCTGGGATATTAAGGATTCAAAACACAAAACAGACCCAAAGCGATTTCATAAGGGTTTTGCAACCGATGGCAAAACCCTAAAAAGGTCGCCTTTTTACGTTTTACGCAATTTAAATTGACTAAGATTGAGAATTGGAAGTTCTTTTGGATTTCATTGGAATTAAAGATTGGAAATAATATCTTACATCTGATAGATCTTTACAATATACATTTGATTGTTTCGAATTGATTGTAGTCATTTCATTACGCGTAGAAAGAAGGTAAAGTGATCGTAGGTAACTTCGTGGAAAGGGTCGAATGCAAATGGAGGGATAATACGTAGGTAATAAATAAGGCACGCTTACTAACGAACCACTAGAATCATCTTAATTCAAATAGATATATCTGCCCCTGTTACCGCCCCGCCGGCTCCAACTAATGATTGGAACCGACGACGGCAAACGTTTATTCAACTCTCTTGTGAATAGTCTGTAAAGCATAGTATCTATTCAGTTTACAAATCTCCGGGCCATGTGAATTGAACCTTATGCTAGACCCCTTTTCCCTTAAACGGTGCTCGCTTACTTATAAAGGCACTGCTTCTGTAGTATTTACTAACGGTGCTATAAAATTCATTGCAAAACAAATATTTTAGTGCTTCCTATCTCCACACAGTCTACAGCTGAACATGCCTCGAAGCATGGCGGTATGCGAGGAGGGTTGCTTACATGCTTTCAAAAAAGCCATTGGCACTCCATGAACGATAACCCATGTAGGGTTCTCTCGTACTTTAAATGTGTATAATGCTATATCGCTGTAGTTTTCTCTCTTATCTTTCTATCTTCTACTGTGAACTATTTAACCTGCTACCTGTGCCTTCCGGTCATTCTTTATTAAATGTAGTGTCGAAATAAAATCATGCCTATGAACTTGACTGTGCATGTTTTTCCTTCTACAACTACCATAACACTGGCCTGAACCTACCACTACACTTTGGATACATATCCAAATCTCATGTGGCATTTAGAATAACAGGTTGAATACACAAACTTATTATAATAGACTTTACATACCTACTCAACCCTGATAATATTAAACTCCTATTTTCGGCAGTCTTGTCAAACATGGCGGTAATTTCCATAGTTTTAAAGTAATACGAGTTGACTCCACTTTTGTAGCTATAGCGTGTGGAATCTTGGAACAGTCCGAAGTAAAGTTTTCGAGGGTGAAATAACAAACGCCTTCTATAACAATAACAGCAAAAGAGAATGTTGATTATATTTTCTGGTATGTAACGGTTTAGTCAGGCGATAGAAATTAAAAAACTGAGTGCATGAACCCTAAGATCGAGATAAGGCTTATCTGTAAATAAAGTTTATTTTTTATGGGGTTTTATTCAACCACTGACCCGAAACGATTGGTGCTATAGCTATGAATTGTGATTGTTTTACAGTCTGTGGCTACTTACTCCTTAAACGGATGGTACGGAAAAAATACTAAAATAAAATAACAAACATCTGTATCTGGAAATGTGACCCAACGTGTTAGCACTGTATACATTATGTATACTGTGGTGTTAGTGTGTATAATTTCTGTAATATTTGTTGCGAAGCCGGGGCGGACCGCTAGTTATGGTGTATGGTAAAATTGTGGGCGGAGTACTACAAAAGTTGAAATCTGTACAGCGAAGCCAGCGCACTCCTCCACAAAGAAAGTAATAAGGTATGTTCCATCTTATAACATACCTATAGTTAAGAACTAATCCAGTATTAAACATGACAGAAAATTAACTTCTTTAATTTTACTGTGTGAGTGAGTAAAATTTATGATATGACTGAAATTATTATTTCTGCGTGTGGACTGAGAGCTCTAGTTTGAGGGTTATACCGGCTTTAATATAAGTTTTACAAATTGTTGGACCTATGCTTAATTTTTTACAAATTCTTTACAAAATCTGTGTTTTTAGGGTTTTGCCATCGGTTGCAAAACCCTTATGGGATCGCTTTGGGTCTGTTTTGTGTTTTGAATCCTTAATATCCCAGAAACTACTGCAGCTATTGACTTGAAATTTGAAATAATAATACATTTTGTGCGCCCGCAAATATTTATAGAAAAATAAATGAAAATAAATGAAAAATCAAAATGAAGATTTTCCATACAAATTTTGAAATCAAAATTTTAAATGGGACGTACAAAGTCGAAAGTGGTATCAAATGAAAGGTACTCGTTTGTAGATTTCAAAATTGTTTTTGAAATTTTGGTAGATTTTATACTTTTTAAAATATTTTGAAAAAGGTCAAAAAAATGACCCCCTATCTCCGAAGATTGCAGAGCGATCGACGTGATATGTAGCAAGTGTTTTTAGATATGGATCTATATTTTACAGGTAAAATATAGAGAAGTCTGTAAAAGTAATACTTTTTGAAATATGGTAAAAAAAGGGCGGGAAAATTTTATAAAGGGGTGACTACCCCACCGAGTTGGGTATCAAATTTGCACATTCCAAAACAGTTTTTTAAATTTCGATAAGTTTTATAATTTTCGAAATATTTTGAAAAAGGTCGAAAAATTGACCATTCCCCCCCCCCCCCCTATCTCCGAAGATTGCAGAGTGATTGATGTAAAATTTACTAAGCGTTTGTAGATATAGATCTATATTTTACAGGAAAAATATAGAGAAGTCTGTAAATGTTTTTGAAATATGGTCAAAAAACTAATTTTCATACAATGGGGGATATTTCATTGAGAGTAATATCAAATCAAAGGTATGGATTTCGACAATTCAAAACAGGTTTAGATAATCGTCTAAGTTTCATACTTAGTGAAATAGGTCGAAAAAAAATTGTAGGTACCAACCCTCTTACCTACCCACTAATCTCTGTAGTAACAGTTATAGTTATACTGTAATACTGTTATAGTAGTTCCACAGCGCACCAAAACCGTTGTTCTCAAAATTTTTGAGAAGAGATATATATCCTAGATAATCCACACAGTATCATTTACCCACAAGCTAAGCAAAGCTTGTGTTATTACTGTTATTAGTATTACTACGATAGCTGTTATAGGTACTTAATAAAGTATAAGTATCACATTAGATGATTTATTTTTGTGTACAGAAAAGGACTAGAACACCCGAACAAATAATCTGAAGATCCTACAAATATTATTCCCGAGGCAGAAATTAAACCGCAACCTCCTGTAAGCCCACCGCGCCAACACGCCGTCATATACGTACCTACCTAACCGACAAAAGTTCAAAACCCTCGGCGCGCGAGTTACACTCGCACTTGTCGTACTTATTTTTTAATTCGATTTGCCAAAGATTTCAAAAGTTACCTCTCAATCCACACGCACGTTAATATTTTCGCTTTAGTTTGTTAAGTTAATTTAGTTTTTAAACCACTATGTCTCTGCAACCCTGAGCTATGGTTTGTTGCTCTGGGGAAACTCTGTCGAGGCTGAAAGAGTCTTCAGAGTACAGAAGAGATGCATCAGAGTAATTAACAAGGCCTGGGTTCGTGACTCTTGCAACCCTCTGTTTAAAATCTGTAATGTAATGCCTCTACCTTGCATGTACAGTCAGCTGCACTAATATGTATACACTCCCAACATTTCATATTGATGTATACGTGAAACTTTCAAATTAAAGTATACACCACAATTTTTCAAATTGATGTAGTCATGGTACTTGTCAAAACGTGGTATACCGATTTTCATAATAATGTATACACTATTTAGTCAAATAATTGTTTACCATCGAATAACAAATTAATGTATTCAAGACCACGCCTTAATAATATATGCAAAAAAAGAATGTCACAAAAATGTATTCAGGTGTTAAATATGTTATTTAAAAGGCTTTTTTCACTTAAATCCTGCAAGTCATCATAAATATATACACGACCTTAATTATGTATCCATAATGAAGGGCCATAAATATGTATACATCAATTTGTACGATGTTTTTCATTGACATGTATACAAAATGTTTTATTTTACAAAAACGCTTTTTACTAAAATTCCTACAAAGTATCATAAATATGTATCCACTGCAAGGCCAAAATAATGTATACATAATTGATAGTCATAAAAATGTACGTAAATGTGCATTTTACGTAGTATAATATAGTAGTAGGTCTTTTGTGACTTTTGACTTGACCTCAGTAGTGACGAAGTGAGTAAACTCAAGCATGGGGATGAAAAAACATCAATTACGTAAATATTTTTTTTTAGTATTCTTATTTAATCTTTTCACACTAAACACATTTTATGCTATTTAATGAAGTAGTTAAATAAGGTATTGTAGGCCCCTCCAGCATCAATCACTGCTTATAGCCGGTCGCGCATGGAAGAAACCATGTTTATGCACACTTTGAAAGCTTTCCCAAATGTCATAAACCATGATTAGGGCTTTCTTTGTCCTACACTCATTTGTGTCCCATTGCTGAGCCATCAATCCCAACGATGGATTCGATGGGGTTGAGATCGAGATTTTTTGGAGGCCAGGGCAACTTGTTGACCATTCTGTGGTTCCATTGCTCGATACACTCGGGCGTTATGAATGGCCGAGCTGTCTTGCACGAACGGAACAGGCCCAGCACCTGGAAAGTAATCTTTCACACTTGCCCTAAACACCTCTTCCAATACTTCAGTATATTGGAGGTTGTTCATCCGACCCTCAATTTGGGTCAACGCCCCGGGACCACTGGTATGCATCCAGCCCCATACATCGAATACAACATAATCAGCAAACACTGGGTCCCTTCTAGAGTTCGCGAAATCTCGTTCTCTTATTATCAAATTGCTCACAATTTCTTAAATTTTTTTTGCATTTTAAATTAAAAATTAACGGACTCTGAATGATCTAATGATAGAATATTGCCTTTTAATTGTTTTAAATTTCTTGCTTACATGAGGATTATGCAAAAAATTATTAGTATCACCCAGACTCTTAAGAGACTGGAGTTTTACGGAGGGGCCTACTTCATGCCACTCTAAACACTTGTGTCTACAGTTGCTCACACTCTTATGAGACTGTAGTCTCGGGAGACTCAAGCACACACAACACTACACTCACACACTTACAGACACACACACACACACAAACACTCGTACACTAAACACGCAAGCGCGCGCGAACGCGCACTTTATGAATCGTTTGTGCACTTACATTTTAAAGAAACCTTAACTCTTTGCTTAGTTTTATATACCTTAATACTAAATTACCTACTTAGCTTTTAGCTTACATAAACTACTTCTAACATAAAATATTATTATGTACTAATCATAGGAAAATTTTATTTCTTTATTTGGAAGAGCGAGATTCCCTAATACAGGTATTATTTTACTTAAAAGGGAATCTCAAACACGGTTATGTGATTGTATATCTTAAGTTAAGAAATAAATATTTTTGTATTTTTGTATTTATTTTGTATACTACGTAAAATGCACATTTATGTACATTTTTATGACTGTCAATTATGTATACATTATTTTGGCCTTGCAGTGGATACATATTTATGATACTTTGTAGGAATTTTAGTAAAAAGCGTTTTTGTAAAATAAAACATTTTGTATACATGTCAATGAAAAACATCGTACAAATTGATGTATACATATTTATGGCCCTTCATTATGGATACATAATTAAGGTCGTGTATATATTTATGATGACTTGCAGGATTTAAGTGAAAAAGCCTTTTTAATAACATATTTAACACCTGAATACATTTTTGTGACATTCTTTTTTTGCATATATTATTAAGGCGTGGTCTTGAATACATTAATTTGTTATTCGATGGTAAACAATTATTTGACTAAATAGTGTATACATTATTATGAAAATCTGTATACCACGTTTTGACAAGTACCATGACTACATCAATTTGAAAAATTGTGGTGTATATTTTAATTTGAAAGGTTCACGTACCGTAAAACGGGGTGTATAGGGATGCAGGGGTGAATAGGGATAAAATTGAAAGTGAAATAAATCATTAAAAATTAACTACCTAACCACAGTCAATTCTTTATTTTTTGATAGAAAGTTGTAGTAGAATACTGGATTAGTGAGTTGGCATCATTTGTTTGACATGAAGTTAGCCATAATTAGAAAAAATACCATTGAAGTTGCTGCTTTCAAACCGCGCGTTATTATGTGCTCCAAAACTTTGGTCAGTATTAAGGTTTTACAGACTTTTTTGATTGTTGGATGGTTGTATTGAGTAAATTAGTGTTTTTGGGGAAGTGTAGTGCAAAATTTATGTACAATTCAATGCTAATATTTACAATAAACGGCAATAAATAATTTCAAGTAATTTTCTTTAAAAAAAGAGGTTAATAGGGATGGCTGCTGGGGTGTATAGGGATGGTAGCGAGACCAATAGAGACGCCATTATTGGTAATTAGTGATGAGCATAGGGTCGTTCGGAACAGTAAAGGGTCAATAGGGACAGGGTTGTCACAACCATAAAAAATAAAATTTGCTTATATTTTTAATTTACATAATATTTTATATAATATAATAATATTTAATTTATGTAATCTATCTACTACGCGTAATACGCGTTTACTCTATCTACGAGATGTGTCCAGGTAAATAATAAAGTTATAATTTGTTATTTTAAATTGTTATTATAATATATATGTAATAATAAAGACATACCTACCTAAGTATATAATATTTCAATAAAACATACTAAAGACTACATTTTTTCCTTGTTTACCTACCTAGGTATCTGATTGGGTAAGTGACAACCCTGACACTTTTTCCCTATTGCTTTGTATGTGGTCCCTATTGACCCCTACAAGCGTTTGAATAGGGATGGCCTATATTTTAAAGAATATTGAGGAGCTTATGCATGTTTTAGGTTTTTTCAGTATTTTCTCCTAAAGAACTAAGTTTAACTCAAGTTATTTGTTTATTACATTATAAACTATGCAAGTTTTATGAAAAAAAAACGGAAAAAATCTTAGTTCAAGTTCAATTTCGTCCCTATACACCCCGTTTTACGGTATACATCAATATGAAATGTTGGGAGTGTATACATATTAGTGCAGCTGACTGTACATTAGAGATATATGCATGTTTGTAAAATCCAACCAACAACACTTTACCAAACGTAAGGATGTTATCACTCGACAGAAAAGAGCAAAATTTAATGATCTTTTTTATAAACCACAATGCCACAAGCGTATCTACGAAATAAATGCTCATAGGTAATATGTGCATCACTATCTTTAATAAGTTACCAGATACAATAAAAACTCTGAATGGAAATCTATTCAAACAAAAATTAAATAAGTGGCTGATTGACAAATGTTTTAATAGTGTAGATGAATTTATTAATTTTAAGTAGAATTATTTACTGTTTTGTTTGATATTGTCTCATAGTTACAATTTTATTATTTTGATTTATATTGACATATTTATTATTTTTATTTTATTGATAATGATTGCCAATTTATATATTTGATTATTTTTCATATACTATTCAATACTATTAATATTTGCACACCTGCTTGCGGGTTGAATACATATACACTTCTGTCAAAATCAAAATCAAAATCAAAGTGCTTTATTTCCTTTAGACCTTACAGGACTCTTGGACACGTCACAAAATACAAGTTAAATAAGAAATAAAAATGGGAAATAAAGTGATCACTTTGATTAATTGTTCACTTCAATCTTTTTTAGGTAAAGTAAAGAAGCGAACAAGAAACCTTTACCTTGTTAGATTGTTAGTTTTAGAGTTGGAGCATAACTCGTCCCAAACTTTTTTGATATTTTATAGTAAGCTTTTTTAAAAAGTATATTTTTGACAATCCGTTTGAATTTATTTATAGATAATTTTTGCAACTCACTTGGAATTTTGTTGTAGAAGCGTATACATTGCCCTTTAAAAGATACATTAATCTTACGTAGTCTAGTAGTGGGCACAGCCAGTTTGTTCTTATTTCTAGTATTTAAATTATGTATATCGCTATTTTTAATGAACTTATTGATATTTTTATGAGAGTACAACAAATTTTCATAAATATATTGACATGTTACTGTCATTATGTTTATTTCTTTGAATTTTTCACGCAAGGATTCTCTGGGACCCATATTATAGATTGCACGAATAGCCCTCTTCTGCAGCACAAATATGGTGTTAATATCTGCAGCGTTCCCCCACAGCAGTATGCCATAAGACATAATACTATGGAAGTAGCTGAAATAGACTAGTCTAGAAGTATCAACGTCTGTAAGATGACGGATTTTTTTGACTGCATACGCTGCAGAACTAAGTCTCTTCGATAGCTTATCTATGTGTGAGCCCCATTGAAGTTTACTATCTAAAGTTATTCCTAAAAATACAGTACTTTCTACTATTTCTAAAGATTCCTCTTTTACCTTTACATCGGCCTTAACTTGTTTTACATTGGGTAGAATAAATCTAATACATTTCGTTTTGGTTTCATTAAGCAAAAGATTATTGACACTAAACCTGTAGTTATAAGATCTGACATGTACCTATGATAATGTATTCGGCACATAAATTATATGATAAATCTAATCAGAATTTCCTAAACAGGAACAATATTAAAAGAAAAAGTTTATAAATGATTCAAAACAAAACAGTCAGTACCTACACAGGATTTATTTTTGCGTAATTGTTTAAGTGAATTATTACCTATATTATACTTTTGGAAGTACTTACCTACCTTAAGTGTTTACGTTGAGTTCAACGTTACGTTAAAGATGGAGTTCCATCTTAACTCTTAGGAAACTTGGGTAGTAATTTTATTATTAGCTATATAATTACATTAATTACAAGTAAAGGGACAATTATGCGTAAGAAGTATTTCAATATCTGTATGTACCTATACAGTGAATTGTTGAATTGTAACATTTTTATATATACATATAAAAATGTTACAATTCAACAATTCAACTAGGAATTTCCACAAATTAGCATTCTCATTTTATGGGCTGTAAACTATTCGGGGCACACATTTCTAAACAGAAGAGAAGAATCCGCCGCTAGGTCCTTGCTTGTTTTATTATACAATATGATTTTTGCCATATTCATCCGTAGGAAGTTCGGCCCACATGAAGAAATTTGCTTTTCTCCCACATTGTACGCTGTTTTTGGCCCATTATTAGATAACTCAATTACTTAATACATTACATTATTAATAGCAATTTTTTTAAACGAGTTCAAATATCTGTTGATTGTTAACATTCGGAACAAATGTCACAATCTGCAGATATTAGGCGGCACTAAAACGCCAAACTTCCGCATTGTATCCGGTCTTAGCCCGCATTGCCACGGCGGTTCATGTGATCTAGATGAGAACCTTACCAAGCCCCCAGACCCGCCCTCCTCGGAACTCGCCCTCAAATTTCATCCCATCAGCTCGCCAGAAAACGCCGTGCCCATGGAACCAGCCCTGCATGAACTCCCCTTCATACCTGAAATGATGAAAATATACTGATTGACATAATTGTGAATTGAAAGTCTATCCACGATAAAAATCCACGATAAATATCACAGGATGAGTATAGAATCCAAAATGCAGCCCGAGCACGAGGCATGCCTATATCGCTTTAGCAGTAAGGATGAGGTGTAATTTATACAGGGCAAACAAAGAAAAATAATATGAATATAAATGTAACAAATCAAGTATGTTGTATTTCAAAAGAAAACAGAACACGAAAGAAGAACATTTAAGTCACTTACTGATTATTTATGTAGAGCGGGGTTACTAGAATCGAATCTATAGAGCATTATGGGTAGGCGACTAGGTTTTAGAAACAATCAACCATGTAGTAAATGAAGGGAAAAATCATATATGACAGAGGAAGAGAGAGAGAGAGGTATATAAGTCATGATCAGTCACTTAAAGAGTAAGCCGAAGTAATTACTTGTTTATTCAGTCAGCTGGCTGTGATTGTACGAAACACATCAACTTACTTGGCTCCATCAGAAAACGCCATGACGCCAAGCCCGGAGCAAAGACCTCCGATCATCGCACCATCGTATCTAGTTCTATCTGGCATCACCAGGTGTCCCATTCCATGTTTCTGTCCTTTGGAGTTCCATTCGCCGACGTAGCGGGTTCCATCCTCATATTTGTAAGCCCCTGTCTTGACAACGCCGGGATCTACAACTGAAAAAAGTATGTTTTATAGGTATCCGCCTTCGCCATTTTCAGCATCGGACTATCATTACATCGCAAGCCAATCATTTCATTTATTTTATTGCTCAAATCATTTACACTGTGTCTCAAATTTACAGATAGATTCACATGTTAATAATACAACATAGATTTTAAAAGGATCACTTTCAGCTTTTCAGTCAAATTTAGACCTACTTTCACAGTAAAAATATATTACGCGACCTACTTACTTTGACATGAGGTAATTATATATTAGGTTTATATTACCTATGAAATTGCCGTTTTGTATAAAAAAAATTTAAACGAATTTTTTTCATGTATTTTTTATTTGTATTAATCTAAGTAATCACCCATGCAATCAATGCATCTTTGCCAACGCAGTGGAAGTTTATTGATGCCCTTCTTAAAGAAATCAGCAAGACGGGAGGCAACAAATTCTTCAAAGGCATTCTGTACTGCCTCTCGGGTATTGAATTTTTTTCCCGCCAAGAAGTTATCCAAATTCTGGAAAAAGTAGTAGTCTGTAGGCGCAAGGTCTGGTGAGTAGGGCGGATGACGTAGAGCTTCCAACCCCAGTTCTTGCAACTTGGATACCGTCTGCTGTGCAGTATGAGGTCGCGCGTTGTCGTGCAGGAGCAGCGGAGAGGAGTGATTGACCAATGCTGGTTGGAGATGTGCCAGCTTCTCCATCATTGTGTTTAGTTCTTCACAGTACACATCTGCAGTAATGCTCATCCCGTTTGATAAGAAGCTGTGATGAATCACACCGGCGCTAGACCACCAAACAGTGACAATCACTTTTCTAAGGGTGAGTTTTCGTTTAGGGCATTGTTTAGGTGCTGAACCAGGATCCAACCAACTTGCTGAGCGCTTGCGGTTATCAAACAGAATCCATTTTTCATCGTAGGTAACAATACGGTTCAAAATTCCTTCATTTGTGTGTCTGTTGAGCAGTGCAAGGTACGTCTCGACGCGTACTTCGCGCTGGCGATCATTGAGTTCGTGGGGCACCCATTTGTCAAGCTTTTTTACCTTGCCAATTTGACGCAAATGGACCAATATTGTTTTGACGCTAACGTCGAAAGCTGCTGCTAATTCAGCCGTAGATTGTGTAGCATCAGCTTCCACAATCGCCTTTAATTCGTCATTGTCAGAACGGAAATTTCATAGGTAAAGAGAGATTTTAAGTTGATTGTATTATAACAAATGCAAATCGTACGTTTTTTATCATAAAGCAATTAAGATATTTTCTACTTCGCCTAACCTATCCTTTATATTATCCTACCTTAATAACAATCTCTTCGATACAGATACAACTGACCCTTAAAGATGATCTACATAATGTTTAGTTAAATTAATGCCGTTAGTACAATACAAAGAGGAAAAACAATGTAAAAACAAATATATGACAACAAAGCTTTTAAGAAGACAACCTTACTCATTATCCTGGTCCACCAAGACAGATGAAAAGAAAAGAAAAATAAACTTTTTCCTCGTCTTCCTAATTGTATACTTACTTACTTACAACCCCAGAGTTTATAACAAAATAATTAAAGGGATTGAAAATAATTTTAATTCTTTGATCGTAAAAAAATTAATTGTTAATATGTAGACTGTTTCTAGGCGTCCTTGAAAGGCACATACTTTATCAAGATATTCGTACCTAATTGAATGCTAAATAAAAAAAAACGGTGTTGATAAATAATTATGAATAACACAACTTGTCAAGTGATCAGTGGAGAGCCAACACTAATTTCTCAAATGGAAGCCAGTTAAACCCTTCTAAATTAAATTGAGTAGGAACCCAAGTATCTAAATCCTTTAAGAAAAATGCTGGATTTCCCGGTAAAATTCTTCAAGGTAACGAAAATTATAAACTTACCATCCACCATTGTGTCCAACCAACTGACTGAGCGGCGCCCAGGTGGCTACACTTCTATGGCTGCATCTGATAATCTAATTAGACACTAAACCGGAGGTATAAGAAAAAGGTTGAATTTATAACCTACTTACAAAACTTTTTTAAAAATAATTTGCTGCCGTACTCTTATGTTTAGTAAAGCCCCAAAATTTCTATAGCAATGGGATCATGTCCCTACCTACAAAATGGCAAAAAAATATCGAACAAAATGGTACCTGCGTACTTTAGTTAAATGTAAATAAACTACATATAAAAAAGGTTTTAAATTTTCTGAAAAAATGCGAATAAACTTTATCACCACCCTATTATTTTCCAGGTGAAGTTTTTTGTAGCTAATTGAGATCTATCTCAAAATATACACACATATAATTTTGTTTTTAGACCCATCTAATCTCCATGTTGAAAATTTCGACCACAGTTTGCATGATTTATTTACGATGGTGATACCACAAGAATATGTTGTTTGTAATTGATTATGCTTGGGTAGTCCCCCAAGCATAATCAATTACAGGGAAGGAACATCATTATTCCGCGCGTATCTTCACAATCTTGATCAGAAAAACGACCTTAGTAGGTATTATAGAGTAAAGTAGGAAGAGTCAATTTAATCCTTCCTTCTACCTAGGATCCGTAATTTGTCCGTTGTAGCAGTGCAACCAGTATAGTATTGGGATCAAACTAGTAATTTTTAGATGTAAAGAAGGCTCTGAATCCCTGGCCATACCTGCTGATTTATTCAGATGTTGCTATGTATTTGTGACATTTTGCGACAAATTCCTTCTATATTCTTGAGATTAAATAAATAAAAGAACAACTCCGGCTCCCCGAAAATCTCGACGCCTGGTAACACCGCATTACTTGCAATCCCCATGTCTGAGCCATTATTCTCTATGACTTAGGAGATTTCTTGCCCTAACTGTGTGAAGTCAATATGTTATAAATATATATTTGTTAGATTCCACGCCGTGTTGTCGTGTCATATTTGTAAATCGCCTTGTGATGGCCCTGCTGGGCTTATTTTTAAGTAATGACTAATGAATGAAGTGATCGTTGTTCGGGTGTATACAGTATTAAAACGGAGGTGCTCCAAACTCAAAACCACGATCTTGAATACTGAAGATTATGATATACAACGATAGATTGTATTGTGTATAAACAACGAATTTTCCCAAGCGGATAGTCAATTATTTATCGTCAAACAAGGACCAATCAAGGATCGCGCGGCCTATGTCCAGCAGAGGAATATTATATGTCATGTATTGATGATGAATGTTTAAGCTAGCCCGGAAATAACACGAGCTGGTGGATTTTAGTTATAGATTAATCCTGCCGCGTTTTTATAATTCGGTATAAAAACGCGTGCGATCCCCGCGCAGAACCAAATGACAATTTTTATTGAGTAATAATAATAACAACCTTTTTATAAGAAGCATCAGTGTGAGACAGCAGAGTTTTGAGGAAACAATGTTTTTATAAGTAAAAACATTTTGGACAACAACAAAGTTTTTAGGAAACAACTTTTTTATAAGAAACAATTTCTTCTTGAATTGTACTTACTCTTACTGGAAATTATACTTTACTACAGCTACTGTAAATTTTCATTATATTTAAATTTTATTTAGGAGGTATATTTCTGGCCCATGTTATTTTTAGATTATGTGTCACTTGTTCTTAAAGTATGTTATGTACCTACTGAGTATCTATGTTTTATTCAATTCAACACAATTCACACAATTCTTTTGAATGAACCAAGTGTCAGTTAAATAGACACCTAATAAGTATTAAATGTAAGGATCACACAAACTATCGGGAAATGCTCCTTGACGTCCAACGGCCGCTATGCAATTACTAGAATGGTTTAATTGGAACCCATTAGGGCCTAGGTACGCTAGGTCCCGTCAAGGCTACATATTGGCGCATTGGCTACGTACCCTGACAAAGAGTATTGAAATCTTTGCGCCCGTAAATGCTCGTCTTATCAAAAACCATAAGCTATCGTAGGTATATAGCGACCTGCCACTCGTAAATGATACTTCAGTACACGTACCTACAAGAGTATCATTTTCCGGGTGACTCCGAGCTACGGCATTGAGGAACTCGATAAAGGAGTTTCGTAAGGATCTATCAGATAAAAGCCTTTTAACACATCTGGTGTCGCGAAAATTCGGAGAAAACGGAACGTTTTTATCGAATTTAATCCTGAGACAAAACGACAAATTGCAAAGAACTCGCTGGATTTTGTCATTATCATCGCGCTAAAGGCTGGCTGGTCAATTCCAATGTATTCGTGAGAGTATCACTTATAATATTTCGGTTATTGGTTGCACAGATCATCATATTAACGACTTTAAAATCTATGAAAGCTAAAATATTAGATTTATTATTAAACAAGTACGACAAGTGCGAGTGTAACTCGCGCGCCGAGGGTTTTGAACTTTTGTCGTTTAGGTTAGGTACGTATATTGACGACCTAGTTAGCGCGGTGGGCTTATAACGCAGGAGGTTGCGGTTTGATTCCCGCCTCGGGACTAATATTTGTAAGATCTGCAGATTATTTGTTCTAGTCCTTTTCTACGTACACAAAAATAAATCATCTAATGTGATACTTATATGTACTTTATTAAGTATAACAGCTATCGTAGTAGTACCAATTACACAAGCTTGCTTAGCTTCTGACTAAATGATGCTGTGTGGAATAGCCAGGATACATTACTCTTCTCATATTTTTTTGGAGCACGGTGGAATTCATTAATTCAATAATCTTATTATCTAAATATTCTTCGAGAGCGCAGTGGAATACATTGAGTATGGACTTTAAAATTTTGAGAGCAACGGTTTTCTGGCGCTGTGGAACTACTATTTTTTCTTTCGAATTTTCGATTATTTTTTCGACTTATTTCAACGTATTCACTAAGTATGAAACTTAGACGATTTTCAAACCTGTTTTGAATTGTCGAAATTCATACCTTTGATTTGATATTGCTCTCAATGAAATTGACCATATTTCAAAAAGTATTGTTTTTACAGACTTCTCTATATTTTTCCTGTAAAATATAGACCTATATCTACAAACGCTTAGTACATTTTACATAGATCACTCTGCTATCTTCGGAGATAGGGGAGGGGGTCAAATTTTCGACCTTTTTCGAAATATTTGGAAAAGTATATAACTTATCGAAATTTCAAAAACTGCATTGAAATGTACAAACTGATACCTTTTATTTGATACCCTATTTGATACCCAACTCGGTGTGGTAGTCACCCCTTTAGAAATTTTTCCCGCCCTTTTTTGACCATATTTCAAAAAGTATTATTTTTACAGATTTCTCTAAATTTTTCCTGTAAAATATAGATTAATACCTACAAACACTTGGTACATATCAAATGGATCGTTCTGCAATCTTCGGAGATACCCCCCCCCCCCTATCTCCGAAGATTGCAGAACGATCCATACAACAACAGATAGGGGGCTAATCATGGTAAATATCCCGTTATAAATGACTTTCGAGTACCTTTCATTTGATACCACTTTCGACTTTGTACGTCCCATTTAAAATTTTGATATCAAAATTTGTATGGAAAATCTTCATTTTGATTTTTCATTTATTTTTCTATAAATATGTGCGGGCGCACAAAATGTACCTATTATTATTTCAAATTTTAAGTCAATAGCTGCAGAAATTTCTGAGATATTAAGGATTCAAAACACAAAACAGACCCAAAGTGATCCCATAAGGGTTTTGCAACCGATGGCAAAACCCTAAAAACATTCTAAAATGACCTAATTCGAGCTACGATACCAAAGACACTTCTATCTGCTTCGTGCAAACATAATAAACAAGTACTACTATAAGTTTGCTACCTACTTAAGAGTTACGGTTGATTTTATTGGTTAAACAAATAAAATCCACAGCCCGTTAATTAATGTTACAATTATGTTACCTATCAAAATTTAATTCACTTGTTTCATTCCTAGCTAAATGTATAAATTTTTCTGCTAATCAAGTAAAGTTATGATTCCCACATACTGAAGCTAGAAAACCTGAGCTAGAAAGCGATGCCCTTGAACTTGTCCACGATGCAAACGGAAATTCTAGATTGACGCCAGTTAATAGTCAAAAGGCGAGTGCCAAGACTAAAACCAACCATCATAAGGTGACCCAGAAGCGTTTTGTTGAATTCCTATTATTTAGGTTCTGATGCCGTTGGCGAGTTAACAGCCCAGGCTATAATCTTAAAAATTAAAGGAACAAGTGAATTTTTGGTAACAACGCCCGGCCCGAACTGCTAATGCTAGTAAGCTTAAAGTTCGAGGGACGGTACCTTTCATGAAACAATTTTCTTCTAAGTATTTATGGGAATTCCATGCCTACAACAATGGGGTGAAGTTTTTCTTGTAACTCTTTAATCGGTGACTTATTGGTTTGAAATTTTTATAAAAGTTCAACCGAATTATCGGGTAAAGTAATCGATAGGTACAGATCGTAATCCGGATTTTCTTTTATGTGTAACAGCCATGTTCGGAGGGACATTCTGGTGTTGAAAACGTTTCGGAAGACCCCAGGGGACTATGGAGATGTAACCTATACTAATATTATAAAGAGGTTGATTGATTATGTCAACATTTATACTCAATTCAAGAGAATACGTGAGTACCTATCCAAAATTGTCAAAAAGGCAAAAGTATAACTGCCTCATTATAACACATTTAAAAAAAAGTCACGTTATTGCAGTTGGTAGACGGCCTACTGCACCCTGTAGATGTTACAAATAGATACCATGTTATTAATTGTAACATTGTGGCGTAAATAAGCACCAAGGACAGCAGAGAAATAGCTTTCTAAGCAAGTGACCATGGCGACTGGTGGCGAGAGGTCATGGGCTTGACTTTATAAATTAAGTAGGACGAACAAAATGCGAACCTAACCTGAATTTGAAAGTAACTGCATTCAAAAAAACTCGTAATATTGGTAGGGTCTAGGGTCCTAGATCGCTCCTGGTTGGCAGAAGAATAAATTAAATTTGTGCGAAGCAACCGGGTAAGTATTTTTCATTGAAATGCAAATGCATAACGCCCCTACGCATTATTTACGTGGTACCTAACCACGCACAAAATTGGCAACTTAACGTAATGAGGTATTATTTCGAAGACTCAGTGGTGCAGTTCTGAGTGCGACGAAAGAAATTGCAGTTTAGAATGCCGCCTCGGGACAACGTTTTTACTTTGGTGGAGTTGTTCTTCAGAGGGCGCTGCTGTCCGCCCCCCGGTGTGTTTCCCTTAGTCGCCTCCTACAACACCCACGGGAAGAGTGGGGCTGGTGAAATTCTATGCCGGCACCACACATCTTTCTTTAGCTACACTTTATTCACATTTACAACAACACATCTATAGTAGATTCTACTATTCTTAATTAATTTATTTAGGATGTATCAAAAGGGCTTATGCACATATTAACAAGACAGGATAATCCTATCACATAACCCTTGTTCTCTTTATCTTCAGGAAAGCGAAGAATCATCATCATCATCATCATCACCAGCCTATAATAGTCCACTGCTGGACATAGGCCTCCCCTAATGAGCGCCATAGATGGCATCATTATTTGGGGGTTATTGCCCATAATCCCCACGCTGGCATAAGCGAAGAATAACAAGTTATATATCTGCTTAGTGTATTGTTAGGTCGTTCATCTTAACGAAATAGACCTACTTACATCACTTGTTCTCGTTGACACTTTATTGTAACAACATAAAATTTTCACATAAAAATGTATAATAATTAATTTAGAAAATCCATAAATAATTACAATTATCATTATTATCTTGGTTAGATCAGTAAAAACAGCTGTAATAAAACTTGAGTTAACGTGATAAATAATAATTGTCGAAAAAACACATTGCTAAGGAGCGGAGGGAATTACGATTCCAAGCTACTGGTAACACCAGAAAACAGATTCGTTCTCTCTTTCGCTGATACTATCTATGACATGGGCTTGTTTCACCCACGCGACCGTTGTGTCTCGGACTGTCAAACTTGGCGAAGTCCTCAGGCGAAGTCCCATATAAATACCATTCAATAACGGACCTTTTTTATATTCTGGTGATAAATGCGGGTAGTTTACACTGAAAAAACTACAGATAGCTCATCACAACGCTTTAAGTCAATGAAAATAAAGTCATCTCGTGACCACGACAGAGTGCAAACCTGTTGAAACGTCGAGAAAGGAAGAAGAAGAAGAAAGGAAGAAGAAGAAACGCGATAAATACCCATTAATTACTAATCATTAAAGTAAAGCTCGTTCTTTGTTCTCAATATTATATTAACGTTCTGTCAACTTCAACTTCTTTTTTTATGGATGACCTTCTAGTGGTGTCCTTAAGTGATGAGAGTGACTCCTAAATAGTCAGTCATCTAATTAGTTCCAGATACCTGATATCCCCATTTGTTCGTGTAGCCTGCAGATTTCAGATTTCAAAATAAATACGTTATTTCTTCGGGCTTTCAAAATATGCAGATAGACAAGTTGAATTTCATACAGTACAACACTGCAAAATCCAGTATAAAGTTGGTGGTGTGCCCTTCCTCGACATTAGGAAATTCGCTCTTCACCATTCGTTGACGAAATCAGGTAATGCGGTGGGCGAATCTTCGCTTGCGACGTGGTTGTTGTAGGTTCGATTCCCTCCAAGGTACTTATGATTGTACAATCTGCAGATATTTGTTCCAGGTGTTCTGGTTTTTGTAATATGAAAAAGTATCTAGGTATATATTTTATATAATTATGGTAGGTATATTAGTTGTCAAGTATCGATAACACAAGCTCTGCTTAGCTTATACCTATAAGAATTGTCCAGCATTATTAATTTGTATTTATTTATTTATTCTCATATTTGATTTCTTTTAATTTCTCTAAAACCAAGAACCTCATCTAGAAAATTATCTAAAGATTATTTTATTTGCTTAAAGAACAAACTTAGTGATTTAAAGTTGGATGAATATCTAGAACTTTCCAGCGACATTTTTATGACCTCTAGCATAGCATATTACGAGCACCGAGTGCCTAGGTACCATTTTAAAATAATAAGCGGTTTATTTGCTACGAAATGTCAACTTGAAACCTTCAAAAGCGTCATGCTAAACCGATTAAACGTCAGTTTCAAGATTATTGGGCCCTATTATCATATCCCCCTGAAAGTGATGGTGGTAGCCAACTTCGATCGATGGCCCCCAAGGTCGTGCTTCCTTCTATTTGTAGTAGCGATGCGGTAAATTTATATAGCACAGCTTTTATCTTCTTTTTATTCTTTTGAAATTGTTACGTGGCATTACAGTCTAGTAAGTTTGTAAAAAGATGTAAGAACTTAAGTATTCTTTTGCATTTCTAACGAAATTTCTAGGTTGTTTCTGCCAAATAAAATTCCATTTTTAATCCTAATGTTTTTGTTACTGTGCTTTTATGTGTGTATTTACGTGCAAAGCACAGCACAACGAAAAATTCCTACTTTTTCTTGGCAATCACCAATTATACAAAAAATTTATAACCAGCTTCGCCTGCGGACTTGCACACGTATCTTCTGTGGAAACCTTTAAACTATGCCTACACCATGGTAAGTGATTAATGCGATAAAAATTAGTAGAGGTAGTTATAAATGTTATTCGAGATGGAGTCCTAATTTTGGCGTAAAATGTAACAAAAATAACATCCATTAAAACTTTCACGTTTATAATATTATTGCGAAATCACCCTACTTTCACTATCAGTTACTAAATACCAATGAAACCAGCTGTCAAGTGTAAAGAGATCATGCGGCTTAATTTTAAGCAATTAAATATCAAAAATAAAATGCTTAGCATTTTACGTGGAAAACCACGCTAACTTAACCCTTAGATTGACTGCACGGATTAGCTTCTTTGTTTCGACGACCTCTGGCGAATGGGCAAATGTGCACCTCGGGAAAAATGTTTGCACGATCTGCAGATATTTATCGGAGTTGTTTTATATTTTTTTTTAAATAGCTGTGTATGTGATATATTGTATTCGGTATATCAGTGGTCTAGTGCCGATAACACAAGCTCTGCTAAGCTTGTAGCTAGATAATGGTGTAAGGATTGTCCAGCATTATTTTTATTTCTTTATATATCACGTTTCTTTGTTATGTTAATCAAGGTCCATTTCAAGTCCTTGATATTAAGTATTCTTCACGAGTCATGAAAGGGACCGTAAGTCAACCGTGTTGTGTGGCCGAGCCGAATTTAGAAAGTACTAAAGCGTGCCCTGTTTTGTAAAGATCCTAAATTGTCGAGGGCTCTTAACTCATGTTAATAATGAACGGAATCTCGTTAATTCGTGTACCAACAAAATTCAATTAGATTTCGTATCCAATATAGTCTTTGAAAACCTATTTTTATATTTTCAAGTTGCCTGTCAGATACCCGATTTTATTTAGATGAGATATTCAAAATAAATAATTAAATATTGCTGGACAATTTACACAGAATCATCTATCCCCAAGCCAAGCATGTATGTATAGTCCTGGATAATCCACAATTAGTACGGAATTACATCAAGAAAGAGCATAATAATGTGTAGTACATTTTAAATGTGATATTGTAACATAAGCTTTTTCTTTTCTACAGTCCGAGTTTGATCCTGAGCATAGCGGCACTTTTATTAAGGCGCATACTGCACCTAAACTAGCGCCACCACCTACTTTATGTTATTATTCTGTTTAACAAAGGAATTTTCAAAAATCCATCGTCCAGATGTCGTCCAGTTTGTGATACCTATCATAAGCTTTTTTTAATGCCTCTGTAATAGTTTTATTCTATTTAGTTTAGGAAGAGATACAAAAATAGATTTTGGTAGCCACCAAGGGCAACTTCGTATCTCTTCCTAAACTAAATAGAATAAAACTATTACAGAGGCATTAAAAAAAGCTTATAGCTTATTGCTCTATCTCAAATCTTCAATAATTCGTGATATGCTTATCACGAATTATTGATATGATAAAATAGCTACCAGATTTTATTTATTTTGTATAATATTTAAAAAAAAAAAATATAAGCCAATAAAATTTATAAATAATAGATACACTTACAATGAACAATTAGTTTTGAATCTAGTTTTACATTAAAAAAAGTTACAAAAAGTATAGAGTACCTACGTTTTTCCTTATTACTTTTGTATATAAAATGATCTCGAAAAGTTAAATGATCCATAAAGAGAATTTGAAGTGGGCTTCCAGTTTTTTCAAAACAATTAAATTATTGTATTGAGTGAGCGAAGCGAGTGAGTAAGAATCGACAGCAAGTCACACCCTTGCTTGCTATCTCAGGTCACGTGTCTCATATCTCGTGCGTGACAGAGAAAAAGGACTTGACAAGTTTGTTCGTTTGAAGTGTTTTTATGTTATGGGGTTCCAAATGAGCTGTATTATAAAAGTTAAACAAATTTTACAGTACTTTTTTTTTGCCTACATTCTGTCAACCAACAACACCAACAGCAGCAACGTCAGATTCCGGTAGAGTTAATTAGTTAGCATAATTTTGTAGTTCAGGCTATTCACAATGCTAAAGCGCATCTACAAAATTCAATCAGGTCTTACATTTGAGACCTACATAAATTTTCTAAGGAACATTATTCATTGTAATTTATCTCCTAACCGAATTACACGCGAGAATCAGGCGAACCTTAGTAATACCTAATCTTACTTGGCTCGGTAGTTTATCCTATTCCGCGGCATCTTTCTTCCAGCAAGATAATATGTCCATTGTCCAGTACCTACGTAATCAGCGTAATCAGTCAAGGCCGCCGGTCAATGTCGACGGGACGTGGACTCGACGTGACGTCGTCCGCTTCGTATGCCGCAGTCCATGTCATATTACACTACAGCCGCGTTTGGTGGGAAGGGATCCGCAACATTTTAATATTAATGCTGTGGCTTGAAAAGTTTTCTATCAGCTAACCACTTATAATATTCAATATTTCAGATTCTGCTCAGTGAATTCATTAGCAAAAAAAAAATGCAGTACTTATCAGAATCAAACAATCAACCAGTATATACTTATCTAATTCCTAAAATATTAAGCCGTCACCAAAAGGCAGAGTGGCCAGAATGCTGTCAGCATTGCCACGAATTTTATTCTCCTCAAGTATTTTTTTTATAAAAATGCTGATTCACCATAATTGTTAATTTAACAAAAAAAAATACAGTAAATCGTATAATGTAATACATAGAAACTTAGTAGGTATCAGAAAGATCAAGAACCAAGCGTATATGAAACTATCCATGGCAGAAACTATTAGTCCAGGCACATCCAATTTCTTCACAATTACTTCATACTTGAAATACCAAGTACCTACATAGAATACGTAAAATGAATTTCAAAGCTAAATCTATTGCAGGTATTATTAAAAGTTTAGGTAGAATTCTGGAACACTCGTTAATTAAAGTTCGCTTTAAATAAAATAGATCACTAAGAATTTTAAAAAAATGGAGTTTAATTAAAATTTGTTTTAATATGAGATTATATTACAGTTGTGACAATTTTTTTAATGCCTACCTTCTGTAGCATAATAAGAAAATTACTTACTCCTACAAAAAAATATTGACATATTTACACAAATAATTATGTATGTCACGAAAACTTTTAGGTAAATAATGTCATGAGACAAGCATCTACTAACTCACTGTTTGTATAAAAATTGGGACAATCTTCATACAATATTAGTATTTATCCATCAAATAATCATTTCCTAGAAAATTAATTCATTTGTAACTCAAACCGAGTTGGTGGCTTGGGTTACTATGCTTGCATAGTTATGCAGTGGTGTCAGTTGCAATATCACGAAATCTTACCTAATCATTTGACAGATTATGCCATCCTTTTCATCACGAAGGAATTCGTACTTTGAATCGGGAACCCTGTAGGTAAGCAATGGTTCAGTGTTACATTATTAGAATTTATTTATGAAATGTACTAAATAAAGATACCGTTAATTTTTTTTACTATAAAAACTATCGTAGTTTGATGAATTCATTATGAATGTAAGCGGGTAAAGGGAGGTTAAGGGTTAACACGTTGGTGTTCTTACAACATATAATAGGTTCGTAGTTAACCCGCTTACATTCATAATGTATACCGTTAATTGAACCGAAATGTTAACGTAGTATGTTGAACTTATTAATTCGTAATTAAGTAATATAACTCATTGTACTACTTGAATACAAATTACTAAGTCACGACTGCTCAGACTTTTTAAACATCTAAGCAGTCTGACATACAAAAGTGTTTTTAAATATTGTGTATTTCGAATGATAACAAAATCGAAATTCAAATTCAATATCACTGGTTTACGATCTCACCGAGCGCCCACAACTTTTATTTTAAAGATATCCATGCGAGCCATAGGTTACGTAGCACTGCCAAGGCGGGCGGTGGGTGTACCACCATTGGTCTAAGCACGCAACCCGTCTGCATTGAGTTTTCAGTTAAAACCATAGCGGGGACGGCCCCGACCGCGCCACCATAACACCACCATACCACTGCCACAACCAAATACCACCTGAATAATACAGTGATAACGTGTAGTCAAAAGTGCCTTGTGTTGTGATGGTTTACATTTTCTAATGTGGGTAAGTAACTAAACTGGAAGTTTTTCTTGGCACGTAACTTTTCACGTCAAGTTAATAATTTTAGCTCAGTAGGTAAACGGTTTTATGAACGATATAAAAAATTTATTCATGCTTTGCAAATTGTGACAACGGCGGCGTATGAAATAAAAATATAGTACAAAGAAAAAGTATGGAAAGTGATAGAAAAAGTTCAAACTAAGCATATGGTGTGTAATAGCAGTTCAAAACCAAAATGCAATAAACAACATCAATACGAGCTATAAAGTTGGTAAGCGTTTTATTGTTCGAAAGTAATTCGCTCATAATACAAATAGAAAGTCGATATACATAACGAGTGTACATAATGCAATAATAAAACCTCCTTATTTATAAGCTATTCTGAAAGAAGAAGTCTATTTAGATGTGTGAGCTACAAGGTACAACGAGGTCATAGAATTACCCATTCCTAATGGTCGTGTCATTTGACGCCCGAGGCTCAGCCGAGGGTACTTAAAACACAGCAGAAATTGCGAAAAAATTCAAATTGTAAACTCAATTGAAAATCGAAACCGTTTCCGTACCGTTACCGTTAGGGCTAATTTTTAATCATGCGGATTTTAACTCGCGTGCGGATATGATCCGGGTGCGCGCCACCTATAATTTAAACACATGGACCACACGCGTCACGCGGAACGATGACAGGAGCACTTATTATGTCTTGGGTTGCCTGCAAGTGGACGGAAATTCGCATATATCAGGAAAACAGAACGGTAACCTAGTCTGTGACAATGCCCGCAGGCGCGTTCTTTACTTTGTTATTTATTTATTGAACAGAAAATGGAAGAGAGCGATATACTTTGACGCACTTGGAGGTAAAACTTTTTCTGAGAAACAAATGATTTTTCTCAAAATTAATAAAATAAATAGGTAGCATATAGAACTGGATTTCCATACAGTTTTCTTTCCCGCCTAACGCTCTAGAAACGGAATTCCATGGTATTTTCTCCTGCATTTGATTACGATTGTTATGGACTACTTTCTGCCTAAACCACTTTCCTAACAGCTATAGCATAAAAAGAATAAGACTGTTTCGTATCATACGTCTTTAATCTACCTACACTTTAGTAACGAGCTATTACTTCTTCATTACCTACAAGTCGCACATTGGCTAGCACTCAGGGAATCATACGTTATCCTACAAACAACAAAAATAACGATACAAACTACCTACATTTTAGTTACTTGGTATATTACTTCATTGTCTTCTTGTGACACTCTGGCTAGCACTCAGGGAATGATACGTTATACTACAAACAAAAAATATAACGATACAAACTACCTACACTTTAATAACTAGGTATACTGTTTTATTGCCTGCAAGTGGTATACAGCCAACTCAAGATACAAATAAATACGTTATCCTACAAACAACAAAAATAACGATACAAACTACGTATATTTTAGTCACCAGTATACTTATTCATTGCCTACGAGTGACACACGGGCAGCGCTCAGGGAATCGTACTTTGTTATACAAACAACGAAAACAACGCTATAAAATATGAAGTATAAGGAGGTACAATGAATGAAATTTTGTTGTTGACCAGGCACTTATACATAATAATTATAAGTTTGTTGCATAGGTATATTTCGTATTGTTGTTAAGCTTATACGAGGGGGTTTAACGGGGTTTATTAAGTGTTTTTTATTAACAGCATATTTAATCCAGCTCGTTTACAAACAACCCTGTCTCAGTACAACATTAAGTTAAAGCCGAGTTGACACGATCAGAGTATGCTCGGACCGAGTGGACTCGGATACCTACTCGGAGGCAACTCGTACTGTGGCAACCCTTATTCGTCGTCCGAGTGCGCTCGGATTATGGGTTGCCACAATCCGAGTTGCGTCCGAGTAGGTATCCGAATCCACTCGGTCCGAGCTGACTCTGATCGTGTCAACGCGGCTTAAGGCTGGGTTTTATGATACAACTTTCATTTAATAAACAAAGTTTACATCAAAGTTTATTAATGACTTTAAGGCAAGATTTACTTAACAAAAGATTAACTGATAACAATTAATGAAATTGAAATTCATTGTGACTTTAAGGCGCTTCCTCTGCCTAATTCAGGGCTACCTATCTTGTCCTTTATTACGTTGAACAAAGGAGTTTTATTTTGTATTTTAGACAGAGATGCGAAAATAGAGTTCGATGGACAAAAGGCAACTTCTTATCCCTGCGTTAACTATACAAATGATACTATCAAAGAGACATAAACTTATAATAGACATCACAAAATGCGTAATGAATATATGTATTTTCTTTTCTTAAAACGTAAGATCAAATAGGTGCCTACTCCTGATTTGGGGCGGGGTAGAGCCTACACAAAACACATTCATTTTCGTAGCTATTGTAAGACAACAGATATAAAAATTAAATGATGAACATTCGGAACTAAATTAATTAATTCATTGCTTAACCAGCAGGCCGAAAAAATATCGTACTCGTAAGCGGCAAAAATCCTACGATAAACGATAATATGATAAATGTTTATTTTCTATTGTTTTTTCGTTAGCAATATGCACTCCATTAGCGGCCAATATACACCAATACATCTGAATCAACCAGCTGTACTGTAGGACTTAGGACTAAGTGCTTTACGGCTTATGTGTTGCGTGTATCGTGTATGTAGTATACCCTCCGTACTAATTACAAAACTGTTTTACGGCAAGGTAGAGCTCAATACCTCACAATGCGTTTAGGTTGATTAATTAATTAATAGGACATGTTTAGGTACAGTTTGATATAATTTAGTAAAACAAGAGGTAGACGTAGAGGTAGGAAGTAACAAACAGACACTAAATAATACAAAAAAAATTGCAGACCAATGTAACTTATGGTAGCTAATGTAGGTACTTAATAAGTGTACCTAACATAGTCAGGCATTTATTACCGAGTAGATAACTACAAGTAGCGGCTCACTATCTTCATAGTTCATTGTTGAAGAAATGCTTGGAGTAAACTAATATGTCTACCTACATGAGATCGGTAGACTACCTGGTGATTTTTATTTCATCTTCTCGCTTTTCTATATACATTATGTACTCGATAATATAACGAGCGCTCATTTTATAAAAGGAACATAAACTTCTGAACTTAATCTAAATCCGCAGTTAGATACGAAAAAGGTTACGACTTTTTGGCATCGCGTGTGCCAAGAAATATCCTTCCAAGGACAGAGAACCAATGACTGAGACAATATATTAAAACGTTGCTAGGAAAATTCTAACAAATCGCAAATATTTGAGAGCAAATATTAATGCCGATTGATATAGACATCAAATAACAAAATGAATTGACGAATGTTTGGAATAAATGGGAAGAGGTTCTGGAAATTAATTCTTACATATTAATCAATAAGGGATTGGAATCATTTGAAATGTTTCATTTGACTAGTATGTAGGAACAGATGGATTGACGTGAGTCAAGAGCGAAGGTTGAAAATTTTGTAGATCACATTTTATACGTATGTACGTATGAAATTTGATAGATAGATAGATAGATATTAATTTTATTTGCTTCACAAACATAGACAGCATACAAACAAACATAGAAAATAAAGTAAATTTTGACAATAAATAAGATAGGTGTCGTAAATGAGTACAATATTAAGTTCTAATTGTTCAAATAATTCATTTAGTTTCCTACGCTCATAATGAGAAAAAACATCGGCGTCCATTTTTTTATCGTTGCCTAAAAATATACCCTACTTTCTGTTCTATTATTCTGACATGTACCTAAATAATTAATATACATAAAATCCTACTATCAATATGTACTCAACCAATAATTAAAGTTCTGGTAATCCCTTTCGCTAGAAATCGGATATCAAATATTAAACCTTTCCTACACATTATTACACTATCCTGTTTCACCCTATTGTTGGACAATGGCATTCTCAGTCATTAGGAAACTTAGAAGATTTATGTTGATCTTTGACTCATTGCTCAACAAAAAAGGACCAAAATATTGGAAACTTTTTCAAAAAGGAGAAGTACGAGCAACATTACGCGGATTTGGATGCCGTGTTTTTGACACACGCCACTCCGTTCAAATAGCAACGCACGCGCAATTTATTACATCTCATTTATTGAACTGGAAAAATAGTAATCAACGAGGACTTGTGAAGTCAATTTATTTATCTATCTATACTAATATTATAAAGAGGAAAGATTTGATTGTTTGTATGTTTGTTTGTTTGTTTGTTTGAATTGAATAGGCTCCGAAACTACTGGACCGAGTTCAAAAATTCTTTCACCATTAGAATCCTTAATTTTCCGTGATGAACATAGGCTATATAATATTTTCAAAAAAGTTAGGGATCCGCATGAAAAATTCAATAATTGAACCGTGGGCTGTTATATTCAACCTCTTTTTTTATTATGGCGCGTCAGAATAGAAAAAGAGGTTGTATAGCGCACGGTGCTTGCTTTTTCTCTACGGCCAGTGTCAGTTTTGGAATGTCGAGTCAATGTCAAAAACCCCAATGCTGTTAAAAAAAGTAAAGATCCGTATGAAAACTGTGAAACCCATCGTTTTAGTGTGTATAATTTCTGAAATTTTTGTTTAATACCCGTGCGAAGCCGGGGCGGGCCGCTAGTACTAATATAAGAAAGGAAAACATCTGATTGTTTTTTTTGTATGTTTGTTTGTTTGAATTGATTAGGCTCCGAAAGTACTGGACCGATTTGAAAAGTTTTTCCACCATTACAATCCTAAATTTTCCGTGATGAACATAGGCTAAGGGGCGGACCGCTAGTTATTTACAAAGACGCACTTAGTCTCAAAATTCAACGGCAATTGCCTAGATTACTCATTAACGTATGTAATGCTACGGATCCACACGTGATATGAACTGTGCAAAGGCTATTGATGTAGGTAAGTAGGTCTGTGTTAAACATTTGCATTATTCTCACCTCTCCACTTATTTCCGCTCTATTTATTTCACATAATCCTATTTCGTATAGCATATGTTCCCAGCTAATTGAACAGGTAACAGCAATTAATGTTTTTATCCTGCATACGAACCAGTACATTTATAACTAGGCAACTTATGCCCACGGCTTCGTACGCTTTTATAAATTAAAGTGTTATTATTAATAGGTCCAGATTGTTGTGTTGTAAAATTATAGTGATTATATTAGCCTTATATTTATGTAGTAACCCATTCAGTAATATTGTCGTTAACTTTAGTAAAACATTTTAGCAAAGGCACAACTCACAAACTTTCGTCGTTATATGTATGTACAAAGCCCTCTTGGTTTAATCACAAAAAAACGTAGTTTAATCTAAGTTAGCGTTTATTACAGGAATAATTTTGAAGTTCTTATATAACTTCATAATTTAATTCAATAATTTTTATTGGTTCAAACTAAAGTTTAAGGCTAGCGGTACCTATCCTGCGAAAATCGGATGACAGGAAGAGTCCTCGGTGTTTTTGACGTCCTAAGTGTGCTGGTGGACATCCCTCGTGCAGAAAGCCAATGAGGGTAGTTTTAAATATCACTGCCCACCGCTTTGCAACCGCGGTAACGACAGCACTCCAGTCATTCCGTGACCACGGCGGCGTGGGAACCTGCTAAACGTTGGATACCTCAATAAACGTAATAAATAGCTACCCGTTCAATAAGAATTACATATATAATAATTGAATGTTAGGCCAGATTTTATTAAACGTATTAACTGCCTAATTCTCAGTTTTTATGCGAACTATTGCATGTACAAATTTGCAGCATTCTCAGCCGAATTGTCCACATAGAGTGGGTACGTGGAAGAAACAATTTAGTGGCTTACCATTGGACATGTCCGGGAAGAACAAACGTGAGGCGTAAGTGGTCACAAGGGGAATTGCTGATTTATGAATGTCGATAGAAAGGTTAAAGCACGGAAACATGATGAAGCAAGAACATATATAATTAATATAGAGCACAATCGTGTATATTTTAATTGATGTAAGCAATATTTTTTATTTTGCTTACATAAATTAAAATCTACACATCAACATCATCAACGAATCTATCAGTTTTTCTGATAGATTCGTTGATGATGTTGACTTTTAAAATATTCAACCAACTAAATGATACCTACCTAATTTTAGTGTCTAAGTTTATTTTATTTTCTATGTTATTATAATGTCTATGTTTGTGAACCAAATAAAATAATTATATCAAACTATCTATCAACCAGGCTCTTCATATGAAATTCGCAATCCTTATTTAATTTCAATATTACGTAAAATATATTTTCCTAACCATTCGCATTTCGCATTTTATCGTCAAGTGAGACGTAGGATTTTGCAACCAACACCGCGTCCCATGGGCTTGTGGCCAATTATGGGGATCTAGAAGGTCCTTAGTGGTTTTTCTCAGAAACAGCTCAAACTAATTAAATAAAATTTAATTTAAATTTTAATGGATGAGATTTCCGGGTGATGAAAATTGGAAGTTAATTTGAATTCGCATAATCAGAGAATCTCATAATTAAAATAATTTGAATCCCACTAAATCTAGTGTAGCATGCTGTATTAAATAAAACGAGAGAAATGACTAAACCATTCTTCAGGTTTAATATAGGTAAAATTTACGTAGGCTTTCGATTTTTATACGATGTTTGACGAACAGATCATGACTCAAATAGGAAATCTAATAGCTGAGTCAAGAAAGAGTCTTGCCAGAGTTGCACATGATGTTTTCGAAATCACTTAGCACGGCCTTAATTCCCCATTATATGCTAGATCTACGAATGTAAGATTTGTACAAGAATAGTCAAGAGCTTCTCTGTGAAATATGGATGGGAAAGAATGGTTAGTAGGTCATTGACAGACCATGATAGCATCGATTGAAAAGAATCGATTCCTATGATTAAATTAGTAGCAACTATCTAGACTGCAGGCCTGCACATAATCGGGTCAGCCAAGGCAATCGTAATTTCTTACTATGTCTAATTGTACTTGCTATTTTTTAGATGATTACAACTATAGAATAGTAAAAAAATATAAGACGACTCCTGTAGCGCCGTGGGCGAAGGTTCGTCTGCGACGCAGGAGGTTGCGGGTTCGATTTCCGCCTCGGGTCAAATATTTGTACGATCTGCAATTATTTGTTCAGGGTGTTCTGGTCGTTTTCTACTAAAAAAAACATTTATCTATTAACTCGTATATTATTATGTATATCAGTTATCTAGTACCCATAACACAAACACTGTATAGATTGGGGCAAGATAATTCTGTGTGAATTGTCCAGCATTTTCTATTTATTATTAAATTATAATTGTTATTACTAGTGCAAATTTATCTTTGTATTTTATTTGTTAATAAAAATATTCAAGTTAACATATTAGAACTAGTATTTACAATTGAAATAGTTGAGCTAACTACAGACTGTTGCAAACAATAGCAGTTGTTCAGCTGATCAATACCAAATTCGAATCAAAAGCGTCCCCAAAAGTTATAGGCCAAAACGCGGTTGCATTACCTCGCGCTGCTTGGAGTTTAAGAAATCCAAATGCCAAGTCGCGTTTCCTAGATCTTTTTATTCGTCTTTCTCAAATAGTAATGTGACAGACCCAAAAATAAACCCTCTTTTTAATGAAATATTTTTTGTAGACCTACCTCGCTACGAGAGTAAATTAGAGTGAGAAACAAGACTCGACCATGCATTATGCCACAACAAGGTCATTTTATTAGTCAGGTCTTGTTTGACAAGCTTATACAAGTTCATTAGTTTTCGACACGAGGAAGCTTTTTATATTTCACGATTCTTACGAAATTTATGATTGTTTCAGATAATATTGCGGCTCTGGAATGACCTCCAAAGAGGGCTTGTTTAGCGCTCCATCATCAGATCCTGAAGATGATACCTTGTATCTGGCCCACAACGCTTTTTTTTCTAATATGGTAAGAAACTCCTAGAAATTATAATTTCTTTAACGATTTTTACCTATAGCTAAATATAATAACATATAAATATAATATATAAATAATAAGTATACAAATATAATAACTAAAAATAAATAATATTTATGTGAATTATTTTGAATAGTCAACTGAACTAGTGAAAAAAAAAGCTCAGAACATAATAATTATTTTTATTTGAAATATGGATAGGATAACAAGTAAAATATCTTATTTTGCTTTGTTAAGGTCAGTAAATTATCATATTTATATTATCATCCAGGTTTTACCTAGTTCTGTGCGAAGTAACCTTAAAAGCTTTAGTATAATCATTCTTCTACTACTTGACGAAACGAGTTATTCGAAAATGTTCACTGCTTGTTGGTATTGAGTTTTAAATTTACAAGATTATTTAAAATATTTCTTAGAGACCGCTAAATAACCTGATTATTAAAGTCGGTTATAAATTTCGGCTTAAAAGCCTGAAATGTCATTTATTTCCTTTCTGGAAAGGTTTTCGGAGATGTGCCCGCTCTTCTAAGAATGGGAAATATTTTCCGACGCCGCCGTCTAAATCTTTTGAGACATAGAGTAATGGATCCTATGTAAATAACTAAAAGGTATCGCGATCGTCTTTTGTTATCCGTTTACTGACAGCCTGCTTTCATACCTATCACAAAATGCCTAAACTGCTGTTGTTGTTCTATTCTAACACCTTTGAATCGTTTATTTTTATTTTTTTTTGTCAGATTTCTTAACATTGAATTTTATATCTTTCTCAGATCTATTTTTCAAAAGCAGAAATAGAGTCTATCATAATATAGAGTCTACAACAATTATGAATAAATTTTGTTTGAATACCACTTTGTTCAATCTTTCCACGTAACAAAGATGTTTCTTCCATCATGAACCATTTTAAAGCTAGGAAAGCTTTAAAATGGTGCTGTGTAATTTCCAACTCATAAATGCATACATAATTTTTGCTTTGTGTTTTTCATCGGCTTTACCAGGCTTACAACAAAAACGTAAGTATTTCTACTACTGAGCACATTTCATATCCTTTTTAATAAAATAACTTACTTAACTATTATGCACAGACATTCTTAGAAATATTAACTGGTCTCTTTAATTGTGGCTTTAACGTAAATGTATCTAGATTAAAGTCTTAAATCCTGGACCTATCAGGATTGGTTTTGAAACTATTACCTAGTTCTCAGTACTTTAATCTACATAAGTGGTAGAAATTCGAATGATATAAAACTCTACATTAATAATGTTGATTCTTCTAAAATAAACACTAACAAAATATTCCAGAAAAAAATATTCTGACAAAGACAATGGTAAGTATGAAAGTTTTCCACTTACATACATATTTTGGGTCGAGATCTCCGTAACCCTGCGGCTCATTGAAATTACTTTTGTTTTGATTATAGTTTATTCCTTTTCGATATTATTATTTGCTTTCTCTGGGCTATATTTTATAATAGCTTTGTATTATTTTTTGAAGTCTACACTTTAATAATTAAAACAAAAGTTGTTGCTGATGATGCTAGGAACCTGGTTCTCGAAGGTTGCTGGTGTATTAAAATTAACCCTGTATAAATAGGAAAGTTTTGATTGTTTGTTGGTTTTCTAGTATGACGATAAATAATCCTTAGGAACCAATTACTTTTTAACAGTAATTGATTTATTCCATCTAGTAGATAAAGTGTTTGGCTTATCCAACCTTACCTCACATCCAAACAAGGAACACGCTATCTCCTCCTTTCGTAATCAGTTAAAACAAGATCCGTCAATTACGAGTGTAACTCGCGGGTCAATGTTGTCCGACTTTTGTCGATTATGTATTAAAATACTATTTATTTATTTATTATGTATGGTAACTAACACTATTAAAAAAACCAATTACATTAGTTACATAAGATTAAAACACAATTTTAAATTGGTACTCGAAAAATTAAAATATAAAATAAATCTAAATATAACAAACAACATTACAAAATAAAATAGTTAAAAAAAGAGAAAAATAAATTAATTGGAATTATAAAATAAGATATTCTTAAGTATTACAGTGACTAACAACAACATAATGAATCACTCGAGCATCCTTTCATTCATCACGCTCGCAGAACCTCAGGCATACCAACATTAAACTCATCACTAACATTCATCTGCAAACTAAAGGTGCGTACAAGTTACTTCAGAGCTTAGGGAGTAGATGGACGAGTTGAGTAACCTTCCGGTAATATACTAAAATCTTTTCAAAGTATTTCTAAAATTATGAAATAGTTTTAAAAAAGTGTACAAACAGATACATTTCATTTGATACCACACTTGACCTTGTCTTTTAAAATACATAACTATTCGTACAGAAAACTACATATTTAATTTTGTTGCTATTTAAATAGGCGCGCAATTAAATATTCCTGAAATATTACGGATTGAAATAAGGACACACAAAGTGAGAGCATAAAGGTTTCCGATCTCGAAACCCTAAAAGTACATTTTTTGTTGAAAATTAATAGTTTTTCTGTTGAATGTGGGTACATTCAAATTGTAATCAAACCACACCAAAGATTACAGAATGTAGATAGGCCAAGTTTTATGAATGGAAGATAGGAAGACATTGTCTTTTAACTGTTCCATTTATCAACGTAAAATCATTTTTGCTATTGTTACGGAATATTAATTGTACTCACGTTCTATTGTCTATTTTAACCATTGAGGAATTCGTAAAAGAAATATCATTTGGTAATTTATCAATAACATCCCATTACATTTGTTTGATTATAGTAGACGACCACTGTGGCGCGGTGGGCGAAGGTCCGCTTGCAACGCAGGAGGTTGCGGGTTCGATTCCCGCCTCGGGACAAATATTTGTACGATCTGCAGATATTTGTTCAGGGGTTCTGGTTGTTTTCTATGTATAATAAAAAATATCTATCTATTTATAATAAGTTACTAAGTACGTTTTATTAGCTTCGGTTTCATTCATTCATATGTAAAATCTTGTATATTATTGTCTATTATCTTTTAAGTCGTTATGATATAAATCTTTAGATCTTATCAGATCAACTGAGACAAAGTCGTTACGGGATAAATACGGGATGTTTCATATTGTTAAGTGCAGAACTCCGAAAGTGCCATAATTATCAAAATTACAGACAGTAGCACACCTGATCCGTTCTGATGGCCAAGGCAACCCTCAGCCCTTCAGGTCACGGTCAGGGCCGCTCGAATAAATCACTGATAAGAGACCGATAACGTCGGTGCTACTTCTACACGGTAATTTACACTTTATAGTCAGTAATTTACAGCACATGTTGGCTTCTATAGTACCGTTTTACGTATTAGATTGTGATGGAGTGATGTTACGTTAAGCTGGTTGGTCATTGAATGACTCATGATTTATGGTTGTAGCGGATGAGCCACCAATTTTGGAATTAAGCTCAGTTACTGTCAGTGTCAGAAAATTATACGTGCGAGAAGTTTTTTCAACATTTTCTAGCTTTTCAAGGTGATAGAATCGGAACATTTTTTTTATTCTGTGTATCTACTTCCAGCTGATTTTCGTATCTTTTCGATTTCGTATCTATTTCGTTTCGTATTCCAGCATTATGCTGCTGAGTTTGTAGCTGACATTCAGAGTTCTAGAGGAATATTTATACATGTTTTCAGAAAATTTGAGACAACAAGGGTAAACTTTCGATATCTGTCAAAAATACGTCACTTCCCAACTAGCACAGAAGCTGCATAAGCAGACTTTGTACAGCAATTTTGCGTTATAGCAGCTGTTTAAGGGCTTCTTATTTATCCTTAGGCTGTACAGTATCGTATTATACAGTCATTCTACAGGAAGGTGGTATAGTAGCTCTACAATAGTAATCATAATCCTAAAACAGTTACAGTGACGTCTTGTAGCGCTATTGTACGGGCTTCAGAGGTAAGTCAGAGTTATAAACATCTTTTATAGCACAAGAAGATCTATAAGAGGACTTTTGAAGGTATGAGTGTTTGGAAGGTGTTATAAGTTTCTTTTGAAACATTTTAAGTGGTAAAGAGGCTTTCTATAGATTCTTAAGATCTGTAATAGCGTCAATTACAATTACATTGTAGCGCCATATTCACAGCAGAGTACTATAACTCTATTTAAGCGCTAAAAGCGCGACAATTGGGGATTGTTGAGTACTTGTACGGTAAAAGCCGGTATAAGAGTTTCTTATAGCGTTATAATAATGCTATAAGAAATAAATTTTAGAAATTTTATCAAACAACAACCTAGATGTTTTTAGTTAGGTAGATATGAAATAAATTTCTTCATTATTAAAAAAAATTACCGACGTTTTGAGTTCCACGGACGGATCCCTAAAATAGTTATGAGTTAGGCTCTTAAATGGAACCTTGAAGCGCTGATTTATGACCAAAAGAGTTTTAAAGCACGTTAATACCACAACTGTACGCTTCTAAGGTCTACAAGAGAAAGTAATGGCGCCTTTTTACAGCCTAAAGCGGTAAAACGAGAGAATTAACTCTATAACCAGGCACCATTACTACTTATGATTAATTTGTATTTTGGAAATTAAAACAACATTTATCATAGCATTATTATAAATATAATTCCGTAATATATGACATTATTTGTTCATAAATGAGTTTAATTAAACTATCAAGAAGCTTAAAATGTCTTTAAAAAGTTAAACACATTTTGGCACACACTTATATTTCAAATTGTATTTTCATGTTAAAATGTAATATCTTGAGGCGCATGAAAATTGAAGCGAAATTACGTTTATATTATTCACAGTAAACGGATACTCCCAGTAATATCTTGCACAATATAAACGAATAGGTATTCAATAATACCTTTTTGTTTTTACTCTACATAATTTTTTTTAATGTCTTACACCAGCGTTGTTCATCACAGTTAAAATTAATAAAAAAAATTATAAAATTACGCAATAAGCGATATTTTAGCCGCACGGTGGCGACCAAATACGATGAGAGCGGTATAAAAGCGCTACAAGAAGTTATTTTTAGTCATAAGCGCTTGTAACAGCTGTTAAAGCGCCATTGTACCTCAATAAGCGTACACGACAGCTCTTGAAGCGCCTGTATGGCTCTTCTAACCCCATAACCGCTACTGTAGCGCTACTTTAGCACTAATACCTGTATAAAAAGTGCCTATTTGGGGGGTACAGAGGCCGTATAGCAGTTTATACGGCTACTGTACAGCTTATCTATGGAGCCAATACCGTAATCAATCGCCTCTATACGACTACTATAGAGCTTCTTATACCGCTTGTGTGCTAGTTGGGTTCCGCGGTTATGTGTGCATCACATAGTAGCTATTTTTGAGAAACGGATGACAACCTCTTTGTTCTTTATATATCCATAACAATGGTGTATACCTACCTGAAACTTGTGCGTTTGGGTAAATAGTAATTTTCAATAGCAATTTACTTACAAATGTTTACAAAAAAACCATTTATTATAGTTCATGGTATAGGTATATGATTTCTAACCGTACTATACACAGACCGTGGCATATTTGCACATTATCAAAATAATTAATAGAAATATTAGATAACCTTCATTAGGAACGGAACATTGTGTATAGGTTTCATGGGACTATATAAGTTGAAAACTTTATAGCAGAGCCAGTGCCCTCCTCCGCAAACAACTAATTAGGCAGAACTCATTATAATCCATCTTAAATCATAAGAAGTAATCAAGTACGATACTCAACTCACACACCTGTCTGAAAAGATCAACAGCAGTGAGCAGGTGTTTGTGGGTGAGTGGTGTGTGCGTAGGTTACTGATCTAGTGCTTTTTTGGTAATTTCTTTAAAACTATTTTCATAAAGTTTCTTCCTTCAAGTAACTTTATTATGCATCTATCAGTGGATTCCATAAACTGTCTACTGTAATGTAAATATCTGTACAGTGTGCTGATAGTTTCCCTAAAAATAAATAAATAATAAAGTATGTGAGATTGTGGTGCTGCTGAGGATACTGGTTTCATAAGAGTCCAGGCAACAGGATTTCGATCATTTCTTACTTAAAGAGCTTTTAGCTTTAGCTTCTAAGCGATAAGGCCGCCCATTGTCGATCGCTGTGGCGCGTTGGGCGAAGGTCCGCCTGCGACGCAGGAGCATTTGTACGATCTGACCAGAACACTCTGAACAAATATCTGCAAATCGTGCAAATATTTGTCCCGAGCCGGGAATCGAACCCGCAACCTCCTGTGTCGCAGGCGGACCTTCGCTCACCGCTACATTGTGTTATAATATTATTTTATGTTTAACAGTTATCTAGTACCCATAAGACAAGCTCTGCTTATAAGACAAGCTCTGCTTAACTTGGGGCTAGATGATACTGTGTGGATTGTCCAGCATTATTTATTATTCTTTTCTTGTGTAATGTCAACACAACAATATTACAACAACAATATTTATAAAAAAGTTAAAATTATGGCTCATTGGAAAAGCTTTCTATAGTATCGAAGAACACATGGACCTCAATTTGAAAAATAAATAACACATTATTGACATGTTTATTATTTACTATATAACTTATTAATCTAAATAATTATAAAATTACTTTGTAACTTTATACCTAGTTTTAGAAATTGTTTGCATGCCAATGTGTTTTGGTTGAAGTATGTGACAATGAAAATGAATTGAATTGTCTTTTGTTACGTTATCTATTCTGGTGTAGAATAAAAGCAGTTTTGATTGTTTTATATCTTCGCCAAAAGCATGAAATTCTGAATGAGTGGCACTGGCTTATAAATAGACTAATAACATGAAAGGACTTCATATTCAAATCGATACATTTACCTTGGCCCGACGCTGGTCTAGTTCCCACAACTCAATTCTTATTTGAATGGTGTTGACGCATGTCATGTCACCATTTCTTTTCAAATAGATATTATTTACCTACTGATAAAATTCATAATTTCATGGAAAATATCTATGAGTAACATGCTCAAACATAAATATGCTTAGTTCCAAAGAATGAAATAATAGAAACAAAACTAATTGCAGACTGTTCCGAATCAGGTAGCTCAACTGATCCATCTTTATCAGTCAAAAGTAGGTATCCCTGTATAGTGCTAGACCCTATACCTACGCTGAATCTCATAATTTAACTAACCTCTTTCTATATTATAATAATTATAATAATTATCTATATGAAGTTTGATATGTCTAAGTGCTTATTTTGTTAGCATAAAGAAATAAAGTTCTTGAATCTGAATCTGTTTTATAACGGATGGAATCAAACATCTGCTAAATTCGCGTTATATCTGAGCGAATAAAACGTATATAAATCATATTTATTTATTCACGGAAAACAAGTCAAACACTAGGCAATACTACCAGAAGTTATGGTCTGGTATGTGAATGTTAATAATTACACCTACCTACTTAGTACAAATTACGTTTTTAGAAACTAAATTAATAATGTTTTGTTGGCTTAAAATTAAGATTTATTAAACTTTCACGATTTGTTGACATATTAAAGAATATTTATCGGGTATTTATCGCGTACCTTTTGTTTTTATTTTCCCCTACGTCGCCCCGTGACCACGATCGCTGCAACGCGATGGAAACGTAGGGGAAAATATAAACAAAAGTTACGCGATAAATACCCGATAAATATTCTTTAATATTAAAATTAAGATATTCATCCACGCTATAAAAACAATGAGGCAGTCACTGTAAAGTATCATTTAATATTTTGACTAAATCTGTGCTTTAAAGACGAATGTTCGCCTGCAACGACCGAGGCGGGAATCAAACCTGGAACCTCCAGCCAAATCCAGCCAATTGTTTGTACTTTCTGCAGATATGTATTCCGGGTGTTTTGGTCGTTTTCTATGTTGATAAAAAAGTTCTTTATGCGTATTATGTATATATGTTATCTAGTACCTACTCATAACAAAAGCTTTGCTTAGTTTGAAGCTAAATGACGTTGAATTAATGATGTGTGAAATCTCAAGCATTATTTAAATATTTATGTTTAGTAATAGCCCTTGCGGTCCCTATATTATATCAGTACTATTTATTGTCAATGTATTTTATTTAACATTTTGTTTTTGTTTATACATGGTTTCTATATATATATTCCAGCAAACGGTTTTCTTTTCTGTCTGTGAGTATCAAATAAACATTTCTATAAGTGTTCTATTTCTATTTCAAACTTTACATTCTCACATAATATCACTATAATATAGTACAAAAGACGCTTCCCGCTGTCTGTCTGTCCCTATGCATGCTTCGATCTTTAAAACTTAGCAACGAATTTTGATGCGGTTATTTAATAGATAAAGTAATTCAAGGAGGTTTAAACATATAACATGCATTTGTATCAGCATTACACCCGTGCAAAGCCAGGGCGAGTCGCTAGTTATAAATAAAAAAAAATTATGGATAGATTTTTGGATGTTTGAGATTTCCTCATGCCAAAACCATCTACGCACAAAGCGCAACGGAAATAGCAAAATAGGATTTTCTTAAATTCAAGATTTGTTCCCATGGGAAAATAATATCTAAAAGTTTCCATAGGAACAAAGGGAGATTGCAAGATAAAACTAGTGATGCATAAATTGCCTGTAAATTGTTTCAGGTTGTGCAATGACGTGGCGTCGAAAAGGAATCACACCTTGAAACCAAGAGTAGTGCTGCCCGAAAGTTATGTAAAAGGTATGGAGAAAATTGGTAATGTAGATTGTTTTACAAGGGACTAAACCACCTTATTATATGTATACAAGATTTTTATACTCCCGAGCACGAGGGAGGATGACAAGACGGATAAATGATAGATGGTTTACACTAATTTAAACTGTAACTTCGCTACCCGTTGCTTCTTACCACCATTATTACACCTGCAGGGTGGGGCGGGGCACTTGTGATGTCAGGGCATATAAACGCTCCTGGAGAAATATGTACGGATAATGATATTGCCAAAAAGTAAATAATACAGGACAATCCAGAACACCCGGAACAAATATTTGCAGATTATAAACATCTGACCCAGGAGGGAATCGAACCCACATCCTCTCTATCGCCGGCAGACTTACGCCTGCCGCGCCACATCGGTCGTCAAGCTGGACCATGTTGTGGTTTCATTCATTCAGTCCTTCCTAATATTTTATAAGAGACAATGGTACCTACCAAAATATCCTCTCACGGATACTTTCGTGGTCTCCATTTCGATGCGAGCTAGATGATAAATCGTTTTTATAGAATCGCCACTAAGATTTCCTTCCATTTTTGTTTCAGAAATGCGCCCCCCAGCCAGGAAAGGTCAACCAGTTATAGTTGAGTTCAGTATTTATGTCGTAGACGTGAACTCTATCAACGTTGAAGACATGGACTTTAGGTAAGTAGCATTCTAAGATAGCTTTGACCCTCGAATACTTGTTTGCAATTCTCGAGCACCAAGGTGTTCAGTGGCACATTTTCCACTTTCAAATTTGAATAAAGTGTTGGTACTCATCGCAAGCCCGCAACCACATTCACAAACTTCATCCTATTAAGAAATCTGTCACCAAACACCCTCTATATTAAATAATATCTTGCGCGCGGCGGGGGTTGTTATGGATTAACAAGTGATTAATTAAAACTTTGAACGAACTTACTTGGTTCTCGCTTTCTTACTTTCCTACACCAAGTTAAAGGAGCCAAAGGCCACAACATAAAAACACACAAAAGTTTCACACCATTTATCAAAATCTTTAGCTGTATATAGATATAATAAAGATGCTTGGAACAAAATTATATATATTTTTAATATGAAATAATTTCAATGATTATATTTATACAGGGTGGACCAATCAGTGACGTCAAATAAATAAATACGTACATATTTAAATCTCTTATTTTATCACTACATACTGAAAATTTCAACTTGAAATACTATACCTACCTTACCTACATTAAACAGTTATACACATTTCAATAAGGTGCGGTGCCAAACTACGATTCTCAAATTTTCATTACTTGTTCCATCCCATTTTTAGGTTTATTTTGAAAAATCCTGTTTATGTGTTCTTCAATAGTTCGACCGTCGCAATTAACATAGTCGTATGTGCAAAATCGATACTTTACAGTACAGCCATTCAAAGTTTCAAATATGAATAAAGTGAACAATAGTCAATGTACCTGAGCCAAATTTGGTATGGCATATTAATATTATTTACCTGACGTAGTAGTATATTCAAATTTATCTAAAATGCATAGGAAATATGAGAAACTGCACATGCCACATTGTTAACCACTTAATCATCCAACTATTTTGTCGGATATGGTAGATCCAACATTATTATCTGAACTACAATTTCTAAATTTGGTCGGATATGGCACATCTCGCAATATTGCCTGGACTTTCACATTTCGTTTGTGTTGGATGTGTCGCTAAAAACGTTATTAATTGTTAATTTTTTTTTTTTTTTACTAAGTATCTCTAACGACGTTATTTCGGGGACTTAGGCAATGGATAGATGACATCAATGACTTTGTTGACAGAACTTTTCACTTATAAACAGCTGTTAAATACACCACATTACCTGACCACTAAGTAAGTACATGCTACATAATAGTTTGGGAAAAAAGTTTCTTCCCATTTGTGAAGAATATACAAAACATTTTTAATATAGTTCATTTACATTTAACTATAGTATGTAGGTGAAGGCCGTCTGGTGCCGGCATAGAATAGACAGTGTAGTGCCGGTATATAATTTCACCACCCCCACTGTTCCCGAGGGTGTCGTAAGAGACACACTGGAGGGGGGCGGGCAGCAGTGCCCTCTGCAGAACAACTCCACCGAACTGTGATCCCCAACCGCATGCCCAGCGTGAGGATTATGGCAATGACCTCCAACTGATTAATAATGCCATGTATGGCGCTCATTAGGGGAGGCCTATGTCCAGCAGTGGACTATTATAGGCTGGTGTTGTTGTTGCATGTAAGAAGCATTTAGTTCGATAACTTTTTGCCGTCTAAAAGGTAGGGACATGATCCCATTGCTATAGAAACTTAAGGGTTTCCCATCAAAATACCGCGACAAGTGGTTTTGGCAGTCCTCTCGTGATTTTAACCTGACACTGCCTAAAGAATTCTGAAGTGACATTCAAGAAGAGAAATACAGGTAGATATTAGAAAGTGCAAGGTTAGGACTATACGGCGGATGCATTGACATTTCCCAGAGTCCCAGCCAAACTCTCTTAATTTTTGCTGAGTGGCTAAAATCACTCCCCGATTCTGTTATTAATTCCGGCCGCTGTCCCTCAACTTCTTGCTTTAATCTCGTCAGCTGTTCGATGGTTCTGCCTGGTGGCTCTCATAATGAATAATGCCCTTCCGATCCCACCACACACACAGCATCACCTTGATGCGAGTTAACCCGGGTTTCGCCACAGTCTTTGATGCCTGATCGGCCTTAAACCACGACCTTTTTCGCACGTTCTTGTCGTACGTGATCCACTTTTTATCACCAGTTATAAGCTTCTTCGAAAATGGTTCGGTTTCATTACGTCGTAATTAAGAATCTACTCTCACAGACACTGCACTAGGTCCTTTTTTTGCGGCTTGCGTTGTTTTTTTTTTTGTGTAGTAAAATTTTAAACGTTATCGTATTTCTTTATTAGATTCACTCATCTTGAAAGTACGAAAAACAAATAAAATCAGACATTTTCCTAGGTAATTTGAATTTGGAATTATCTTCCTTAAAATCTAAACTTTTAATGATACCAAAACCAGCCAGATACAAATAATATAGCCAAGGAGATCTTATTACAAGTTCATACAATCATACTAATAATGCGAAAAGACTTTTTTCCAAACCTATTATTTTAACATTCCAGAAATTAAGAAGTCATTGTGTAGGTTTTCAAATTCAATCCGTTATTGGAAATCTTTATAAAAATCTAGAGTTTCATAAGACAAAAACTAAGTAGCTTCTATTATGAATCAATACAGCACAAGTAGAGTTGAATCAACAAAACAAAACAAAGAAACCATCCTGCCATAGTACATTTGAGATCATCATCATTTCTTAAAAACGTATGTTCATTAATTTAATGTACTAACTTTAAATATAACATGCATAGAATAGGCTATAGTAGAAGATATATTACAAAATTATTACAAAGGACGTACAGTAAGTAGTACGTGAGTTAGTAGGAACAATAACAAAGAATGCAAGTGGAAAATCTCTCATCTATAAAAATAAGTAACAAAGCTAAATTTTAATCACTACCTTTTATGGCACATGGTAAGATTTACGTAATAATTCGTAGTACAGTTGCTTCGATACTAATTTAGAATAAGTTTTGCTATTGTTTGATCGCTCTACTGTCACGTGCACACTGTCTCCCTACTTTAGTGTGTGACCTTTTTCTAGAAAACGATGGATCATAGTCACTCCGAGCGGTTTTGCTACATATAAGTAGAGTGAAATCACGAACCCCTCTTTTTCGTCAGGTTTACAAATTATTCATACAACCACACTTTTGGTAGCTCCGCTTCAAATCCAGCAAGAAGTCCCCTCTTTTCACGGAGATGAGGGGACTTCTTGAGGGAATTCTCCTAAAATATTAAAATAGCAAGCCAGAGCAAATAGAATTTTGGTCTACCTATTGTGTTTATTGAGTAAAAGTAGTACATCCGACACTAAAAATTAGAAATAAACAGGTAACAAAGTCAGTAATACCTTATCCGACAAGATACAATCAAAAACACAGCAAGCAATAATGTAGTTAGTGGTACATCCTACAAAACTATTTATCAAATTAACATGAAACAAAGTCGGTAGTACCATATCCGACAAAATTTAACCACATCCCAGCAAGTAACAATGTTGTATGTGACACATCCAACAGAGAAAACTAAATAGAAAACCATGAACATTGTTGTATCTGTCATATACGACATTATTGTCCGTTCAGAGTAGTTTTGAACATTATTTAGAAAAATATTAATTAATTCAGCTTATCGTAACCTATAAATAATTAAATTCAGGACCTTATGAGTCTAAAATCCGTCTCGACCTCGATATAGCATGAATTTTGAATTTATCATATAAATTGTCTAAATTATATTACGGATTAAAAAATTAAACCGACGCGTGCGCTGCTCCCGCTAACATTGTTGGAAGTGGCAGATCCCCGCGCCGCGCGCGCCTTTTTCGCCCCGTAACAAAGTCGCAATGCACTATGCGACAATATTAGTTGGGCGCACTTAACACATACTACTTTTTTCTCTTAGAAAAACAGAGATGGTTGGTTTTAGAGATTTAATAATTTAAGGGAGCATTTATAGACTTATTTTAAGGCCTTTTATGCAATAAAACGAAAATCGCAAAAATCTAGATCCGACAATGTTAATTGCTGCAGTCGAGTTCTTTATTTTTAGTATTCTTTGTAAGTCAAGAACATCGGGCATCGAATAAAGAGTTACTTAGGAGGAAATCTCATCTTAGGAGGAGGTTGTGTAGTAACAGGTTGTGTAGTAGTGGCTGTGTAGTAGTAACCTCCAAATTTCAGTTGTTTGGGCTGGGCGTTGGCCCCAGAAAATAGCTTCATCCGTTATATATTAACTCAAAGTGTCCTGTTCGTTTTCCTATACATTTTGGCCTCGGTTAAGGGATCTTCATCGATCAACCGGATGATGCTAGATGAAATCGACGAAGCTCGATCCATTGTTAGCTCTAAGTGTAGTATAATGTGGAATGAAATTCACGCACAATTTGCCCAAATTCACGCGCAATTTGCCACTGCCGCGGCCTTGAAAACTTCGAGGGTTAAACGACGGTATAAAAAAAATTTGTCTTCAACAAGTCTTTCATCTTATTAATCGTTATTGTGTTAAAATTATACTCGAATTTATTAATTCTATCATCGTGATTTCGATCTAAAGCGCTATCCACACATTTCCGGGTCAGGGCTATCCGTGTTCCGAGTTGTGTGAACAAGTTCATACAATTTCCTGACGCCTGACACGGAGCTGTGTGAACAAGTTCATACAATTTGTACGTAACCGATTTTTTCCCCGTCCCTGACGGAACACGGCCGGGACGAGTTCCCGGAAATGTGTGGATAGCGCTTTAATGAGATGAGAGCTGAGTGGCTAGGTACTTAAGCAGATTGAACTTTTTGCGTGAATAACTAGGTCAAAGTAATAACTGATGTCTATCAGTAGTAAAGTAATGGTTTGCATTCAAAGTTATAATTTTCTGGCGAAATTAAGTGACGGCAAAATTTATAGCTATTATATAGCTCGTCCACTCTACTCTGAGTAAGTGATCATAAATAATCGTCTTCGAAAAATTGTTAGAAAGTTACATAAACTACTTACATAAGTAATTTCCTGAAGTTTAATTGGTAACAAAGATATAGCTCGTAAAAGTGCCTCGAAGTATTTCGAGGAAAGGCTGGCGGCCGTTTACTGGCAGGCCTAATACGATCTATGTTTTTTATTTGAAATTGGACAACTAACAAGTATTCCAATTTACCATAAAAACACAATCGAAATTATTTGACCTATATGTTATCAAATAACATATAATGTAAAATTATTTCAATGCAGAGAAATATTTGCAATTGCGAATACTCCAATAACATTTTCGTTCGCTGGCCTCTAGAAAACAACCGAGTTAAGTTCGTCAATTTGATTTAAATTGGATTGTATTGTGGGTTTCAAACGAAATATATCACAGACTGATGTGGTTAACCTATGAAACATACACAATCTTTACTCAAAGAGAAATACTTAATTAACCACTTTAAAGAAAATGACCGAGATGATTAGGTAAAACCAGTTTTTTAAGCTTATTTCGAGCTCATTTAAAGGCTCGATAAAATTTTAAATAATAACCTTTAGCTTTTAGCACCCGAGGTACGCACCTAAGTGGTGGCCCTTGCGCGTGTTGCCCCAACCTAACTTTACCGGTGTGGCGCCCTCTGCGCCCTAGGTTTCTAGGTTGGTATTCGTTTGCATACATTCATGTTTAGCTCAACATCCTGGACGAAGCTGCCGTCTCTTAGAACGTAGTGATTATATGCTCTGTGTCTGCGCCCGCCAAAAGTCCGGTAACGCTGTCATGGCCAAGGGTCATGGCCATCTGCGGTCAACAGCATTATAGTCCATTCGAAGAAAAAAAAAAAAAAATGCCGCGCCTTCTTACCTGGAGGACCACTAGACTATACTGGTACGCGTTGTGGACCATCAAAGTGTTAATTTTAATGAGTTGAAAACAATCGCACTATTTGTTAGTACGAGTACCTAGGCTTTACTTTTGCCCAACAATGGAACAACACTACTACGTTGTCACATTGTTGGGCAAACAGATGGATCGATATTGTGTCCAGTCCAGCCTACCTACAGTGGAATAAAGGTAAGAAGACTTTTATACCGTTTGTTTAAAAATCTTTATTTGTTTTAGAGTGGATATGTTTATCAGACAAACTTGGAAGGAGAGTAGACTTCAGTTACCCGACGATATATTTGAGGAGGGAGATGATCACGTGACCCTGCCGCCGGAGTTCTTTGATAATCTGTGGCATCCGGACCCTTACTTTCTGAATTCAAAAGTGACAGGTAAATTTTCGCTTCTTTTCGGTGGAGCTAATTATACAAGGGGACTTGTATAATTAGCTCCAGTATTTAACTTTTCCTCTTACCTCGAGCAAACCTTCTGCGTTTCTAACACCCAAACAAAATCATTATAATTATTATGTATGTAGATAAGTACCTACTTCACATGTTAAAATATTTATATAAACATTTTAAATTAAACTTTTAACTCTACTATCACGGACGAGGTCTACAAGGACTTAATTACATTTTGAACATCAAAAGGATTACTACTATCTTTTTGATATTCAAATAGAAAACGTTACCAACTAGGCGTTCATGCTACCAGCTTCCATCAATATAGTCACTAGATTTTATATATATTAAAAGACCTACAAAATTTTAATATAGTCTTTTATACCATATCTTTTATAACCTGAGTTTTAGTATTTATATGGGAATCCATATAAATACTTAAACTCAGATTAAAGTTAAAGATAATGTTTAAATTAATAAAACTGAATCATTTCGGAAATATATACATTTTTTAAATACTCATCTGAAATCCAAGAGTCCTGTAAGGTCTAAAGGAAATAAAGCACTTTGATTTTGATTTTTGAAGTTTAGTTTGAAAGTAGTAGTTATAGACTCTACCTACTCTTTGTTCATTTTCAACCAAAGCTTTCATAACCAAAGCTGAAAGATTCTAGTAATAACAGAAAACTTTATTTTAGGAGGTGCTTTACACTATCGACAACGAAACAAACCTGGTAAATTTTTATGCGCACAAAATTGGCACTTATTTGACACATAAATCTGAGCTTGAAACCACATAATTGCACATTTCAAGCCTTACGTATTACATATTTTACATAAAATGATAAATTACTCGATGGAAAAAGAAATAAGTAAAATAATGTATTTTTTCCACGCCCGGCATATTATTCAAGCTAATGCATTGCACATAGCTCCGAATTTAAATGTATGAATGGTTTTGCGCAATTTATATGTATGAATGGTTTTGCGCAATTTATATGTATGAATGGTTTTGCGCAATTTATTCTTCACTTAGTGATAATTACATGAACACGAACTACGATAATGTTCTTTCAGCTTTGGTTTTGCTTTTTTATTTCATGAGGAGCGTCCTAATTGCTTCTAATGAAAAACATTAAGACTCCGGGGACGGATGAATTTACCACACAAACGTAGAACCAAAATGATTTGTAATCTGACCATATTTTTACCATGGTCTGATATTATATGTATTAAAATATTTATCTAATTCCTGCCATCAAGTTTTAACAAAATGCTTCTCTGAAATGATATTTAATCTTATTGCATATTATTTACATCACAGAACATCACATGTTTTCTTAGTATTTGTGTAGATAAGTATTTTGAAATACAGGAACCTAAATAAATACCATTCAATACAAATAATAGCGAACTATGGTTAAAATATTTTCAAATTACAATTCATTATGTAGTAGTAAGTACTATGTACAGTGCGCGTCACATATAAGTACCCCCCCTATCTTAATGTACTATGTGGGACACAATAGTTGTTATTTTTGGGAATTTCAGACTTTGAGTGTTATGGAAGGGCAGTTCGATCCTGAGCGGCGGCCTGATAAATTTTTGCATGTGAAAAATTGTGACAAGTTATGTACATGGGAATTAGAAGTAGTCGAAAATAGTTTGTATACAAGTGGGGTACTTAATTCTGACGCGCACTGTACATGTATGGAAAATTCATCTATCGCCAGGTCCTTAAGGAAACTGTAGGAGAGTTGTTAATGTTGTTAATGACTAGAGAAGAAGATGTATTTCTTCTCATTTTACAGAAATAGCAGAGCTTACCCATAAGTTCTCGTCGGTCACGTTGTATAGAAACCAGACTGTTAGGTATGCAGCCAGAATGCATGCTATAATCGCCTGTCAGATGGAGTTTCAACTCTACCCAATGGACATACAGTCCTGCCCGATTTACATCGAAAGTTGTAAGTACCTGACATTTATTACAGGCCTTAAGTGTCCATTTATTTTCAATGGACCATTACATTTACTTTACCTTCAAGAACCACTGGCGCGTGGCGCCTTTTGGGACCAATAACAGCGGATTAGTATAACTTTATTAAGTACTGATTTCATTTCAATATTAGTTATAACCTTAATTCGTTTGGTATAACGTCCAATAATAATATATCAAGGGTAAGTAAGGGTATCACTAAATTATTAATAACTGATAAAGGGATTTTTTTATGAATTATGTGTTAACCTAAGTTTATTTTGAATTACATTAGTTATTGAAGTAGGCAATGCTATAATACAGCTAGTAAAGGCACTAAGAATAGATATGTCAAACCATTCAGTAAACAAGGTTTAGTGGAATTTGAAATAACTAATTCGAACTAGTATTTACAATACAAACAATTGAGCTAACTACAGACTGTTGCAAACAAACCACAAGTTTGTTGGTATTGATATCAATACCAGTCGGATTGTTTTGAATAGTAGTTTTAGTAAAATCTTTATTTGTCATTTATTAAACAGACACACAAATAATATGTTTATACATGTACTTAACGTAGGATAATTTAAACATTCGTTTTGTATGAATGAACTAAGATTAAATAAGTATAAATATCTACAATATACAAATAAAGCTCTACAATGCGAAGGATTGTTTATCAATAAATAAAAGATATATGTGTGTAAATTATTTAATTATTTATAAAAATACAGCAGTTAGCTTACAGTCTAATACCAAAACAGTAACAACTAAATAGGTAAATAGCTCAGTGATAATATTGCTCTATGAGCAAACACTGATTTTCAGTGATCATAATCACCTTTAGGGTGACGAGACATGGCGAGCCCAGCGACACACGTCTGAATTTAATTACTAATGTTCCAGTTTCGTACAGTAACCAAAAAGTGAGGTTTCGGTGGAGCGAGGCTGGAGTCACCATCAACCCAGAGTTAAAGCTGCTACAGTACCACATAGGACAGCCGCTACGCTTGGAAGAGACAAACGGATACATGATTGACAAAGATGGTATAGTTTTTCTTCTTTATTTCTTCTTTTTGACCAAATTTCAAAAAGTATTATTTTTACAGACTTTTCAATATACATAATATAACATTAGCTCTACTTAGCTTTGGGCTAGATAATGCTGTGTGAAATGTCCAGCATTATTTATCAATCATACGGACCTCAACATAAACAGCATAATATTTAATCTAAGTTGTTGATGTTTTTAGAACCGGGATCTATTTATATTTAATTTGATTTGTAAATGGGAATGGCATCAGAATCGTCTTGCCCTTCGGGTATTCCTTTTATTTATAAATTCTCTAATTTGGTTCATTCATTGACTTTAGATTTGACACGGACTGTACTTATTTATTGCTGTTGCAATTTGATAGATGAACCCTTCTCGTTTTATAGATCAACTGGGAAATATAATCCTACCATAGCCACTTGAACGTCCGGCCCGCGCGGCGACAGGGGGTAGCATACGTCCGCGCTTGGCGCCATAAAAAATTCGCGGAAAATTTCGCGACTTTCCAGAGAAAATAATTTGCCAAAAAAAAAGTATTAAAGTTATTGCAACACGAAAAATTACATTGTTTTCTTTAATATCTATCGAATAAGTTTGATTTAATATCAATTCAATAAACCTTTACCTTAATAATTAAAAAAAATGCTCAAAAAAATACTAGGAGAAATTTTCGGCCGGTTTTGATTTAAAATTTTATAAACTTCACAGAAATATTAAGTATGATGTTCATATACCATTAAAACGTTTTATCTAGAAAACATACATATATCACAATCAAAGAAATAAACAATACAATAAACAATCATTAGTAGATGTGCATTCAAAAAATATTTCATAATGTAAAATTGGATGTTTATTTTAATATTATTTTTGTGATCTTGGTTATTTAAATAATTAAGTGCTAATGATATTATAGTTTTAGTATTAGCTAAAAATAAAGTTTATCTTATCTTATTATGTCTAATCCATCTCACAATTGCAGGCAACTATTCCAGACTAGTGGTTTTCTTCCGTTTCGAGCGTCAAATCGGCCACCATCTGATCCAAACCTTCGCTCCGTCTTCCCTCGTGGTGATGCTCTCATGGTTTAGTTTCTGGCTGGACCTGGACGCTATTCCCGGCAGAGTGACGCTTCTGGTCACTTGCATGTTGACGCTTGTCACCATGTTTACTGGACTTCGGGCGGATATACCACCCGTTGCTTATGTTAAGGTGAGAATAGAACATTTATAATAATCATTTATGATAAATCTTTATTATGAAAGAAAATTACAGTTAAATAAACAAATTAAAACTAGAATTAAAACTAGTAATAACTAGTAATAATAATTGAAAAAATTGAGCTAACTGAAAACTGTTCCAAACAAACTACGGATAGCTCAACTGATTCATATATCAATGCAATTTGAAAGTCGTTGTGCCAGATACTGACCAGCGGCGCTATTGTCTAACTCAACTGGTAATCGTAATCGGCTTCAGCTTGGTATTTTCAAACCTAGCCTGGACTTCGATTGTCACTTTTGTATTGTGTAAATAGCTGAAACCGAGACCAGTTGAATACCTTAGACAATACTGACAATATTCTGACTGGGTCTACAACTGGTAATCGGTTAGAAGTTCACTGGTAATACATTTCAAGTTAGACAATAAGGCTGATGCTCTCGGGTCACACGTCGTTTAAAAAAACGACGTGAAACCCAACGTGTTAGTATGTATAATTTCTGAAATAGTTCTGGTCTTTTATACATAATGTTTAAAAAAAATTCTTTCTATTTAATATATTGTATTATGTGTATCAGTCATTTAGTACCTATGACAAAAGCTCTGCTTAGCTTGGGCACAGATAACATAATACTAGTGCTTGGGGCTAGGTGATGATGTGTCCAGCATTTTATTCATTTATTTAAATGTTACTAAGTATCATAATAAGTACTCTTCTCTGTTCCCTGGTTTTTGTATCCATGTCTATTATATAATTTTTTGTAATTGTTGCTTTTTTAATTGCAGGCTCTCGACCTATGGATGGCTGGATGCATGATGTTCGTTTTTGCCGCCCTGGGAGAGTTCGTCGTTGTAAAAGTGCTGGACAAACAGTACCAGATGAACAAGACCAAGCAGCAAGAAGCCATGCCCAGGATAATACCCGTGGTAAATAACATAAGTATCATGTAAATGTACTGGCAAGTGTTATTGCCTAAAAGTTACAGACTGTTAGCATATCACTCCAAAACACCTAATAAAGTAGTATACTAAATTTATTGATAGGACTTGTCAACGTACAGCATTATCATTGGTAGCGGTACGAATTTTTATCTATACTAATATTATAAAGAGGAAAGATTTGATAGTTTGTTTGAATTGAAAAGGCCCCGAAACTAGTGGACCGATTTGAAAAATTCTTTCACCATTAGAATTCAAAATTTTCCGTGATGAACATAGGCTATATAATATTTTCAAAGTAAAAGATCCCCATGAAAAATTCAATAATTAAACCGTGCGCTATATATTCAACCTCTTTTTCTATTATGGCTCCTCTGCTTGCTTTTACTCTACGACCAGTGTCAGTTATGGAGTGTCAAGTCAAAAACCACAATTCTGCTAAAAAAAGTAAGGGATCCGTATGAAAAATGTGAAACCCATCGTTTTAGTGTATATAATTTCTGAATTTTTTGTTTAATACCCGTGCGTAGCCGCCCAACTAACACTTAGGCGCTAAGACAAGAGCTATATTAGATGTATAAGAGCGCTAACCAGATCTTACAGTTATTAATAAGTGTTACTATTTGGAGTTAGAGCGCACTATAACTCCTCTATACCCCCGAATTGGGCACACTTTTATATCGCCTTGGGTTATTTAATGGCTGTACAACAGAGTTACAGATTTGGTTTAGAGGTATAATAGAGCTATTAGAGAGCTATAATAGCGAAAACTGAAACTACAAGAGATAAAAACGCGATAAATAAGCGGAAGTTAAGTCCTTTAGTGGTACAATAGATTAATATAGCGTTTATTAACTCTTTGGGTGCTTTGAGGGCTGCAAATAGGTGACTACTAACTCTTTAAGGGGAACAACAGAACTACAACGTCACTCACTATGTCTTTAGGTGGAATGAGGGTGGCAAATGGGTGATTATTAACGCTCTGAGCTCCAAAAGGTATCTATAAGAGCTATAAGGTTCTTAAATTTTAACATCACGATATTCTTTTTTTTATCAACAGAATAATTACTTCTAGTTTTGTGTGCGTAAAATGTTTAGATATTTATTAATCCAAAAGGGCGCCTCGTTTGTGAAACTGAAATGAAATCGTTTAGTTCCAACTTATTGACTACAGGAGAGGTTGATTTTTCACTGCGAACGTAAGTACATTGTGATTAAGTATATGTATTATTAACAAATTATTCAAGCGCCCGATGACTAATGTCTCTTTACTGAAAATAAACAATGTATTAGATATATGGAGTAACATAAAAGTTTTCGAAGAATCGAATAAAACATTGTTTATTCCAGTTTAAAGTATCGTGCTAGTCGTAATTAATACACATAATGAAGCATAAGTAAAATACTTTATATAAATCATAGTTGCTTCTGTTTTTATAACCTTAGTCAGATCAATTCGCAACCTTTAAATGGTGGGCAAACAAATTTAGGGATACGTAGTACTGTCTGTCCGTAGCTTTTTGAGTGACATTCATTACACTTCTATTTTACAGTAACGCGAAAGTAACGCATACTGCTACTTTAAAACCACTCAAAAATAAGAAAAAGGTCCTTTATATCATGTTTATGTTTAAAATTTATCAATTATTTAGAAATCAGATATAGATTTCTGTGTTAGGCTTATAAGTACTTATGATAGGATGCCGGCATAGGAGATTCAATTTTATGTATATATTTTATTCACTGTATCTTTTCTCTCTCCTCTCATTCATCTCCTTCATCTCCTCTTTTCAGTGACGTCATGAAATAACTTGTATTTTAATTTCAGAATGCCGTACACAACAATTGTACAAACTATAGAAAAAGGAAAATATGTGCTGTGTACTGCATGCTCCATCGGATCCATGGAAACATAATAATAGTACTAAAATGGCCTAAATGCAATGCGTTAAAACTTGTAAAATCTACAAACACCTTACTACAACTTGATGGGCGACGAATAAAGTGTCAAGTAAAAATAAGAAATATTTCAACTTATGCAGAAGCTGAACGCGAATTAGATTTTTTGTTATAACGATATGAAAACGTGTAAAACTTGACAAAAAAAAAAAACAAAGAGAAAGATGATGTTGATAAAGGACTTGATAAGTCGGAAGGCGGCCTCTGCAAAAGAGACCTACTAGTACAAGCTGTAGGTCTGATTGTGAATGATATGATACAAATTAATAACCTCTTGATCTTGACTATATTTTTATTGATTTATTACTATAAATCTTGATGATAAGCTGAATTTCATGAATCTTTATCAGATATTTTTTTTGCTTTATAGTTTTTAAATGACAAATATAAGGATTCAGTGTGATAAATAAATATATTTGAATATGATTCATTTAAAGAAAAACTAAGTTAATTTACTTTGTATAAAAGAATAAAAGCAATGTGATTGAAATATTGTGTTTAATTTGATTTATTATTTAGAAAATTATGTACGGGACCCAGATTGTCATTTTCGCAGAAAACTCCCGCTTGACTACTTCTAGTACCTACTATCACTTCGCCATTGCTCTGATATCAACAAGTGAACAAATAAGGGTTACAGAAGAGGTATTGAGATCTATTACTCTACCTAAACCTATACAGAAGTGACATTAGGCACTAGAAGTTCTATGATAGCGAAAAATGTTCCCACTGTTACAACTTTAAGTAATATAAGAGAGTATTGTACCTCTTTAGGTATTTGGTGCTATAATAACCATTGTATAAGTAATTATTGCTTTTGTACAACTTTTAGTTCTTGGCAAGAGTTCGTTAGCGCTTGCATAGCACTTTGGGGGGTTGTAGTCAGTGCTTACTTCTTATTTAGATTCTATGGTTGTAAGATTCACTTACAGCTATAAAACAAGATGCTTAGCCTGTATTATAGCGTTACAAATTGCTGCTGTATGTCTTTAACCTTTAAACTCATCTTGTTATTACCCTTAAAACTATGCTGTATAGCTCACAGTGGAATATTTTGTTAGACTACACTCTTATGTTGCCAAAAGTTGTTATTGCTGCTGCTATACCACCTTTATATCACGTTAAGGTCTAAAATAAGCTCTAATTGACGCCAAATTGTTTGTTGGGCGGGGCGGACCGCTAGTTGCATTATAATTGCGTTCTTCTTCATTCAGTACCAAATCGCTTCATTCAGTACCGCCTCGGCGCGGTCTATTTTCACGCTTGTTTCTAGTTAGCCGAGTTAGCCGGAGGCGTTGACAGTGAAGCTCAACGTGACATTAAGAATCTATTTTCCTTAAAAAACTTATCTCGACTGTGCAAAAAGGAGGGTTGATGTTTTTGTTGATGCTAGCAGTTATTTTATTTTGGTCATTTTAATCTTGTAGCGCCTTAAACGATTGATACCTAGTCTTTTGTATAAAATGATATTGAGTAATGATGAAAGGGGTCACCATCCACTTCATGATGGGCTGAAGACGTTGTAGAATGTAGACACATGGAGTCGACGGATTGAGGTCGCTCAGAGCAACTATTTCTGGTGGTGTATGTTTGGGATTATGACAAGTCGTTGGCTGTTGGGGCTGATAAGATAATAGTAAAAGAACAGCCGATAGTATGCCGTATGTGTGGTGCCGGTAGAGAATTTCACCACCCCAACTCTTCCCGTGGGGGTCGTAAGAGGCGACTAAGGGAAACACACCGGGGGACGAGCAGCAGCGTAGAACAACTCAACCGAACTGCGATCCCAACCTGTATGCCCAGCGTGGGGATTATGGGCAATAACCCACAAATGATAAATAATGCCATTTATGGCGCTCATTGGAGAGGCCTTTGTCCAGCTGTGGACTGATATAGGCTAAAGATTTGACGATGTGAAAAGAACAGCTCAAATGCAGCTCAAGAATTCGTCTTCTAGATTCAAAAACTAAAAGTTTAATACACACCTTTCGAAAGAAAACTTACCGAGACGGCATAAAATCGTGTATAGTTTTGCGTATTTGTCCGTAAATTTGTTAGTGGCAATTTTGCTCCTTTTAATCGAAGCATAGTTAATCAATATCCAAAATAACTTTAGTTTAATGTTCTGTTGTACCAAGGTTGGAATCTATTTTGTATTGCAGCGCTTAAATGGCGAGAAGGGCTCATGCGGCACAGTGGCTGCGTGGGAAGGCAGTGCGGTGCGATGTCGCAAGGTCGATCTGACATCTCCGACATCACCGCCCGCGGCGACTCCGGCGGTGCACCCCGCGCCCTCCGCAACTCACACCCCGCATATCGTCAATGTAGAAAGAAGACAGAGTATATTACAAGTAAGTAACATAATATATTACAACTCATAATTATCCCGCATCTCGTCACCGTAGAAAGATGAGAGTATATTACAAGTAAGTAATATTATTACAAATTACATCTAGACAGTCTAGATTACAAGTTAGTAACATATTACAACTCATACCCCGCATCTCGTCAACGTAAAAAGAAGACAGATTATATAATTACAAGTAACACATTATAACTCGCACCCAGCATTTCATTAACGTAGAAGGAAGACAGAGTATATTACAAGTAAGTAATATAATACAACTCACACGCTTATCGCTAACAACGGACTCTTCCAGGTCACCTTCGTATGAATCGTCGTTTGGTACGTATTAAAATTTACGGTGGTGTAATTAACCCTTTTTTGCCTGAGCCGGTAGTCGGGTTATTTAATGAAAAGCTTCGTGATGAAAGCTTTTAAATTTTGCTTCCGTTTTCATCTCAAAATAGGTAATAAATCAAAATATTTAACAATCGAAAGCTGAGAATTCGGTCATAGTGACGCTACCTCGTTTCTGATAATGTCCTACTAATATTATAAACGTGAAAGTTTGTAAGTATGGATGGATGTTTGTTATACTTTCATGCAAAAACTATTAAACGAATTCTGATTAAACTTGGTACACATAATAGCTTATGACCTGGAATTTTTTATTTTTATTTTATTTTATTTTTCTTTATTAGGGATAACAAACAATCACACTTATATATTAATTAAATGTACTTAAGTTAACTTATTTCTAAAAGTGTAACCAGCCCCGTTATCCACAGGTTACTATAAAAAAGGGGGTGATGTTAGTGAACACTTGGCATTTGAAAATATTATTTCTAAATTATACATTTATATAGATCTTGATTGCACAGAAGAACATTTCAGTTAGTATCTTATTCTAAATTAGTATCAGATGACATGATAAGTTTGATAGCCTTCTTATATAATGCAGGTGAAGTAGCAAATATATCAGTTTCGGATGAATTTCTATGCAATGGAGCTCGCATACCTGCATTCGTTTTGCAAGGAGTAGGAGCGAAAAACGCACGTTAACGGTTCTCTCTGATTGGGCGTGAACAATATGGTACATGTACACAAAGATTGACTAAACTATTACAATCGAACTTATTATGACAGATATTATATAACATGAGTTGATCAAGGAGCATTCTTCGCTGTTTCAATGAAGGAAGTATTTCCAACGTTTCATCCCTTAACGAGGGATTTCATCAAGATTCATTATACTTTGTTGATTTTGTTTGTACTTAGTGAAAACTATAGAAGTAACCTTTCACATACACCTAAGAATGATGTGAGTAAAAATAAATGATAGGTTTGAAAAATCTATTGAAATGAGATCCTACGTCGGTTTTATTTTAAAATAAATGAAAATTCCAATACTGTGCTCTAGGCCATGTTAATATGTTGGCATCGTTCGCTTTGATCTCTCCTTAAATAAATGAACATTAATTAATTTATAATTAGTATTGCTACTGTCGACGACGTGCTATTTATTATTCGCCCACATTAAATAATTATTGAATTTATTAGAAACCGCCTTTCTATTTTTCAGGTTGCCTGGCTAGACGCTGACACGGGGCAAGAGAGGGTGCTTTGGAGAGAAATAGACAAGCTGTCTCGCGTGGTTTTCCCTGCTCTGTTCCTGCTTTTCGTCACCATGTACTGGCCAGTCCTGCTGCTAAAGACCAAGACGTCTTCATAACCCTCGGAAATGTTCTGGTGGTCAACCAGCTGAGAACCCTTGGAGCTTATTTAGGAGGATTCTCCTCAGCATGTTATTGACTATAGGAAAATAGTTTTAACCGGTTTGTTCCGGTTGCAGTCAGCTTTGAACAAAGGCGATGTTATCTTTGACTAAAATAGGTGTATTGAGTAGCTAAAGGTGAATATAGATTAATAGACTGGAGCATTTTGCTAGAGCATTGCAATGTAATGTACCGTTCTGACGAGTGATTAAGGGAAATGCTCAGTTCCAGGCAAAAGCTCAATTCCCTAAGCATTCCTATGCAGCGCGTTACATTCTTCCGAATACTTGACGCTGTGTTCATTTCAGATTTTTATAAATTTATTTCTTTCGGCTTACAAGTCAAATTTGATACAGTTAATTATTATAAAATATGAAATGGTGTTATTGATTTTCTTTTCACTTAAATTTGTAATGGTGCGAATAAGCATTTACTTGTTACAAATCTATTAATCTTGCGTAACGTTTGAATCATCATCATCATTATCATCAGCCTATGTTAGTCCACTGCTGGACATAGGTCTCCTAATGAGCGCCATTGTAACTTTTAACTTTTGAATAGTATTATGTATTTATTGTTCTCCAGTCCGCGCAGTTCACCCACGATATCACGATAACGGGTCACCCGCGTTCGTGACTTTGCTCGATAAAACCAAAACTTTATAAAAACGAAAAAAACACTGAGCGCCATGTTTAAAGTGTTGATTCTAGTGAACTTAAAACAGCGAATGCTCGATGTTCTGTAACTAGTAAATGCTCTAGTCTAAGACTTTTAAACTCACCTTAAAGGTATAGCAAGATCTTATTATTGTGTTGAGATTTTAAACAGCTTCGACGTTGGCAGTTAAAATGATGGAGAGAATTATAAGTAGATTATAAGTTGAGAACGTTAATATTTTATGACAATCGCACATACGTAAAGGATGCGTGCTAACAGGTGATTTTTACGAAAACTGTTTGACAGAGTTTCGTAGGAAATCCCATAATGAACGGCGAAAATTGTTAAAAACCTTAAGGGTTTTATCAATTTCTGGCTTGGAGCTTTTCTTTGGGTCATTAAAATAAAGTGTAACAATTAAAAATTCCTGTTCGTTACATTCCGTTGTTTCGTTAACGCGTTATTGTATTTTGGCTATATCATTACAGCTTTAAAATTTGTGATAGAGGATAATATTAGTTACCAGTAAGAATAAAAAATATATATGTTTTAAGACTAAGATATACTTATATATATTTATATTTTTAGGTAAAATTATAAAAATAATGCATAAAACGCTGCACAATAGATATAATATGTACAAAGTTGTTTATGGTAAATACCTAGGAGGTAAGACAGACGTGAGTTCTCAATTTTAAGTTACTTATCATATAAACTCAAACTGAAAATGGTAAAATTCCATTTAGCCCACTTTCATATCGAAATGTAAATATTTCACATATTTTAATAATAATTTTGAAACACGCCAAAAACATTCCTTTTTTATTAACTCTATACGTATGTACATCTGTATTTTTACTTTTTATTTTGATTGGTTCCTACTAATAACGCAAAAAAAAACATTAAAATTTGATATTTACTTTATTTTGACGACCGGCGGGCGGGCGTGGTGGCTGCAGGTCCGCCTGAGATTCAGCGGGTTGTGAGTTCAACTCCCGCCTCGGGACTAGAAATCTTTGTACAATCTCTAGATTTTTAATCCGGGAGTTATATGCCTAATAAAATCATTCAGTATCTAGTCGTTTTCCATTCAAAATAAAAAATATCCATCAGTAAAAAAAAATATCTATATAATATATCAAGGGTATCAGTTTACTTATGTATAGGTAGTACCCATCATAACACAAGCTATGCTTAGCTTGGTGCTAGTTGATGGGTTTTGGATTTTCCCAGGATTATTTATAACCTCTTTTTTGCTCATAACATTAACAACAACGGTTTGTGTTCTGATTAACTGTTTGACTTGGTGACAGCAGATACTGTAGACAGGCGTCTACCATCGCACTCTCGCAATCGGCAGAGATATCACTATTATCTATCACTATAAGCAAATTGATGTGTTGCGGAGGCGGCTGCGGTGGTTGCTGCGGAGGCTGCGGCTGCGGCTGCCCGTGCATAACAATCTACACTTGCTGCACCAAGATTTGTTAACGGCAGGCGGTGAAGACCCGGACCCGTCAACAATGTCTGACCGCTTCGTCAAGGTCTTGTGCTGTAATGTGAAAATATAAGATTAGGACATCTTTTAGCTCTCAGAGTATAAGGTTCAAGAGGAACTTTCTCCCTCAGAAACTCGGGTTGTGGGATTATCTTCCTGCCAAAGTTGTGGGCATTACAACATTGTTTCTTCAAAACTGTTCTTCTAAGATTCGCGTATAATGTGTAATGCATCCTTTGATTATATAGGTACTTGTCTATAATCAAAGAATGCATCTATAGGCTGCGGGAGTGGTAACAGCTTTCCATCAGGTGATTTATGCCTTTTTGCCACTTCGGTGGTATAAAAAGGCATTTATTTATATTAATTTATAAGCGTGAAAAAGTAATATAAAGTTTAATAAACAGAAGAACCTCAAAAACAGCTCAGTTATTAGGCCTTCGTCCTACCGATCGGACCACATCAAGAATGTTAATAACGAAGAATTATTGTTACTGAATGGTACCAAATATTATCTTTACAAATTATTAAAAAGCGCAATTTCCTTTGTAGAATTTATTGTTCATTGGAAAATAATAAAGTTAATAAAACTGTTAAATTTTGTACTTTTTATAAAATGGATTAATGCAGACATGTCCCCTTTTAAAAGAAAAGTGTAATTCGTACAGGAATTATACATAATTGTTTTTATTTGTAAGATGACTGTGATTTATTCGAACACATACCTATGCAAAATGTGCCCCAATCACCCTGATGAAGTCCCTCAATGGGGTAACGTTGGTACCTAACCTACCCAGCCTAGTATGTGTTGAAAGCATAACACAAACTAGGTTCGAGGTTCCGCCAACTAGCCCGTTATAATCAATTCTTCATGGACCTCTTGGTAATTTCAAAACAAAAGAATCATGGACCTCTGGGAATAAGCCAATTCTGCAAACTACAAGGTTTTTATACTTAAATGTTTGTGATTTTTGCTTTTAGCAGTTACGACATTTTTCGCAGAGCAGATGGGTAATCATCATCATCGGCCCTACATCCACGAAGGATGGTTCATAAGGTGTTTATTGGTCGGCACTTACGCAGATGACTTGTAAGGCCTATATGGGAAAGATGCAGCCGCAATATTGGCATCCGTGCGCCAGTGGATGGGCGTAGGTCTGCGGCAGCTACTGTATTGCAACCTGGTGGATAGGTAATAAGCCATTCGCTATAAACCCCCGATGAAACAAACTATGAATCAATAATACCAACTTTAGATACGCAGGTATGTTGAACAAACCTACGATACTTAACCTAAAACTCACTCTGTTGCGCCGTATTTTTATTCGCAACTAGCGGCCCGTTCCTTCTTCGAACGGGTATTTAACAAAAAAATCTTTTTTGAAAATATTCTGTAGCCTATGTTCATTTGGGAAACCTTAGAATTCTAATGAAGAAAGAATTTTTCAAATCGGTCCAGTAGTTTTGGAGCCTATTCAATTCAAACAAACTAACAATAAAATCGGAAAGATTGATAATATTATTATTTATTATATAATAGCTTGGCAATAGCTAAACTTCTGAAAATTATTAAATTTTGTCGACGCCTTAAACATTTTACTTAGCAGAAAACATTTTCTATTGCTAATATTCAGTGGTCAGACACCCAAGAGTTTAGGTACTAGGTAGATATAGTTTTATATTATGTGTATACATATGTATATATAATAGGTACCTAAGTTTTTTCTAGAGAAAAAAAACATTTAAAATAATTGTTGTCAATTAAACTGAAACGCAGCTCAGATCTAAGCAGGTACCTATCTCAAAACGCGCTTCATTTTTACAATAAAATTTGTCTAAAATTCAACGATATTTGATCAAAATATGATAAATCTATTTGAAAGTTCCTTACCAACTTAATTTTTATTTAACGCAACATGCACAAGATAATTAATTTTACAGGTATGACCATTTTAGGATTCCGTGCCCGAATGGTGAAAACGGTACCTTTATTATTACGCAGTCACTGATGTCTGTCTGTGCGTACGTCAATCTGTCTGTTCGTCTGCCAGCGAGTTGTAGGTATCTCAAGAACCTGACGAGTTAGACAGTTGTAATTATAACAGAACTTGTATTTCTCTTGCCGCTGTATTATTTAATGAATAGAATAAATTAATAATATAATAATGCTGGACAATCCGTAGAGCATCATTTAAACAAATATAAAATTAAAGAGTGATTTTTTTGGCAACATTTCGATTACGCATGTCAGAGCTATATATACTATTAATAATTAATCTGTTGAAGATAGACAATGACATTTTGACATAAGTGTTGTGTAATAAAATTAAATCTGAAGTCTGAAGTCTTTATATAAAATAAATGTCATATATAAGACGGCAAATATGCATGAGTTATGTAGGTTAGCGTTAGCGACCGCGTCATGTTAACTAAATACTTTTTTACATTACCTATATCAAAAAATCTGTTTCTTTGAGTTCTTTTAGTTTTGTTTGATCATACGGAACCCTCACTGTTCAAGTCGCCTCTCACTTTGCTTTTTATCACTACTTAGACGGTAGAAGTACCTAACTAGGTACCTCATAGCATCCTATCTTACGCATAACCACCGTGGGAACTCATGTAAGAAAGTAAGGTAGCCGGAAGAACTACGTCCTAATTACGACATACCAACAGCTCGGCTTCAAAGTTACGTCATAATGAGGGTCTACCCCAGACGTTGCTAGTTACCAATGTACGTGTTACTTCCAGAAGGTTCACCTAAACTACTTCATGTCTTCAGTCCATGAAATCGTGATATTTTGTTGTTATTTCGAACTATTAATACTAAAACTTGTGGAAAATTCACATGGAATGATGCAGCCCGAACTTAAGCAGAGCTTTTACTATTGGTGGTTTATTATAAAAAAATATTGTGTAAAAAAAAGTAATAGTATTTATTATTGTCAAACTGAAAGTACAATATTTGTAAACATTGAAACAATAAAAATAAATAATCTTACGTAAGATGAATTTATTGTTATTGTTGATCTCTGGTCAGGAATTGTATTACTTGTCAATGCACAAAGCATGACCCTGGCAATAATTTTATATCAATATGCATAGAAGAGAATTTGAGATTTTTGTATTTTGCGTTGTTTACAAATTAGTTAAAAATGGGGAATAATTGGTACAAAATTAGACATTTTTTACATAAAACACCCAGAACACCCAATTTTGCAGATTTGTGCCGTTTGTACTCAGGCGGGAATCCAACCCGCAACCTACGAAGGTCAAATTCAATTATGTTGATTGCTTCTCATTTCACTTGCACGGTTCAAATGAAAAACCCAACATCTAAATAATTGAGTTGAGTAAAATAATGGTTTTACTCAGCTATTCAACAGCAGCTGTTTCTATTAACTCTGAAATAAATTATGTAAGTAATCTTGGAGATTTATTGTTAGTTTATATATTGAACATAGTGAATGATGATGAGGTAGAAGTGAACTGTGATCCGGTGACTGAAATATTTTAAATTTTAAGATCTAAGGGTAGATTTTTCGTGAACGTTACTAGCAGAAAACTGAATTAAAATTTAATTTCGAAAATAACAAGAAATTATTGACTTTTAGCTGCTTTAATAAATAATAATCTATAAATAATGCTCCACAATCCACACACCAATCATCGAGCCCCAATCTAGCAGAGCTTGTGTTATGGGTACTAGATGCCTGATATACTTAATACAATATTATATTATTTATATGACATAGAAAACACCAAAACAGGTACATCTGCACATTTGTCCCGAGGCGGGAAACGAACCCGCAACCTCCTGCGTCGCAGGCGGACCCTCGCCCAGCAAGACACAGACGTCATCGCTTGACACACTGATTGCTCTTCTATGGTAGAATAAAAATAACAATAAGTACAACATCACACCATCACACCATCACATCGCATACATTGCGTAAATTATAGAAGTTGAAGGGTGAATTTCAAATAATTTATGCATTCTATGACAAAGTGACGTAACTTTTCTCTATTCTACCCCAGAGAATAATGCCCCCCGTGCTAGGGGCTCTAGCACTTAACCTAGCACTTGGGATTATTTGTTTGAATTTGATCAACCTGCTGGATCCCAATGTTGGGCAAGAGATGGGGTGACTTATGTTTTTAAAATTGCGTAGGTATCTAAAACAGACAAGCTACGGGGAAAAGACGCCAAAGCGACTCGATGACGCAACGAATATACGATCATGGGATCCTCACTCATAACCATAACACAGTGTACATATACTGTGCTCATAACCACGAGTGGTTCGCGTCGTCGGTCGTTCATGAGTAATTCGCGTCTCCGATCACGGGTTTGCTCAGGCTTTTACAAACTAAACGAGTTTCTATTCTACAGGACTGTGATTCCCTGTTTACCGTTTTTATCAAGGATTACGGGTCCGCCCCGGCTTCGCACGGGTATTTAACAAAAATTGATTTTTTCATGCGGATCCCTAACTTTTTTGAAAATAATCTATAGCCTATGTGCATCACGTAAAATTTTGGATTCGATAAGTTAGGTAGTAGTTTCGAACCCTATTCAATTCAAACAAACAATCAAATCTTTCCTTTTTATAATATTAGTATAGATAAGTTACTAGGTACTTACCTACTTTACCGATTAGGTTTCCGAGTCCACTCGGTCCGAGCAGACTCTGATCGTGTCAACGCGGCTTTAGACTTCAAAGTATTAGTTATTCGCAGAAACTTATTTTCTTAAACAATGAGCAAGTATTATTGATTTTTAATATAATTTTCTTAACTATGATTTAAAGTGAAGAGTTTCTGTTTCATTGTCTTTGTATTAAAACCTTATATTGAAAATAAGTACCTACACCACAGAGCAACACGCGCCCCCACCCGGCGGACCGGAGGAGGGGATTAGCCATACGCAACTTTCCCCTCTGTCAAAGTACAAGTCCACGCGGACCTACGCGTACTATAAAACTAGTTGCAGCCGCACTGCTCACTAGACTAGACTGAATCTAGGTTGGACTGAAACGATGTCCTTTAAAAAATGCCGAAATGTTCTGTTTTTTGCTACGAATAGAGATTATCCTCGTGAAATTTACAAAAATATTGCTTTACCTTTCATTATGTTAGTAATTTTTGATCACATTATGACTGTTTACTGCTTTTAAAACTATTTTAAATAAAAGAAAAGTTCGTAAACAAAACCTGCTCGCACCTATTCCTTGTAAGACAAACGCTGGAAAGCGTGCCCCTCTAAATATATTAATGACATTATTCAACAAACATTTTACTAGCATCGATTTATTCGCAAGTACTTCTGGCCAATTCAGAAAAGAAGTAATCGACATATTCATGTCGATCACATATGATTAAACCATGTTGTCTAATTTAAAATATACTGGTATTGTACTTACCTCTTTGTTTTGTGACAAAATAAGGTACTGGTAGGCGCAGTCTGCGTCGAGGGTCAGCACTGATTCAATATTGCTTTATGCTGTTGTTATTTATTATTTTCCAAATAGCTTTTTATGGGAAAGAATCAATAATAATAATAATAAACATTCACGTTACATTCTTAGGCACATAAACTGCTGTTTGTGATGTACCTACTGATTAGACTTATATAAGTTTTCTTTTTTGTAAGGAGAATTGTTAATTGTACTTTTATAAACCTATCCGTTTTGCCCTACTATGTAATTGTAATAATTCGTGGACAACGGGGCTGATTATACTTTGAGTAAGACTACTTAAGTTTAACTATGTTCATAGTAAGTTATGAGTGTAATTGTTTGTTGTCCTGAATATATAAAAATAAAATAAAAAATAAAACATCCTAGTGTTACAGTGTTAGCAAAACCCAACATCGTTGTTAACAACGGATGCCATTCAAAAACAATGACAATGCCCATGCCATGACTAGTTTTTATCGATAGTGTTGTTACCGCTTGTAGATATTTATCGACCAAATGGCAAAGGCCAAAGAGTCCATACAGACATTTTGAAGATTAAGTTGTCTGATTTTTTTAAAATATTATTAGTTTAATTTTTTTAATATAATGTGTATAAAATTTTATAATAAAATCGCAACATCATTAAATATATTTCTTACGAGTATAACACATTTACTATGTAGAATTTCTTATAGTGGAGTTCATCATAATGTTTTTTATTTATTTATTGCAGGTTTCCTAAGAATTCTAATTAAAGGGGAAAAATTTTGGAAGAAATTTTGTAATAACAGACTGGATGCCCATTCGAGTCTTCGTCGTCTTTCAAGTGTTGAATACAAAAACGTTTACTGGCAAATACTTTTTTCCCTCTATCAGTTATCAATCATATCATTTTCACGAAAGTGATTTCTCAAATAATAAATTGGAACTGGAATATTAATAATGGGACAATAATGTTGGTTCAAGAATTTATTTCTTGATGAAAAAGATAAAGAAGAAAACCCTCAAACATATATTCGTCATATTTATAGAAATTTAATCCATTTTAAAAACCAGTGATGGATACAACTATGCTTTAAAATGCTATAAACATGAAGTTTATTGTGACATCATCATTATTGTACTTATTACATAATAAATAAAGTATGTTTATAAAATCTTAGCTTATCACTCTAAAAATCGTTAAATCGACAGATCTGTCTGACTACACATCCAGTTTCCACAGGCCTATCAAAAGAGTAATAACCAGGTTTTTAATGGTGACGTCATTAACTGTGACGTCGTTAATGTGAAGTCATTATTATTGTAGCCAAAAATTTCCTTCTTACAAATTGCACCAATTGCAAGCGCTTGCGGCTAATCCACACCTCGATAACTTTAGCTAACCCGGACACCATCTCTGCACACTTGGCGTGAAATCTGAAAGCGGATCGCGCTGCGTACCACTGGAAACTGGCAAGGTCCTACACATTCGAATTACCGCGCCCTGCGAACCCTGTGTGGCGGGACAAAAAACCAAATTCGGGAACTGGGCGCGATGCAACGCGAAGCCGCGAATAATATGTTTTATATGTCTTTAAGTACAACTAGTGTTATTTTCCTGTTTTTGTATATTTTTCTCCTTTGGTGTGCAATAAAACTGGATCCACGCTCTTGGTTTGTTGTGGCTTAGCGTGTGTCACCGAAAAAATGGCCCAATCAATGCGCAATTTTTCTGTGCACTTTTGCAACAAAATCAAAATCATTAAAATCAAAGTGCTTTATCTCTTTTAGATCTTAAGGACTCCATCACTTATCAGGGCTTTTCATTATAATGGCACATAAGATAGACATTAATTATTATTTATTGCATGGCTTACATGCCGTGTGGTGCGGGCATAGAATTTCACCACCGCAACTCTTCCCGTGGGTGTCGTAAGAGGCGACTAAGGGAGACAAACCGGGGGGCGGGCAGCAGCGCCCTCTTAAGCACAACTTCACCGAACTGCGATCCCCAACCCGCATGCCCAGCGTGGGGATTATGGGCAATAACCCCCAAATGATAAATACCATCTATGGCGCTCATTAGGGGAGGCCTATGTCCAGCAGTGGAATATTATAGGCTGATGTTGTTGTTGTTGTTGTTACATGCGTCATCACATCACGTGTTTTTAGGTGTTGCTAATCCAGCTGTCTAATAAAAATCTAATATGGGCTGATGATGATGATGAATCCAGCTGTCACTGTCATATGTATATTTCACACTGCCAAGTAGTCCTTTTTATAATTATTATGTGACATATCCCTAATTAACGTGTAGTTTTTAAAATAATGTTTGACGTCTTTGAACTTGGAACATACTCGTAGCTCTGTTAGTCAAATTTAATTAAATATATAAATAATACTAAATATCTAAGATGTGAGGCGGGAATGCGAATTTGGACGTATGGCTACTGGTTGGTGAGATGAAGCTTTGATATGCTTGAAGATTCTATTCATGAAAACTGGTCGTTGGTACACTCATAAAAATATCAATTTGTTCCCTAAAAATTGCGATGAACAATAATTTTAATACTATAAATAAGAATAAACTTGTGCCCATTACTAGACTACTCAGGATTAAATGTATTTTTTCAACGCTTCTTTCTATAACGTAACAAAAAGTGAGTTGCAAAAATTACCTGTAAATCAATCAATTTGTCAAATATTTTCTTTGAAAATTACGTTTACAATAAAATATCAGATAATCTATACGATAAAAAGATTTAAGTAAAGGTTTCTTGTTCGCTTACTTACTTTACCTTAAAAAAATAGAAGCAAAGAAAAATTGATATTGAAGTCATATGACTTTTTTCCTTTCTTTTTTCATATCTTTACTTACCTTACATACATACATATATTTTGTATATTGAGACGTGTCAAAGAATTGGTAAGGTCTAACATGGGTCTAACACACTTTGATATCTGATATTTGAAATAACTGGGCTCTGACGTGTCAAACTGGATTTACTTTTTATTATCAAATTAAATTTTTTTTTTGTTATAAAAAGTAAGCAATTGTGGCTGATACTGTTTAACATTTAAGTAATTCAGATGAACCTGCATTTACGATTCATAATGCATAACTTGTAAGCCGTTACTAATTTAGTCAACTGGTATTGTATACATATTTTCGCAGCTGACTGTACTTACTTCGTGCATTTCTGCATTATGGGCACACACCCTGCTCATTTAATGTAAAAAGTAAGAAATATTATTTAAGTACCTTCTGAACAGGCCATTATACCAGCCGACATCAACATTCCAGTACAGAAGAGTTAATAATTACAAGCTCCAAAATTCGGGTGCAAGAATAACGAATCGCATCTTGGGTATCTTATTATGATGAAGCACTTAAATAGCTTAACAACTGGTGTATTAGTCTCGAGTCAAAAACAGCTTTGCGATCGCGCACAAATAAAAGAAGAACAGTGCAAATAATTTACACAATATTAAAATTTCTGTGTCAAAAATATTGTGGATAATCTATCTACAATATTTTTGAGTGGAGTTAGAGCTGGGAAAATTACTTCTATGTAATTTAAGCCCAGTCCGGAAGTGGGAACGTGATGGACAATCTGAAATCTAAATAAAATAATTTTCACTGCAGTGTTTTCACACTGCCGTACCTACATTAAAATAGGTAAAATATAAAATTACTTTTTTTACATACGGCACTAGTTTCAGTCTAAGGTTTCGTAAGTTTTTACGCATTTAAATATTATTTTTATTCCATGGGAACTAAATTAATTAGAGAAAAATATTTGTTCCGGATTCTATGTTAATAAAAAATATCTTTCTACGAGTATGTAATGTATAACATAGAAGGTTTATGAGTCATCTAGTACACATAATACTGCTTCACATAATACTGCTTCTTGAAAATGATGTGTGGATTGTCTAAAAATATTTATTTTATTTGTTTCCTATGTTTTATTCTAGGTCTAGCTTCACCTATGTAAAAAGCTCAGTAGTTTTGGCATGAATAGGTTACAAGCAAGCATTCATCCGCCGTAATGTTAGTATGCGACTACAATAAAAAACTTGAATAAATTAAAGTATTTATAAAAGTATGTACGTAACTATATTATTGTACCTTAAGCCTGTTTCTGCAGGGTAGATAATATAAGTACCTACCTAAGTAAAAAAGAGCCGTGTGGTGCCGGTATAGGATTTCACCACCCCAACTCTTCCCGTGGGTGTCGTAAGAGGCGACTAAGGGAAAACACCGGGGGGCGGGCAGCAGCACCCTCTGCAGAACAACTCCACCGAACTGCGATCCCCAACCCGCATGCCCAGCGTGGGGATTATGGGCAATAACCCCCAAATTATGAGCAATGCATTCTATGGCGCTCATTAGGGGAGGCCTATGTCCAGCAGTGTACTATCATAGGCTGTTGATGTGAAGTAAAAAAATCTAATTATCACATTCAGATTAAAAAAGGTTTTCCGGACGTTTTTCTAAACCATTTTATACCTTCAGAGAGACAATGTGTGAGTACGACCTCTAATCTAAGAACGTGGTGTAATAAATAGTGTTATTTACCAGTGTTCAACAAAGAATACGTGACTTTAAGTTGTTGTATCGACTAATTGGACTATGTAAGTAATTTGCTTCTTTGATTGACTCATACTAACTATTTTAAATTCGTCTCTATGCAAGATCTGTCTAGTGCGTGGTGGTGTGGTTTGGAACATACGTCAATCTATATCTATACTAATATTATAAAGAGGAAAGATTTGATTGTTTGTTTGTTTGTTGGAATTGAATAGGTTCCGAAACTACTGGACCAATTTGAAAAATTCTTTTACCATTAGAATCCTAAATTTTCCGTGATGAACATAGGTTATTATATAATATTTTCAAAAAAGTTAGGGATTCGCATGAAAAATTCAATAATTGAACCGTGCGCTGTATATTTAACCTCTTTTTCTATTATGGCGCGTCATAATAGAAAAAGAGGTTGAATATATAGCGCACGGTTCTTGCTTTTTCTCTACGGCCAGTGTCAATAATTATGGAGTGTCGAGTCAATGTCAAAAACCAGAATTCTGGAAAAAGTAAGGGATCCGTATCAAAACTATGAAACCCATCGTGTTATAGTGTATAATTTCTGAAATTTTTGTTTAATACCCGTGCGAAGCCGGGGCGGACCGCTAGTTATAATATAAATATTTACCTATCAAAGACTTGAATTGACTTCGTTGTAACGCCCTACCAAAGGCAAGGTACCGGTTAGAGACTTCGCTATTTAATAAATACCTACATTTAAATTGTAAGCAAAAATATAATGAAACAATATTTCGGGATATAAGTGGGACTGTGAGTGGAAGACTAATTTAAGATTAAAAAAAAAAAAGAAATAAAAGTATGAAACCTATAGAAATTTCAAAAACTGCTTTGAGATGTTAAATTTTTTCCTATCGTTTAAAACCCCATTTTGACCTTGGTCACTAAAAATTTCGACCTAACAAAATTTAACATTCATTTATCATCTATTTATTCTGTTCAGGCGCAAGGAATGTACCTACATATTATTATTTGAAATTTCAAGTTTAATGTTGCGGTAGTTGCTCAGATATAAAAGAGGGGAAAAAATACATTTTCGAAACCAATATGGAAACCCTTAAAAGGAAAATTACCTTTTGGCAATTTCCATATTTGTGTCATTGATTCTTTAAAAGCTTGAGTAAACAGGCATACCTAATAGTAAGTTTCTTCGATTATTATTTGAACTATTATAACCAGTTTTCTCGCTCGTTTCAGCAGCATACTCTGCGAAGCGGGGGAATTATTTGGAACTACCCTCACTAGATTTTCCAATAGCATGTCAATCCCCATAGATAACACATCATTCTATAATGGCCGCAACTTTTACTAAGATGAGATCGGTCTTCATCTTTGTAATAGTTGTCTTGTGAGTTATAAAAAAGTCATCACGATTATTCAAATTAAATCAAAACATATTTATTTCAGACATAGTCACATACACAGTTACATATACTGCAGACCATTAAATTGTGATATGCGTACACTTTTCAAATTTAACAAACAAAGAAAATATTAAAACATAAACGAAATTATTACTCAGCAACCAATATGTGGAGTGCTGCCCAGTTCAACCCAAGATTTTCCTACATAATAACATAGATTTTAATAAGTATTTTGCTCCGTCCGACCCAAAACATTTTATTTGAGTTTCCCTTTCTACCCACACTTACTTATTCCAATGTGCTATCGTCAAGGGCTGCATGGGGTAGTTGTGTTCAGCCTATCTGCTATCACCTGCAGGTAGGTGTTGACGGCTGTTGGGGCTCAATGAAGGTGCTGAAATATAGGCCCTTACGTACATCTAAGCACATAATGATATTGTTATATCGAGAATTCATTCCCAGCCCTTTTGTACCGGATGCTCTTATGTCTAGGAGAATAATCGAACACTTCTTGCAGTTATCTAATCTAGAGAAAAGAAAAGGCCAATTAATTAACTTTCGTTTTTTTTAATAAACTTGATTGAGATTAAATTAAATTTAATTAAATTAACGACTGAAAGAATTAAAATCCGTTTAAAAAAATGTTTAACTACCAGCTTTCCTGTGTACTTGTAATATTTTCGCAGCTTATTGATTTACTTCCCTTTGTTTCTACTCGTAACCAAAATGCAGCAAATTACCGGCGAACATGTGATGCTCAGTTATACTAGAGAATAAAACTGAATTGAGCTATTGAAAGCAAAGTAAAAAGTATCTTGTTACATTACTTTGTTGACTGTTGTTCGGAAAAGAAGTGACAAGTTGCAATCTCACGGTTGATCAGCTGTATATGGCCACTGCACCTACTTTTGGGGTCTTGAAATCTGCGTTAGCGCATTCTGCAAAACCAGAAGGCAAACAGTAACACTGCAGTCGTCAAACGAGTTGCACGTTTTTTGATCGTTTCGTTTGACAATTTGGACCAGAGTCGAGTGATGTGTCGTGCTAGTGCCTAGTGAAGGGATATACTGACTGAGCCAAGGTAAACAGGTTCATTTTCGTAATATCTTTGTGCTTTATTCGCTTTGGTTGTTTATTATACTTAATGGTTTGTTTGTATGGTATTAAATGATCGTGCACTTTATGTTAGTATTCTATGTGTTATATAGATGAAAGATTTGATTGTTTGTTTGAATTGAACTGGTTTTGAAACTACTGAACCGATTTCAAAAATCCTTTCACCATTAGAATCCTGATGAACATAGGCTATAGAATATTATAAAAAAGTTAGGGATTCGCATGAAAAATTCAATTTTTGTAAAATACCCGTGCGAAGCCGGGTCGGACCGCTAGTAAGTAAATAAAATTAACTATATACGTATGTAAAGAAAAAGATAAAGATATCCTTCTTATCTATCGAAATAATGACGGCTTTCTAAGACGGACAAATAATTTTTGACAAAAGCTTCAACTAAGGTTTTTACGTCAGTTACCAGATACTTATTCTCGGCACGTGTTCGTAAAAATAATAATGAGATAATAAGACAATCGACCGTTTTCACATAATTTTTCTAAACTTTTACATAACTTAAAGTACTTTACCGTTATTCTGTGTTAATAACGACAACTTTTACGATCTATAACTTACTTTTACGAAGCTGCTAATTTAACTATCCAATTATCTGTAACAACAAAGTAACTGGACGGTTACCTACGTTATTTATAGCTTTTGGCATACGTTTATGAATTTACGTCACATATCGATATTTAGTCATAAAGCGATCTAGTATACCTGCTGTCTAGTCGTATTGAGATGTAGTCCTAAAGCTTCTAACCCACCAAACTGCTGACTGTCCAATGTCTATAGCCAGTGGACTTGACACTTTTATTTATGAGCTTATTACTTTTTTTTCTTTTGAAAATTTTTCCGCAAATTTAAGGGCACAGGTCACGTTTTAAAATTTAGTTGAGAACACTCACGGATATCAGACGAGTGTTTTAATAGGTACCTTTGATAGGCTGAAGGTTGGTTGTCCTGGTATCTGTACCGTTCACGTTTGAACGGTACTCAGTACTTAAAACCACCTATTTTTATCGCTTTTCTTACTTTCCTTCCTCTTTTTACCAATTAAATTTGTAATATTTGTTTGTGTTACTATACAAAATTGTATGTTTTTGGGTGTGTAGTAGTAGTAGTAGTTGTGTAGAAACGCACGCACCAAAGGTCCTACCAGAAAATTAGCCTCGACGCCCGTTGAGCAACATTATGCTGAGGCAGGACCTTTTTGGTTCACACGCTGTAAGCTTATTCTATTTTAATTTAAATAAATTTATATTAAAATACTGTTTTTTTTACTTATCTGTGTGAGCCAAATAAACGTGTTTCTTCCATTCTTTAATTATCTTATTAACTCTTATATAAAATAAGGTTGCCTTCTTATATTTTTTAATTTGCTCAATATGGCTTTCGTGTCACTGCGGCTACAGTACCTAGGCCTATCGCGATCGCCACTTATGATTTCACACTTGAGTTAACCTTTGCAGTTCTGCCTTTTATTGACAAACTTACAGAACCTCAGCCAACTAATGCATAATTATGGACGTTAAACATATTCTACTTACTATCATTCCCATTTGGGTAACATCCATTAAACTGTAACGAGCTTACAACCACCTCACGTAGAAGAGACAGTTTCTACTCTTTGCAAAAAGAAGTCTGTTTCTTGTCTTCTCTGACTTTTTTAGTCTGGCATGTTTTTGTATGAGTTGCAAATAAAAATATTATATTTTTTAACCGCAGGATAAGCACCCTTGCACCCTTGGATACATAGGTGCTAAAATAAAGTATGATCATGATCATTAATAAGTTCGACCGAAATCACAGCTCCAAACCGAATGCGTCATTCACGGATCACCTACTACACACAAAAACTTATGCAGAAATATATGTATGCTTTGGTCTTACGTGGTACTTATTAGCATAAATTAAATAACTTTAGACGTAATTGTTTATAAAGATAGGTATGCCTTGTCTAGGAAGAACTTGACTTCTTTGTTATTGGCAACATGACATGTGTCTGGCTTCTTTTACCAGTGATTCATAAATTATATAATCTTGGAATCTGAAATATATCTATACATATAAAACAAAGATCCTAGTATACAGGATGTCCCATAGCCATACCTTTCCCATCCAGGTATATTAATTAGCCTACGGTGTAGGTATAATTATAATGATAATAAAATAAATAAAAGAATTGAAGTATATAATAATTATTAGAGACAGAAGTTACTATGTGAAAGTTACAGCTTTTTCAGATCGAATATTCCCTCTGTACCTGTTGTTACAGGTTATAATAAAATACTTTTTTTTTTGTCTCTGTGTCTGTTTTTGGCTAAGCTGCGAACTGTTATTAGCAGAATACCTGTATTCGGAGTATCTGAAAAGGCTGGACCGATTTTCACAGGACTTTCACTGGGAGCTAGCTCACTTAACTTAGGTTGGTAAGGCTAACTTAGGTTTTGATTAAAAAAAAAAATAAAAAGATTCTGGGTTCAAATAACTGATTATTGAAATCGTTAATTCTGCGCGACTGAAGCCGCGTTCACGGCTAGTTCTAGTTATAGTATAGATGATCGATTGTTATAGGTAGGTATCAAACAAAAGGCTAGATAATAGGTAAACTATCTAGTCTACCTAGTACTTAGCCTTATGTTGCCTCCCTCACTTGGTACCTGTCTATACTAATATTATAAAGAGGAAAGATTTGATTGGAGATTTATTTTTATTTTCCGAAACTACTGGAGCGATTTGAAAACTTTTTACACCATTTGAATCTTAAATTTTCCGTGATGAACATAGGCTATGGAATATTTTCAATAAAATATTAGGGTTCCGGATGATTTTTTTTTTATAAATGCCCGTGCGAAGCCGGGCGGACCGCTAGTATCTAATAAAGAACATACAAAATCCGACCAGTAGTTTTACAGAGATTACACCTTGCTCACAAACAAACCAACTTCATATTTCTATTACAAAATATTGTTTCGTTACAAATATCAACACGAATTTCGACTCGGACTTCAATTGTTTTACGCAACCTACCTCGTACATGTCAGTGGTGACACTGTTCAGTCTGTTATCTATACAGGTTCTAGATAAGAATTTAAAATTCAAATTATCAAAATAAAGAAGTTCTTGTTTTGATAAATTCAATTTAAGGTTGTCGCATATCTACATAAGCAGCACCACTACCAGCAAAGGGCCCAAAGCTGGAATCAATTTTTAAATCAAACAATTCACTTGCGATGCTAAAATATCAAGATATATTTCTTAAATACAGGCTTTTTAGGGTTATACAGTGAGATATCTCACTGTCATCTCCAAGACAGAATGGAGCTCGGGAGGCTCTGTTTATTTAGGTGATTTAGATGGCCCAATGTGGCAAAATAGTTCCAACATACATTACTTACCCATAGGCCCCGCTCCACGTTGAGAATAATAAATAAATAAATAATGCTGGACAATCCACACTATCACCTAGCCCCAAGTTAAGCTGAGCTTGTGTTATGGGTACTAGATGACTGTTATAATTATAACAATTTAATTACATAGATAGATTTTAATATTAATAAATCTTTATTTATACTTAGGTATATCTATTCTGAATAAATAAGAAAAGTAAAAATTTTATTTATTGACGTAATAAGTAGTGTGACAGATAATAATGAGTCTATAGGCTCCTGAACTAGTTTAAAATATGTCTATCAAAATATCTGAGATGTGGTACCTGTGTTTTAGTTTTTCAAATCAAACTTTGTTGTGTTTGCGAGAACACTGTTATCCAATTAAAAGATTGTAATGTGACAGAGATACGGTTACATATCACAGTACTTAAATTGCATTCAACTATAGACGTAAACGTGAAATTTTTAGATACCTACTATTTACAACGTCAGCATAAAATACTAACAGCACGCGCACAATTCGCTTGCTTTAATATTTTGATTCCCCTATTCGTCCTTGGGAAATCATGAGGATTTGGAGAGCAAAGCGCGGACACTTGACCCGAATGCCTTTACCTTTATTGATATCGTACAATGGACCTAAAACGTGTCTGTTATATTCATTGTCACCCATTTTCAGCCAGATATTATTTTCTATTCTATGTGTAAATCTGAAAACGCTGGTATTTTTCTGTGAAAAGGCAAAGAAATATCTAAGAACAGAACCCTTCATAAGTATGAAGGGTTTTGTTAAAATATCTGTGGCAGCTCCTTTTGAAGTCAAAAGGAGCTGCCAAAGATATAACAACCACATGCCAAAGTTTAACACTTCAGAATTTGCTCTGAAGGTCTTAAGGTTGGTGCCCCAAACTAACCTGGCCAACCTTCATAGGTAGGTATAAATATCTAATTGCAAGTGCATACGCCATTTAATTTTATGACACGTTATAGATAGCTAGGTTCCTACCAATGCTTGCTTACCTGTAGGCAATAGCTATATCCATAGTTTATTAAGAAAACCACATGGTTCGTGTACCTGCATTGTAGTGTGTGGAAATTTGCACATCAATACATAACGGTGCGTGGTGATACAAACATCGTTTATATCGGCAGTGCATTGACTGGCAGAATGTGCTACTTTTGGTGGAACTTGACTGTCGCTGTACCTTATAATTATGGATACTACTACATATACTACACATGGTTTTACCAAGCCATGGCAGGCCTTGACATCCATAAAGCAATTACACGTCATGCGGGCTGTCGAGCCTTGATTTATTTAGGCCATTAAGACATACATGGGCTGCATAGGTACCGCATATTACAAAATGAGCATTTAGTCTCAGATAATATGATTATTCACATGATTTTTGTAAATAATAAAATGACATTGATTATTAAATCATTTATACATAATTTGTAATCATGTTCTCTATCAAGTTTAGAAATATTTTATTATACAAAGTTCACTTATTTTTAATGGCAATATGTGTTATTTATTATAAAACGGGGCAAATATTTAATAAATATCACATATTGCCATTAAAAATAAGTGAACTTGTTATAATAAATATTTCTAAACTCACTTCATTTTATCGCCTAATATCGTATTTGATATCTTTTATAACCTGTTAGAGCATTTTTAGCGAACATTAAGTTCTGCAGCGTAGGCAGTCAACAAAATTCTACATCTTTCATTGATACTTCTAGTCTATTTCAATAAGTATAATGTGCTATCGCAATACTGCTATGGAGGAACGCTATATTACAACGCATTTGTGCTGAAGGAGAAGGCTGTTTGTTTGCAATCTAATGGGACCAGAGAATCCTTACTTGATAATTCAAAGAAATAAAAATATTGACAGCATGTAGCAGCATATCAATACATACAGACGACCTCTGTGGCGCAGTGGGCGAAGGCCCGGCCGCGACGCAGGAGGTTGCGGGTTCGATTCCCGCCTAGGAACAAATATTTGTACGATCTGCAGATATTTGTTCAGGGTGTTCTTGTCATCAGCTATGTATAATAAAAATATATTATTATTATGTCATATATTGTATTATGTATATCAGTCATCTAGTATCTTACCTACCCATAACACAAGCTCTGCTTAGCTTGGGGCTAGATGATGCTGTGTGGATTGTCCGGCTTTATTTATTTATTTATATAGTATATAAGAACATAATATCAATCGACTGCTTAAAAATAGCAATATACATAATTTTAATAATAGACGATAAGATTAAACAAAAATATTCTATCTTTTAAAGGACAATGTATACGCTTCTATAAAACTCCCAAGTCAGTTCCAAAAATATCTTGAATAAATCAAAATATGTAGATATTCAAAAATATTCTTTGCAAAATGGTTTGCAATATATAAATATCCTAACTACTACAAAACTTTTTATTTAGACGATAAAAAAGTTAAGGACGAGTTTTGCTCCAATTCGATAACTAACAACTAACAAGCTAACAAGGTAAAGGTTTTTTGTTCGCTTTTTTACCTAATAGGATTGAAGTGAACAAATAATCAAACTTGCTTATGCATGAAAGCACTGAAGATACCTTTAATAATTTAATGCTTGTCATGACAATTCAAGATTCGTTATGAATTTTTCGCGAGTGAGTGAAGCTGTTCCTATGCTAGAACAGCCAGCATCTCAGTCAGATAGAATTGGTACGCTCCTCGTACAACACAAGAGAAACAGTACCATAGCAAGCGACCAAGCGTTGTTGACAACAACGCTTGGTCGCTTGCTATGTACTGTTTAGGGTAGAGGATTAACAACAACTTGTTGTTGATCCTCTACCAATCTACTTACTTGATTTATGCCATATTCGTCCCTAGTTTTCGGCCCACGTTATTTAAAAGTATTTCTGCGGGAGCACGATGATATTTGTCCATATTCGCCCGCATACCAAAATTATTGTAAGTACAGAAGCGTCAAAAGTTAAATAAAATTAATGGGGCGAACGTGATTGCCGCAATCATGTTAATTAACAAAATATCACAAAAACAAAATCATTCGGAAACGAAAAAGAACTAATTATATAGTATACTTGCGACCGGTGCAAAAAGTCCTCTTTATCACTTTATCTATTTAAAAAAAACCGCATCATAATCCGTTGCGTAGTATTAAAGATCTAAGTATACATAGGGACAAACAGACAGACAGCGGGAAGCGACTTTGTTTTATACTGTATAGTGAAGAAACTATTGGATGGTTATAGGAGCGCTGGATGCTGCAAGGCGCGAAATTCGAACAAAAATAGATTAATGTTCTGTCTCGAAAACGAAAGATGTATTCTTATGATAAAACACACAGCCCATACTAAAACTGACTCTGGAAGGTGCAAGGAAATAAAGCACTTCTTTTAACAACAACAACATCAACAGCCTATAATAGTCCACTGCTGGACATAGGCCTCCCCTGATGAGCGCCATAGATGGCATTGTTCATCATTTGGGGGATTTTGCCCATAATCCCCACGCTGGGCATGCGGGTTGGGGATCGCAGTTTGGTGGTGTTGTTCTGCAGAGGGCGCTGCTGCCCGCCCCCCGATGTTTTTCCCTAAGTCGCCTATTACGACACCCACGGGAAGAGTTGGGGTGGTGAAATTCTATGCCGGCACCACACGGCCACACACACACTTCTTTTAAAATTACGTATAATTATAATAATGCTTTTCCCAATACACATAATTATTGATTTGTTTATGTTGAAGATTTTGTGGGTACCTACATTTATGAACATAGAAAATAATATAACCAAATTTGGTTACAAACATTATGCCAATAAGGTATATAAATTCGGATAACCAGGCTGGGTCCCAGAGAGACTGTTTCATAAAGTTCTGTAGTATTGTAGGCTATAAATTATACACTTTATGTTTAAAATGAGTCCAAGGGATTTTGTAGCAAGGTGTGCTAAATAAAACCTGTTACTGGGTTAACAAAAAGCCGTTTGTGAAATCGTAACACATTTTGACTGATAAAATGAAAAATATTTTTTTAAGCAGGTGAAAGTTATAATTTTATTCATAAGTAGGTATGTATGGACTATAATTTAGTTTTTCAAAAAGTATGCATCTATTTTCATAATTTTACGGAGTATTTTCATTTGAGTACGAACTGCTTAGTACCGCAAAGTAAGAGTACGATGCACGCAAAATCTGAAAAAACAATACACAAATGAACCTTTATTTATTCCTGAATCATAGTTAAAACAGTTTTTATTTAGAATATTCTAGATTTGAATATCTAATTTCAACATGATTCATCATCATCATCAGCCACTGCTGGACCTCTAGGCCTCCCCTGATGAGCGCCATAGATGGCATTATAATATAATTTGGGGATTATTGCCCATAATCCCCACGCTGGGCATGCTGGTTGGGGTATCGCAGTTTGGTGGAGTTTTTCTTCAGAGGACGCTGCTGCCCGTCCCCCGTTGTGTTTCTCTTAGTCGCCTCTTACGACACCCACGGGAAGAGTTGGGGTGGTGAAATTCTAAGCCGTCACCACACGGCAACACGATTGACAGCAATATTTCTATGCATCATTTACTCTTGATAAAATCCGCTGGTTGTTACCTATTTACGCCTAAACGACTGAACGGAACCTAATCTTTACAATGGCATAGTGTGGCATCCTGGAAAGGACAGGCTACTTTTTACAGAATTAAGAAAAACGCCTGCGAAGCCAGGACAACAACAAAAGAAGCTATTTTAGGCGACTTCAAAAAAGGAGGAATTTATGTATTTATGTACGCGTGTTCGTCGATTTCTTCATCAACAATGTACTGTGAATTTTGATAATTATTTCGCAATTGTATTGAAATTTTTTGAATTTCTTCTTGTGCGAAAAGCAATGGGACAATGTTATTTGTTCAATTAATAATCAAACAAACTTTCGCAATTTTTTTAACATAATAATTAAAGACTACTTATGAAGTATTTAACGCGTAGCGTTTATTGTCTTATTATGGACTTATCTATACTTCTATGATAGAAAGATTTGATTGTTTGTTTGTTTGAATTGATAAGGCTCCGAAACTACTTCGCTGATTTGAAAAATTATTTCATAATTAGAATCCTACAATATCTCGATGAAAATAGGCTTTAGAATATTTTCAAAAAAGGGTACTGTGTGAAAACTTCAATGAAAAAAAAAATGGAAAGTGATTGAACACTTCTCAAAAATGAGGTAGGTGTTCAGTGTGATTATCCACTCGTTACTGTACACCCAGCTATCATTTACGTATTTATACGTATCTAGAAAGAAACAAATCTTTAATAAATAAGTTCAAAAATTTCATGTTTCCTATTTTTGTTTTAAGGAGAGATCAGCAGTTTTTTTTCTTTATGTAATTTTGTGTAAATAAAATGTATGGTGACTCATATTTTTGTAACTTTCATTTAAGGAGTATTAAATTGTCTATTAAATACAATTTATTGCATTAACCTAGCATTCTTACTTTCCGAGATTTTTTGGATTCTTTGAGTGACCCGGATTCATTGCTCTCGAGTGTATTTGGTACTGCTACAAATTAACTTACTGAAACAAAGGTAGGCCAACATAGAGGTACGATATGCCCTGCTTTGATAACAATGTTCCTCTTCATGCATTCCATGGCTATCAGCATGATGCGCTGGTATCTTTGGTCCTGGTCGTACCATGGACAAAGGTACAGGCAGTCTCGAATTTTTTCACTCTGGAAAATTAAGTGTATTTTATTTATTGTGCACCTCGTCAGCTATTTATTCTGCTCTACCTCTAGAATATAAAGACATACATAATATGACGGTAAAATCTAAAAGCAATAGCAACCTTTGAGTACTGAAACAGCAAGCATCAGCAAGGTACTCAAAACTAAAAACAAACTTCAATAACGCAGAATTTTGCGAAAAAGTTTCAAATTGAAGTTAGAAAGTATAACAGATATAATGAGAGCTTTCAAAATCTAAGTTTCTGTATTCTGCTAATTGCTCCGATGATACCTACCAGTTGTCGCAAAATATTTAGTTAAGATATTTCTTATATAACTCCTTTCTTATACATGTTTCCAGAAAATATAGCATCTTAAACTTCATTATTCTATACGGGAAACGCCACACTCTATTCAACCGCTGCTTGACAATGATCTATTTAGGCATGCCATTGGTCTCAGCACTGCGTCTGCTAGCGAAGAATTTATTACATGTACACTGTGCTATTACTTTGTAAATATTTTTTTTATTGAGCAGGATTTTACATTAAATAAGTAACAACAATAGGATACCTTTACTTTTATAGGATACTTTAATTACCCATCGTCGGGTCGTCGCGTCATCAGGTGCCACTAGCAAGAATAATAGACAAGAAGCATCCATTATGGTTATCCATCTAGTAAGGCCGAGTCATCACGAACTTCGTTTGTTCTGTTTGAATCGACAGCATGTACTAGCTTAAACGACCATGAACGTCAAGGCCCTTTGTTGGCCATATCGCGAGTTATACAAGTCAAACCAATGAGGATTTTCGATTTTTGTCGAGAGGTTGGTATTACTTTTTATATGTTGTTCGCCGACTTGCCGTGAATGATGGGCCGATCTTGATGATTCTTTTGCGATCGTTCCTATTTAGAGAATTACCCAGAGGTGGCCACATAAAAATCTTTTTGTCCAAATAGAGCGTAAAACGGATTTTGAAGTTGGTTGGATACTCCTTTGTCCGTGGGGTATGGAGGTTGTACGTGCCTGCTGGCTAATATTTGAGAGCTGGTGAAAAAGAAGCGTTTTTTTTTCGAATGGACTGTAATGCTGTTGACAGCAGATGGCCATGACAACGTTACCGGACTTTAGGCGAGCGCAGAGGGCGCCACACCGGTAAAAGTTAAGTTTAGTTTTTGGTCGTGTGTTTAGTATGCGGAAGCGAATCGGTACTGGTTGACGACTCCTCCGGGTTAGCAGTCGACGGGGTCATTGAAATGGGTCTCGGTTTACGAAGGAGAGGGAAAATCTGGCGCAAGGCGTCAGCATAGCCATATCGCCAGGCAATGCAGCTAGTGTCTTGGGTATGTTTCCGACTGGTTTTAATATGGACCAGCTGAACTACTATAGACTGTTTGAAATAGTCAGCACTTAGCTCAATTGTTTAAATTTTACATGTTCTGATTTGGTTTTGTTTTTTAATTGTAATTTTCTAATTTCATTTCGTGAGTAATCTTACCTTAGAAGTTATTCCGTTTCCAGCCCAACAAAAGAGGTACAGTTGCGTTATCATGGTCAGCAATAAATTTATCATGGAAAAGAACTGTACGCTTTTAAACTCAATCTGTAAGCAAATATGCAAAGCATTAAGAACAGGAGGAAAAATTATAGGTGAAGTATACAGGGTCATGTTTACAGTATAGTGTATGTATAACAGGTAAACGGTATATGCAGGGTATAAGGTAAAAAAGCCTTTGAAGAGCGACTTGGGTAGATCAAGAAGAGCAACTTTTGTTCTATGACATTGTCTAGTTCAATGATTTTTTCCATTCCAAAAAATAAATAAGAAAATTCCCAGCTCTGCACGCGGCGGCGTTTGTGTGTCGGTATTTAGAAAAGACAAAGAAAGAAAGGGGTTGGGTTGTATTATGTTTTGGCAAAAGTCATACAACAAAAGTGGTTAGTCTTGATTTACCCAAGTTGCCTTTAAGAGATTATTTATTACCTTCCTTTAACCCTGTATAAAAATAATTAGTAATGATATTAACGTTATCTTACTATTGTAATTCGGAATCCAGTTATGCAAATCAAGCCAACAGTGCCCATTATTTGGAAAAAAATATGGAAATGGAACGCATCCTCCACACCCTTTATAAACCTGCAAGATCAAAATATTTTAAATTTTCCTTTTGATTGGGTATTTGCCATCGTTTATACTGCTTAAAAACGATGGCAAATAAAACACATCCAAATACCAGTTGGAAGTGTACCCAAGATGCTGGCTGCATTGCCACGTTGTATGGCAATGCTGATGCGCTGCGCCAGATATTGACCAGCTCTCGGGTCACACGTCGCTTCCACCAGACGCTCAGATATTTTTTGAAGACCCGGAGAGCCTCGGTACCCCACGAACCTAGGGTATCGACTCCAAGGGGAGCAAATTTGTAGGCTCTGTCGAGACCTGCTTAATTGTGCCTTTTAAGATCCTCGGCCAAATCTGCCGCCGTCGCACCAGCCCTCACGGATGTCCTTGGAAGATGGGAGGGCGCAAGTGTGTCGACGCAAGTAGCGTCCCACACAATGGGCCTCCCCAACTCCCATGGGATTTATTAATTAGACTACTTGTCTAATAAAAATAAACTATTGTGCCTACGCTAAATTAATTTTAACCTAAGATATAAAATTATCGCAACAACACGAACAGCTTTGCTAAAATAAATACAAACGGGCGCGAAATGAAAAGTACGGAGCTTTGTCAAATTAAATATTTCACGTCATTTGGCATTTCCCAGACAATCCGCACGTTTCCCTTCCAAAGTTTCATTTTCAAATGGTTGGGTACCTTACTACCCAAAAGCACATCTATAGATTCTTAATTAAAATAACGGTATATTTACCCGACCACAGCTTGTTGACGTCGGATGCAATCAATAATTATATCATTGTTCTGCTTCATGATATCATCGCGCATATTTGTATCCTTCACAAAAACCGGCACTTTAACCTTAAAGTTATATAAAGCGGGATATTTACCATGATTTGGGTTTTCTTAGTCTGTCAGGGTAAATATCCCTTTAGCATTAATAACTATATTAGTACTCAAAATTTTGCTAAAACCTCAAATACAATACTCAAAATCATGTAACAATCTTTCTAATTTGATCTACCAAAGGACATCATCTTTTTTGGTCCAAATATGAAAGTGCCGGCCAATAAAAAAATATGCTGTATTCCGTTAGAACTTGTCCCCCTGAGTATTTATTATTATGACACCAAAGCTGTAGGGTCATTGTCCTTGGTTTTATTGGAGTTCAAAAATTCAACATCTTCATACATTTTCAGTGAATTTAATAAAGAAAAACAAATGATTTGTTCTACCATATTTTTATTTTGAACATCGTTTAGTGAGATACATTGGTTCTTGACCTATTTTGGACATGTTGATCTTGTTTTATGTTTTTGAGGATTATAAATAAAACTAGAGGGTATATGTGCCCGAGTTGCAAGCAGCTCGGGGGGAGTGCTTCGCCTTAGGCGGCCTTATCGCATTGGAGTTTTGACTTTTCATAACCTAAAACGTCTTTGATTTGATGGAAATCGATATCCATGTGTAAAATCTGCGATAGTAAACTGTCAGCCATCTTGGATTTGAAAATGGACATCTTTTTCGTAATCTACGTGTTTGATTTAGTCGAAAACGATACCCATTTAAATGGGTGTTGGGTCACACAGCAAGGCTCGCTTCGCTCGCCTTGCAGTGTTGTTGACAGTTGTCGAATTGCCTCCTCCTCATGGGGAGTCGTGGGGGTTACAGCACGGCTCGCTTCGCTCGCTGTTGTTGCGGTGAGCGAAGCGAACCGCAATTCGACAACTGTCACACTGCAAGGCGAGCGAAGCGAGCCTTGCTGTGTGATGTGCCATCAAATCAAAGACGTTTTAGGTTATGAAAAGTCAAAACTCCAATGCGATAAGGCCGCCTAAGGCGAAGCACTCCCCCCGAGCTGCTTGCAACTCGGGCACATATACCCTCTAGTTTTATTTATAATCCTCAAAAACAAAAAACAAGATCAACATGTCCAAAATAGGTCAAGAACCAATGTATCTCACTACACGATGTTCAAAATAAAAATATGGTAGAACAAAGCATTTGTTTTTCTTTATTAAATTCACTGAAAATGTATGAAGATGTTGAATTTTTGAACTCCAATAAAACCAAGGACAATAACCCTACAGCTTTGGTGTCATAATAATAAATACTCAGGGGGACAAGTTCTAACGGAATACAGCATATTTTTTTATTGGCCGGCACTTTCATATTTGGACCAAAAATGTATGAAATCCCGATGATGTCCTTTAAAATTCAATACTCAGTTGATTAAAATAAAATAAATAAATAATGCCGGACAATCCACACACCATCATCTAGCCCCAAGGTAAGCAGAGTTTGTGTTATGGGTACTAGATGACTGATATACATAATATAATATTATTACACATATAGATATTTTTTATTTTAGATAGAAAACGACCAAAACTCCCTGATCAAATATCTGTAGATCGTACAAATATTTGTCCCGAGGCGGGAATCGAACCCGCAACCTCCTGCGTCGCAGGCGGACCTTCGCCCACCGCACCACAGAGGTCGTCACCGTATCTACAATATTTCTGTATAAAGCCTACAGGAATTTCGAAAAGGTCCTTTTTAAAATTTCGACATCAAAATTTGTGCTTACAATCTTCAAGGGTTTCGAAACCGATGCCTAAGCTGCAAGCAGCTCGCGAAAAAATCGAAAAAACTAAATGAAATATAAAATTGCAAAACATTTGAGCGCCCATGATGCTTAAGCTAAATAACAGCACCGTGTGCAGTAAATATCTCATTACCTGTTCTAATCTCCACATAACCACATCTAGTTGGGCTGATCCAAACATAATCATACATAAGACAAGAACGTCAACGCTGAAGTAGTATGCAGCCCCAACGGTTATTGAAATCACTTGGGAAAGGTACCCTAACTCATAGCCAGGGGATATGTCTGATACTGGCATCCTGAAAAGAATATTATAGTATCGCGAGAGCTCGGCAAATATTATTCGGTCGAGCTGAGTTGCAAGTGCTGAATATAAGAACAGATTAATTTGTAAATAAATTTATTTTTCCTTTTGCTGTCGTCCCTCGCATACTTAACATGCATCAAAGGACTTTTTTTTTTCAAACAAAGTTCTTCCATAATTCACACAATCCTTATGTTCTTACCATATTTTAAATGGAAATGATCTGACTCCATTCGTGTTGTCAAATTGTGGCATCAAAATCCAGAGTACTGTCGTCGTCGAGACGTTTGTGAGTAAAAATAAGTTCAACTTCCTAATTTTATCGGCCTTTGTCTTCAAAATCCTGAAAATCTCCAATATTCATATACCAATAAAAGGAAAGATTTGATTGCTTGTTTGTAATAGGAATAGGCTCCGACACTGCTTGATCTATTTGAAAAATTCCTTCGTAATTAGAATCCTTTATTCCGTATGAACACTTAAATAATGTAACTAAACGTGTAAATGGGTGTAATAACTAATAATATGCGAAGCTGGGGTGGACCGCTAGTTTATTATAACTATACTATACTCATAAATATTACAACGATAACTAGACACATAAAATTCATTTTAGCAATAACCATATAAAAAAAAACATTTTCGTTATATAGTGCTACAATAATTAAAACTTGCTTTGGCATATCTCAATAAATTGAGAAATTGAGCAAGAAAATATCTTACGTTTTATTTGCAGATACAAACACCTCACTGTTCATTGTATCTAGCAAGGATACCAACGACTTCTGACTATTCAAGAATATAGTTGTCTTCACACATACTGAAACTTGAGTAAAGAGCAGGAACGAAGATTCTGACACTGCATCTAAATCACCCCACGACTGAACTATGATCACGATCTCACAAGCCAAAAATAGGTACTGCGTCAATACGAGGATAATCATGTAAATTTTGCTAAGGAGGCTGTTTTTGAACCATAGCCATGCTTGGACAAGAATAAAGATTTTTATAGGCAAGGCTAGAAATAATGTTGCGTTTGTGTCTTCCATGACGATATCATAAGGTAATTCTGGTTATGTTAGTAGCCTATTTGATTCACTGTCGTACTGTGACTATATACAAAGCTGTCGTATATAATGCACCTACCTACAAACCTATCTATGTTAGCACATATAATGTAAAAACAAACACAGAGGCTTTAACGACAGTTTGTTGAAATTTCCAACATTCTCGTGGATTATTTACCTACATTATAGAAACTTTTCGGAAACTTCTTGCTAGTTGCTAAGTTAGTGTAGGTAGAATGTTCCTCGTCGATATTTTGTGTCGCTTTGTTAAAGGAGGGTGTCTACATATAATATAAAAACCTCTTGCTGTATATCTATAATAATCTAGAGCGAAGCAACAGGAAGAATGTACTGCTTTATAATGATCGCTTAAGGCTAGACCGCCAATGTAATCAACTCCAATTAGTCGGCAAATTTATCGCCTTCAGTGCATTTATTCATAATGATGAGAATATGTCACTTTGCTGTAGTTTCATTTAAATGGTATTGTTTTGTATTGATTAAGTAATTTTATATGACGGTACCCACTGGCGATCATAAACTACTTTGGGTACCAATCTTCTTATGTTTAGGATAATCTACAAAGATACAAGAGTAGTAGGTAAATAATGGTGAAGCACAATTCTAATCAAATCAAATAAATTAATGACATTATATATTATTAAGGTTCAGTTTGGACGGATATTTAGTAGGTACCAAGAGCAGGTAACAACCGTCCGTTTCACAAAGGTAACAATGGTCCGTTTGATAAAGGTCAATGCCGGCAGCTGTGTCATCACATCACGGTAGAGGTAAATACGAGATTGTAGACGTACCCACTGGCAACTCGAGACTGTTCCTAATGGCAACATTAGGATAGGAGTATCCTCGTATTGTTTTCCTGTCCTCTGTTCATCGCAACCATCCGGCACCCCAGTTTTCTTTTTAGTTCGTCTTGCATCATTTTGTTTCGTGCTAAACAAACGCGATTACAGTAAGGTGAGTCGTTAATTAAAGTCTTGGCTGATTAATTACCTACCTGCTTAGTTATTCCTAGCCCTGCCCAAGCAACAAGCAGACAGAATCTGAAATTATTGTTTTCTTGGAATAGGGTGCTGAAATCAGTACTAATAACAGGGATAACGTACGTACGTTATCTATACTCATGTTATAAATAGGAAATATTGTATGTACGTATAACAAATCCTCAAGGGCTTAAATAATGTAATGCTTAAATTATAATAAGTTTTTAAAGAAATAAATAACAGATAAAATATACGTAATATAATATCATAATATACATCATGAATATTCTTTTTATGCGCTTTATATCAACAGTACGCTTAATGTATAAATTTTGATTTTTGTATGTTTGTGTGTGCCGTTTCTTACAAGTACTCAGATGTACCTGAATAAAAAACGTAGGTTTTAAGATTGGGAGTAACCCATAATGACCCAACAATATGAATAAAAAAATTACAGTGACTTTGTCTAAAACGTGTACCGTTCATTTTCCCATTCCCTTTGTCTAACTGTGCATTGTCACCAAAATCACCTCACTAAGAGCAATATTCACGCAGTATAACGCGGCGTTACGCAACGCATTACTAATTCTGCAAATGCCACCAGTAAGCCTTGACTTGCTACCAAACCTGAGAATTTATAATGAAAACGTATTATGGTGGCTGAGAGCTTGGATCTCTAAAGTTTTATTTTGTAGTATTTGTATTCTGTTGAATGAATAGCATATTATGTGCATTTTGGACTGTCTTGCTTACTGGGATAAAGCATTACCCAAATTTGCGCCGCCACCTATAAATATATCTATTACTAGCGGTCCGCCCCGGCTTCGCACGGGTATTAAACAAAAATTTCAGAAATTATACACACTAACACGATGGGTTTCACAGTTTTCATACGGATCCCTTACTTTTTTAACAGCATTGGGATTTCTGACATTGACTTGCACTCCATAACTGACATTGGCCGTAGAGAAAAAGCAAGCACCTTGCGCTATTGTATATTCAACCTCTTTTTCTATTCTGACGCTCCATAATAGAAAAGGAGGTTGAATATACAGCACACGGTTCAATTATTGAATTTTTCATGCGGATCCCTAACTTTTTTGAAAATATTATATAGCCTATGTTCATCACGGAAAATATAGGATTCTAATGGTGAAAGAATTTTTCAAATCGGTCCAGTAGTTTCGGAGCCTATTTAATTCAAACAAACAAACAAACAAACATACAAACAAACAATCAAATCTTTCCTCTTTATAATATTAGTATAGATTAGGTACGTTGAACAAAGGAAATTTCAAAAATTTCATTCGGTAGTGTATGGTATCTATAAAAGATTGTTTTATTCCGTCTCGAATAATAGAGTTGTTGGCCAGAAAGAACCAATTCATATCTCTGAAAGCTTAGAGTAAGTTTAGTTATTCTAAGTCTGAAAGCTTAAAAGTCTCCATAGTATGTATAGCCTTCGTACAAGTGCTAGTCAAGCGACCTTGCAAAAAGATCCTCCATTCATAGCTTCTCGATAAAGACTATGAGACGGAGGCCGTCATATTCATACTGCAAGTAAATAAGTAGGTATCGATGTATGTGATTATATTAATAAATGATTTTGTAGGAAATCTGATCGATTGTCATCAGAACTGAACAGACAAGAAGAAACAATCAAGATCTCAAAGACTATGTTCTGATGTTATTTTTCATCTTTGTCTTATACTAGAACTATACTACTTTTTGGTCTCTACTGGATATCCTAGTGTAGAGATCAAAGTATGTACGGGATAAGTTTAATGTTATACCTATCGGTTTTACCTAATTAGCCGATACCTAAAATGTTTTTTCACTGTTTTCTTTTTTAGAAACAGAGGCGTTGTCTTCCCTTTAATTTAAGCAATAATAAGAATAATCTTAGGTTAATGTGATTATTGTATGATGTATGGATGTATTTGTGATGAATTAAATTTACTTTACTACCTCATGTGGTATGAGCGGAGAGAGAAAAACATAGCACTGGCTGTTTATGGAGCGTAAAAAAACAAAGAGTTTTTAAAACCTCACGAAGACAAAATTCATAAGAAATTAATAAAAAAGCACTATCTATCGTCTATCGAGCCTATAGCAGTCCACTGCTGGACGTAGGCCTATAAATAGTTATCATTTAGCAGTTATTGCCCATAATCCACACGCTGGGCATGCGGGTTTGGGATCGCAGTTCAGTGGAGTTATTCTGCATAGGGCGCTGCTGCCCGCCCCCCGGTGTGTCTCCCTTAGTCGCTTCTTACGACACCCACGGGAAGAGTGGGGTGGTGAAATTCTACGCCACACGACAAACGAGCACTATATCAACAAAAATCGTAGACATTTTTAATGGGATTATGTTTCTACATGATTTTTAATATTAGTCTGTGAGAACTGAGACTCTTCAGAGCAAATCCGCTTATTCAATCCTGATATTTCAAGCCAATATGACACAATGACCTTCGCTGTATAATTTCAAATAAGGAAGGTCATTTGGTTTTATCAAGGTTTAAGCGTAATCAATCTGCAGTTAGGTAAAAACCCAACCCCCAAGAGTACAATAATCTGATTCCGGTGTAAATGTGACTAATCACCATTTATTAACAACCTTTCCCCTCGAACGGTTGTGACAATGACATACATTCCACAATGGTCACAATGGTGATTGCATTCAAAACAGATTTAAAAGAGACTAGCTAGTACTGTATTTTAATGTAGAATCATTATAGCTTCACGATGATGACATGATTCTAGTATTATTTTGAAACTTGTTTATATTTTTATAATTTTAACACTTATCAAAAACGGGATAGACTTCTTACCGTAATGCTACAGTGTATATTCAAATTCAAATTTCAAAATTCAAATTCATTTATTAATTCAGACAATTACATCCATATTTAGAGTTTAGTATAAAGTTAGGTATAAGTAGTACAGTTTACAAACACGGTCAAAAATACGTTCGCGGTCAAAATAACACTCACAGCCAATTACAATAAATTTAATTGACATAATAAATTTGTTTAGCATAAGGGTTCATTAGACTTGACATCCAGTGCCTTTGCAGGCTACTGCAATGTCTGTCCAACAGAACCCTTAGCAAGCTGTTGGTGCTGCCCAGCATCCTGTGTCTGACGGATGTTATTTTGTGACGAATTACAGCGTAGAAGTCCTTCACGTGTGCGTCAGCAAACATGCCTGACGCACTACAGTGTCTGGGCAGCCCCACCATCGCCCTAAACAAATTATTATAAAGGACTCGTAGGGCACTGAAGGACGCTTTGGTATACGTAACCCACAGGCCGCTGGTATAAAAGGATTGACAGTAGGATTTAAATAAAGATACCTTGACATCTACTGAACAATGAGCGAACCTGCGGATTAACATGTTTCCTCGGACCGCCAGTGCCCTACGTTCCCTTTCTATATCAACATTATCTTTTAGGTCAGCAGTGACCCAGTGTCCTAAATATTTAAATTTATTTACTCGCACCAGTTCGAGACCATCTAGACAGACAGGGGGAATGTCACTGGGGGGGCGGCTGCCTGCAGCGAAGACCATAACCTCGCTCTTCTTGTTATTGTATTTGAGCCCGTGGCGATCGGCGTAGTCCTCGCATACAAGCAGCAGCCTCCTCAGCGCGCACACTGACGGGCACAGCAGCACCATATCATCCGCGTAGCTGATGTTATTGATCCTCTGACCATCTATAGAGCACCCCGCATGCATGCTGCTGAGCTCGCCGATGAGTTCGTTCACGTACAGGCAGAAAAGCTTCGGCGAAGAAATCCCACCCTGTCTTACGCCACATTCCAGCCTGTACGTGTCCGATACTTCATCCGCCCACCTTACACAGTTGTCTTGATGTGCGTACCAGTGCCTGAACAAACCAACGACCTCCTTCGGCATCCCAGTAGCTGACAGTTTGTCCCACAGTAGCTGATAGGACACCAGGTCGAATGCCTTCGATAAATCGAGAAAGCATCCGAACACTGGTGTCCCCCGTTTGGTGTAGTACGTGACGGTCTCCTTGAGGGCATATATGGCACTCTCTGTGGAGAGCCCAGCTCTGAAACCGAACTGCGCGTCGTGGAGCTTAAGGTGTTTACCCAGCTGTTTATCAAGGAGACCGTCAAGCACCTTAGCCGCTACTGTGGCCAGTGATATTGTATATATTAGTACGGAGGACAGTAACTCGACTACGGGTAATATAATAGCACACATGTATAAAACTAATATAAACAACTATTAATTGTAACCCTTAACTTTAAATAGTGCTTACATTTGAAATAAACTTTTACTTTATTTTTACTTTAAAATATGTTGCCCCGGCTTCGCACGGGAAGCCGGACCTTTCAAATGTTGTTACACGTTGGGTTACATTATTGAAGTTTTAATACGAATCTCTAACTTTTTAAAAATACTCTATAGCCTATTTTCATCAGGGATAATGTAGTATTCTAATGGCTAATAATTTTTCAAATCGCTTCAGTAGTTGCATAGCCTATTCAATTCTAATAAACAAACTATAACCTCTTATAAATGTAAATAATAGTGCCTTATTATAATATTCAAATTCCTGTACCTATCCCTTACTTCCTCCAGTAAGCTGCGATATGTAACCACTTAAAATCAAATCTAGAACCTGTTCTAGATCTGGTAATCACACAAAGTTCTTATACTATATTTGGGTTTTTTCTGAAGGTATACACATATTAGCAGTTCTAAATTTTGAAAAAGCTTTTTTATATTATCGATTCTAGTTTTAAACTTCAAACCAAACAGGGGGGTCATAAAGAACTAACGGTGCTAAAAGACCTTGTTAACAGCAAAGTTATAAATAATATGTTTTTTATTGTTTCAGAAACATGGGGACTGACGAGAGAAAAGGGGCTATAGTCCTTGAAAACTTTAATTCAACGTAAGTACTAAAAATGCTGAAGATGACGATGATGATTAGCAATCTGTGCAATTTCTACATAATTTTCAAATCTGACAGATCACAGGCAAATCTTTTATTGCCTATGAACTGTCAGATTCGAAAGTAATTCGATAAAACAAAAGGCAGGCTGCGTCTTACGTGAGGTATTATTGAGTGCAGATTTTTCTACCGAATAGGTATTAGGTCCTTACATATGAAATTGGCGTTTTTCGTACTGGCCACTTTAATCACAAATTTCTCCTCTTTGGAAGCGGATCCATCGCAAACCACGTCCGAGTTAGCTGCAGGCTGCGGTGTTAGTGATAAAACTGTTTTAATTCACTTGAAGCAAATTGGGAAGATTAAAAAGCTTGAAAGGTGGGTACCTCACGAATTGACTGAAGCAAACCGGCAAACGCGCGTCGACTGCTGCGTTACATTACTAAACCGGCACAATAATGAAGGTATTTTAAACCGAATCATTACCTGTGATGAAAAATGGGTTCTTTACGATAATCGGAAGCGCTCAGCGCAATGGTTGGATCCTGGCCAGCCAGCCAAATCCTGCCCCAAGCGAAAATTAACCCCAAAAAAGTTACTTGTAAGCGTTTGGTGGACTAGTGCCGGTATTGTTCATTACAGTTTTCTCAAATCTGGCCAGACTATTACGGCTGATGTCTATTGTCAGCAATTGCAAACCATGATGGAAAAGCTAGCGGCTAAACAACCTAGGCTGGTCAATCGCTCCACGCCACTGCTGCTTCACGACAACGCTAGACCACACACTGCGCAACAGACGGCTACTAAATTAGAAGAGCTTCAATTGGAAAGTCTAAGACATCCTCCGTACTCCCCGGACCTTGCTCCAACAGATTACCATTTTTTTCGAAATTTGGATAACTTCTTGCAAGGGAAAAAAATTCAACTCCGATGGGGCAGTCCAAATCGCCTTCAAAGATTTTATTGATTCCCGTCCGACTGGTTTTTTTAGTAAAGGGATCAATGAACTACCTATAAGATGGCAAAAGTGCATAGAAAATAATGGTTCATACTTTGATTAATTAAATATATTATATTAAAAAATATTCGACTTTTTGTTCCTCCCATACAAAACGCCAATTTCATATGTAAGGACCTAATATTTTGCTCCGTTCGACCCAAAACATTCAAAAAATAAAAGATTCCTGATATTGACAAGGCTGGTGTGGGTGTGACTTGGAGTAGGATGAAGTTATAAGAAAGAGTGGAGCTGTAATCACAGAAATGTAAATAATATGGCACATTGTATAATTTAGATTTCTGTGAGCTGTAAGGGACGCTTTCTGGTACCTAATTTAAGACAATTTCAGTACGATATCAGTCAATTAACAATATTTTGAACAACACACCAAAGAATTAATAGTGAATATTAATAAAAAAATTATAGTGTACTGTCGAGTTAAAAACATATTTTATCAACACAATAAAATTGGGTGAAAAACGGCATTTCATATCCTATAAAATGTCATAAAATAGGTCTTTATTTAAGTTCCTACGACTACCTACATAAAATATGTAACAGGTTACAGGTAAAACAGATGTACAGGTTTTCTAAAAACTTTAAATTATAACGAGTTGATTTATTTTTATTATTTATTGATGTTTTTAAAATATTATAGCATGTTTTTTGTTGTATTTAACAGATTATTTAGAACTGAACAATCGAACTATTCTACCTAATTTATAATTTAATGAAACAAATCCGGTAATCGTATTTTCAGAATGTCCTGCAAGGTGGGTCTTATGACTTTATTTTGAGTTTTGAGTTTATTTGCATATCTAACTTACCTTACCATCTATAATTTCTATCTTTATTTACAGGGCTAACCTGGCCTCAAACCCTGGGTTCCAGTCGACTCTTAGCTTGGGGTCAAAAGAGGTCATAAATGAAAAAGAGTACAACCCATTTGAGCATCGTAAAGTCCAACATCCTAATTCGTAAGTAATTCATACTTTTTATTCAAATATAAGCATTAACCACCGCAAAATAAAGTTGATTACCGTACTTTACCTACCTATAATTGTATGGGAAGCAAACCTGTTACCTTCCCTGCTTAATTCGATCCATTACTCACCTCGTGTTAAACGAAGCGCAACATTATGTGTTTGAGGATGTTTGGAGGCCTACGCATCATCACTAGTACTTATGATATCAACAGGTTTGCTTACCCACCCCGTCGCACCTTTATTTGACTTACTGTAACTGTACGATAAATAAAATGCGTGGGATTATATAGAAAGTTGGATGAAGGGAAGAGAGCAAAAACTTGCCATTACGAATTAATTTTAAAAAACAAAATTGTTGCCATAGCTGGCATTAATAAAGCTAGTAACACACGTAAACTACTTAAAAGCTAATTACACACATTATTTATTTGGAGCATAAGGCTGGCCATAGACATTAAATTATATGTTGACTTTGGTCTAAACAGTAACTTCTTACCATTAGGTAATCTTTAAAACTTTACTCGGGTCTATATTTTGGATCTAAAATGGAATCCTAACATCATTATTACCTTTATATAATTTTGTAATTCTTAAATTTACACAATAATATATCAAGACCTCATAAAATAGCAAAATATAAAAGTCTAGTTAAGACTTATTGCTTCAACTGTACTAAAGTAACTATAAATGTCTTTATAAAAAACTTGGGCCGAACGAGGAGTAAAAAAGTAGAACGAACGAAGATTTTTTGAAATAAAATAAAATGAGGGCCGAATATGGCATACAAAGTGAGACGAAGGAAGATTTTTTGAAGTGGGCCGAACTTACTAGGGACGAATACGGCATAAATCCATATAATATGTATAAAAAGCACGCAGGTGACCTTAACCCTTACAAAGAGATTCATTTAGACAATGTTATTTGTACCAATGGAAGTAAGATCTTTCTTATTCTGATTTTAATTGATATTATCTTTTATTATTATCAATCAAAACGTTTGACCATTTCATCAAAGTTGGATCTAACTTCAACTCAAGGCCTAACCTAAAATTCCAATACGATAAATTCCGTCCCTAGTATTGTAGGCGACGACGGGCAGTGAATGTGTTCAGCAAAACTTTTATGAAGCATTCATAAAGCTTCTCTTCCTTTCATAAAGCTCTCTATAAATATAACTCGTCAGAGTAAACTGAACTCTAACACGTGTTACCTTACCTGCGTAATTTAAGCCCTATTTCACCGATCCGCTTAAGTGGCGCCTTCTCTGTAAAGTCAGGCACGTGCCAGAAGAAACAACGATAGACAATCTCTGAAAGGTGCCACTAAGATCTTAGGTAGTTGAAGAGTAACTTGATCTTCCAAACTGTTGACACTTCAGATAACTATTATTTTCTTCTTGTATCTTTGTATGATAATAATTCTGTTATGGCAGCAAAAACTTTGCGGATAGGATAACAAGCAAAAATGGAGCGAACGGAAAAAGGCGGCATCTTGAATATCATATTTCAATTTAATATTTGGATATCTTCTTAAGATCGTGTATAATTGCAAACTTTGTATTGTACCCTATAGATGGTGCAATAAAGTAATAGGTATTCTATTCAATTATATTCTATAATTGTGTTTTTTAGGAGTGTGGGTTCTCTGGTCCACCTGCTCAAGTCGTCACTTGGATCTGGTATCCTCGCCATGCCGGCTGCCTTCAAGAATGCAGGATTGGCCGCGGGGGCTATAGGCACCATTGTCATTGGATTTATTTGCACGCATTGCGTTTATGTTTTGGTAAGCTCATAAAACTTCTGGTAAAAGGGCAGACGAAACCTTGGTAACATTTCTTATTTTTCACCCGACTCTGGCGAAACAAAACTAAAATTGACAGTCTTTGTTATGTTTGGTTTGTATTTCACGTTCATTCAACCGAAGCGCCTAGACTACTTCATCATCATCATCACCAGCCTATAATATTATAGTCCAATGCTGGACATAGGCCTCCCCTAATGAGACTACTTGGATCCTAGAAACTAAAAAAAATACTTTATATCCAATATGATGGAAACATAAACCGCTTATACCCGAGTGGGTCCCGGGAGGTTTCCCGGAATGGTAGTTTTCTTAATAAAAGGGAAGCTTTAGCGTCATAGCATAGTCTTGAGTCGACGGCTACGCATTGCGCTGCCACTTTACAAATAACATACACTCTATTGGTTCTTTTCACTGTTGCTTTCTATAAACACATATATTTCACAGGTGAAAACCTCGCAGGAAGTATGTGTGCAGGCAAAAAAACCCTCAATGGGATTCGCCGAGACTTGCGGCGCGGCCTTCGAGTTCGGTCCCCAGAGATTACGACCGTGGGCCAATTTTGCAAGGTAATTTATGCTCTGTCGTGGCGGTGGTGGCATTGTAATTAGATAATGACCCTCTAAATCAGCCTGTGCTTCTCGATAAAGCTCAATAAAAGAATCTACCAGAGGAATAGCATCAGCTTTTTTTTTAATCTTATTTATTTTTAAGGACTTTTACTTGCAAAGTATGACAGTCCTGTCGTAACCTATACTTATAACTAATAAACAACAAAATTAAAGTAATCAATCAGTTAAGATATGTTTAAAGGGAGTCACTGATGCATAAAAAATTTAAATAATGGAAATACCGCTAATTAATTTGGTTCCGCTAAAATGTTAATGAATGTTCCTAAATAATATCAGGAATAGCATCAGCTTGAAAATGATGACAATTGTTAAACGCTGGGTCTCGTTTTAGTTTTTGACTATATATTTTTGTCATTCAGAGTGAGTCCTAGCCATTGAAAGGACTGCCTCATTTAATATTCTATTAAACTAGATAAAAGATTCTTAAAATAAAGAACCTTTTGATGAAACTTGTCAAAAAAATTACTGAAAATATAATAAGTTCCTAATTAAAATACTTATTGCTAATAAGTACGAACCGAGTTTTTTATATTAGACTAAATGTTTTATACATCTGGTTAAGAAATTTTCTTCCTAACTGGTGTGTGAAAGACATGTCTAAGTCGATACTACAATAAACTAAAACTAAATTTTTATTTCAGAACGTTCATAGACTACGCACTTACGGCGACTTATCTTGCAGCGCTGTGTGTGTACATAGTCTTCATAGCTGAAAACTTCAAGGAAGTAAGAAATTATGAAAATATCTTATTTAACGCATTCACTGCCCATCCGATGCAGGGTGACCTAGGGGCGGGCGGCAGCTATGACTCATTGTATTTATAACGTCGACGCCGAGTCACGTCGACGCAGGGGGAACCATTCTTTATTTTTTATTTTATTTTATAAAAGGACGGTATCGTATTAGTTACATAACTGCTTCATGTTTATAAGTAACTAGCGGTCCGCCCCGGCTTCGCACGGGTATTAAACAAAAATTTCAGAAATTATACACATTATCACGATCGGTTTCTCAGTTTTCATACGGATCCCTTACTTTTTTAACAGCATTGGGATTTTTGACATTGACTCGACACTCCATAGCTGACACTGACCGTAGAGAAAAAGCAAGCACCGTGCGTATATATTCAACCTCCTTTTCTATTCTGACGCGCCATAATAGAAAAAGAGGTTGAATATACAGCGCACGGTTCAATTATTGAATTTTTCATGCGGATCCCTAACTTTTTTGAAAATATTATATAGCCTATGTTCATCACGGATAATTCAGGATTCTAATGGAGAAATAATTTTTCAAATCGGTCCAGTAGTTTCGGAGCCTATTCAATTCAAACAAACAAACAAACATACAAACAAACAAACAATCAAATCTTTCCTCTTTATAATATTAGTATAGATCAGTGTTTTTCAGTCTTTTTGAATACGCGACCCCTTTAAGGTTAGAAAAGTTCTGGCGACCCCCTTGGGCATAAAGAGTCAAAAAGTTAGTAATTTTAAAGACAAACTTATAATTTTCTCTATTTTGATATTCATTAATAGCACCTACTTTCTGCAATAAGCCTCGAAAGCTTTGAAAGTAAGTACGAGGTAAGTTAGTAAGGCTGCGTGCGCCTTTGATTTGGACGGCAGCAGCTTACAAGATGCTAATCATTTTTCTGACCCTGTCTGGCTATTGAAATTAGCATTTCTGGCAGATCTTTTTAGCCACCTTAATAATTTAAACAAGAACCTCCAAGGTACCGTAGAAAATAATTTAACAGCTAAAGATAAAGTCAAAGCATTTCATGCAAAACTTCATTTGTGGTCAACCTCACTGCAAAACAATATATTTGAGTCTTTTCCATGAGTTCAGAGAACTGTTGAAGATAATCATCACCAGCCTATAATAAACCACTGCTGGCCACACATACACAGGCCTCCCCTAATGAGTGCCATAGATGGCATTATCATTTGGGGGTTAATGCCCATAATCCCCACGCTGGGCATGCGGGTTGGGGATCGCAGTTCGGTGGAGTTGTTCTGCAGAGGACGCTGCTGCCCGCCCCCCGGTGCGTTTCCCTTAGTCGCCTCTTACGACACCCACGGGAAGAGATGGGGTGGTGAAATTCTATGCCGGCACCACACGGCAACGGTTGAAAATAATGAAACAGACCAATCGCTTGTTTTAAGGGTCCACATTCCTTGCATGATACAGAGCTTGCATAATTTGCAGGAGAAACTATTAACATACTTTCCAGACTGATGGATTCTAAACCCTTTCTTGGAAAGAAAATCTTATAGATTTAGCTGCTGACGGCACGCTTAAAATGGAATTTTATTCGCAAAGTGTTGACGTGTTTTGGATGAAAAGAAAACATGAATACCCAGAGCTGGCAAGGGAAGCTCTAAAATTATTAGTGCCATTTGCCACTTCATACCTTTGTGAACTGACGTTTTCTTCAATGGTGGACATAAAAACTATAAAGAGAAATAGGCTCCAATTAGAAAACGATTTGATTATTAACATTTCAAAAATAGCACCACGATTTGATAAACTTTTGAAAAATAAACAAGCCCATGCTTCTCTCATTGAAATTGTGTTTTTACGGTAGTGTAGAACCTTGCCTTTTTCCTTTTGCCGGCGACCCCCTGAGTAAGGCTTCGCGACCCCCCTAAGGGTCGCGACCCACAGTTTGAAAAACACTGGATAGATATTAGTATAGATATATCCATGAATCGGCCATGGGGAGCTTCGAAAAAAAAGCAAAGCAATCAGTGGATTTGTGACAATTTTAAAATTATTTTTTTATTCCGCTTGACCATTCACCATACATCAATTGAAAACAATTTTTTTTGGCGAGTGGTATTATAAACCTTTAACACATTTTTGTAATTCTCAAACGCAATTTTATTGAAACAATATTCCTGACTACAAATACCTCGGTGATCGCATTTTGCCACGGTATTTATATTCTAGTGGGCTAGTTTTATAAATCTAATCTAATCGCTTTTATGTTCCTCTAACTTAAAAAAGTTGCTAAGATATTATGTCTCAATGTGACTTATTATGTCAATAGTAAAATTTTGAAATAGAGATAACAGTGTTTTAAATAACCAGACCAATTTGAAGAAGGAGGTAAACTATTTAAATAAGTCTTGTAAAGACAGATGGGGCAAGGACTGAACGGGGGAAATTGTTTTTTAATCTGTTGTTGTATCCATAATTCATATCATGCTAATTCTTCAGGTCCTCGATGTGTACATGCCTAACTATAAGCTCTCCGTCGAGACGTACTGCGCCCTGACCCTGGTGCCTCTAGTTCTGATCTGCCAGATCAGGAACTTGAAGTGGTTGGTGCCTTTCTCTGCGATCGCCAACGTGTTTCTGGTGATCTGTTTCGCAATCACAATGTACTACATCTTCAGTGGCCTGCCTAACCCTAAGGATAGGGAGATGGTTGCCACAGTCACACAGTGGCCTTTATTTATAAGGTAAATAACGAATAAGTTTAGTTTTTTATAGTAAGTTATGAATATATGTAGCTCCTCCCTGGCCTTGTAAAGTAAATTACAGTAAAAACTTGGTTCATACAGATGAAGATACATATAAAAATAAAAACCTAGAACTAAGAGGAAGACTCACAAAATCGGTCTGTACTCAGCATGAGCTATGGTAGAGGGATCATGCTTATAGCGCTGGATGACCTCTGTGGCGCGGTGGGCGAAGGTCCGCCCACTGCGCCACAGAGGTCGTCCATTGCGGGTTCGATTCCCGCCTCAGGACAAATATTTGAACGATATACAGATTTGTTCAAGGTGTTCCGTATAATATTGTATTATGTATATCAGTCATCTAGTACCCATAAAACAAGCTCTGCGTAGCTTGGGACTAGATGATGCTGTGTGGTTTCCGCAGCACTTATTTATTTATTTCTGTGGAGAATGTGCTGTGCACGCTATACAAACAAATAAAACAATATACAAATAAAGGTTAGTAAGTAAGTACTGGGTGGACTGTCCTCTGAAAACACCAATCTCATAAGACTCTGGGGAAAACTTGAGATCTACATGTATGAACTACTACATGAAAACTACTTCTAATTGCATGTTATAAATGCGAAAGTTTAGATACACATGGTAATGGTTTGGATATTAGTTAACCTCTTCAGCGCAACGTCTGAAAGCATCGTGCGGAAATTTTGCATAGAAGTTGTTTTATACGTGAAAAGGTCCCAACGGACCAAGCTCTAGCAGTCAAACTCTTGTTAACTCGGAAAGAGTAGGTAAGATTTGGTGATGGATAAGTTAGGTTTGCAAACAGCCGGCTTCATTTAAACCTTTTGGGTAGAAAAATCTTGTGTTGAACGGGACAGCACTCAGTTTTTTTCTAGAAATATTAAAATCATCTCTTGATACTCGTATGATTTTAATTATTGTAGTATTGTTGGTATATTTTATTGTATTTTAATCGTTTCATCTAATCAAATTTTTCAATCATGTATTTTTTCACTGTATTATTTAATTTTTATTATTTAGAATGAAAAGGAATACAAATAAATAATTTGATTAGAAATTGTAAAACAAACATGAGTTTTTGGTTCAAGGAGTTGTAAAGAGTGTTTAGCAATAATCTGTCCGGAATGTTTATAAATATTGCAGGTAATACTCGTACCTGCAAAGTACCTAACATGAATCGTGATGTTATAATAATTATGACCAAGTCTTCGCGATTTATGTTTTGTATATGCATATCAATTAATAGTGTGAACAGTCCAGCATTATTTATTTATTCGCAAGATATAATCTAAGCAGGAAGGTTCTGTTTGTGCCGTGAGAAACAGTAGGTACTTACTGATTTATTGATATTTTGTTACTAACAGTTTCCTACACTACATACAACGTGTAACACTGGCATAGGATTTCTTGTCTCATAGGCAAATACTAGAAGTAAGTCTTACTAAACATATCCTTTATTTTAACAATTAGGAAAATTTTAAACAAAAATAGAAAATTTCCGCATGTACAATAAATTTTTCTTTTTATTTTTTTTCTTATCCGGTAATCGAGCCTTCTAAGATTTAAAACTGTGCATTCATATGTGAATACGGTTTTGCTTATCTGTAGGTACTAATATTATAAAGAGAAAAGAATTGTTTGGATTGACTAAGCTCTGAAACTACTGGATCGATTTGAAAAATGATTCCACCATTAGAATCACGTTATCGCTGGTCAACATAAGTTGCAGATTTTTTCAAAAGTTAGGGATCCGTATGGAAACTAAATAGTAACCTAACATGTATGTGTGTCTGTGTAGAAAATTTAAATTTGCCAAATGTATGTTAAAATAGGCATGCTTAGTGGCGGACCTAGTAGACATATGGTAGGTGGTTGCGTGACTGTTACCTCCTAGGTGTGAGGTAACGGTGATAATTATATTTTAGAGACTGGAAGCCTGACTTGCTAATTTGAGATAGGAGAGAAATTAAAAGATGCGTAATTTGCTTTCCAACATGGCGCGTATATTCGATCTTGTACAGAAATCGAGGTGAGGTAAGGAGAAGGGGGGGATTGTCTATGGCTATACAGGTACAATTTGAAATAAGGCGCGAACATGCCCCCGGCCTTGGAAGCTATAGCTTTCAAAAAGTGAAAAGTTATTCACTATTTTCTTCTGGAAGGAGTGGACAGATCTTCGCGTAGGCCCGACGAATGATGCCCGTAGCAGTTTGTATATCTGCTACTCTTGAGATCCCATCCCTTCCTGGAATGGTAGCAAGGACACGACCCATACGCCACTTTAGCGGTGGCGTGTTCATATCTTTGATAAGTACAAGCGAGTCTGGATGCAGGTCAGTTGTCTGCTGCTTGTTCCATTTTTTGCGTATCTGCAACTCGGAAATATATTCTTTAGCCCAGCGGGTCCAGAAGTGCTGCCGTATCTGTTCCACCCTCTCGTAGCGCTGAAGTCGGTGTACTGGAGCGTCGATGACGTCATCGCTGGCTGGCGCAGTCAGCGGTCGACCAACCAGGAAATGAGCTGGAGTTAAAGGAATTAGGTCTTTAGGATCGGGAGAGAGAGGAGAAAGAGGTCTGGAATTCAGGATAGCTTCTACTTGTGCTAACAATGTACTGAATTCTTCGAAGGTGAGGTGCGCGTTTCCCACCACACGTCTCAAATGATGTTTACTAGATTTTATTCCTGCCTCCCACAGACCACCAAAATGCGGAGAATAAGGGGGAATAAATTTAAATTTTATGTCTTGATTAGTTGCGTATTCGACAATGTTAGAAGAACAGTTGCGTAAAAAATTAGAAAATTCTTTCATTAACCCTACAAAGTTAGTTCCATTATCGGAATAAATTTCTAAAGGTTTACCTCGTCTAGAAATAAATCTTTTTAATGCTAAGAGATAGCCTTCAGTAGTGAGGTCACTGACCAGCTCTAAATGTACTGCTCGTGTCACAAAGCATACAAACAAACAAACGTACGCCTTAGAAGTTTTAGCGCCCCTACCTTTGCGATTAAGTATAAGGTAACTTCCACTATAGTCAACCCCGCATCGATTGAACGGATTAGTTGGCGTTATTCGTTGTATGGGATAATTACCCATTAATGGGGTAAGTACCTTTCCTCTCATGCGCGTGCACTTGACACAAGCGTTAACAATAGACCTAGCTAGGTTCCTACCTCCTACGGGCCACCATGTATCTCGTAAATGGCACAATAATGCCTGGCTACCAGCGTGAAGTAGCTGCTGATGTTCGTAGCGAAACAAAAGCTTAGTAAAGTGATGTTTGTTTGATAATAAAATAGGATGTCTCTTATCGTAAGAGAACTCATCAGAGTAGCCTAGACGCCCACCTACTCTTATTATTTTATTTTTATCAATAAATAAGTTTAATTTATTTAAGTGATTATTTTTTATGATTGCGTTTTTATTTATTAATTTATATTCATTAGGATAACTTTAGAATTGAGACCATCGCACTAGCGTTTTCTCCGATTCTCTTAACTCGTCTATATTTAGCATACCTGTAAACCTATTATTTTTATTGCGAATATTATGAATGAAGCGTAGCATATATGCTACCGCGCGCTTCATACGTTGAAATTGAGAAAAACGTTCAAACGGAAACAAAGAACTAGTTGTCTGAGTCACTAGCGATGTAACAGCTGACGATTTCAGCTCAGGAAGGTCGTCACATATTTCTTCAACCCTAAAAGAATCCAGCGTGAAACTCGGGCTTCGTAAAAAGTCTGGACCGTTCCACCACAAGGAAGAAGTAGAAAGTTCATGAATACTTGCACCTCGCGACGCGAGATCCGCGGGGTTATCTTTACCTGGCACATGACGCCAGATAACATCTTTTGTCAATTCATGAATTTCCGAAGTTCGATTTTGAACGAAAGGTTTTAATTTATTTGGTGCCATGCGTAACCAACCTAATACTATGGTCGAGTCCGTCCAAAAAACGATATTGCGAAAGTTACAATTTAATGAGCTACGAGTTTTATCTAATATTTTAGCACCTAGTAACGTACCGGTAAGTTCTAGCCTCGGTATGCTTAAAACCTTTATGGGAGCGACTTTGGCCTTAGAAAAAAGCAACCTTACTACTACTGTTTCATTTCGATTCACCGTGCGAACGTAAACACAGGCGCCGTACGCAGTTTGCGACGCATCGCTAAAAACATGCAGCTCTAAATACATAGGTATGCTTCCTATAGCGTGCCGTGGAATTCGAATAGAATTGAGCGTTTGTAATGAAATAAGAAACCGGTTCCAGCTCCGCGCGACACTGGCAGGAACTACGTCATCCCAACCGATTTTAAGTAACCATAATTGTTGCAATAGAACTTTTGCGATTATTATTGTAGGGCTTAATAAGCCCAAAGGATCAAATATTTGAGAAATTTTTGATAAAATTGAACGTTTAGTGACTCGTCTATCATCAGATTCTAATTCAGTCTTGAAATAGAATTCATCATTTAAATTATTCCAGCCTAAGCCTAGCGTTTTCGAATTAATATTTTCGTTACTTTTAATTTCTTTTGTGTGCTCAGAAATGGTATGATCATCATCGCACGGAAAATTGTACATCCACTTGCGAAGTGAAAAACAACCTAATTGAAGCGCGTTTTTTATGCCTACACACAACTTTAATAAGTTTTCTTTATTGTTATGACCGGTCAAGAGATCGTCCACGTAAAAATCATCCCTAACTACCCTTTCAACATCTGGATTCAGCGATTCAATACCTAACCGTTTCAAGCACCTAACAGCTAAAAACGGCGCGGAAGCTGTTCCCTGTGTTACTGTATTGAGAGTATACTTGCGTAGCGGTAACGCTGGATCTTCCCTCCACACAATCAGCTGTAGCTGGCGCTGGTCTTCTGCTACTAAACAATTGCGAAACATTTTATTAACGTCAGCGCAAGCTACGTATTTATGCTGTCTAAAACGGAGAAGAATCGAAATCAAATCACCCTGTATCGGCGCGCCGACTAGCTGCAAGTCGTTCAGTGATTTCCCGGAAGTGCTGGTCGCACTAGCGTCGAAAACCACGCGTAGCTTGGTGGTACTGCTGGACTCGCGATAAACGCCGTGGTGTGGGATGAAGTAACATGGACTTTCGCGCGAACTTTGATTCTAAATCACTTTCAATGAACTTTGAGCACGAATACAACGGATGAGCTGCGTTGCACTTCAAGCACGGCTTGTAGGAGCGAGACTGACGGTCGCCGGGTTTGTTGTTAGAAACATTGCAGTGAGAAACATTTTGTGAATGCGAACCTTGTTTTTTATAAGACTTATCAGTTTTTTCTGTCTGTGGTTTGTTATGTGAAAGCTGCAATGTTTCTAGCATGTCTGCCCTGTTCTGCAAGAAACCTATCAAATCACTCAACTTTATAATGCGTTTTGTGTTGTGATCGTTCGCCGATAAAGTGCATTTGTGTGTTTCCCATTCGCGTTCCGTGGTCTTATCTAATTTTGACACAATCATGTAGTTAACGAGCGTATCCCATGAGTTTGTCGGCTCACCTAGGATTTTTAGTGCTCGTAAGTTTTTAAGAACTGTATCAATCAACATTCTAATCTGAGAGGGCGATTCTTTTGTTAGCGCGTTTATAGTAAACAAAGCTTTTACGTGATTGTGAATCAAAAGTCTATTATTATTGTACCTATTCAGTAACAATTCCCATGCGACGGAATAGTTATCTGCGGAGAATTCTATTGATTCTATAACCAGTAATGCGTTGCCTTTCAACGAAGACTTCAAGTAGTGGAACTTTTGAATGCTACTTATATTTTTAGAGTTATGAACAAGTGACAAAAATGTATCTCTAAACTCGAGCCAGTGCTCGTAGGATCCGTCAAATGTGGGCATGACTATAGTGGGCAGTTTTACTGATTGTGACCCTTCGCAAGTACCTTTAGAACTGTCAGCGACCTCATCACTAGTTATCAGTGATTGCGCTAAGGCCAAAGTACTATAATAATTATTTTCAAAAGATTCCCTACAGCTTAATTGATCTGGAATCACACTATCATAAACATTATCTTCGATTTGCGTTTGTATACTACTAAATTCTGTGAATAGGTCTGTAGCTCCGTTGATGCGTAGTTGAATATCTAAACGATTTCTATGAGAAATAATAGGATTGCTTTCTACTAGCGATTGGATATAGTTAGTAAACTTAGTCAAACGGCCTTTAACTATTCCTCGTTTTCGAAGCAACTCGCGAATTAGCGCGGGATTGTCACCTAACTGTGTACTAGGAAACCTATCGCGAGCCCTAGGATTCTCTTTAGGTTCTACATTTAGGGTGTCTGTAGACATTTTGGTGGTGTGTGAATGGAAGGAATACTCACGATTTTAAAGCGAACAGGATGGGCAGTGATAGCAGCGTCACAAGCCTTTGTAATTCCTGCCTTTCGGAGATGACTCCTTCACGACAAAACACTGAAACAGGTTAGCACACGTGTCACTATTGAAACAGGGAGGAGATGGAAGATGAAGGATGGTTGGTCCCACCAGATGCGTATGTAGAACGATGAGATGCCAATCCGACTTCAATTCCTTTAGCACTTAGCCTCCCGGTTGCGTTTCGACGTGCAGTTGATATTGCGCAGTTTCTCACAGCAATGGCCGCCAAGTCTTCTTGTTGTAAGATTGTATTTCCGTAGGTGCAGGATTCGTTATTTGGCGAAGGAAGGACCAAAATGTTACCTCCTAGGTGTGAGGTAACGGTGATAATTATATTTTAGAGACTGGAAGCCTGACTTGCTAATTTGAGATAGGAGAGAAATTAAAAGATGCGTAATTTGCTTTCCAACATGGCGCGTATATTCGATCTTGTACAGAAATCGAGGTGAGGTAAGGAGAGGGGGGGGATTGTCTATGGCTATACAGGTACAATTTGAAATAAGGCGCGAACAGTGACTCTTTTGAAATCATGTTTTTTTTGTGTTTACGTTTAAAAAGGCTTCCAATGTTGATGTTATTTGGTTTGGGTTAGAACAAGATCTAGCTGACAACGAAAACCTATCAAATGATGAAGCCAGTGATGTCGATTTTGACATTGGCGTACAGTACGTGTACAGTACATTGGAGGGTAGCTGCGAGTCGAATTCTGAAGACGAAGGGTCAAATACTGAGGAGAATGATTGTCAACGTTGTATCCTAACCTCCTGTTTTACTTTCAGTCCAAGAATTTTTGTCTGAAGATAAGGTCCTTTACGAAGCCGCTACTATGAGTGTCCGAGTACAGGACCAGTAGACTAAACCAATCCAACTGCGCAGAGGAGTGAGGCAGGGGGATGTCATATCCCCGAAACTATTCAGGAGCGCGTTGGAAGATATCTTTGAGACGCTGGACTGGAAAGACAAGGGCATCAACATAAACGGCGACTACATCTCACACCTGCGATTCGCTGATGACATAGTCTTAATGGCGGAGTCGCTAGAGGAGCTGAAACGGATGCTGGACAGTCTAGCTTCAGCCTCCCATATATCGGTCTTGGCATGAACTTGGATAAAACCAAAGTCATGATCAATGGCCACATTGATCCAAGACCGGTGATCGTACATGGCCACATTCTCGAAATTATTTCTGAGTACACTTACCTCGGGCAGATTTTGCAGTTGGGTAAAAACAATTTCGAGAAGGAAGCCAAGAGGAGGATCCAGCTAGGCTGGGCAGCGTTCGCAAAACTACGTCGAGTCTTCTCGTCATCCATACCGCAATGTTTGAAAACGAAAGTTTTTAATCAGTGCGTCCTACTAGTTATGACCTACGGAGCTGAGACGTGGACACTCACGATAGGGTTGGTCCATCAGTTCAAAGTCGCTCAGCGAGCTATGGAAAGAGCTATGCTCGGAGTTTCTCTGAAGGATAGGATTCGTAACGAATACATCCAACAGAGAACTAAAGTCATCGACATAGCTCAGAGAATTAGCAAACTGAAGTGGCAGTGGGCCGGCCATATATCGCGAAGAACCGATAACGGATAGGATTCGTAACGAATACATCCAACAGAGAACTAAAGTCATCGACATAGCTCAGAGAATTAGCAAACTGAAAAGTGGCAGTGGGCCGGCCATATATCGCGAAGAACCGATAACCGCTGGGGTAAACGTGTTCTTGAGTTGAGACCGCGACTTGGTAAACGTAGTATAGGACGCCCTCCGGCCAGGTGGGATGACGATCTGCGAAAGACTGCTGACAGATGCTGGATTCGACAAGCTGAAGACAGGGCGCTACGGCGCTCATTAGGAAAGGCCTATGCCAGCAGTGGACTAATATGGGCTGATGATGATGATGATAAGGTCCTTTTACACAAATCCGATAAAACCTCGAAAAAAGAATTATTTTGGTAAGAATCGCTTTCGGTGGTCTTCTGCTCCTTCTTCATTACAATACTTGAAGAAAGAGCAGGTATAAAGCCGCTATGCCGGAATGAACTGAATGCTTCCCCTGCACCGCTGGATATTTGGGAGATTATTGTTCACCGACGCATAACTATTGTATCCCACCAGCTCCATCAGGTGGAAGCAGTTCTGAAGACATATTAGTTTCTCGAAAAAGGCTCACATGCGACTCCAAAAAGAAACGCGGGACACAATACATGCGTTTTGAGTGTAAAAAGCTGATTTGTATTGAATGGTCTTACAAAATTTACATTAACAGTCGCGAAAATCTGTAAGATTGATGCCCTGCAATTTTGTCGAAGATATGATAGTTTTGGTTCAATATTACTTTTTGATTATTATATTTCTATAAATAGAACGAAACAAGATTCCTAGTCTTGTGATTATTTTTGTACATCTCGTTTTTTGATTAAGAAATTTTTTATGATCTTATCAAGAGTTGTTTCAAAAAAAATTTAAGATTTTAAGAAAATTTGTAGATTTTTGTGGGCCTTGTTTGCTTCAATATATACATTGATAAATATTTTAATTGATTTTATTTAAAAAACAAACCTTTCACAGTTAGATTTTACGTACGAAAGTCTTTTCGTTCGTCCGTCTGTGAGACGTATGGTAGGTGGTTGTGTGACCAGATTAGGTGGTAGGTGGTAAAGGGTTAAAAATAAAGATATTATTAAGATACCTAGGTATTCCATTCACTAAAACTTCTATCTTTGATATTACCCTCCATGTCCCATAGCCGTGGAGAACACTGCCGGTAAAAAATGGCTGAAGGCAATTTACTTGCTCACTTAATATTGTGTGATAGGAAGGAGCTGTGTAAGCTACTGCTCAAACCACGACTTGAGAGCAACCTCCAATTTCTCTGATCTGGAATCCGTGATAGTTTAATAAAGTTACTTCTTTTCGCATCTCCTGCAGTATACCGACCTGCGTCTAGTAGAAATTAGCAAATTCGTAAACAGAAAAGTTTTCGAAAACGTAAAAGTTGAGTTTCTACAACACACTGAAAATTATCGAATTAAAAATTAATTCACTTAAAACATGCTAATTATATACGCTACTTTAGTTCCTAGCGTAAATTTCAGAACCACTCATCTAAACAATATTTGTTTGGAAACTCATAAATTATTAATCACCAAACTGAAACATAAAGGGGGTACATATTGTAATGAACCTTTTATTCTGTAAAATCTATAGTCTATTGATTTATGTGCTTGCTTCCAAGAAGAGGAGACTGTGGAACACATTGTGATACAGTTCAGTCTGGCCACAGAGGAGGCCAGACTGAAAACGGGGATAATTAGTATCATTGAGGCATCAACCCTACGCTCACAGAAAAGTTGATTCGAAGCTGTCAATCACCAAAGATCCTGATCCGGTACTCCAAGGAGCTGGGCTGTTTAGGTTTGCCTGCTTATGTAGGCAAGGGGATAAGCATAATATACTCCCATGCAAGATGTCAGTGCAGATCTCAGTTCCCCCACTTAAAATTATAATTAGAATTACTAACTATTGAATTTGCTGTCTTATGCTTTACGTCTTTCCAGCACAGTGATCTTCGCAATGGAAGGCATCGGCGTGGTGATGCCCGTAGAGAACGAGATGGCGAAGCCTCAGCAGTTCCTCGGCTGTCCTGGAGTCCTTAACATCGCCATGACCATAGTCATCAGTCTTTACGGGCTGGTCGGGTTCTTCGGCTACATTAAATATGGTGATGACGTCAGAGGAAGCATCACTTTAAATCTACCGCAGGATGAAATGTGAGGTTTAAACCCGATATATTTTTTTTTAACTTTGGCCATGTAGAAGTCGAAAATGGTTCGAATAGTATTTTCAATTGGTTTTAACGTTATTTTGTTATCACATTATATATAATAAATAAAAATAGGATTCCGTTATATCGCGTGTTCCTGTATTATTTCACGGGGATAAAACGTATCCTATTTCCGTTTTCCTGGTCTAAATAACGTCTGTGCCAATATCCATCAAAACGGTTCAGTAGTATAGGCGTGAAAGACGGACAGACAGAAATAGTTACTTTCGCATACATTTTATTAGTAAGGATTATTTACATTGCCAATACAGTAGAGCATCAAAGCAAGAAAGAAGTACATGTAATAAATTCTAGCATTATTAAAATTATTTACATCAACAACCTACTAACTAGGACTCTTAATACTATATATAGCTATCAAAAACTACTAATTACATATGCGTGATATATTCCGTAATACACGTTTTCTTAAATTTTCGGAAATCAGGTCAATAAATCATGCGCAAGGTACAATAATATTGACCTCAAACCCATTCATATAGTAACTCATATATTTTTACCAATTTGTAGGTCGAGGCGGTATAAAAACTCAATATCAAACTTCATTCCTTGTACCTAAGTAAACAAATTTGGTGTTATGTTTATTTTTGTCTTTACGAAGAATTATATATAATAAGTCCTGAGTGAAGGTTAAAATATTGTTACTCGTATTCCAGACTTGCCCAAAGCGCAAAGATCCTGATGGCCCTAGCCATATTATTCACATACAGTCTTCAGTTCTACGTGCCGATGGAGATGATATGGAGGGAGATCCACACTAAGATAGCCGTTCGGTACCACAACATCACGCAAATCTGCATACGAACGGCAGCTGTTGTCGGATCTGGTAAGAATCAACTGGAAACACCAATCCCCAAGATATAACCAATAGGTACTCATACATACAATCTTGCGAACTAGAATAAGAGCCTGATCCACAATAAATAAAAAATCTTTTATTTCAGACATCATTAGATCCATAAGAACAATGTCCTGATAAGTTCTAGATAGGCTATTTGTTACTTATCTGATGGATAAACAACAGTAACTCAATAATGTGTATCCGTCAGATAAGTAACAATTAACTGATCGAGGCCTAATACGAACTTTTTGTTAACCATCCAAGTTCCAGACAGTTCAGTTTACGGCCTTAAACTGCCTTGTTCTTTTTCGTATTATGAGGTACCTTAATCTAAATCTGGCCGGATTCAAGCTGGCTGGCTACGGATACGTTGTCTATGACCAGTTTTTAAGTTTCGTCCGCATAGTTCAGAAATGTCGCTGAATATTTTTCGGAATGGTACGGTTTTATTTTCTAACACTTTTAGTGGGAAAAATAATTCATTTTAATAAAAAGTTGATACAATCTGTGTATCAGATTGTATCAACTGCTAAACCTAAACTTTAGGATTTCCATTGTCTTCAGTATGTAACTAAGTACTTAAATAAGGTTGTTAGGGTTTTGCCATCGGTTGCAAAACCCTTATGGGATCGCTTTGGTGTGTTTTGTGTTTTGAATCCTTAATATCTTAGAAACTACTGCAGCTATTGACTTGAAATTTGAAATAATAATACATTTTGTGCGCCCGCACATATTTATAGAAAAATAAATGAAAAATCAAAATGAAGATTTTCCATACAAATTTTGAAATCAAAATTTTAAATGGGACGCACAAAGTCAAAAGTGGTATCAAATGAAAGGTACTCGTTTGTAGATTTCAAAATAGTTTTTGAAAATTTGGTAGATTTTATACTTTTTAAAATATTTTGAAAAAGTCAAAAAAATGAGCATTCCCCCCCCCCTCCCAGAAGTCTGTAAAAATAATACTTTTTGAAATATGGTAAAAAGGGGGTGGGATAATTTTCTAAAGGGGAGACTACCCCCCCGAGTGGGGTATCAAATCAAAGGTATCAGTTTGCACATTCCAAAACAGTTTTTGAAATTTCAATAAATTCGAAATATTTTGAAAAAGGTCTAAAAATTGACCATTCCTCCCCCCCCCCCCCCCTATCTCCGAAGAATTGCAGAGTGATTGATGTAAAATGTACTAAGCGTTTGTAGATATAGATCTATATTTTACAGGAAAAATATAGAGAAGTCTGTAAATATAATACTTTTTGAAATATGGTCAAAAAACTAATTTTCATACAATGGGGGCTATTTCATTGAGAGTAATATCAAATCAAAGGTATGGATTTCGACAATTCAAAACAGGTATTGAAAATCGTCTAAATTTCATACTTAGTGAAATAGGTTGAAAAAAGCCGAAAAAAAATTGTAGGTACCAACCCACTTACCTACCCACTAATCTCTGTTAGTAACTGTTATAGTAGTTCCACAGCGAGTGAGAGTGAGAACAACGGTTTTGGTGTATCCTAGATAATCCACACAGTATCATTTACCCACAAGCTAAGCAAAGCTTGTGTTATTAGTATTACTACGATAACTGTTATACTTAATAAAGTATAAGTATCACATTAGATGATTTATTTTTGTGTACAGAAAAGGACTAGAACACACGAACAAATAATCTGAAGATCCTACAAATATTAGTCCCGAGGCAGAAATCAAACCACAACCTCCTTCGTTGTAAGCCCACCGCGCCAACAGGTCGTCATATACGTACCTACCTAAACGACAAAAGTTCAAAACCCTCGGCGCGCGAGTTACACTCGCACTTGTCGTACTTGTTTTTTAGTATGTCAAAGTGAACGTACTAGGTTTCCGAACAGAACGACGTCGTCAATGTTGTTGATGCATACCGCATCTACATATGTACGATGGCGGGAAAGTTCCTCGTTTTTAAATTTTATTTTATTGTAAATCTAAGTGCAAGGAGAAGGTGCCGTGAAGAATTGGAAGGGATGGTTTTGCGTATGTAGGTATATTTTATTAATTCCTACCTTGGTTTTTCTCGGAAGACAAAGATTCCGACTAGAGACCTGAATTGGTGATAAGTCTAAGCAACTTCTTAATACTTTGGAAAGAATTGCAAATACACTTAACAGATATGTTAAATGATATATACGTAGGTACTTACTTAACTTTTCATAACCAAATCAAACCCACATAATTAAGAATAAAAAACAACAATGTCCAAACATGATATATTTAGTTTTAAGGATTACTGGGCTGGGCCTCCCCAGCCCACATCCGAGAGATGACGATGCGCCTGATAGCTAGGCCTACATTTAACTCTCTGTTGTTGCTAGTTGATGGTTCATTGACACTTGCATTATCTTCATTCTGTTGTAATTTTTACTGCAAAGCTTCTTCATTGGGCGTACCTGTTCTGTTTTCCAAAAGATCAAGAACCAATTCTTTCCGATACCGATTGATAAATTGAGCGTCGCTCAAAGAAAACTCTCACATCGGTGACGTTTTCTCTGTAATTTCATATAATGTAGTCTCTAACTCTTCACTCATTTTTATGGAGGCGTAGTAGGTATATAAATTCTGTTTTTATGGAGGTATATAATTCTGACCTCCTTATGAAAAGTGCAGTAACTAGCATTTTTAGCAAAATTTAGTTAGATACATATTCGGAATCGTCTAAAAATTTGCTAATTTTTGTTTTCACACACATATCAAAATTCCATCAGGAACTCAGAAAATCAGGAAGCAAGAATGCAGCAACTCGTGTGACAGTAAATAATTTTCTTGTGAAAAGTGCAGTATGTAATCATACTGCGATCTTAAGTTTCGTATATTTAAAATATACTATTCGACAATCCAGCCGTAAATGCAGTAACTATTACATACTATACTTAATCTAAGTGTATTTTGAGTTAAGACTTACTGAACCTTATGATAAATGCAGTATCAGTTAGATGCTGCGGTTATGGTAAGTGAATTTAGAACGAATACTTTGCAGTTCTGTGTGTCCTCTTTACAAAGAGTGCAGTAACTAGCATTTAACTACAGTTGCATATTACAGTTACATATGCAGGTGGGGTTATTTGAATCGAAATCAGTCTGTGCCCAACCTCCAGACGGGATGTGCGTGTCGTTGGAACCACTTTTTATAGTATAATTATTATCATAAAGTAAATAGAGGTAATTAAACATTAAAATTTAAACATGGTCATGAATCAGAGTGACAAGTACTTAACTTTCTTCAGCAAAAAATTCTAAAAAGTAGCATATTCCCAAACTCAATAATGAAATCAGTACCACGAGGAATTACTTCTGAACGTAAAACTGAAATAATTTCAAAACTGTTGCCACTAATGCCAGAAACATCGAGTACGTATCCAGCAGAGGCACTATACTACAACCGCGCATCTCAACAACACCTCGGTGTTTGAGCTCATAGATATTTAGAGAAGGAACAAGCTAGTTTAGGCTATCAATATCGATATTATAGCTCCAGCATGACATCACACAGTATAAACATGTAATTTTTTTTGCTTGTGATATTTGAGCTATTGTAGGTGGTCAATGGGATAAGATGAAAAGTCACAGGTTTTGCTGTTTTCAGTCCATGTTACCAGTTGAAATATTTTTTTATGTCTAGGTTTTTTGTGATTTAATGTATGTTGAATGGTGCCACAAGAACTTTATTGTACTGAGGAATTATTATTACATCAGATTACATGTATTTAGCAAGTCATATTTTTGTCCAACATTAAATTATATTGAAAGATAACTGGGTGAAAACTACAAGATGAGAAAACTGTATTCCGACGAAGTAAGAAGTGGGAGGGGAGGCCTATGTCCAGCAGTGGACTATTATAGGCTGGTGATGATGATGATGATGATGATGAAGAAGTCATCTCTGCTGGACATTTTAAGAAAATTTATAATAACTAATATTAGTATATTACATTAGTATTACTGTACTGATTATTATAATTAGTACAATGTTAAATAATATAAACAAAGCAGCATTATTAAATGAAAAAATATAAACAAAGTAGCATTATTGATTGAAAAATCGTTAATATGAGACTCGCTAAAACATCGATAGAAAAATCAGTTTTACCGCATCTCTTTTTATTAAATGTGATTGTTTCGGCCAATCAGAATATGTGCGACTTTTTATTATAAATAAAATAAATAAAAATAAATAAAATAGCCTTTATTGCTGTTTCCTTCTTACAAATTAATACATGGTACTGTAAAATACTAAGTTGATTTAATTAATTCTACTTCTTATTTAGGTATATGATCGGCAACTAGTTGTATGTGTGGAACAGCTTGTCTGTCGACAAAGGCCTCCTCTAAAGATTTCCACGTATTCCTGTCTTTTGCTAGACGTGTCCATACCGGACCAGCTATATTCTTAAAATCATCTTCCCATCTTTTGGTTTGTCTACCTCTGCTTCTTTTGCTATCTCTTGGATACCATTCTGTTACCAGCTTCGTCCATTTCTCTTTACTTTCTCTTAACATATGTCCCGTCCAACGCCATTTCAGTTGTCTGTAGGTTGTGTACACGTTTTTAAATTTTGTTTTCTCTTTAATTTCTTCTAATTTCACTCTATCTCTTCTTTTTATTCCTAAAATACTCCTTTCTACAGAATTTTGACAGACTTTTAACTTGCTTTCTTGATATTTTGTTAACGCCCATGTCTGACACCCGTATAGTAAGCATGGCATAATGCATATTTCATATACTTTCTTTTTTCCTTTTATTGGCATTTCTTTATCCTTCATTATTTCCCTAAGGGACCAGAACCGTTTCCAAGTATTAGTTATTCTTCTTTCTATTTCTTTATTCATGCAATCTTCAGTAGATATAAGTTGACCCAAATATATATAATCATTAACATAATCTATTTGTTCGTTATTTACCGTTATTTCTTCATTAATTACTGCTTGTTTGGAGTTTGTCATAATTTTGGTTTTAGTAAGGTTCATGGTTAGGCCGGCCTTACTACTCTCATCGGATAGTTGCTGCAACATTAGGCCCAGAGTTCCTGCATCCTCTGAAAATAGAATCAAATCATCCGCGAAGCGTAGATGATTCAGATTTTCGCCATTTATATTAAGGCCATATTTAGTCCAGTTTAGATTTCTGAAGATCATTTCTAGCACTGCTGAAAATAATTTCGGAGAAATTGGATCTCCTTGGCGTACGCCTCTTTTAATAGGAAATTCATTACCTGTAGATTCGAGCTTAACTTGGGCTGTGCTCACTGTGTATACGTTTTTAATTATTCGTATGTATTTTTCTTGTACCCCTTGCATTTTTAGAGCATCCCATATATACTCATGTTCTAATGTATCGAATGCTTTGTTGAAATCAACAAAACCTATGTAGTATGTTTTATTATATTCTCTATATTTCTGTAGAATTTGTCTTAAAGTGTGTATGTGATCTATGGTTGAGAATTTGCTTCGGAAACCAGCTTGTTCCTTAGGTTGATTTTCATCTAGTGTATTGGTCATTCGATTTAGTATGATTTTCGAGAATATTTTATAAATATTGGACATTAAACTGATCGGTCTGTAGTTTCCTATGTCGCCCTTGTCTCCCTTTTTATGTAGCAGTATTATAATCGATTTAGTCCAGTCTTCAGGGATGGTTTCCGTATCGAGGATTTCATTGAACAAATCTGTTAGTCTTTGTGCTATAACTGGTAGCGTTGTTTTAAGTAATTCATTTGTAACTAAGTCTAATCCAGGCGCCTTATCTAGCTTTTGTGTTTCAATAGACCTGATTGTTTCTTCCTTTAGAATTGGTTTTATCTCCTCATTATTTACTGAATTATATTCCTTTATTTCTTGTTCCTCTTTACGACTTTGGTATAATTTTTGGTAGTATTCCGTAGCAATCCCTAGTATTTCTGATCTTATGCTTGTCTTTCTACTATCTTTATTTTTCATATTTGGAATCCAATCTTTTTTGTAATTCATTTCTTTTAGCGCTTTCTTTATACCTCCTGTTCTTTCTATATGTTTCCTTAATGTTTTTAACCTTTTTGTTTTCCTTTCTTTCCTAAGACGTTCGCTAATCTTCTTGCTTATTTCTGTTATCTTTTGGCGATTATTTTCATTATGTTTTCCTTGTTGTATAAGTTCTTTCCGTTCTAGTAATAATTGCTTACATTCAAATGATATCTCTTTCTTATTAGTCATGTTAACTTTTGTAGTTTCCGTTTTTAATTGTTTGAGCAGTTTAATGTATTTTTCTTGAGTCGATATACATTCATTTTCTCCATCTTTCAAGGATATTTCGAGGTTTTTCAGAAGTAAATCAGGACAACCGGTGCATTCGATGGCTTTCATGCTGTTGTGAAATCGTCGAGCTCTTTTAACACATGTCCCTGATAATTTGGCTCTAATTATTCTGTGATCTGAGTAAAAATTAAAATGGTTTAAAACAGACAGATCTTTAAAAACTTTTACATTGTTACACATAATAAAGTCGATCTCGTTTTTGTACCGGCCATTAGGAGAGATCCATGTCCATTTATGTGATGGTTTCTTTTTGTAAAAACTGTTTAAGATGCTTAATTTATTTTCAATAGCAAAGGATACTAATCGTGAGCCATTTTGACTTCTTTTGCCAAATCCATGATTGCCAATGGTGTTTTCTTCTCCACTTTTTTGTTTGCCAATCTGTCCATTAAAGTCGCCCATAACTATTATATTTTTGTATGCATTTGCAGTAGTTAATTGTAGGTCTTCGTAGAATTTTTCAATTTTTGTTATTTCTTCTTTTCTATTAGATTCAGTAGGCGAATACGCCTGTATTATAGACCACACTTGTTCTTCCCCTCCATCTACCGGCAATTGAATGTTGAGGAGTGCAATCCGTTCTGAAATCCCTCTTACTTCTAGTATGTTCTTGGCAAGGTATCTTTTAACCATGAATCCAACTCCGTATAATCCGGGTGTCTCCCCAATATGGTGTAGTATGTATGTTCCATGGTCTTCTATTCTTTCTCCCAATCTTCTCACTTCACTTATACCAATTATGTCCCATTTTATTTCATCCAATGCTAATTCGAGTTCTTGCAGTTTTTCCGTGGTTCTTAATGATCGACAGTTTAGAGTTCCAATATGTATATCGTTATGATTCTTTTTCTTGTTCGTTTTTATCTTTAGAGGGTCGTGGTCATTTTCCCCCACGAGGACCAGTCGGCTTGGGGGAGGTTGGTGGTTTCTAATTATTTTGTTTTCTATATATTTATGTTTTCGTGTTTTCCGGTTGCCGATAGCTAATTGTTATTGCCTATTATCCGCCGTAAAGGAAGAGAGGGAGTTGGATCTGCCCCTCATTACATCAAAAGCGTTACGCCTATTATTTTGTGATGGCGTCCAGACTTGTTGTTTTTTTGCTTGTGAACTGTCTTTTGGCGACGAAGATGTTTCTCTTTTTCTTTTATCATTGGTTGTATTATTCTCCTTAACTACAAGCTTATCGTATTTAAGATAAGCGAGATTTCCCTTCCTTCTTTCTTCTTTCAATTGAGCTTGCAACATTTTTCTCTTCTCCAGAACTTCTTTGGAATAATCCTCTGTGATATATATATCTTTGAGATTTTTCCGGATTTTCAGTATCTCATTTTTCTTCCATAAATTAACGAAAGAAAGCAGAACGGGCCTCGGCTTTCCGTCTTGAACTTTCTTTCCGATGCGGTAAATGTTGTTTATTTCAAAATCCTCAATGTTTATATTTAAGTCTTTATAAAATATGTTCTTCGCCTCTTGTATTAGTCCTGACATAGATTGTTCTTCCTCTTTTAATCCAAAAATAATTATGTTGTTTTGCTTCCTATCTCTTTTCAAAACTTCGATCTCTTGCTCAAGGTTTTTTATTTTTATCTTTAGGTCCTTGTTTTCTGCTATAATAGGCTTTATTTTCTCATCCATTTTCTCCATAATTGAATTAGTTATAGACTCATTCAGTTCAGCTGTTTGCTTTTGCATTTCGATTTTCATTTTCTCAAATAAAATTTGAAATTGCTCTTCCATGTTTAACTTTTTTGCGTAAAATGGAACGCAACGGTGGAATGGTAGTTTTATTTATTGTCAACACCAATGCGATAAATGACACTGTCAATCTGACAGTGATTAATAGTGACGCTATGTTGTGACGTTTCGTTTCGAGTAATGTTCTCTGACAAAATTCTTACCTCACTCCGGAAGCTGTTGGTTCTTATTTACTTGTAATGTTATATTTCCACGTTTATTACTCCAGAGTCAATAACACCACGATCCACAGCACTTTAAGGTTGTGTTTTTCACTATTCACTGTGTCAGACAGTTCTTAAATGATTTTTAATCACAATAAGTTTGAGGATTGCACTGCAAAGATGGTTACGTTTCGAGCGCCGGAACCGGAAAAAAAACGACTTTTTATTACTCTGTATAATTTTTGGCAGAACATTTTCGTTATAAATTATCAGACATTTCAACTCTACTGGATACGTACTCGATGAGGAGTGTTATCACTTTTTTTTTAGTTAATGTTTTGCAATATTAAATAGTGAAGACAAAGACTGCAATAATAATGAGTAAGACCAAGTTATTAATGTTAAAGATTAGTGTAACTAATTTGATTTTAAAACGTTTCTATAATTAGTAAGAAGTTCTATATAGAATATAAGATGATGTATGAACCCACTTTCCAAAATATTTCCTTGAATTTATATGCAAATAATTAAGAATACTATAATAAGTATATATTAATAATTTAAAAAAAACTTTTGTACATAAATTTAAATAGAAATAATTTATTATTACTTAGTTCCTTCAACAATCAAAAGAATGAAAAGGTTATTTGAGCACAAATTCTATTTAAAAAATAAAGATTTTCAAATACTTAGCTAGTTTTTACGCTACGCTTTTAAAATTTGTAACTCTAGTGTTTTGTTTCTGATCAAAACCTTTTATTTTCAGTCTTTTACTGTCGTTTTGTGTTTTTAGTTTTTTGATAAATACCTTTCCATTTATTATTCTATGGTTATTATTTGACCCCACCATAACGATAACCAGGTCTAGTCAATTCTGCAGTATCTATCTGCGACTACAAGTAATGAATGAGTGTATTTGTAATAATTAGTGCAGTAACTCCACAGTTACTGCATCTATGATTAGAAATAAATTAGTTATCATATTCGACGTCTATACGTAAAATTGCTGTAAGTATTTTTTCTTCATAAAACTGCAGTAACTATGGCATTTACTGCAGTTATTGCTAGGATACATAGCTCCGACAGTTTATAATATACTAAGCATGTGTACATTTTTTGAAATTATTAATATATTATAATAAATATTACTAAAAAAATACATTTGAGAAAACAATTGCTTTTTTCCCTTTCTTTTGACGTATTTCATGTCGCAATAGCTTGATTAGTTTTAGAGTAATAACAAAAACATTTTTATTATTTTTAAACGCGTTTTTCTCTAAATCGTGTTGTATCGAGTTACTGCATTATTTTTAAGGAGGGCAGAATTGCTGACCGAAAACAATATTTTTTTTAACTTAAACTCCAAAACAATTCTCAAATAGCTCAATTGTCACAAAGAGGTCACTGAAGCGTAGTTAGTTTACTGAGCTTCAGAGATTATCAGCCTCAGGTCCTGTGAGGACCCTAAAGAACCTGCCATGTAGCTCTTTGCTCTCACATATACCTTTCCTGTTCTGGCAGAGCTGAAACAGAGCTCAAGCGAAAATGGTCGAGTTAAGAGAACAAGAGAATTCGTATTAATGAAAGAAGATGAGGAAAGCCAACCCAATTGCCAGACATAAATTTAGTTATTTCAAATTAGGTAGCAGGATAATTTGAGAGAAGAAACTTATTTAAATAATGGGAAAAGATTATGGGACTTTTGATCTTCCTTTTATAAATATTTATCTGTCAAAATATTAATACCAAACTAGGATAAATTAGCCAAAAGGATAACTAAATTTTTGCTTCGGCAAATTTTAGGTCAAAGCAAACTTAAGTTACCTAACTAAATTCAGCTAAGCCTGAAAGTAAGCACATCGTACTTCCATAAATTGTGCCACATTTTGTTTAAAAAGTTTCGTATATATTTTATTTTCCTTATGAACTCTTGTGCCGGGAAATTTTGGTGAATTTGAGATGTACAAACAACTTGGAAAAGAAAGGTTCTGCTTTTAGCTGTACGAATGTGTTTTATGTATATTTATCCATAAATCCGTATTGAAAGTTCTTCCTCTATCGTATAAAGAATAATCCCAAAGGTTTTTCCATATTTTTTTATATTTGACTAGCGGCCCGCCCCGGCTTCGCACGGGTATTAAACAAAAATTTCAGAAATTATACACACTAAAACGATGGGTTTCACAGTTTTCATACGGATCTTTACTTTTTTTTTAACAGCATTGGGGTTTTTGACATTGACTCGACATTCCAAAACTGACACTGGCCGTAGAGAAAAAGCAAGCACCGTGCGCTATACAACCTCTTTTTATATTCTGACGCGCCATAATAGAAAAAGAGGTTGAATATACAGCCCACGGTTCAATTATTGAATTTTTCATGCGGATCCCTAACTTTTTTGGAAAATATTATATAGCCTATGTTCATCACGGAAAATTAAGGATTCTAATGGTGCAAGAATTTTTTAACTCGGTCCAGTAGTTTCGGAGCCTATTCAATTCAAACAAACATACAAACAAACAAACAATCAAATCTTTCCTCTTTATAATATTAGTATAGATACAGATATAGATATAGATATTAGTATAGATTCAAAACAATCAAATTATATTAGCATGCTTTACGATTACAATTTGTCAGAATTGTAATTGCACAACGAGTTGAGATCTTGTAACGGCATTGTAAAAAGTTCTACGAGACCGTACTTACTTAAGTACAACTTGCAGGACAAATTCGCCTTAAACGGCAAAAAGGTAACTCCATTCGAGATTAGCATATCCTCGGCCCTCGAGGAACTCTGCTGAAGTCGTGGGGGAGCCGGCCCTTTCCTGATCTCTTTGCAAGATCAAAAACCGTTAAGGAATCTATTATCTACACAGATGGCATCCCAAACTATAGGCTGAATATAGGCTCACAAAATTGTGTGTAAAAGGACCAGCATTAAGTATTTATTTATTTTTGTCAACAGTGGCTATGGCAGCTGCTTTCCCTGACCTGGAGCTGTTCATCAACCTCTGTGGAGCCATCTTCCTGTCCAGCCTTGGCCTGCTGACTCCTGCCATCGTAGATACCGTCCACAAGTGGGATCGCAACTTAGGACCCTTCAAATGGGTCCTTTGGAAAAATATATTCATTGCCTGCTTATCTCTTCTAGCACTCTTTGCAGGTTCCTACGTATCCATACTGAGTATGTTAGACAAATTCGGACGTATTCAAAGTGAGCCTTTTGTAAATAACAGCACGACATTGTAATAATGTAATACAAACTTTTTATAACTTCTAACAAAATAATTAAATTGAGAAATTTTATTGTTTAGTTACGCCTTAATTATGACTAGATTATCTGTTAGGTTAACATAGAAATGAAATCTTGTGACAAGTTTATTATGTTATACAAATATATTGCTGATTAATATTTGTATAGATAGGTACTGATATTTTACCATAAAAAATTCGTAGTTAGATGAACTCCCTAATGAAAACAGGTTAGGACTAATTGACCCTCGTCCACTTACATTTATAATGGATGCCGATAATGTTTATTTTTAACCCTTTATTATTGTTTATTTGTTACGCGAGATTGAAAGTTTAAGGAGATTGTATTTAGTCTAAACTTTTGATGTAAACGTACTTTACTGAACTTAAGTTTTAATGTAATTTTATTAACAAAGTTAACTTTTGACAAAAGTTTTGTTAGTCTTTGACTGTATAAAAACCTTTGGCTTGTAAAAGTATGTTGTGATACAAAAACATTTCGTCAAACGACACTGAATATAGATTTAAGTAAATGTGAATATGACCAAGTTTACATAATAATATAAGGCTAACAATGTTATGTATGAACAATGAAAATACCTTTTTTGTGAAATATTTACCTACATTATGACTGTTTTATATCAAGACACCGAAATGAAAGCTAAGTAAAATTATACTTAATGTACGATAACTGCAGATCGATCCAAATATACCTACTCGTGAGTGTACCACTCATAATAACTCTATCTAAAGCAATTTCAACAAGTTGTCATTCATTTTTATGTCCGTTTGGATTATATTTTTTAACTTTTCTCAATATTACATAAACATTCATTCACAGAGGAAATTATTAAAATACATTATGTTTGCAAATAAATACGATGTAGATAAAAAAGCTGATCTAGTAAGTTATACATATACTTGCAAAACCATGCACTACATTTTTTCACAAAATTTAATAGTTATACTTTAGTGAAGTTTGGGTGTACTTTATGGTAAGAAAGTAATCTCCGAACCAATTGTTCGATTTATAAAACTCAATTTACACTATTCTCCAAACTTTGTTTAACCAGAACCCTGAGTTTGTTACTCAATAATATCATCAGGGAGACGATCCATATTGACAAGGGATGGGCCGAAGATAGTATTTGTCAAGAAGTGGGTTTTAGAAGTGAAATTATGATTATGGTACACCGCCTCTAGTGAGCAAAACATGTAACTTCACAAATTTTATAGCAAATTGGAACGCCTGGATGAAATCTCAATACGATAAATTAAAATCAAAGCTCGTCGATAGTCACGGAACATCGTGAGTTCGTTAGGATTTGGTACTCACATGGAGCTTAGCATAAACTATATACAAAAATGATAACGAGTATACAATAACGTGACGTGATTATTATGAACCCCAAGTTAGTTTAGAATTTCCGAAACTACGATTTTCGTTTTACGAATACGAGTTTTGAGCCCGTAAAATATAAATGGGCTGCAGTTGAGTTTCTGCTCAGTGTTTGTGCAAACACAGATAGTGTTTTATAGTAATGTAAATGAAATAAGATTATTTTTTTATCTTTTACTTAAACTATTCTTTTTCAAGTAAACAAATTTTTTTTAAATTTTAGGCGGAGCCAAGGGCAAGGGCTGTTGTTATTATACTCAAGTACTCAGTAAACAAGAAGATTGCTTTCTTATGTCGAGTCGATTTCAGTGGCGCGGTGGGCGAAAGTCTGCGACGCGACGGAGGTTGCGAGTTCGATTCCCGGCTCGGGATAAATGTTTGGACGATCTGCAAATATTTGATCAGGGTGTTTTGGTCGCTTTCTATATGTAATAAAAATATCTATCTATGCAATTTATTGTATTATGTACCTATACCACCCAGAACACAGGTTCTGCTTAACTTGGGGCTAGGTGATGCTGTGTGGATTGTCCCGCATTATTTATTTATTTATATTAGGTACTAGTTGTTTCTATGAAAACGTTAAGAAGTTGATATCTATCCCATAGAAATTTAAAACTATGTGTGATTCATTGTCTATGTTCTCAATATGCAACCTAAATTTATTAGTAAATGATGTAAAAAAGTAATAAACTATCATGATATGAAGACACACACATCCTTACTTTTTAATATTTATTAGTGTGATGTGATGACTAAAGAACAATCTGCTAAGAACCAGAAAGACATTATAATTATAATTAATTATTCAAAATATAATTAAGAGTAACGTTGAAACGTAAAGAACATTTTATAATAATGAAAATATCAATTAAAAGATAACCAAATTAGAGCTACTATTTACAAAGGAAAATTAATTTATTATTTCACGGTGAAATTAAAAGTGTCCTAAATTCCAAACGCTTTTTTATGATTGGTCGTGAGCTTCGGTAGAAAATACCACAAAGAATACTTTTAAAAAGTTGCTTAAACGTAGCTTAACTAGGGCTTAATCGAGCGTAAAACTCAAGTAAGCCCTAGTTAGTCCCTCGTAAAAAATCTACGACTACTCTGATCTTCTTTGATGTTACAACACTTAGCTACATTTAACGAGAAATAATACTGAATGTGGATTTTTTTAATAGAATTTCGTAATATTACTGTAGGTAACTTCCCATTCTTCCCCACGTCTATAAATGTGGGGACGAACGGGAAGTAAACTTCCCGTTGGTCTCCTCTGGGGATGAAGCGTGGGGACGAGCGGGAACAACCCACTTATTTAGTCCTGAGAAGTTTTTTTAAGCCCGAGCGTAGCGAGGGTGACAATAATTCGAGGTCTAATTAAGTTTTTAAGTAATTACCTTTCATAACGAATACAAGGAAGTAAAAATAAAAAAGCTAGTTAGCTAACGAAAAAATGTGAATTTTATTTTACATAAACTAATTAGGTGAGGTTTTAATAAAGGTTTTCTACTACTTACTGCTTTTGCCTCTTTCCTTATGAAATCTAGCGACCTATAAGCATTCAGTTTGTATATTGTATGTATATTAATTGTTACACTCGTCTGAGTGTCTAATCCATATCTGAATCAGATGAACTCATTATAATACAAACAAAACTCTGGAACACGAGAAAACAAATGAAGATCAAATTGCCGCGTTCCCGCTTTTTTTAGCACCATCCATTATTTTTCACATTCTGCCATTATAATGGTTCAATAGAACCATTATAATGGCAGAATGATAGCTGTCAGTTGAAAACGATTCTCCATAGGATTGAAAAGTATCACTTTCGACCTGTTCTTCAGGCAACTTAAGACCTACTTTGCGAGTATGAGTAATGAAATGAAGGTACCGACCTTATAATTTTGTTCTGTCTCTGGCAACCAACTTATACCTACTAAAACGTACCTACAGGTTCTAGTGTATTTACACATACCTACATTTTACGAGAAATATACCGAATGTGGATCTTTTCAATTAGAATTTTATTAACTTTATTTAATATCTACATGTACCTTATGATATGACCCTTTTAGTTTTGTTCTGTAGCTGCACAGTAGCTGGTTAACAACTTAGTACTGTACCACTTTCCTTAAACAACTATTTATTTATAGGCTTTGTGTTGTCTTCGTATCTCTGGTGCTATTCTAGATCATATAAGTTTAATAGGAATGTTTACGAACATTATTTAGGTACTTACTTCAAAATAGTTAAGTAAGTCCCTCAAATTTCCTCACTGCTCAGTCTTTGATATGTATTAGTATGTTTTTAATTAGTATATATGTATTAGGATTATTTTAGTTTGTATTAGATTATTATTGTTAGTTTCTAATTGTATTGTTATTCTATATTCGCACCTGCACCGCATTCCTATAATCTTCTATTTTAAGCTTTGGTTGCCTGGAAAAAATCGCTTTAAGCGATAAGGCCGCCAATTTCGTTAATTTTTAGTTTTATTTTGCCTTAGTCATAAGTTTCGAGAATAAAGAATTATTATCTTATCTTATCTTATCTTATAAGTCACACAAAAAGGAACTTGAGTACGTCATCAACAGCCCCTGTCCGACCTACTGTTAGGCATAGTCTTGTCTGTAAGTATAAACCACACATTAAGTCTGTATTATCGTATAAATATTGACGCCTTACATAAATGTTTCATCAAGTGCCATAATCAGCTGTCACATTGTCTGCAAAATCCGTTGTTAATTGTTACAAACATTATGCTGTTTATAATCGTGTCTCAAAAGATCTATTGTGAACTTGACATTGAAATCTCTAAACACGAAAATTACACTGGAATAAGTATATTCCATTTCTAGTACCTACGTATCTATGTACCTTCTTGTAAATGGGTATTAAAATTGTCTAATTCGTCGTAGATTTAGAAATGTGATAATAACTTTAATTTTAAGATAATGATAATTCTAAGGTTTACATAACTAAAAAAATATACAAAAACGACGTAATCTTATTGTTTTCTTATTCCCTATTTTTGGTTAGTTTCGCTATGCTCTATTCCCGCTATGCACTGATCATAAAATACCTAACAAAAAGTGCCGCTATGCACGGAATCAGATTCTTGGACTGTCGAAAGGAAATGCTTATGTTTAAATATCGCAGTCATCTAAAATGTACTATACACATCGTGTTGCTGCTTCTTGATGGAATTGTACCTATTTTATTTTTACGATTGTTGGTAAAAGGCGTAAAAACAACTGTAAAATGTTCTCTAAATACCTGTTAAATAAATCTCGTCTCCAGGGTATTCCCGGAATATTTTCGCTCAAAGACTTGGTATGGTATAAGTTTAAACTTTTTTTTTCACTTTCTCATCTGACAACCTGTAAATTTTCGCACAAAGGCTTGGTCCTAATGTAAAAGTTTTTATTCATTGTTTTTTTTCAATTTCTAATCTTACAACCTGTTATGAATTTATACTGTTTTCGATGTAAAAAAAAATCTTGCTTAAATCTCTCACCTCACGGAAGGAATTAAGGAATTAATGTTATTAATAATGTCCGTATAACTTCACCACTAAGTTTTACATTAATAAAATATTAACGTAGAAGGTAAAATTTATTATCAAAACCGAATTAAATTTAGTTCGGTACCCAATCGGTGTACTAAGCTACCTTTCTTTAGTAAGCCTCAATACTCTTAGGGGGGCTCATTCCCGTCTTCGCTTCTGACAAATCCCCCTTAATGAGGAAGACTGGCCTTCCAGAATTACCCATTATCGTTGACGGGGCCAACGAATTTGTGAGGTCTATGCGAGGGCGGTGTGCGGGAACGCCACCACGGCCGCACGTGAACCGCGCGATATCAATGCGAGTTCCACGCGCGAAAACCATGCGAGCAACGAGCTATCGAGTGGGCATATCGGCGTCGGCGCGTGGACGAAGGTATTTCTATTATTCTACCTGGTTTGAAGAAAGCCAGCTTTTATAGAGGAAATTTTGGGTCCGGCCTCGTATAAAAATAATTGCCATCCTCGTTTTTTATGAGTAGCTACCAACGATGGTACCAACTAATACCCATTTGCGAACGGATATTTACCATCTTTACCTATTTCTTTTTGTTTCCTGGTATAATTTAGTTACCACGTCCTTCTTTATGTTTGTATTTCCAATCATAAAGAGGGCATACAAGGATACAATAAATGCATACAAGGAAACTTTGGAACGACTTTTCAAGACCCATTGGGAATTTTCAAGGCCCATCGGGTGTTCCCAAGAAAGCGGTTATTACTCATCTCGCGTGTAATAGGAATAAATCTGTTTTATTTTTGTTTTACCTTAATGGTAGCCAGAAAGCTTAGGATCTCAGAATGTTTAAAAGTTAATTTATCTTATTGGACAATTATTGGTTATATCAACTTCTTAAAATTACATAAAAGTTTTAGTTAAGTATCTCTTAAAGTTTCATCAGGATTTGGCAAGTAATCTACTGCTTGACTTTCTTTTAATAAAAATAGTACAGAGTTACAGGCAAACGCTGAACATTACAAAAAAAAAATTACTTTATCTTCTATCTATCTTCTGTACTTTATAATATATACAGGGTGGCGCAATAGAACGTGCAAATTTTAAAAAAAATTTAAAAAATAAATACAAAAGGTAAAGTAAAAATAAAACTGGAAACTTGTAAAGAAAAAACTGAAGTTTATTTTTTAAAAATAACATCATCTAAATGATGTCCCTCTCTACGACGGCACTCCTCTAACCGCAAACGGCAATTATTGAAAACTTTCTCCAATAATGCTGGTGCAATTGCTGCCATTTTCCTCACGGATATTCTCCTTGAGCTGATCGATCTTTTTTGGATTATTACTGTAGAACTTGTGCTTGAGGTATCCACACAAAAAAAAGTCAGGAACAAGTCAAGTCTGGACTGCGTGGGGGCCATGGGATGTCGCCTCTTTTCGAAATCGATCTGCCAGGGAACATCAGGTTTCACAACCGCCATGGAGTCATTTGAAATGTCACTGGTAGCTCTATCTTGTTAAAACCAAGTCGTAGAATACACTATTCTTCAATTTTTAAGTTCTGGAGTCAAAACCCCTTCCAAAAATGCAACATAGCGTTCGGACCCGATTTCCTCGTACCGACTGCATAACTCTCACAATATTGTCTTCGGTCCTAGATGTTCTGGAACGACCTTTTGCTTGAGGTTTAAACTTTGAACCGGTCTTTTCAAATCGCTGTACCCATATTTTTATTAAATTAGCACTTGGAGCTTCACTAATTCGTCTTAGTCCATATTCAGAAAGATATCGTCGCCTAGTAGTACGCAAGAACGAGAGTTCTCGTAAAAGGCGCGCACACAAAATGCGCAACGCTTCCCGTCGAAGTTACTCATAGTGACTAAAACTCCATGAATTCGCCTACCCAACGATGTAGGCTTCCCAACGTCTGCAATGATTTTACCCCGAAAAAAAATAAGATGCAATATGCACGTTCTATTGCGCCACCCTGTATTATGTATAGTCACGGGTATTTACTTATTTGATTGGATGACTAATGTCATTCATCCTGTGACTCGTGGTTGCGTGTAAACTGTTGAAACGTCGTGAAAAATAGGTAAAACCCGATAAATACCCGTGAATAATACTTTAAAAAATAAACAACATTACAACAAGAACCTCTTTACCACCTTAAAAGAATTTTCAAAACAATTTTGTATTTTTACTTACACAGAACCATCAAACTACTAAAGTTAATAGTTCTGAAATTGATTCTCTTTAGTGATTTTTGGATTTGATCGGAATACCTACCTAAGCGGTAAGTAAAACCATCGACCTTACATCAGTCAATCTTTCTAAAATGTATTCTGCAATGCCTAAAGAGGTAGTTCTAACCATCGACCTTTCTTAGTGAAGTCAATCGTTCTAAAATTAATTATGTTGGAGGTAGGAACAACCATCGACCTTACATATTGAAGTCAATGGTTCTGAAATTGATTCTGTTTAGGGATTTTTGGAGTTGTCTGAAATACCTAAAGAGGTAGAACCATCGTTATTAACCAACCTTATTTACTGAGGCGATTTTTGGAGTTCACTGGAATACATAATAGTTAAAATATCAACTCTTAATTTAGCAGGGCTGTGGACGGTACTCCGGAATCCCTTAGTCACAGAACAACTATTTTTTTTTTATAACTGATAGACCTCCGTTTGACCACGATCTCACCTGATGGAAATTGAAGATATATTCTAACTAAACATTCTATATTGAGTAATGTATGTATGTGATGCTTTATTATTTATACCTAAATATGTTTAAGGTTAACAACCGTTTTAATTAAATAAATAAATAGTAATTTATAGGTAAACTTTTATCTCAAAAAAGCGCGTGTAAAATCGCATGCATTAAAGTTGTGAAAATCTTGGTAATACATTTACTAACTAAAAAGGAAAGTGAAAGTATGTGAAGTAAACCAAAAATATAAAATCTACTAAGCTGTTAAAATTTTACATCGGTTCTATCTAGCAACGATGTAAACTTTACAGTCACCCTAATCGCATACGACCTCAATCTAAATAACTATTACTTTTAAATGTTAGATAGAATTACCCAATTAACGTTTTAGTTTATACCCAAGGCTCGGTGATTCAACTCTTGGTAAGGCCTTCGACAGTCACAATATCTTTACACAGCTCAATGTTTTGTTTGTAACACGCGCAGCTGAACGTGCCGTGCTTGGAATTATGTGTAGTTTTTCCAATCAATAGTGAAGTTTTTCCTTTGACTACCAACGGCTTTGGGTGGGATTTTCTCCGGAAAGATTTCTCGCGACGTGATTTTGTGGTGTGGTGTTAATGGTGATTCCTTTGATATTTTAGAGGTAATGAAACAGATTATCTTATAATTTAATTTTTTTATTATTTAATTTTTGGAAAAAATTAAAATATTTACTAATGAACTAGTAAAAAAATACCTGTAAAAAAATTTGATCATTCCGGTTAAGTACTATAATTTGCATAACTAAGCGAGTTTGTACGACTTGTTGCAGTTAAAACCGAAACTTAATTTTAATTTTGTTAACACAATTTCTCTGTTTTTTTAAAAAATAAATATTACTATAATTTCTACAAAAATTCTGCTCCAATTCTGTTTTGGGTGTTGGCGTTTTATTTTTATCGATAATTCACGAACTTGACAGATTGGATATTCCAAACTGAAAATAGGGTAACAATAAGATTATGTTCCGTCTTTTAAGCCACTTCTAGCCTAGATGTTAATAAAATAACACACAGCATTGCCCCAAGCCAAGTGTAGCTTGTGCTATGGGTACTAGATGACTTATATTCTTAATACAATATAATTATTACAAAAATAGATATTTTTTATAATACATAGAAAAGAGGAACAAATATACATGGTACAATCATTTGTTCCAAAGCGGGCATCCTGCGTCGCGAAGACCTTGGCTCACCGCGCCATAGAGGTCGTCATAAAATTAGTTAGAAAACAAATTTAAAATACTTGAGTAGGTATACTATATACATATATAACCATTAGATACGAGCAATCCAACCCTCAGTAGGCGCATAATACCTATACATAGATTATATTATACGTACTGTTCTAGTTTTGTCGAGGTATGTTATGAATATCTACATACATTAGAATAATACAGGTGGATTGTTTTTGTACGGAGCAGTCAAGGGAGCTACCTAACCGTTGTAGCTACAAGAAAGTGCCACCCATGTTTTTTTTTTCGAACACGTTCAACCCCGTTCAGTTTTTAAAAAAATCTACAGGTAGCCAAAACAATAACCTGTTTCTTATACCGATCATAAACTACTGTCGGACCATTGAGGAGGGAGTACTAAAAAAATCAGTTCGTAAAAAAACTTTTACTATTTTATAAGGAGTTCAAGAGTAATTTTATTAAATATACAAAAAAAATTGTAGAATTTTTTTGTATTTGAATAGGTAATATGTCTTAAAGTACATAATCAAAAATTTACCAACTTAATATCGTTAATAAATTGCGTTTTAACATTATTCATTCATTACCTACACGTGTTTGATTTGTTTACAATTACGAACCGTCGCTATCAGTTTGTATTTTGTTTTTTAGTATTTCGAATTTGCTATGATTTCCTTCAAAGTGTTTGCGAAAAGTTTTTGTGTTTTCCTACTTTTTTAGTACTCCAACCTCAATTGGTCAGCTATAAGTTTTTGATCAATATACAGCATCGATCAGAACGCAATTTTTTTACGGTTTCTGACTTAGATAGATAGATAGGGTTTATTAAAATAAATTAGGACATTTTATGATTAGTAGCATCTTAAATCCTAATATAGGTTTATATAGACACTAGAGTTCTTTAGTATAAAATTATTATAATTTTTCTATTTTTTTTTCATTCTTTTTTATTTGCTTTATACTTTTTAGTACACAAACCGCAAGGGTCCGACGATGAGCACGCGGTTAAGTCCAGCTCGAATCAAAGTCGCTCGCTTATCTCTCGCGCGGCGTAAACTAGCGCGGTGTTTTCACACTCGACGTATTGAGGAGCGAGGTTCTGAACACCATTCGACAGAAGTAATTGATCAGTATAAGAAACAGGATACATCCGTCCAAAAAATCCACCCTGTATACATTAGATATCGCGGTAATTATAATAACGAATGATACCTTTATCCCCTTGGTAAATGATCTACCATTATTATTTTGTCAGATTTCCGCGAGCTCTCATTTCTTACTTTTCATTCTACATTCAACATCTCAAAGGTATGGTGTGCAAAAGGCAAAACCGAATAATTGAAAAGCCATAATGGCTTTTACTTTTCAGTGAGATATTATGTAAAAAGTCTTGATCAAAATAAGGAAGGAACAAAAAATCGTGCAAAGATCTCTGATAAATATAAAATATTAAAGGTTTTCATTGTAACTGAAAACTCGGAGAATAAGGCCGTTGTTAAGGTGTAAACACACTAACTAACGTAACAATAAACAAAGTCACACCCAACCGGAAATTACACTGAGAAATTAATGAGGCGCTCGCAACAAAGCATTTATCTGCTGAAACGAATTTTCTAGAGGGAACTTTATTTAACACCAAAGTTCGATTTTTGAATTATTCGAAGGTAAAAATCGGGTAACATTATGAAATGTTCCTAATTTTTGTTATAGTCGCATCTTATAGCCCCAAGCTAAGCAGAGCTTTGCCCAAATTACTGGTATATACATACATAATATAATTCATTACCTACTTATTTATTATATATCTTATTTATTTATGTAATTAGAACGACCTTAGGCCAATTATACTAATTTGGGTTTAATATTCCTACATAGACGGATTTATTAATTTTATTACTTTTCATATAAAAAAACAATACACCCATAACTAATATTTTCAGATCGTACAAACATATTATTATGTCCCGAGGCAGGAATCGAACTCGCCCGCCGCGTCACATTGGTCGTCAAATTTGCCATTAGAAAATAAAAAAATGAGTTATTAATTATTCTAATAACTATCCAGGGCTTAATAACGTTTTTAATTAACGGAGCAGATTTAATTAATTTTAAAAAGCCTCTTTCATAGTAAAGTAGCTAGGTGCTGAAATGACTAATTTTGTTCTATAAGTAGGTATATGACTTACTGACGGTACTTTATAAGGAATAAATAGGGCTCTCGTAATTACCAACCGCATTGAGATGAATTTTCCTTGTAAAACAGATTCATTCATACTAAATTAAATTAATTAATTTCTACTAAATACTGATTACTGAAACTCAAATTACCTACCTATTTGTATACCTTTATCCCCAAATGGTAATCGTCTATGGTGCTCATTAGGGGAGGCTTATGTCCAGCAGTCAGTGGTCTGATATAAGCTGGCGATGTGATGTTCATGTGATTCCTTTATCCCAGCGTGGGGATTATGGGCAATAAGCCAAAGAAAATGATAAATAACTAGAGGAGGCCTATTTCCAGCTGTAAGCTGATGATGATGGAAATTAAATGAAAATAAATGATATAATTTATTTGGCACAACACATAACAATTTACCATACATCTAAAAAATAACTAAATATTGCTACAAACTTATTAGTAGGTATAATAAAACGGTTATCGACTTAAAAGACAAAGCAGAGAAAAATCACCTAATTATAATAACGAATGATACCTTTATCCCCTTGGTAAATAATCTACCATTATTATTTTGTCAGATTTCCGCGAGCTCTCATTTCTTACTTTTCATTCTACATTCAACATCTCAAAGGTATGGTGTACAAAAGGCAAAACCGAATAATTGAAAAGCCATAATGGCTTTTACTTTTCAGTGAGATATTATGTAAAAAGTCTTGATCAAAATAAGGAAGGAACAAAAAATCGTGCAAAGATCTCTGATAAATATAAAATATTAAAGGTTTTCATTGTAGCTGAAAACTCGGAGAATAAGGCCGTTGTTAAGGTGTAAACACACTAACTAACGTACCTGTCTAATTTTCATCTTGCCTCGTCGTGACGTGAAATATTGATAAGACATCTTAACCGACAAAAGCATTAGGGCTGCCTGGCATGGCTATATCGGGATTATCCCAGAACAGATTTATATTATTATATATAGTATAGGTATTTTACTCTTTATCCTTATTTCAATAAAGGGGATAAAGTGACGATCTTTGTGGTGCAGTGGGCGAAGGTCTGGGACGGAGATTGCGGATTCGATTCCCGCCTAGGGACAAATAATTGTATGATCTGCAAATTCGTTCATAATATTCTGGTCGTTTTTCTTTATAAAATAAAAATATCTATAGAAGGGGATTGTTCGTCAATATTAAAAAAAAATTAGTCTTAATAATGATGTACTTATATCAGTTATCTAATACCCATAACAAAAGCTCCGCTTAGCTTGGGGCTATCCATGTGGATTGTCCAGCATTATTTATTTATTTCATTAATCGATCCTCTTTTTCAGTTATAATATACATAATACAAATTTAATTTTTTATGCGGTTCCCTAACTTTTTTGAAAATATTCTATAGGCAAAGTTTATCAGGGAAAAATAAGGATTCTAATGGTGAAAGAATTTTTCAAATCGGTCCAAAGTTTTGGAGCCTATTCAATTCAAACAAAAAACAATCAAATCTTTCCTCTTTATAATATTAGTATAGATACTCGTATAAACAGTGTGAACTGTTGAGGTTTCTCCCATGCTATTTTCATTGCGGAATTCTCGCACATTTCCCCACCACTACAAAAGCAGTCGTAATTTTCACATTTTAATAAACGCAGCAATTTACTATCTTTATAACAAAACAAACTGTACAGTACAACAAGTGGGTAATTGCAGTGGCAGCGATAAAGGAGGCCTGCGAAAAACAATTTACAATCTTGCTCACACGTGATAGCTGTCACTGAGATCCGACCTTAGCTGTTGACCTTAGCTATTTAGTACAAGGTTCGCAAGCGTAGGTCGGGTCGCGGAAAATGGTCTGGTCAAAAAATTACTCCATAAATTAATGCAAAATTAATACATAATCTTTCGATTATGCACATAGTTTCTGTATTGTACAGGAAGCCCGGGTTTTTTTCCGTCGCCACGTATGATAGAGCTTGCGAGGGCGTTTTGCATTTTACAGACTTTATAACTATTTACATACTACATAATAATCATATATGTAATCTAAACTACATATATTACATATATTCTTAATTATATAATGGAACAAACGATTTTCTGGCGACGACGCCCAGCCTAAGCCGCTGAAGCTAGAAAGCTGAAATTTGGAAAGTAGGTTCCTTTTACAACACAAAGGATTTTTCAAAATATTTTTGAAAGTAGGGTGATATATGTTATTCAAGTTTGATATTCGTAGTTTGGCTCCGTATTGAAATATCTATAACTTTATAATACAGCCTACTAGTGACTTGAAACTTTCTATATGTACCTACAAAAAAACTTTAAATTAAAACACGTTTTTCAAGATTTTTCAAAAATGTTACTCTATCTAAGTATAAAATGGAAGTCGAATTATTGATGTTTTAGTGGTGAAATTCATTAACCATTGACGATAATTGTTTGAAATTTACAGAGAAAACTAAACAAACAAAAATATTGAATATGTATTTTAGTACTTTTCAAATAATCTTGAATACGGGATAAAAAGGGTTATTCACGTTTGTGATTCGTAGTTTGGCTCCGTATTGAAATGTCTTTAACTTTTAAATATGGCAATATGGCTATTTTAAAGCTTCCAGTGTGTACGGATGTTTGCAATTTATAAATCTGCTGGAAATTTACAGAGCAAAAATATTGAATACGTTTCTTAAAATATTCCTGAAAATGGGGTGACACGGGTTATTCAAGTTTGTAATAAAAAATATTTATAGGTATTTATTTATATATATTTTTTGTAAATATATTTTGATTTGTTTTTATTCGTAGTTTGGCTTCGTATTGTAATGCCTATAGCTTTTAATGTAGGGTATTAATGACTTTAAGATTTCAGTGTGTACTGCAAAAACATTAAATTAAAACAGCTGTTACAGAATTTTCAAAAATATTTCTGAAAATTGATTGGAACGTGTTATTAAAGTTTGAGTGATTCGTAGTTTGGCTCCGTACATGACTTTTTAATTACGTGTTTCAGAGATTTTATTTTATAAAAGTCTTAAAATAAGGACAATAAAGACGAAAAGTTAAAGAGCCCTTAAAGGCTTTTTTAACTTATATAATTTTTTATCCAGTGTCCCAATCACCTTGAAACTTGCTGATAATACTTAAAATATCAATACTTTAAATATCAATTTATTAAACATGTCATGTTTAATAAATTGATATTTTAAAATCATTAAACACATTGTGTTTAATGATTTTTCAACATAAATTAGGTTTTAAAGTTATTTAAGTTTTTTGTAACTTTAAACCAATATTTAATTGAAATGTAGAGAACTTAAATAGTACTTAGTATAGTACCTACCTATGTAAACACATTCTGGATTTTTTTATGCTTCTGAAAATGGTGTAAATGGCTTTATGACAGCGTGGGATTCAAAATGCCACAAGTTCACCGAAGAAAAGAAAATAGTTTGCCTCCGTATCGGCTGTAACTTATTCATCCTGTTTTATTGACCTGAAAAGTTCTGTAGGTACAGTGTGGTGTTTGTCCTATCATCGTCTTGACCTATCAAGACGTATTTTTGCTCATGGTAATTTTTACAATACTTTCGAACAACTGGTGTGCTTTCCGCTAACCAGCCTTTAATTAAAAAACAATCTCGATAAAACATAAATTCACAGTATTTTTTTTAACTTAGTCCGGAACTCCTTTCTCGACTTTTCTGTTAGTTGCATGGTTTCTGATTTTGACATCGAATCCCATCTCAAAAAGCCAATCTGTAGATATATTACCTGATTAGGAAATTTACAAATAAAATGGGCTACGGTAGAATATTTGAACTCCACCGTGTCATTAGATTCACAATGAAAAAAATAATGTAAATGGTAATTTTTCAAAGAAAACCCATATAGGGCTTAAACATGATATTAAAAGTGAGTTTCAGGAATGTCCGACTCTTAAAATAGGGTATTACCTGATTTAGTTAAGATTTTTTTACTCTAAAGTCCACGCAAATGAAATTGCGAGCGGGTCTGCTAGTGTTGGATCATGCGCATTGTAGGGTTCCGTAGTTGTATAGTTCATAAATTTATATGTACTGTAAAACATCATAGGATACCACCCAATGGGGTAGACGTGAAAGAAATTCTTACTTTACGTGTAAAGGAGAGCAACCTAATTCTTTGTGTTTTTCAAGTTTTTCATTGATCTATACAAGTATGTTGATTCACGGATCTAATGAACGTTATATAAACTTAGAGGATAGTAAATGTGCCCTTACATTAATAAATACTCGGACAGATCGATCAATGGACCAGCCTTCGTAGTACAGGCCAAGCACGGGGATTGTTCTCTAGGGTAGAATAGACAATAATGACATCGCATCGGCATACATTGCGTACATTATTGAAGTTGAAGAAGTTATTTCAAATCATTTACGCATTCGATGACAAAGTGACGTAATTTTTCTCTATTCTACCTTAGACAAGAAAGCCCGTGCTTGCCCCACTGAATACTACTAACAAAGACTAAAAACTTTTCACTAATATAATATGGACCTAATGTAATTTTTGTGTTGTCTGAAATAAATGAATTATATTTATTTTATTATTTATATTTATATAATGACTTCGGGGCCCTAAAAGCTGTTTTCTTTTGATATAATGTTCCGAGGAGAGCTCCAATGTAAGTTTTTTATTGGTCATAAGGAGATTTAGTTTCGAGAATCGAGAGAAATTACCATTAAATATTCTAGTGGTCTTTACAAGAAAACATGTGAAATCATTTTCTATTTCTGCGAATAAACACTACAATAATATTATTTTATTACAAATAACGAACAGTCGTCGAGTTCCTTCACATTTCACGCAAATCATCCGGGAATATTTACGAGTATCATCAAAATCAGCCCTCAATTAACGGAAAAATCGGTATACGAAATAAGTACACCCATATATAGAACAACCTCCTAATTTTTCGAAGTTGATTATGTGATTGATGATCAGATTCAGATTCAGATTCAATAACTTTATTTCTTTAGGCTTACAAAATAAGCACAACAAAAATAAATAAGTTGTTATTGATTTGTCTTCACTTCAATTTTTTGTCCACTAGTGGAAGAAGTGAAAAAGAAACCACTAGTACATTCATAAATAACTTATGTGTCTAATACAATGTTTGTTTTGCCTATCTAAATCTAAGTTTAATGTGATTTAGATACATGTCAATAATTATTTAAATAAATATACATATGTAGCTAAGCACAACATTCAATTTCTTACATGTTATTGTCGGTGTGGAATGGAGCGACATCTGGCCAAGCATTAGTATCACTTACGTAAATATTTATAATAAGTATCTACCTTTTTTTGTCTGGTGACCCGTCTACTTCGTTGTTTCACTGGGTCATTTATCTGAGTTTAAACAATAGAAATTTGGTATTTATAAGTACGTTTGGGTAGAGAGGGGCACTCAAATTTTTGCCTTTGGGTCGAACGGGGCAAAATACCTATTGGGAAGAAATTTTGTGGGTTGAACGGGGCAGCACTCGTAATCATCTATCGAGTAAAATGCTTTCTTAAAAAGATTTTATGTACTGATCTCTTTACCTACTCCAACCTTCTAGGTACCTGAATTTGATAAGAACATATGACGCGGCACCGCAAAATACTATTACCAATAGCAAATGTCAAGCCTTCTTGATATTTGCTATTGGTTGTATTAGTATTTTGCGGTTTCAATATCAATAAATAATGATTAACAGCGAATGATTACGCTGGTAATCTAGAGAGATATAGTGTGGTCGCATAAAAGATCCCAAAGAAGATTGTAGGCGTTTTAACTCCTAACATCTAAACTAAAACTGATAATGAGCTATAATTTTAGGATTAAGGAGAAGATGACACCTTATAATAAATTAACAGAAATGTTTTTGCCGAGTTTTAATATTGCATTCGTTTAATAAGAAGTTAAATAAGCAGACTTTCAATAGTTCCTACGGGAAATTATAATAAAACAGTGTAAAGGCGAGGCTCGTATATCGGTCCTCTGGGACCGATATAGACTCCTCTGGGACAGAGAAGTAGTTTTTTCGACGAATCTCTAAAAATAAATTAGCCTTCCATAAACCTTATGAAATTGCCTATTATATGCTGAGGTATTTTATAACGGCTGAAAATTATTTGAAAAGTTACATCGCTAATTACTCGGTCATTAATCATCGGGGCACCAAAATCGGGGATTCTTAATGATTCATGGTACACAAAAATTTTCATATTTCACCGAAATCCTCGAAATCTAATTTTATGAAACCATCTCTTTACAAAAATGTATATATTGACTGGACTAGGTATAATGTTTATTTATTCTTTTTGAAATAAATAAAAGCTAAGTCCAGTCAATACACAATTTTGCTATGTGTAGGTTAAATAATAAATAATTACGGAAATCAGATTCTCGATAAGAACTATTTTCTTAGGATTACAAGATTGTTATGTTGGTATTTTCCTTTACTTATTACAGTTTCATACCAGTTTCAATCTCTGAGAACTGACTGCCATTGAACAAATTAAATAATATATTATAAAATATACATTTAACCATGATTTAACCCTCCTTTTTCCTGGTTTTAATAAATTAAATTTGGAGCCGTTGTCCTGAGTTGAACTGTTTACGAATAAGTAAAGAAAGGTATCATAAATGAAATATAAGTGGCGTGAGGCTTGGGTACCTAATTCGCAATACCTACGTTAGCTAAATTATCATAGTTTAGTAGTAAATTTAGTATAAAAACAGAAAACATATATAAAAAAATCAAGTGCAAAATTTTTTATATCTGCTTAAAATTTAAGATCCAATTTTAGTAGGTACGTAGTACAAATACTGATTTAAAAATTCACAGTTTGTTGTAGTAAATTTCTATAATTACCAGATTACATATTCTATTATATTTGGGACTGGTATCTTTTAAAGATGTTATGTATATTAGAAAATTTAAATTAATTTGCTGTAATATTAATATTCAATTAATTTACAGCAATAAATATATATTGAGATACTTAATTGTTTGTGATCTATGTATATATGTTTTATGATTATTTTATTAAAAGTATCGACAAAAAAACTAATAATTTTACACCACTTAAATATTATTTAAAAATTAATATGATCGATGTTAAAAACACTCAGTGTTTTATGAAAGGATTTTTGTAAAATTAAAAGTTATTTGTTATTTATTGCTCATAAAATATAATAACATAAAACACAAAAAATTGGAGGATAAAATGTTTCAACACTCCTCAGCGTGAATAATGCCTTAGCGCTGGTATTCTGCGGTGGCAATCTTGGTGCGGGACCTATTCTAATACCTACTCCAACAGTTTCGAGTTTTGTATATCGCCAATTGGTGCACATTTTACGGCTCCGGTGACGGATGAATTTTCCATACAAACGTAATACTAAAATGATTTGTAATTTGAGCATCTTGTCACCATGATCACTATTATTTGTATTAAAATAGTAAATAACTAGGTTCCCACCACAACTTTCAAATACTTTTCTGAAATAAAATTACTTACATCTAATCGCATTTTATCATCGAAAAAGAAATGTTTTCTTAGTATTTGTGTGGACAAGTATTTTCGAAAAAGCTTGTGGCAGGAATCTTAATTAAAACTTTTCTAATGCAAAACCATCGTGAAAATATTCGCAAATTACAAATCATTTTGGTACTAGGTTTTTTTAGGTCAAGAGCAAGTAACTAGCGCTTCGTGGTTTTTGAACTTTTGCTGATTATGTATACATATACGTACAATACATAGGTACCAATTACTTCGGAGATCAGAGAGTGATACTGGTGGGAGAGAAACGCTCAATTCCTCGACATTTTTCAAAATCACTATATAGTATAAAACAAAGTCGCTTCCCGCTGTCTGTCTGTCCCTATGTATGAACATATGATTTTAAAACTGCGCAACGGATTTTGATGCGGTTTTTTTATAGATACAATGATTCAAGATGAAGCTTTATATAACATGCATTAGTAACAGCATTGCACCCGTGCGAAGGGGCGGTCACTAGTGTATTTTACACTCAATTAAATTTAGTCACGCATAAGTCATAAAAATTCCACCGTCACGTGTAATTTGAGAACACGTAAAACATTGCTTGCTTCTGAGTAGTACATAAAAAAACTCTTGAAGGCATTTCTATAAGTATTTACAAACACATAGGTACCGATAGCTGAAGTTGATACAATATAATTATAATAACATTTTTTCACATTAGCAGTATGGAATTTATACATAACAAATTAGTTTCTATAAGTATCTTTGTATGATCGTGTTTTCTTTCTCACTGATAAGAAATATTATTCCGTTTAATAATTTATTAGTTTACCTACGTTTTTTATCACTTTAATCTGCTCTCTTCCGTAGAGATAAAACAAATGTTGATAAGCATTTCGTTAATTATCCTAAGCTTTATTATACATATTGCATGCTTTAATCCTCTCAATTTTATTAACATTATGCCATACTTTCTTAAAGAAAACAATATTCATTTAATAAATGAATAAAATGTAGGTACAAATAAGTAAAACTGTTGACTTGCTGTCGATTGGGACAAAATTTATTGGGACACAATGTCCCAATTAATTTTGAATTGACACTTTTGATTTTAAATTTTTTTAACTGTCGATTCGGACACTGTCAAATTATTGAAGCTATTGAGTACCGTCAGATAAAAAAAAATTAAGCAACATTTTGTATAATGTGATAAAGCTTAGCGAATCACTCCAAAACTACTATACCGATTTGAAAAATTATTTTGTCTGTAATGTCATTAAAGCTGCTTTTACCAAATGCATATAAAAGTGAAGTGAAGGAGTTTTATACGATCGTTATGAAATAAAATAATAAATTATATAATTATAAATTGTGTTGGGAAATTATAAATAGAGGGGCAACTTTTCATCGTTCGTTATTAATATTTTATTAATTAATACTTTATTAACCCCTTACATCCTTCAAACAACAAATTCGTCGCACTACAATAGTTTTTAAAGCAAAACACCGAACGTTAGTCATGACCACTTTAATCAATATACATTATATAAAATTATATATAAAAATAATTCAGATAAAATAAAATCCATATAATTGTTAATTTTACGCCGCCGTTGAAGCTGTGGGCAATAATACTCAGAAATGCTCTTTTATAGTTCAAAAACCTTCAGGTTTCACCTTGGAAACCATTTGGCATTCTCTATGATAACAGATAGTACTTATAAAAAGATATTTAAGACTATTTAAAAGCAATTAAAGTGTTTAAATGACATTTACTTATTATTCTAGATAAGATATAGAGATAGGGCTGAGACAGACTCTGAACTCTGGCCGAAGAATACTGACTTTTCGAAAATGTTGGCATGTTTATGACATAAAGTTAGAGTAATTCTATGGTCGAAGAGTAAGTCAAAGGTCTTAAACATGGTTATTGGTAATTCACTGACACTGCGTGAACTGCAGATTCTGCCAACTGCAGATTCATCACGAACCCATTTGTGGAGACGTCTACGTGATCTTCTTTCGTAAAATTGGTATTGGTAGTAGTCTCCATTCCTCCATTCCTCCATTCTTAGAAACTAAGAGAGGTTTTTTTTAAATATGAATAAAAACTCTACCCTGAATTAACAGTAAGTGTGCTAGATGGGTCTGTAGTTATTATTTTTGTGAATGTTCCGGACAAATGTGTTTTTACAATTTTGTATCACAGGTGATTTAAAACTTACCTACTAACTCGAGCTAGTATTTTAAATCCCGAAAAACAAATGCGGTATCAGTTATCAATGACAGTAGGTGCCATAAAGTAAGCTGTCTCTGTCCCCCACAGTCTCTATCTATTTCGTACAAATGGCCGAAAATCGCAAATTTCCCTAAACCTGATTCGCATAATCACCTTTTTACTGCCGATTTTCCCTAATCTGGTCCAACTCAGTTCTATAAGGTGTATAATCGAGTCTGGCTTTACCAGATTTCGATAAATGGTTGCACATCACTACGATACTGCCTCTTGAGACGAATACAGTGGATGTGTTATCAGTGCTTTAGATCGACTGAAAATTGTTGCATCAAGGAAAGTGTTCATCAAGAAACTGGAGAACAACCTGTAGTGAAGTACTATGTGCTAGTTACTTGTGGATTTAGAGTAAATTTTGTGCACAGTTGGGTGTTAGGTATGTGTCTATTTCACTGTAGATGAATAAGAAATTTAAAAAACCTGATTGGTTCTGTTTTAATTTTTCCGCGTATTATTTCAATTTTATTTCTTATTTTGATTTTTATGAGGCATATCCGCACTGATTTATATTAAGTGAGGAATTCAAATATTTTTTATCTTTTACCTTTTTAACTAGGAATGTTTTTCATGCGTATCTATTAGTGTGAAAGAAATAGGCATAACCTATTTAGGTAAAAGAAGTATCAAAACACTCCGGTAGTGAATCTTGAAAGTTTTTGCCCGCAAAAAGGGAGAAATTGGGTACGGAGTCGGGCATGTAACATCTCAAGAATATTAATAGCATGGAGCGTCCTTTTCGTCAATATAATAACGACCTGTATCTCCTGCGAGACTGGTAAAAATGTTTGTGTGCTCTGCAGATATTTGTTCTGGCCGTTTTCTATGTATTGTCAAAATATATTATATCCATTTCATATATTGCATTAAGTACATCAATCATCTACTATGGGTAGTAGATGCCTGATGTACCTAATGGAATAATAAACTATCAACTCAGCTTATACTGGGGTTAGATGATGCTGTGTAGATTGTCCAGCATAATTTATTCATAACAAGCTTTACCCGCGACTTCGACCGCGTGTCCCTGTACTATCCCGCGGGAACATGACACAGGGTTATAGATATCCTATGTTCGTCTCCTGGTTCTAAACTACCTCCCAACCAATTTTCTACCAAATCGGTTCAGCAGTTCTTGAGCTATAAATAGTGTAACTAACACGACTTTCTTTTATATATAAAGATATATAAATATATATATATAGATAAATATCGGTTGCGTAGACCAAGGTTTGTTTTTATTCGTTTCAGATCACTTCACAAACCCGAATGGAGACACCGTGACAACAAACAAATTAATCAGATCGGTCCTCGGATTGGTTAGTTTTTGTTCGATTGTCACAAAAAGATGGCGACGACACCATCCGCACCGACGATTTCTACGGTCATGGACGCATATAGCTCAAAGTAAGTGGCTATTTAAAATAAAACTTTGATTTTTATTACCTGACTGGCGATCCGCTACGGCTTCGCAAGGGTATTGAAGACCAATTTCAAATATAAAAAAACATACACAAAAATTTTAATAGTGTATCCAAAACTTTTTTGAAACTATTCCTATGTTTATCCGGGATTATGTGGGACTCTAATGGTGAAAGAATTTTCCAAATCGGTCTTGTAGTTTCGGAGCCTATACAATTCAAACAAACAAACATTCAAATCTTTCCTGATGTTTTGATGTGGCCTACAATAGTATCACGAAGGTCTTCAAGACAAAAAAATGGTAGCTTTAATAAAACGTATACCAAAATAACGTTACGTAGGTATTTATTACAATTTCGGGTAGCTATCAAACCGACATGTATTTGATTCGGTCAACAACAGAATTTCGCAGTGCCTCATAAAAAGACGATCCGTCAAGTGCTAGTGTAACTCGCGCGCAGAGGGTTATGTACATACATTTTTCGCAAAGGTGTAGAAATACTTTTATTATCAGTTAGGTACTTCGTAGAATAGCGAGTAAGTAAATACTGATAACTTTTCGAATCTTTTTAATATATTTCAAAAAGTATGAAACTAAGATAATATTCAAAAACTTTTATGATAAGTATTTACCAATACTTTTGATTCGATATAAATCCTATATCACACCTTCTAAAATTAGGCTGTTGACCATTTTTCCAAAAAGTATTCTACTTACAGACTTCTCTAAATTTTTCTTGTAAAATATTTTACATTGATAGACAGCTTTTCACATTTGGGAGAGGGGTCATTTTGTCGACCTGTTTCAACGAAATACCAAAATCTGTTTTGAGCTATACAACCCAATACCTTTCATATAATACCCCATTTGACGGGGTAGCCCTCCTTTTTGCTAGTATTACCCCCCTTTTTGGCGATTATACAATAAGTGTTTGTTTAGCAACTCCTATATATTTTCTTATAAAATATCTAATTTTCAGTTTTGAGAGGTAGGTACAAACCGATACCTTTCATTTGGTACCATTTATGCCTATGTAGGATTCTGTTAAAATTTCGACATACAAATCTACTAAAAATCTTCATTGATTTTTTGAATCTGTACAAGCGCACGAAATGTATTATTAAATTTTACGCTGCCGTCTTTGCTGAGATATTTAAGGTTGAAAAAAGGACAGACAAGACCATAAACGCTTAGAAACCAAACACGAAACCCTAAAAACTTGACATAATCCCATAATACTCTTACTCCCCCAATCATACAGCGCTTTATAAATTCTCCGTTGTTTTATTTTTTATTATTTAAGCTCCGAACGTTCTAAATTCTCTGAGCTCCGAATCCTCAAATGAACTTGGATTGTTTTAAAAATATTTCAAGCTGACGGTCAGCTATAGGCCAAGCACGGCGATTGTTCTCTAGGGTAGAATAGCCAATAATGACATCGCATCGCCATACATTACGTACATTATTGAAGTTGAAGAAATTAATTTCAAATAATTTACGCATTCGTTGACAAAGTGACGTAATTTTTGTCTATTCTACCTAAGACAAGAAACCCCGTGCTTGCCCGGCTGTTCGATTCAAATTCTATTCGACCTCTTTTTCTATTATGGCGCGTCATAAGAAAAAGAGGTTGAATATATAGCGCACGGTGCTTGCTTTTTCTCTACGGCCAGTGTCAGTTATGGAGTATCGAATCAATGTCAAAAACCCCAATGCTGTTAAAAATTAAGGGATCCGTATGAAAACTGTGAAACCCATAGTGTTAGTGTGTATAATTTCTGATTTTTTGTTTAATACCCGTGCGAAGCCGGGGCGGACCGCTAGTACTTTATAAAGTGGTCTACCACTAATTCAAAAGTGATTTTAAACACTGAACAATCACAATCGATAATAAGGTAAACATCATGATCACCTATTGTTTCATAATGACTCAGTTAGTGGGGATAATATTACAGAATCTTCATCATACTTATCTAATTTGTCTAGGGCGGGTTACGAATAGACCACAGGCTGAGCTTGTTCATGTTTGTTTGTTTTTCCTTCTTGGTTTTGCTATAGGTACGTTAGAGGTATATTTCATTTTATTGTTAGACCTTTCTTTATTTTTTGTTTGTTTTTCTCTTTTATTGATTCACGTACGTGATGAAACCCAATTGGTTATATCTAACTGTAGCTATGACAACATTTTACTGATGCGACGCCATTTTGTAACTTCAAGTTATTGTCTAAGTGGGTATTTTTTATAATTTATATGGTATTGGTAATTTTAACTAGTTTTAGTATGTACAAAAATGAATTAGATTAAAGCTACAAATAAAGAACATTTCATTCTTATTCTTATTAATTTTGAGTTTTCCTCTGTACTCCTAGCAGTATAGGTAATCTTCGATTGCATCATGTCACGCCACCGAGAATGGTACCCGGTTACGTGTAGCCCCCACCTTTAGAATTATTAGTTCTCATGAAGCGTGTGATGTTAAGTAATTCGGCCCCACGGATGCCGCCCAAAGGACTGGGTCACTATAGTGACTCGGGATCATCGAAATAAGATCCAATAATAACAACTTATTAAGAACAACAAAAAATAAAAACCGGACTACACTAACCCCAACATGATCACATTCAGTACCCTCTAGATGTCATGAAACCAGCCGGGTTATTGGTAATTCACTGACACTGCATGAGCTACAGGTCCTGCATCATCACCTACATGAAGATACCAGTTTATAATTCTTTATTGCACGATAAAATATACATAAAACATTAGAAATTACAAAAGCTAGCTTAACACTTAAAAGAGTTCTCAAGTATGAAACCGGTGCTGGTTTAATACTTAAGAACTGGCATCCTTCCATACAAAACAATGTTCGAAACGCAATAAATAACTAAAGACCGCTGTCTCACTCCCATTGAAACGCACATCATCGGCCTATTATATACATCTACGAAAGTAATCAAGTACCTATTCCGGGGAAGTGCTCGGAATATAAACGGGACCTTCCGGGCCCAAATAGACCACCCCGGACTAGTCAAGGCCTTTATAAATAAATAATTCCGGACAGCATCATCTAGCCCCAAGCTAAGCAGAGCTTGTGTTATGGGTACTAGATGACTGATAAACATGATACAATATTATTACTTAAATAGATATTTTTATTATACATAGAAAACGAACAGAACGCCCTAAACAAATATTTGCAGATCGTACAAATATTTGTCCCGAGACGGGAATCGAACCCGCAACCTCCTGCGTCGCAGGCGGACCTTCGCCCACCGCGCCATAGAGGTCGTCGTTTATAAGTATGCTTGTATGTCATACGTATGAATTTTACTTCATTGATTTTGTTGGTTGTTTCGATTATAGAGTTATTTCTGAATCGGATGGCCCCGGTATTCTATGTAGGAAAAATTTGACTTATCGAATTCGGGTTTCTCTGCGGCCGTTTTATCTAGGGCCTGAGATATCCCAGATACTGATAGTTCGAGCATATAGCACCTAAATTGAAAGTGATCCGCAGAGACTTGGGTAGTTCATTGTAATTGCCGACCAAACCATGACGTAATTGACTGTTATCGTCTATTGTCGGAAATACAATAGTGTAGGTAGTGGTTAATTCATAAGGAAGGTACCTATGCCAAACCAGTCGGTTGGTATAAGTACCTATTGTAAGAAAATGTAGCATAACATATCTTCCGTAATTTTATTGCAGAAAACTTCTGACACATTAATATTTCCAAATAAACCATAGCGTAATAAGTGACTTAAAATAGAGGTTATGTTCTCTCGCTCTGTTTGTAAATTTTTCACTCTTTAAGCACTTGGCAGTATACCTAATATATACAGTATACCTAATATACTCTTTTAAAATTGAAGTATACGAGCAGTACAGATTTAAAGAAGATAAATGAAACTTTTAGGTTAGTATAAATAAATATAAATAATGCTGGACAATCCACACAGCATCATCTAGCTCCGAGCTAAGCAGAGCTTGTGTTATGGGTGCTAGATGACTGATATACATAATACAATATATGAAATAGATATATATTTTTTTATTAAATAGAAAACGACCAGAACAACCTCAACAAATACATGCAGATCATACAAATATTTATCCCAATCCAACCCGCAACCTCCTGCGTCGCAGGCGGAATTTCGCCCACAGCGCCACAGAGGTAGTCACATTGCTATTTATCAGTTTTTCTTTTTCGATTAACGTAAGACAGAATGAGAAATACCAATGTTTAAAACTGTTTTAAGTTAGCGTACCATTATGAAAAAGAGATTTAAATCCCTTGCCTTTTAAATAAAAAAAATTAAATAAAGCTGGATATTTTACGGTTACGGTACCTATGCTGTTACATATTATTCCTAGTCTGATAGGTAAGTTTCGAAATGAATTGTGAACCTCCTGCCGCCGGATCGTAGAATCAGCCCGCTTGTAAAATGACTAGGCCGTGCAAAGTGAACTCATATTCGTTGGGAATAACATTATTCATTTCATTCGGCGCGATGCCTACATGACTTTTCGCAATAGGTTTTATTAAGCGTTGATCGTTTGGTATTATTTGAACTGCGTTGTTATGCTGTCGACCTAGCTGTTTTATAAACAGGCTCTACGATTAGGCAGCGACATAACCATAGCCGAAAACTATTGACCGTATGACGCCGGCATGGCCGTGTGGTGCCGGCATAGAATTGCACCACTCCCACTCTTCCCGTGTGTGTCATATCATAAGAGGTGACTAAGGGAGATACACCCGGTTAGTTTCGCTATGCTCGATTCCCGCTATGCACTGATCTTTAAATACCTACCAAAAAGTGCCGCTTTGCTCTGAATTTCTCAGTGCTACCTTTAACAATGGAAGGTACAATTCGATAGAAAAGTTACGGAAGCGGGCAGTGCCCTCTGCAGAACAACTTCACTGAACTGCGATCCCCAAACCGCATGCCCAGCGTGGGGATTATGGGCTATAACCCCCAAATGATAAATAATGCCATCTATGGCGCTTATTAGAGGAGTATATGTCAAGCAGTGGACTGTTATAGGCTGATGATGATGATAACCATAGCCACCGTGCTTATCAAACAAACAAACATGGTGAAAACATGCTCGATTGCGAGAAATTTATTTAGTAATTAATAACATAGAATATGCTAATTTGCTCGTGGCTACGCAAGCACATAACCGTGCAAAAAGTAGCCTTTATTTAATGTTATTCAGAATCTGCAAAATAATAATAATAAAAGTTCGGGTGTTTATTTATTCTTCACACCAAAACTACGGAAACGGAACAGCTTTTCCGTTATTTTTCATATTCTGAAATTCTGTAATGATATGTGCGCTTTAGCTATATTACCTATACATATACATTTAGGCTATTGTGAAAAAAGTTAAAAAGCCACCGAATCTGGTTTTTTATACTTTCAATGAAATACTTTTTAATCTCTATAGTGTCTCGATAGATTTTTTCATGATCAATTATTTATCAAAGCACGACGCAGGCTGCAGTATGATGCAATATCAAAAACAGATTTCATCAACGGCTCCTTTCATTGAGGTTAATTTATCAATTCTCACGTACTTGTCAATTATTTATAACATCTTCGCATTGCCGAAGCAGTTTAGTACATAGACGGTAGTTACGCAATGAACAGAGAAGAGTTGAAAATACGAGTATTTGGGTAAGGTTTAAAAAATTCAAATGACAACTTAATTCCATAAGTTAGGTAGTTTAGTTAGGATAATTAGCAGTTTTGTGTTATTTCCTTTGAATGTTGTTCTCCGTTATTTGTTACCAGAAGTTATCTCTTGTTTTGTTTCTAAGATTGTTCTCTGTACTACCCAACTGGCACGAACATGTTGTTCGAAAGTTGTAAAATAAGAATAAAAAGTCTAAGGATAAGGTGATCCGCTGTCATAGGATTATAAGACTCGAATAGACAATAGAATAATGCCCCTAAAGAGGTAATGCCTCTTTTAATCCGATAAGATCTCTCAGATTGTAGATCTCAAGTACAATCAAAAGAATAAAAATCAAAAAACAAAGTAAGATCTAGTATTTACAGTAGAATCTATTGAGCTAACTGCAAACTGTTGCAAACAAACTAAAGGTAGCTCAACTGATCCATATCAGTACCAGTCGGAAGTGTCAACAAGATTAAGGCAGTTTGTCCACTGCAGCCGTCTCCGGGACGTCAACGAGAACGAGATGACGGCGCCGAAGTACTGATACATAGACTATTATAGCCGCGTGTCCACCGCAAGTCCGTCACGTCATCTTAAACTCGACCCGAAATTATCTCGTTCTCGTTGACGGTCCGGTGACGGCGGCGGTGGAGAAACGGCCTAAGTATAGATTTATTTACTGACAATCTCTGTGGCGCGGAGGGCGAAGATCCACGTGACACGGGATGATAAAAAATATCTATGTATGTAATCTATTGTATTATGTATATAAGTCATCTAGTGTCCATAACATAAGCTTAGGGGTAGGTGATGCTGTGTGGATTGTCCAAAATTATTTATTTTATTTATGTATTCAACATAGATACATTTAAGTACACTTGTATATGTCATTTTAATACATAAGATAAATAAAATAAAACATAAAGTTGTACAAATAGTTAAATTAGAAAGAAGAAGGGGTTAAATGACTCATTTAATTTTACTCGATACCGTCTTCAAAGTTCTGTGGTAAGAAATTCTGCGAGCACCTTGGTAACCCAATAATTTCTTAGTAAATCTTAAATAAATTATTTTGCTAAGCCCTACCAGCTCTTCAGAAGCCATGAAAATAAAATCAGACTTATTTACAACAGCACTCGCCTTTAAATTCCTTTCAGGGCCTTAATTCACTATTGCCAATCCCAATCGCGTTACACAGATAGAATAGAATAGAATCATCATCATCACCAGCCTATAACAGTCCACTGCTGGACATAGGCCTCCCCTAATAATGATGAATACGCCATAGATGGCATTATTCGTCATTTTGGGGTTATTGCCCGTAATCCCCACGCTGGGCATGCGGGTTGGGGATCGCAGTTCGGTGGAGTTGTTCTGCAGAGGGCGCTGCTGCCCGCCCCCCGCCCCGGTGTGTGTCTCTTAGTCGCCTCTTAAGACACCCACGGGAAGAGTTGGGGTGGTGAAATTCTATGCCGGCACCACACGGCTCAAGAATAGAATAGTTTATTGCAAAAAGAATCATTACAAATAATTACATAATAATTTGTCTAGCATTATGAAATAATTGACAATATGAAAATTCTAAAAGTTCAAAGTATATGTAAGGCCTTAGTTGCCTAAACTAGACTGAAAAGTCTGTGATTATAGGCAGCTGTGCTCCCCAAGGATATTAAAATACAATTGTTATGGTGACGTCTTTCATAATTGACATTGATAAGACAAGACAGCGGCGTGGAATCGGACAAAACCGTATTAAGAATACGTTGTGACGTCACACGGTTTATGCTTTGGGCAAGCAATCTGATGATCTCTGTGGATGGCGGGGTGGGCGAAGTTCCGCCTGCGACGCGACGCAGGAGGTTGCGGGTTCGATTCCCGCCTCGAGACAAATGTTTGTACTATCTGCAGATAGTAAGTTGTTCAGGGTGTTCTGTTCATTTTCTTTTATAATAAAATAATATCTATCTAATATACATATGTGGTGACACGGTTTATAGACACGGAAAAAGTAGTGACTTTTGCGTTCTGTAAAAAATAAAAAATTTAATCTTGCACTATAATTTTTTGTTTTTCTTATATAAACTGGAGGCCTGTATTTGTGTAATACATGACTGTATTAAAAACAAAAAGACAGTCGCGCTTTCAAAAAAATTATAGATCAAAAATTTACACAAATACCTCAAATCTGTAACTAATTCAACTTCACCATAATTTTGTCACGAGACCGGTCTTAGTAGACTAATTGCTATCACGCCAGCCTCTTAAAGTTGAAAAGACAACTAGAACATTCAATTAGTAACACATTTGAGATTTTTGTGTAAATTTCAGTATACAAAAATCTCAAATGTGTTACTAATTCAACGTCATTTGAAATTGTCACGGGACCGGTTTTAGTAGTATACTGCCAGTTTTTTTATTCTATTTGTGAAGTACGGAAATGTATTTCAGAAAAGAAAAGTATGGGAATCCTATGATTCTTTTTTTCTTTTTTTACTGTCATTATTCTATGACAATCACCCTACCACCCACTCTGAATCAGAGTGTACAGACAAATTCACAACATCATCGGGTTAATTCACAAATTTTATTTATTTTACTTTATTTGGAGAACAAACAGTTTTACACACTTTATATCTAACTTAAATACTACCTCTTAACCATTTATATATGTCCTCGCATATAGAAACTAAAAATACTGCTTGCTTGCGGAGGAATCGTTCAATGTCTCAACAACTATACTATATTATAAACTAATAATAACTAAACTCTACAAAAGAAAAAATGAAAAAGAAACAAAATCTGTTCCTACATCTGATACAAAATATAATACCCATGTTAGTGTATTGAGTACCTGAGTAACAAGCTCTGTAGGTACCAAATTTCAATACACAGTTGTCTAAATTGCCCCGAGCGAGACAAATCAACACATCAGCCACTCTTGACATTGATACTTGATAATATTATTCCGTGTTGTATATACACAGCCATAGCAACTGTCTTTATGCTAAGCAGTTAACAAAACATCATGTACCTACAGTAGGCTAATATACTCACTTTACGCATAATTAAACCTCATTGTACACAGAAGTAAGTAAAGAAAGGAGGAAAATGAAAAAAAAAGCTGTTTCAGTGGATGTGATTAATATATTAATAAGCTAGGCGTCCATCGGGCTTTGGAGGGGTTTAAATTTTTACATACGTTGCCCCCTCACAGAATATGTAATAGTATCATTCAGTAGCATACATTAAAATATTGATTTTAGTTTACATTATTTTCTAGTTTTGTTTTATTATAAAGTTTATATATTTGTTTAAATAAAAAACTAATGTTTTTTTCAATACGTTTCTATTATCACGAGTAACGATATTAAATTTTCAAATTTGTATTATATTTAACTATACTGTAGTGGTTAGTGTAACCGAGATTTTCTCTGTCGAACAGTAGTAAGATAAAATTTCAATGCTTTGATAACTGTTTCATTGGTATAGTTGGTTGGTGCGTTGCTGACTTGTTGTGTGAGCAATTGGATGTCTGGTTCGCTTCCCACTGGGTTGATGCAATTTTGTATTTGAGTAAAAGATTTGTAAATCGTACAGTGATTTGCAATGTAAACTTTAGCTATTTGGGGGGTTACCAAATAATACGTCTGTCTGTACAAGTTGGATTATATTATAATAAAGTTTTCTGATCTGCGGCTCTATTGTCTAACTCAACTGGTAATCGTAATCGGCTTCAGTATGGCATTTCAAACCTAGCCTGGACTTCGATTGTCACTTTCGTATTGTAAATAGCTGAAACCGAAGATCAGTTGACTGGTAAAACTGGTAATCGGTTTGAAGTTCACTGGTAATGGATTTCAAGTTAGACAATAAGGCTGCCGGTTCCCTAACATTTATGAAAATATTACGAGTATATAGCATGATCATCAGAGATAATGTAGGATTCTAATGGTGAAATAATTTTAATTTGCTACAGTAGCTTCGGTACCTATTCAATTATAATAAACAATCAAATATTTCCTCTTTATAATAATATAGTATGAATAATAATTATTGTTGTTTTATTTTTAGAATCGAGCTTGCATACAATGGATCGCGAGAAGATCTGGACCCCTATGTGCCCTCTGAACACAGACCATTGGAGTCTAATACATCGTAAGTGAATTATATTATAACAACACCTACTGTAATTGCATTGTATTGTATTCTTTATTTTAGATACAATTATAATCCAAATCACATATATCACACAAAATTAATTAAATAAAATTTTAAACTTATACATAAGTCTAGAGAAACTAAAATTACAATTATGCAAATAAAAAATAAGATTTAATTTCAAGTAAATTAGATAAATTACAAACAATCAGTCAGACATATACCCACAAACTGATTGAACACATCTTGCAAGATGTGTCCAGGTGGGAGAGAGACAATAAATAAATAAATAAAAATAAAATAATGAACGAAATAAATAGTATAGTAAAACCGGCCAATGCGTGTTCGGCCATATGGAGGGTTCCGTACTTAGTTGCACGGTTCATTATCTCATACAAAAATATTTATCTGTTTTTCACAATTGACGTCAGTAAAATTGTCTTGGTTATTTTAATGGAATTGGACTTTCAGTTTTTTTCATTTTTTATCTTTCAAAGTATATGTTTAACGCGTAACTACGTTAGGCATAAGTACTTAGCTATCATAGTTTTCCCATTAATTTCGCTGCCCATTAATTATGTAGTAGCAATATGAAGTACTATTATTGAGATTTTTTCATATTTCCGAGAGTTTAGGCGGCAGAGGGGGCTACACTTGACCCTAACAAAATATTGTATTTGGAGGCTTTGCCATCTATGGCGCTCATTAGGGGAGGCCTATGTCCAGCAGTGGACTATTATAGGCTGGTGATGTGATGTGATGTCTCGCAAGTAGAATTATTTAATGATTTTCCTAAATACAGTATTTTTGATATAGAAATATCAAACGTATATCGTTGGCTATTTCTAATCAAACCATGGGGTAGACAACCAAAAAATGCATCCCCATTTAAGAGCTTTATAGATGAACACAAAAAAAACAGGATTTATTCTACGCTACTTTGTTTATTTAATTAGCAAATCCATGAAAACTACAGCTTTTTAGAACCTAACCTAACCCATCAGACTAAATAAAATTACATCTTTTAAAACGATAATGATTTTTATAACAAATGATTCAGAACCGGATATTTGCAGTGTAGAAGGCCATTGACAATTTATATTAACCAAACAGAGGGTATTGAACCTTTAAGGATAACAACTAATCGGAACCTTGATGTGAGAATGTGTAAAGGACAAAAAAGTAATGAAACAAACCATTAATGCAATTGTGATCGAGTTGCGTTCGATGAAAAATCAGTAGTAGTGGTTATTTTCGGAGCAAAATACAGAAGATGAGGGTCGATCTGTAGGTTTATCTGCCATTAAAACACACTCGCAATGACTTCAATCTAGGTTAAAGTTAAAACCGACTCAATATAGCTAATATCTCAAAAACATTTTAATGGTTTTTCCTGTGACCTTGCCCTTACGTCTCTTCTCAAAAATGATTATTTTTTATAAAGTGTATTAATTGAACTCTGATATCCCGTAATCATCGCGCCAGCATCTTGTCAAATTATCGGAAAACTTTAGACAAATCATGGTATAAAACTGTAATTATAGACTTTAGTGTAAAGCTTTCCTTTCTTAAGAGTTCAAGACTAGTAGAAATATAGATTAACGGCCAAAGAACTAACTAGGCGTCCAGGCCCCAAGGTAAATCGAAAATAGCAAACCGGGCCTACACATAAAAACTATTGCAGAAATACCAGAGCTTAGACCTTTTGTGGCATCATGAGGATTTTACTATAAGCATAGGGATAGTCGCAACAGCATCCTGATGACATTATCTAATAGATGTTCCTCATCATTCTGGATAAGCCTTATCCGGAATGCGATATTCATTTTTATTTTTATGTGCTACTAACACTATGGATTGTATATTGTCCGAAATAAACAAATTTTATTTATTTTTATTTATAGGGCCTAGCATAGGGGTAGATTAGGCAAATGTAAACCCTGCGAATATGAGATAACATTTATATTTGAGGATTGCAAATTCTTGTTCTGAACAGTGTTTTGAAGTTTTGCGTAGTAAAAGCTTAAGGCCCTGTATAAAGACAATATTTAGGTATTAGTAGTATTATTTAGTAGTTCGTAGCGCTTGACAAATAAAGTTGAAAATGGTGATGCGTTTGATTTAGTTGAATCTCTTGTTCGACAATGTCAACATTATTTATCGGTTTTAACTTATTTTAAAAGTAAATACACCAGTAAATTAAAATCTTTATACATATTTCTCTAGATGATAAAATTACCTTTCTTACAGTAACAAAATTATAAAATGTTATCACTCAAAATATTGAGCATTTCGAGACGAAAAAATATTTTCGTGTTCTTTCTTGCGATATTTTTTTCAAGTTTCTAGATGGTTTTTATGAAATATTTTTGTATAAGTCTTTTTTCCATACACTTGACTATAAACTGTATTTTTTTTGGGCTTGTAATATGTCGCAGTAAGCCTAACTGTGCGACGAAAAAGTGGTCGTTTTACGATGGCTGTCGTATGGCAGCGCCTTAATACTTTGAATCGTGTTTGGGTATTTCAAGGGCCGGTATTGTAAAAGGGGAATATTTTATACGATCAGCAGAATAAAAGAGTTTTGGTTAGCGGAAAAAATATTTTGATGATCTTTATAATATTCCTACACACTGTAGATTTTTATCGTTCATATTTTAGTCTTTTTTGAACTGAAATAAGAAAGTTAATCTTGTAGGTACTATATGTCTATACTATATAGGTAGGTACTATACTATATGTCCTGTAGATACTAAAAAGTAGATCCTGTAGGTACATACTTTCGACATAATTTTCTGAAGAGCTCTAAAATAGAACTTCCAAAGCCTTTTAAATTGAAAATCTTACACAAATTGCTTTTACATTATATTTAAATTACTTGAAAACAAAGTTGTCACGAACTGCTTGCCTGAATTTTAGTGATTTAATTTTAGAATTGTTGAACTCTGACTATTGCTCAACTCATTAACCTCATATAAAACAGAAATAAAACTCGTTTTCAGGAGCATGGGTGCTCTGGCTCACCTGCTGAAGGTATCCCTCGGTTCAGGAGTACTCGCCATGCCACTAGCCTTCAAAAATGCCGGATACCTTGTTGGAACCTTCGGGACCATTATTATAGGATTCATATGCGGCCACGTTATACACATATTAGTAAGTATTTTAATGGAAATCTGGTAAAGTTTAATCAAAACTATAATCCTGTTACAAAAGGGTAGGTGTTACGCTTTCCGAACTATCTGAATAAGTAATTTGCCTCCACTGAATTAACATTATGTATGTACATAGTTACAAAATAATTGTTCCCATAGGAGGTAAGTTTAACCTATTGAGTGACATCTCATTTACATCGGTCGGCATCCCATTTATAAACAGTACACAATACAATATCTTGATATTATTCGCCTTGTTTATGTATATGTCCAACACCACTATTTCGTTTCACATAAATTCCGGAAACATTTCTGATGAAACATTGAATAAAGGTTTTTATACTAACGCGGTCAGAACACATTATCATTTACTGCATATCGCTTAAACCTGCTGAAACGTCGAAAAATAGGTGATGAGTTGAATAGACAACATCTGTGCCAAATACATAGACAATAAGACATCAAATGTAGAAATAACTTCCTTACTTTTTTACACAAAGCTCCGCGAGCAAAGAGTCTCGGTCATTCGGCCAAGAAAGCGTTTTTTGTTACATACAGTGCCATGTGATTGCGCTTTGTTTATTTAACGCTCTGTCTGTTATGACTATGACACGAACTCTGATGTAACGCTAATATGGAGTGATTTCGTGCTGACCTACAATTTTTATTGTGCCTTGGCATGTACGAATATCTGTTAACTCGCCGCGAGAAATCAGCTGATCTATCCAGAAGTATTCATGAATCTATTATTCATACTTTTATACTAATAGTAACTCATATAATAAACAAACAGATTAAACCAATAAGCGATGAAAAAATAAGTTTGGATTGATCAGCAGGTCGTGAAGGTACTTCTCAGAACCTTTAACGGTTGCGCACTTTCTAATTTGCGGTTGGTTTGGGCAATCGTCACGCAATGGCATTGCGGTGCTAACTTCCTCAATGTTGACAATAAGTCCCTTTCTAGTTTTCTATTTGAATTACGTCATTTTCCCTAAGTATAACGATTCTGTTATGCTCGCAGAGTAGCGATATTTTACTAAGATGAATGTCCAATGGCACTAGGATGAGACGCGTCATCATGATCTGCAGCTGGATTTCGGTCACTGATTTTATAACATTTTAGTATAAGCCTCCCGAAGTTAGTAAGATCCACCAATGTGTTAATCATTTAGCATCACTTATACTTATATTATTATTAGCGGTCCGCCCGGCTTCGCACACAAAAATATCAGAAATTATACACACTAATACGATGGGTTTCACAGTTTTCATACTTTTTTTTAGCAGCATTGGGGTTTTTGACATTGACTTGACACTCCATAACTGACACTGGCCGTAAAGAAAAAGCAAGCAGCGGAGCCATAACAGAAAAAAAGGTTGAATATATAGCGCACGGTTTAATTATTAAATTTTTCATGCAGGATCCGCAACTTTTTTGAAAATATTATACAGCCTATGTTCATCACGGAAAATTTAGGATTCTAATGGTGAAATAATTTATCAAATCAGTCCAGTAGTTTCGGAGCCTATTCAATTCAAACAAACAATCAAATCTTTCCGCATTATAATATTAGTATAGATATAGATTATTACCTACAAAATCCTTCTTATTGTTAAGGCTCCAGAAACGGATGAATTTCCCATAGAAACGTAATACCAAAATTATTTGTAATTTGAGCATATTTTCACCATGACCAGCTAGTATTTGTATGAGAATAGTTTTTAGCTGGGTTCCTACCACATTCTGTTTTGAAAATACCTACCTACACAAATATTAAGAAAATGTGTTTTCTTTGGAAAAATCCAATTCGGTTTAATATTATTTTAGTAAACTATTTTGAAAAAAAATTGTGGATGGAACCTACATAACTACAATTTTAATACTATGTGTATAAGCAGATCATGTTGAACATAATAATATGCTTAATTTATAAATAATTTCAAAGTGAATCGCTTCTAAGCGATAAGGCCGCCCATTGCACTTGTATTATGTAATGTCTTTTATTATGTTCTATTTCTGGTGTAGAGTAAAGCATTTTTGTATTGTATGTACAAAAATTGGTATGACCTTTGGGTAATTTATCAGTGTCGCCGGAGCCTTAATGGACTACTGATATAGAACAGTTATTGCAGAACAGTGTCATTTCTCAATGTGACTTATGTCAATAGAAGATGACAGAGTGAGAAACGGCAATTTTGGTAGCCTTTTATGAATTAGAGGAAGTTTACAATTTTGCTGTGCTGTGTCCGGCATTATTTATTTATTATTTACTACCATTAGATCACCAGGTGATCTAATACTTTCTTAGGAACTCGCAAGAACTTAAATATAGTGTTAGATTGGTGTGTGTAGGTACTTTGTCAGGTTTTGGCTGTTAATTGCCAACTTTAACAAACAATTCATTATGAATCTAAGCGGGTTAATTACGAACCTATTATAATATGTTGTAAGAACACCAACGTTTTACAAAGAAAGCGGTAGAGAACTGTCAAGGTCTTGATTTGTTTTTTCCTTACTCGGACAAGATAAATGTAGCTTATAATGTTTTTGAGGAGACTCATGTAATCCTTACCTTTTTACCTACCAGTGCCTGGACATTTTCGACGTCTGCGAACACGAAGTCGCGGGCAAAAGCTAGTGTGGGATAAATTAATTTACCCAAAAAAAATCGATAACAATAAAACAATTGTTTATCTAACACAAGCAATGGTATTATATTATGATATTAATTAATGATGATCATGGACTAATCTTGTAGGTACCGACACCGACAAGCAATTTCAGTAATTATTATCAAACTTATACATTCCAAATATCACGAAGTTAAGCTAACTGTAGGCAAGTTTACTTAGAAACGCTTGCAAAGTTAATATTCAATAAACTTAAGTTTATCTGAGATGGTTACCAAAACAACTCTAGCATATTAATATTATGCTCTATTATTTCAGGTAAAAACCTCACAACAACTATGTATAGAGACGAAAAAGCCTGCGCTTGGATATGCAGACACCTGTGATCTGGTGTTTCAGCATGGTCCAAAGCCAGTGCGGAAATTTGCACCTTTTGTCAGGTAAGGTGTGAAAATATCAGGAACGCAAAATAATAGCAATCAAACATGAATCCGAATGTGGCTGATAGGTAAAAACATTCATCAAAATATAAAATGACTACACAATTCGAACGACAAAATGGCATTTTATCAAAATATAAAATGACGAAACAAATTCAATAACTAAATTGGGCTGCTATACACTAAAACAACTACAACAAATTTCGTAACAGGAGGGTTTAAGTAAAACTGTTTTTGAACGATGTTGATGATCAAAAGAATGTGCCTTGATATGGGTTTAGGAACAAGGGGCGTAATCCGGCTCGAAGGCATGTCAATGACTTCAACAAAGTACGAACCCGTCAGGTTGTACACGCAGATTGGGGCAGGGCCGAGATCAATGGCAGGATTGGCAAACAAGGATAGATGCTTTATGCCTCAGCTGTGAGGCTAGTACAGATAAATAAATAATGCCGGACAATCCACACAGCATCATCTAAGCAGAGCTTGTGTTATGGATACTAGATGACTGATATACATACCTAATACAATATTATGAAATAGATAGATATTTATTTTATTATACATAGAAAACGATCAGAAGATATTTGTCCCGTGGCGGGAATTGAACCCGCAACGTCCTGCGTCGCAGGCGGACCTTCGCCCACCGCGCCACAGAGGTCATCAACGCACGATGCACGTAACCTGCAGCCTATGGGTACCTACTGAATGCCCGATGATGATGCACTGATCTGAGATCTTGATAAGGATAAAGTTAAAGTCAAGGAGAGCTGATATTTCACTATATTTTTTATAATTACAGGGAGCTAGCTGACTGGGCATTAGCATTGACCCACTTCGGAGCGTGCTGTGTTTACGCAGTAGTCGTTGCCGAGTCCTTCAAGCAGGTACTGTTTTAGTTGAACATTAATAAATAACTTGATATCGCACATTCCAACGCCTTCTGCTAAATAAATATTTATTTAGAAAATATTTCATCTCATTTTATGAAATCGGGCACGCCATTCGCGGAATTTGCGATTTTCGAATCCCCGAATTTTGTGGCAAACATTTCTGAATAACAGTTATTTATTAGAAAAATATTATATTAGGTACCAGTTTTATAAATAGTATTCAGTAGAGGAAGGCGTGGGAATATGGAACCTGCTGATAATTTGGAACCCCTTAGCATCTCTTAAATAGACAGCGACATTTGTTAAAAAACTATGTTACTACGTTGCACTGATTCATTCACCGCCACTATCGCCAAATTTCAGTAAGTTTGAACCTGTCATACGAAGTTGAAATTTTACGACACTCGCAAACGTTTTTTCTTTAATTCACTAATATTTTCACTTCTACTTCGAAATTCTTTTTATGCTAAGCAATCTTAGCACGGGCATTGTTTTCAAGTGTAGAATAGAGAAACAAATATACCTCAATTTGTCACCGAAGGCATACATTGTTTGATGCATTCCTTCGACTTTAATAATGTATGGCGATTTGATATCCTTATTGTTTATTCTACCCTAGAGAACAAACCCCGTGCTTGTCATAATGACCTTGATATTGTTTTTAACCGACTTCAAAAATGATGGAAGTGCTTTAATACTACTACTTATAGCTACTTTTTTTTCATATTTTTTGTCTATGTCTATGTCTATCTTGTTGTCTAAGTCGTTATAAGGATCAATTTTGATAAAAAATCTTATCGCTTCTGTTTAGAGTAATAGCCCTAGATCCCACAGTAAACATAATTTATTTTGAAGCATTGGTAAAAAAAAACACTGTAAAATTAACAGATTCAAAGTTGGTTTTAAGTTTTTCCATAACAATCAATTATTAAAATCAAGGTTCGCCTTTGAAAGTGAATGTAAATAATCGGACCCCATCCTTGAAAGTTCAGACCTCTCGCTTCCTGTTTATAGAGCAGCAATCTTATAATAAAATATAAAATAACATTTGAAGCAAATTTAAGTAATCAAAATCGTGGTTAAAATTGTAAATCGTAAAATTGTAAGTCTTTGGAGGCCTATGTCCCGTGCAACATAAAATGAACTAATGATGATAATTATGTCTTGCAGATAAAAATCTTTTAATATTCGTTCATCACATTGAAGTAAACATAGAATCAAAATTATAAAATTCGCATTTTTTTTCGATTTGTCTCACAAACATTATATTTGATTGCGATGAAGATAAGTAAAGTAGGTACCTAACGCTTAAACATAAAATTTACTGAATTTTTTGACGTTTACGAAAGAAGTCCTTGATGCTTTTATTAAAAGTATGATTAAGTCCGGATCCTTCGGAATAATATTTTATTCCGAAGGATCCGCTTCTAGATTTTTATGTAGTAGTATTCTGCTACATAAAAATCTAGAAGTTGACTATTATATATATTATTTAATTTCAGGTTTCTGACGCATACGGGGGTCCTGATTGGAGCGTTACCACATTTTGTGGACTATCCCTCATCATCCTAGTTCCTCTTACACAAATAAACAAGCTCAAATACTTGGTTCCTTTCTCTGCCATTGCCAACGTTGTGTGGTTTATCTCAATTTGCATCTCCGTCTACTACTGTTTGAGAGGTACCCCGAACCTTAGCAAGAGAAATGCGGCTACTTCAATAGAAGGAATACCAACGTTTATCAGGTAATAAAATACCAACAGACCGTTGCGTGTGGCTTGTATGAAAAAATAAAACATTTATATGTATAAATTTACATACCTAGTAATAATAGTGAACAATACGCACAGCATCACTTAGCCCTAAGCTAAGCAGAGCTTGTATTAATGTTACTTTATGACTTATATACTTAATACAATTAATTACGTCGATAGATATTTTTATTATAGATAGAAAACGTAACACATATTAGATATATTCGTAGTTTTAAAGATCGTAGCATATACACAGGGACCGACAGACAGCGGGAAGCGACTATTTTTATATATACCTACATTTAGGAATCAGAAGAGGATTCACTAATAAACAACCTCAATAAACTGTTAACAATTCGTATGAATAATGAAATACAGGAGGGAAACGAATGGCACGTCCGCACTGGACGAGAGACCAAGAGATCGACGCTTGCCAGATGATAGCAGACAGCTCGTGTTTTTTGTAGGAATATTCTCCTCCAACAAGACCATGTAGTGATAATGACGAAACTGACATAATTTTAATTTTTCAGCACATGTCTATTCGCAATGGAGGGTATCGGCGTGGTGATGCCTTTAGAGAATGAGATGCAGAAGCCGCAGCACTTCCTCGGCTGCCCCGGTGTTCTGAACATCGCAATGAGCACAGTAGTCGTCTTGTACGGGTTCGTTGGCTTTATCGGGTACATGAGCTTCGGTGAAGACGTCAGGGGAAGCCTCACGCTGAACCTGCCTCCTGATGAAATGTAAGTACACACAGATTTGAAGTGGAGCCACACAATAACTAAATAGTACGTTAAGATGAGAGAGTAGGGTGATTTTTTTACAACTTAGCGGCGCAGCTGGTGAATATGGGCCTGAGGTGTAGAAGGTGGCTAAATTACCTAATATTTAAGGAGGTTAAATTACCGCCGCGGTTGAATAAATAAATATGAACGAATATATTTTTTTATTATAAATAAAAACGATTAGAACACCCTGAACAAATATTCGCTCGTACAAATATTTGTCCCGATGCGGAATCGAACCTGCAACCTCCTGCGTCGCAGGCAGATCATCGCCCACCGCGCCACAGAGGTCGTGAATGTTTGTATTATTGGCCCGCCAAGAGTGAGGATATTAGCAAAACATTTTTTTTATCGGGCACGTGCACGTGCAGTATTGGACATGGGCTGAAGAGAAGGTATGATCCACGGATATATTTTCCGGGTTTGTGTGTTTTCTTTATACATATTTATCAGGCATATACTATGTCCAACATTATTGACTAACTAGATGAGTCTGTGAAGTACGAGTAAACTTCTTATCACCTATTTTTATATATTTTTTTACCATCCCGTCAAGCTGGTCTAATTCGCACGCTGACGGTTTTGAACTTTTCTATATCATTACATACATTTACGTATATATATACATACGTATATCGTATACATACATTTACTTCAGAGATTAAGGAGTAGGTAAGTAGGTACCTAACCTACGGACAAAAAATATTCCCTGGGGGGAATATTTTCAAATAGTATGCCACTTACAGATTTTTATGTATTTTTTCTGTAAAATCCATATCTGCAAACGCCTAGTACATTTTACATGGATCGCTCTGAACACTTCGGAGATACAGGGAGGAATGGTAAATTTTCGATCTTTTTCGTTCTTGTCGTTATTTGTGTTTTGGAGGTGTGATTTTTGTAATTTTGCTAAGAATTTTTCGTAGATGAAATACAAATCCAATATGTTGAATAAGTTTTCTTTGAAAAAACGGTTTCAAAGTGGCCATTTATGAATCTTTGGGACCGGGTAATATCTTGATCCTTTGTGCATGCGATCAAAATCTGCTACTGATTGAAGCTAATGAGATTGTCAAAACCCTCGTCACTTTTCGTCAAAACTCCATCCCTCGTCACCGTTTCTCAGATATGTATATCTTGATTGAGGTTCCATTGCTACGTAATTGTTTGTTCATTTATACTTACACTCCTCTGAGTGTCTATAAGGAGCTAGCACCATAACGGAAAAATTTTTCGCTGACTGCAGCAAATAAAGCAAAATTATTCGGCAGTTGTAATAGACATCGTAAGAAATAAGGAAATTGTATCTGGTAATTCGGGATTGACACGGTTACGTCACTGTCGCCAATTTATTGCAACAAATCATGGGATTTGAAAAACAAATGTAGTCAATTATAAATAGACATAAAAAAGATTAAATGACACACAATTGGTTGGTATGAAACCATGTATTCTCATATGCCGATAGATATCGTCAATGACATGGGCACCCGCGTGATCGTCATGTCTCGGAATACCTACGTTTATATTAATATACCATGGAAACTTTAAAGAGGGGAGCAGGCGCTGCGAGGATCTAAATGAATCTGTAAAATATTACCTAAATAGATCCCAAATTATTTTGATAAGAATGGACGAGACAGCATACAAAATATGTTTTTAAAAACATCAAAATGAAATAAGGTATTCAAAATAGACCTGGGAACAAAATACAGCAAAGGACTGGACAACCAAGAAGGAAATTTCACACTAGAACTAGACATAGTTTAATGTTGAAACTGACTCTGAGGGTACTGTTGCACTGCGGCGAAGACGGGGCAATTCGCATTTCCTTGGACATTGGGACAGTACCAGTTGTCACCTTAGTCTGATGATGAATTTGATAACATTAAATTTTCAGCTTAGCGCAAACCGCAAAACTCTTGGTCGCCTGCGTGATGCTACTTTCCTTCGCCCTCGTGTATTACGTTCCCGTAGACGTGGTGTGGAGAAGAATACAGGATCGAATCCCAGCCAGAAGACAACCCTGGGCCATGGCTGTGCTGAGACTAGTCGGTACCCTCGTTATTGGTAAGAGTACCTATTTACCTAAAGGTCTGTAAGACCAACGCTGTTCTTGCTATCCAGGGCAGTAGTGAAAGCCTATCTGACAATCAGCTCTGTGTGGCGAAATCCGCATATGTCTGACTGAATAGGTCAATACGCGCCGTCGCACTTGTTGCACGATTTTCGATCGTATTTCGATAAGAAAGGAGGCCTCTATTGAATTTTACGATGAACGCAATTCTGTTTGTTTTGTACAAATTAGTGCGCCAATTTGTATTAGAACACCCATGAGTAAATTTTACACCAATTAACTGAAACAACACAGGCAATTTCGAATTGGAGAATAAAATTGGGCCCAGTTCCATTCAAATGGAAAATATCAATTAATGCAACACTGAAAGATTGCTAAAATTGATAAAATTTATTTACGTAAATATACTGGAACATTATAAAAGTGGAATGAATCTAGCAAAATATAATGTATCTGTTAAGATAAACTTACAGCGGTTTGTGCAACCTCATAGTATAAAACCAAACATAGCTTGATTTACATTGTTTGGTAGGTATGTAAGATTGCACAAGCCGCTCATATTTCCATATAAACATGGGAAGGTAACTATTACCACAGTATACATATACTGTGCTACTACACTGTCTGTTGTTGACCATCCATAACTGAGGCTAATATCAATTTATCTCAGCATTATCTATGTATGTTTGCTTGCAGCCAAATCCTTAAAATAGTATTATGTACATTTAAAAAGAACAAATTCTATACTTTTGTACTTCAGCACTGATTTTTAGCTTAACTTGGGGCAAAAATAAATAATATAAGACGAAAGAAAATTAAAATAATGCCCGTTCCGACATGTTTTACTAAATCGAATCATAAGCCCTTATGCTAAAATTCAATTCACATTTTGCCCGTACGTACCTCAGATTGCATCTTGCAATAGCAAACACTGCCGTGTGGTGCCGGCATAGATTTCACCACTCCAACTCTTCCCGTGGGTGTCGTAAGAGGCGAACTAAGGGAAACACACTGGGGGGCGGGCAGCAGCGCCCTCTGTAGAACAACTCCATTAAACTGCGATCCCCAACCCGCATGCCCAGCATCGGGATTATGATAATGCCCTCTATGGCGCTCATTAGGGGAGGCCTATGTCCAGCAGTGGACTATTATAGGCTGGTGATGATGATGATCATCATGTTGAATAGCAAACAAACGGGAATACTTAAATTCAACCAATCAAATATGGTTATTTCAATTCCATTGACTTAATAACTACAGAAAAAAACCCTCTTGATTTATAAAATATTTATCTAAAACAAGCAAAGTGACAACCCTATTGCCATAGTGGAGCGTAGGTAATTATTTCATCAACTAGGCTCAGTTTCCATACTGTCCATATTTATACTGTGGTTTAACGCACGCTTGAGGTTTAAACAGAGCCCTAGGCCACGGAGCTTACATAAAATGAGAACTCCCCTTTTGATAGTTCAGCATCTTGATAGTATAGACGTTGTAGTTTTGCATGGAATTGGCGTAGTTCCAACTTCTCTGATTTCCTCTGCATAATCCTACCCAACCCAGCATAGGTATCAGCATCTTGAACGATTTTAAACCAGATTCTTCTCTTTCAGTGGGCCTCGGTTCAGCCATTCCTCGCTTGGAACTGTTCATGGAACTGGTCGGGGCTGTATGCCTCTCCGTTATGGGACTGCTTCTACCCAGTATCGTCGAGACTGTATTCCGATGGGACAAAGACTTGACTCTATGCCATTGGGTCGTGTGGAAGAACGGGCTCATCTCAGTATTCTCCTTAATAGCTATGGTGTCTGGCGTTGCATATGCTATTATAGCGATGGTAGAAAAATTGTAAATAGGTAGTTTTATGTTACTTTTAGCATACCTATCTAGAAGAGAACCTTTTGAATATAAAAACGATTTTAGTAAACATCATAAAGTATACATATTATTAACTCTATGACGTTTTGACCGATCATTGACATTTTCTAAAAGGTGACTTGGAATTATATTTTAATTTCAAGAAATTGTGGAGCCTTTTCTATTTATATTTACAAGATTTTCCTTTGTATTTACTGTGAATTATTTTATGATACAGGGTGTCTATCTTAAGTTATGAACGTGGAGAACAGAGTTCAGTCAATTTCCCAGGATGTTCAAATGTTCTGTTTGGATTAAGTAACTTTCTACTTTTGAACACACGCATTGCTGCGCTAATTGTAATTTTTTTATAATAAATTAAAATCGGATCCATTTATGTACATTGATGGTTTGTCAGCCACATTGGTTGCCACAATATGAAGTAAACTATAGGTCTGAACGAACTGTAGATATTTGTTCAGGGTCAAGTGACCGTCTATGTTTGATAAAATATACAAAAGACAACTTTAAGGCTCGATGGTGCTAATTAGAATTACAGCAATTTGTAATATTTCTACAGGGTGGCTTTTTGAGATGGAAGTGCATACCCAAATCAGAAACCACGAGAGTAAGAGATTTTTTTTTACAGAAGTAGGTACCAAGATTTATACGAAAACCAAATGCTGCGTTTAATCTTTTCTTTTCTTTTCATTATGCAAGATATTAAACCAACTGATTTTTTAAAGAAATATGACATCTGCGTTTTTGTACCAATGGATTTGGTTGCCGATACGAATCAATCTTTGCAAATAATTGATATTGACGAAGAATTGAAAGGAAATGGCTATTTTCAACCCTTTTTATTTTAGTTTGAATGCTCCCCTTCTAATAATTTTTTTCTTTTCCATGTGAATTTTGTAGGTACCCTTTTTATTTTAGTTTGAATGCTCCCCTTCTAATCAATTTTCTCTTTTCCATGTGAAATATTTAAATGATTATTCCGAAAAATTTATATTTAGCGAAGATACTTGTATTTTCATAGGATATATAAAAATTTATATCAAAAATAAAATATATTTTTGATATGAATTTTGTACCTCTATACTACCTCAAACAAACTGCAAATTTTCAACTCCGCCGGATGTCCATATCGTCTAAACTACTGAATATTTAACTTTGAAATTGATATAAATGGTAAAGTTCAGGACTCTATCGATCATATGTTTCGAAAACACGATTCCATAAAATTTTCTCGGTAGAAAAAATCGCAAAGTTACCTCAAAATTTTTACTAAAACCTAAATTTCTCAATAAATACAGAAGTTCAAATCTTGACAATAAGCGTGGTAATAGAATTAAGTATAATAAAAATGTAATATGTTTCGGTTTTTTTCAAATAATGTCCTAATTAATAGATAATAAGCTAAAACTTGATTTTTGGTGATTTTTGGATTTGTGTTGCAATGCCCTGTCCCGCTCTTATGAACGCAAAATCATATGTCTAGCCTTTTCGCACAGAGTTGAGGTTGTATGCGCCCTTAAGAGAAAACTTAGCAAAAAAATAAATAGGAATGCAGTTTTAACTTTAAAATTGTGCCGATTACTCCTTTCACGACTAACTCTCATAGTTTCGGATCTATCCATCCACTTCCATTGCATAAAGCCACCATGAAAAAAATATTTAAAGAATAAAATTAATTTAAATAATAAAAGACAACTGTTATTCTATGTATTTTTTTTAATTTAAAAAAAATATTAATAACAAAGAAACTTTTATAAAAATTTAAAAAATATGTAATTTGTATTTACAAATGAGCTAGCTAACAATCTACAGGTAGGTCAGCTGAATCATATCAATACCGATCGTATGCGTTTTAGCTGCGTGCCCTACTGTTTGTGCTCTGGCAATGCTGATGTTCTACGTCAGTTACTCACCAGAGACCCTGTACTAATTCGCTAAAATACGCATTCAACAAACAACAACAACATCAGCCTATATAGTCCACTGCTGGAAATAGGCCTCCCCTAATGAGCACCATGTGGCATTATTCATTATTTGGGGGTTATTGCCCACAATCCCCACGCTGGGCATGCGGGTTGGGGATCGCAGTTCGGTGGAATTGTTCTACAGAAGGCGCTGCTGCCCGCCCTCGGTGTGTTTTCCCTCCGCCTCTTACAACACCCACGGGAAGAGTTGGGGTGGTGCAATTCTATGCCGACACCACACGGCATTCAGAATACGCATTCGATAGTTTCGTAATTTTTTGGTGCTTTATTTCGTTGTATTAGAGTGCACCAATTAGCCGGTACGAAGACGAAATTTCGTGTTTGAGAATTAAAGTACGATCACGCAACGCTTCGACCAGACGCTCACATAATATTTTATTAATAAGTTTAACGAATGAGATGTATATTTTTTTAACATCATTTTGTAACTTAGTAGGTAGATTCTTACGTCATGTTAGGTATATAACGTATAAATTTTATTCCTATAATAATAAATTCTTTCACCAAAATTTAACCTTACATTGGGTGGGGATATTGATTCCATTGAGCTTTTTAGGTGATTCCCTAAACTTAGATTGTTTTATCGTCATAATTTGTATTTTTGTATTCATCGTGTCCTTTTATATTTTTAATATTGTGTATTTTAAATGTAATATTTGTATTTGTCATGGTTCTCAAACCAAATAATTTTTATTTTATTTATAATATGATATCGTAGGTAGGATAAATAATTTATAAAAAATTATGTGTCTGTGTTTATTTGTTTTATTTATAATCCCTCGGTTGACTCCATGATTCTCTAAAGTACGTCTGTTCTCTGATTTCTGTTTGGATCTAAGCAAAAAATTATACATAATACTGTAATACAAAAATTTCGTAGACTTGTTTACTCGGATAAAGCGCTGTTCTTGGTGCTCTATACATTCACTTATCTATTAACAATAGCAGTCATAGCATTTTTTAATCATACCAAGTAATATTTTAGTAACAAAGAATATGTTTTTTATTCACCAGGTTATTAATGGCACACAGTAAAACAAATTTAATTTTCATGCAATAAATATATTTTGTGGTGCCCGTCTCCTAAAGATAAAAATTAAAAACTGCTCATTTTCATGTGTCGCCTTCAATGCATAAATTAGTTCTTGCATTTTTTAAATTTTTGACAAATTAAGGCTACGTACACTTTACAGAATGTTGTCCAACAAGACAAATAGAACGAAATAGAAATAGTCGTTCCCAAAATATAAAAAAAGTGTTGCGTTGAGAATAAATTTTCTGGAAATTTTCCACTCAGAACGGCAATTTTATAGCTAAAAATATAAAATTAACAATTTCCTTTGCATGAGTAATTTATTTCCTTGGACTTAATATAAAATAGATAACTACTACCATTTCCTGAAATTGTTATTTATTATTTATTCAATATACATTTATATTCGTTCAATATATTCATACATTCATTCAATATATTCGAGACATTTTTATTCAATTAGAGCTATGTTCCAAGACGTCAAACATTACTTTAAAAACTAAACACATTAAAAGTAGGGACATGTCACAACAATAATTATAAAAAGTCACTCCTATGCTATAGTCAATCATATTAAAATAGTCTATATTAGGTTCATGTCAAAAAGTAAAATTAAAATACAGGATCATAGAATGGTGTTAATTAAGCGAAGCTGTCAAAGAACACGTCTGCGTCAGTTGCGGAGATGAACCTATTAAGGCGCATACAGCACCTAAACTAGCGCCACCACCTACTTTATGTTATTATTCTGTTTAACAAAGGAATTTTCAAAAATCCATCGTCCAGTTTGTGATACCTACCATAAGCTTTTTTTTAATGCCTCTGTAATAGTTTTATTCTATTTAGTTTAGGAAGAGATACGAAAATAGATTTTGGTGGCCACCAAGGGCAACTTCGTATCTCTTCCTAAACTAAATAAAACTATTACAGAGACAATAGAATAAAACTATTACAGAGGCATTAAAAAAAAGCTTATGATAGGTATCACAAACTGGACGATGGATTTTTGAAAATTCCTTTGTTAAACAGAATAATAACATAAAGTAGATGGTGGCGCTAGTTTAGGTGCTGTATGCGCCTTAAGGAGGTTTAGAAAAAAGTTTATTTAATTAAAAACCTTATTACTGTTTGATATCTAACTGTGAAATTACTATATAACAGATGGATATGATAAGATATAAGATAATAATTCTTTATTCTCGAAACTTATGACTAAGATAAAATAAAACTAAAAGTTAACGGAATTGATGGCCTTATCACTTAAAGCGATTTCTTCCAGGCAACCAAAGATTATATACAGATTGCTTGCATTACTTAATTATTATATTTTATTTACCTATCCTAAAAGAGTGTATCAAAAGTCGTGGACCTTTGGTAAAAAGCCAAAAAAATGCAATTAATAGATAAATACAACTATTAAAGTACCAACCTCTACATTGTTTTACACAATCTAGAGATAGCTTAACAGTTCTTAATCAATTCTAGTGAACAGCATACAGAAAACCGATACTATTGCATATGCATTGCAAGCAATAACTTAAGTGGAAATAGAAGCTTTATTTTTGAAATCACTGTCCATATGAGAAGCAAAAAAATTGCTGTTTTCTTCGTCGGCCATATCAGTGAATATACTTGGAGACGCTGGCAAACCGCAGCCGCGACCACCGGACACAACGCCTACTAACCTGCCCTCATATAGGGCTGGTCCGCCGATGTCGCCCTGCGAAATAGACTATCACAATTATTATCTCTTTACCATTGACAGGCTTGGGTTGGTATTCTCTGAAAGATACTCGGAAGAAGCTTTGTTTGTAACTTTGACATTCAGCTTACTTATACAAATCCACTGGCTAGCGCCAACCCTAATGAGCACCATGGAGCGTTATTTTCAGTTTGCCTTCTCCAGCATCCGCCTGCAGTCTATGTTATCATTATCGCCATTCCTCCTAATTTATGCTTTCTAACCACACAAGCCGTGCATTGCCGTGTGGTTTCGGCATAAAATTTCACCACCCAAACTCTTCCCGTAGGTGTCGTAAGAGGCGACTAAGGGAGACACAGCGGGGGGTGGGCAGCAGTACCCTCTGCAGAACAACTCCACCGAACTGCGATCACCAACCCGCATGTCCAGCGTGAGGATTATGAGCAATAGCCCCCAAGTGATCAATAATGCCATCTATGGCGCTCATTAGGACACGCAGTAGAGGTGGACTATTATAGGCTGATGATGATGAACCACACAATAACACCATCACCACTCATGAACACAATTACTCTGGTCCAATTATTTAAGAATTACCTTACTTACAATATCGATAACGAAAGTAACTAAATAATAACATCTGCTACCATACAAAACTTAGAGGAAAGATTTGATTGTTTGTTTGAATTAAATAGACTCCGAAACTACTGAACCGATTTAAAAAATTATTTGACCACTTGTATCCTACAGTATCCCCGATGATAGGCTATAGAATATTTACAAAAAACTTATGGATCCGTATAAGAACTGCAATATTGTAACCCGACCTGTAAAAATTTATAATATTTATTTTGTGTTTTAAGAACGCCATCGTTTCATCCCTTAACTTCATCAGGGTGAGAGCGGCTCACGCCCGTACCTGCGCTCACTCGGTGTTCTTCCAACAGAAAATAGGTTCGTAGAACGACAACGAACCGAAAATAGATTTTGGTGGCCAACAAGGGCAACTTCGTATCTCTTCCTAAATAGAATAAAACTATTACAGAGGCATTAAAAAAAAAGCTTATGATAGGTATCACAAACTGGACGATGGATTTTTGAAAATTCCTTTGTTAAACAGAATAATAACATAAAGTAGGTGGTGGCGCTAGTTTAGGTGCTGTATGCGCCTTAAATAGAATATAATCTAGTCTCTTATAAAAACCTCTTCGAAAAGGATGACTGCCCCGCTTCGCTGCCTTTGGGTTGTTTTTAAATAAAGCCTAAGAAATATATTTCTACATTTATTAGCATCTGTGTTTAGAGGGACGGTCCCACACGGACCTATTTAACTTACTTCTGCGTGATAATACCTAATATAAAATAATACCTTAGAAATCTAGAGTAACGTATTTGCTGCTATCACAGAACCTATACCTACATAATTAGGTAGTACATACTCACTTCTGTGTAAAGAGAACCGGCCGGTCACGTACTGGCCGGCCTTTGGGTTGTTTCCATAAATCCTCAGAAGTTTATTGACACATAGAAAATACTGTTATACTAAAAAGTATTTTGTGTAAGTTTCAGTAAACTTTTACAGGAAAGTCACATTAGTTTCTGTTTAGAAGTGGAATGCCACCGCCTTTTGGCTTTTTCCAAGTTAACATTATGTGATACCTACATAGGTATAGAATTGAACTTTTGACTTTGTGGGTATAATATTCATGTAAAACAAGATCCGTCAAGTGGGAGTATAACTCGAGCGCCGAGGATTTTGAACTATTGTCGATTATTTACAGAATATAATTAGGTTATTTCGAAGATTATGGAGCAGTAAACTACTGATGGAGTTTTTCTGCAAAGCGCACTGCTGCCCGCCCCCCATTTGCCCCCCTGATTGCCGTGTGGTGCCAGCATAGAATTCCACCACCCCAATCTTCCCGTGGGTGTCGTAAGAGGCGACTAAGGGAAACACAACGGGGCGCGGGCAGCAGGGCCCTTTGCAGAAAAAATCCACCAAACTGCGATCCCCAACCCGCATGCCCAGCGTGGGGATTATGGACACTAACCCCCAAATGATGAATAATGCCATCTATGGCGCTCATTAGGGGAGGCCTAGAGGTCCAGCTGTGGAATAATTATAGGCTGATGATGATGTTGAAACTACTGATAATTTTTCTCTAGTATAAAATTTGAATAGTAAAAAAACGTAAACAGTTTGAAAAAATTTAAATTACCAAATCAGTAGCTTTGATTTGATTTCTCATGCAAAAAATAGATTAACACTAGGTTTTTGACCATTTTTCAAAAAGATCTACCTACAGTATTCTCTATTTTTTCCTGTAACATAAAGATTGATACTACAAACTTTAGATAGATCTCTTTGCAATATTTGGGGATGGTAAATTTTTCGAAATAAATAAAAACGTATGATACTGATATTTCTCAAACTGTTTTGAGATGTAAAAACCGATTCCTTTCATTTAATACCCAGGGCTAATAGGCACTACCCTCGGTGAGGTAGCCATTTTCGAATATTATTCTCACATTTTTGACTATTTTTCAAAATTTGTTCTACTAACTGTTTTCTCTATACTTTGTTGTATGTAAATCTACTTCTGTAAGCCTAGTACATTATAGATGAATCGCTCTAAAGACTTCGGAGATAGTGGGGGGAGTGGTAATTTTCTAAACCTTTTCCAAAATGTATAAAAACTACCGAAATTTCAAAAACAGTTTTTTATAGTCACTATAATTGTATAACTAAAAGTCTATGTAACAGTTTAAATGAAAGCTAATTATTAGCTTCCATTTAATACCACTTATTAGAAGTCCATTTTAAAATAAGAAATATTAAATCAAGGTTTGTAGGTACTTAAACCGGTTACTTCAGTATCTTTGTTTCTCAAATGTGTATAGGCAGACAGGCAAAATTATTATAATTTTAAATTTCAGGACAGAAAAAGCGAGACTATAAGTGGTTTGAACCCGTCATCAAAATCTTAAAAATAGAACTTTATACAAAAGGAATAATTTATTCGCATTAAAAGCATATTTACACAGGAGCTACTTTATGTATACATAAGTAACTTGCTTTTCTTCATCTTCTCTATGCATCTCACGGACACCTTTATAAAAGTTTAGAAAGGCCTACAGGAATATTAGAATAGATATTATAAAATATGTACATTGGGATATAAAATATGTACAGGATTCATTTCTTGAAAACAATATTGGATCTCAGGTTTGGAAACCGTGTACTACCGTATGTAAGAAGCTTAGACCCTCTTACCTGAGTAAATAGGAATTTTCCAAGGAAAGTCATTTAAACAATGATGACATATTTTCCAATACTATTTACGACTATTATTAGAAATATTTTTATAAATTCAATTCATAGATAGTCTTGTAGATAGTCTACATGCCTGTACAATATTTATCAACCAATAAAATAACAAATAAATAACAGAACCATACTAGAACTAGTATTTACAAATGAGCTTACTGCTGACCGTTACAAACAGTCTACTGGTAGCTCAAAAACCGAACTGAAAGGAATGCCAAATCGACTAAATAGACCTCGGGTATATTCAGCTCGGAAGTATTGGCTAAGTATTTATGTAAGTAAGTATTGTAGGTAGAGTATGTAAAATATGACATATTGGGATCATTGACAATAATTAATAGAGTTCAAAGGCACCTTTATTACCAAAAAAATTAAGCATTATATACAAACTACAATTATTAGAATTAACATTTGAACATTTATAGATCTCTATACTGTTTCAAATAATCTAGAGATTAGAGATTAGCAGTTACTTCTACTCTTCAACTAATCCAAATCAATCCCAATCGGTAACGAGTGGGCTTTCGACGCTGGCCTGTAACATTATCTATCGTATCTATTTAATTAGAATAAGATTTGCGGAAAATACGCCAAAAACAATTCGTCGAAACCATACGTCTAGAAAAATTCACTGAGATCACAGTTCATCGAGGCGCAATTTATCGAAAATTATACTTAAATGAAAGACTGTTCTGAACTATATCAGACAATGATTCTTCTGCGAATTGTGTTTACGGCAAATTGTTCTCGACGAATTGTTCTCTGAAATTTTCCGCAGATGCTTCAATTATTTATTTGGAAGCAGTCTATATTTAATCATCCAAATTAACATAGTCGTTTATGAACCTTTTGCTATCTCGGTGGGTGATATCAGTGAATATGGTCGGAGAGACGGGAGCCCCGCAGCCGCGACCGCCAGCCACGACGCCGACTAAATTGTTGTCATATAAAGCCGGCCCGCCCATATCGCCCTGCAAAATAAACAATTCATTATTTTCAAAGAGTAAAACCTTTAGTAACAAACATAATTACAATAAAATTACCAAATTAGAACTAGAATTTTATAGAAACAATTCAGCTAACTGCAGACTTGCAAACACATTACAGGTAGCTCAACTGATCCATATTATTTAATACCTGTCGGAAGTATTTCTAAGATGCTGCATTACCTCGCTGTATGGCGATGCAGATGCGCTGCATCAGATAATGACCAGATTTCGGGTTCGTTGCTATCGTTGCTGTGACTACACGCTGAGTGAGATATTTTTTTCAACAACAACATCATCATCACCAGCCTATAATAGTCCACTGCTGGACATAATGCCTCCCCTAATGAGCGCCATAGATGGCATCATTATTTGGGGATTATTGCCCATAATCCCCACGCTGGGCATGCGGGTTGGGGATCGCAGTTCGGTGTAGTTGTTCTGCAGAAGGCGCTGCTGCCCGCCCCCCGGTGTGTTTCCCTTAGTCGCCTCTTACGACACCCACGGGAAGAGTTGGGGTGGTGAAATTCTATGCCGGCACCACACGGCTTTTTCAACAACAACAAGTCATCATCAAATCAAATTTATTATTTCTTTACTTGAGCTTGAGTATTCTCTTAAATTATTTGGCGCGACTAAACGTAAACGTAGTGTAGGACGCCCTCCGGCAAGGTGGGAAGACGATCTGCGAGAGACTGCTGGCAGATGCTGGATGCGACAAGCTGAAGACTGTGCGCTATGGCGCTCATCAGGGGAGGCCCATGTCCAGCTGTGGACTTATGTGGGCTGATGATGTGATGATGTAATCATAAGCTCTGTTTGCATCAATACTAGTACACAGCGGGACGATACTGGCGCTGGCGTAGGCCTTCACTTGCCACAACGCCCAGTCTGTAGATGCCGCACCCTGGTTTTTGACGAATCGCGGCCGTCACTCAAATGCACGCTTACATACCCCGTTGTAACAATTGCCGATTATCTTGAATATATTTACTGCCCTACCTTTGAGGCCACAATAAGAAGATGGAATATTAATAACCGCATCGAGTCACCTCTCGTCAATGAAGCCGATAATACGTAAATTTTGGGGATACCATACCTCACAAGTTCCTCTCCCTCCAAGTAAGGTGCCCGCACAAAACTCGTTTTCGGCGACCGAAAAGAAGTAGCTAACAGCGCACTGGTCTGGCGAAACTTTGGGTAAATCTACTACCTTCAGTTGGTCAGATGTGGAAGATTCATCTCCTGGCTGAAATAGCAAAACACAAGGTATCTTAGACATAGATAAACAACCAACTATACTAACAGATAAGATAAGATAATAAGATAATAATTCTTTATTCTCGAAATTTATGAAATGAAATGAAATGAAATTTATTTATTGCTTAAGATAATTGACAAGTAATTCCAAAAACAATCAAATGTATGTTACTTATGATCTAAGTGTATATAATTTACATGCGTTGATTGTATTGGATTAGCCTTAGATGTCTACGCTAGGCTTGAAAAGCCTGTGTTATAGACACTATGCCATCCCTCATTGATTAGACATAAGACTTAAAAAATTATTAATTTTATGAAATATACATAAAATCATAATTTTCCTTTATTATGACAAACACTGAAAATTACAATTGATCAATTACTATTATTACATTTTATTGAAAAATCATTTATATTAATTATCAAAACGTGAGTAATCGTATTTAAAAAAAAAAACAATTAAAATTTACAACAAGAAAGAAAACAGAGAAAGCCCACATGTGCACGCGTTTGTGTATGTATGTGTGCATGCGTGTGTAATGGTATGTATTGGTATTTATGTAATACTAGCGGCCCGCCCCGGCTTCGCACGGGTATAAAACAAAAATTTCAGAAATTATACACACTAACACGATGGGCTTCACAGTTTTCATACGGACCCCTTACTTTTTCTTACAGCATTGGGATTTTTGACATTGACTCGACACTCCATTACTGACACTGGCCATAGAGAAAAAGCAAGCACCGTGCGCTATACAACCTCTTTTTCTATTCTGACGCGCCATAATAGAAAAAGAGGTTGAATATACAGCCCACGGTTCAATTATTGAATTTTTCATGCGGATCCCTAACTTTTTTGAAAATATTATATAGCCTATGTTCATCACGAAAAATTAAGGATTCTAATGGTGAAAGAATTTTTTAACTCGGTCCAGTAGTTTCGGAGCCTATTCAATTCAAACAAACAAACAAACAAACAAACAAACAAACAAACAAACAAACAAACATACAAACAAACAAACAATCAAATCTTTCCTCTTTATAATATTAGTATAGATATTATGTTAGTATATATTGGTTGGTGAATATGTTGACGTAGATAATTTAATAATGTATTGTTGATAAATAAACAACAATCTACCTATTGTAAGATTTTGAATAAATCTTCGGTTTCTTCGTACGAGAAGTTACGAAGAGTTTTTTCTAAAAATAATTTTACTTGATGCGAGTTCATGTTAAGTAGAGTAGCAAGTCTAGAGAATTTGTTATACAAGAAACCCCCCAAATAACAGTCAAATCTTTTTATAAAAGTTGTTCTAGGCTGAATTAACTTAAATACTCTATCTTCACGGCGTTTGTCAATGTGAAGAGGCCTTATTTTATGCTGTTTCATGATTATTTTTAGGACATACAATTGTCGAACTGATAGAACTTCAGTCTCTCGATAAAGAGTTTGAGTGGGGAACCTATATGGTAGAAAATAACTAACTTTCAGTACAGATCGCTGGGCTCTTTCCAATGGCAACATGATCGACTTATATGTACCGCCCCAAGTTTCAATGCAGTAATTAAGTAGACTTTGGCAAAGAGAATAATATACTTACAGTTTTTATGACCTTTTTGTCTGTTATTATATGTCGTAGGTTCTTGAACAATGCTATTAGCTTTCGGATTCTACTGGTAAGAGTTCTAATATGAGTTTCAAAAGTCAAATGTGAGTCTAGCAAGATTCCCAGGTAACGAATTTTATCAGTTTTATCCAGTATTTTACATTCACAAGGGCTTCTATTGTTATGACAAAATTGGGGACAATTACTATGAACCACTAACTTTAGGTGACAATTCGTTTTGTTCTTTATCGTGAACTCTAAGTATTTTGTTTTATCCGTGTTTAGTTTTAAGTAGTTTAGTGATAGCCACTTATTCACTATTAAATCCACTCTGTGCATACATATAAGCTTGTTCCCAACTCTCTCCCCTAAACACTAGAGCTGTATCGTCCGCATATGTGTAGATGACTCCATTATGTATTTGCAGATTACACAACTCGTTAACATAGGTCCTAGAATACTGCCCTGTGGAACGCCATGCTTTACCTGTACTGATTCACTAATGTGCTCCCCTATCTTGACGGATTGATATCTATCAGACAGATAATCCCTAAATAATTGCTATGGTAATCCACGAATCCCAGCTATCTCAAGCTTATCCAACAAACGAGGTATAGATATGGTGTCAAAAGCCTTGTTGTTATGATAGATAATGGCGTTTTCTTAAAAAAATCATTAATAGTTTGTCTAGCCTAATGAAGAGGCTTCTTTGGCGAAAGTCAGTTAAATGATAATTCGATTGTTTTGGAAAATCCGACCATTTCTTTAGTATTAATATCTGAATAGTAGTGGTATTTAGAAATAAATATAACAGAGTGATCAATTAATTCATATACCAATAGGAAGCGTCCCTATGTTATTTATGCAATTCTTTATGGAATAAGTATGTACTAAAATTTAACTCAAGATTCGAGTAGGTATAAGAAATTTAAAGGACCTCCTTAGAAATCGAAAGAATTATCTAAATCGGTTCATTATTATTTGACGACTTAATTGATCACTCTGTTATATTTATTTCTAAATACCTCTACTATTTAGATATTAATACTAAAGAAATGGTCGGATTTTCCAAAACAATCGAATTATCATTTAACTGACTTTCGCCAAAGAAGCCTCTTCATTAGGCTAGACAAACTATTAATGATTTTTTTTAAGAAAACGCCGTTATCTATTAGTATAGTAGGCATAAAATCTTACCTCAGTCTGCCCCCATCCTAACACCGTTATTATACTTCCCTCTTCCGGTAACTTATAGTTATTCATTGAGAAATTTATAGCGTATACGAGTGGACCAAAGGGCATATCATCCGTGAACACCACTGCAAGGTTTCCGCCCTTCTCTGGCTGGCCAGGATGGTACTTCGGACTTATGACAACTAAGTCTGCGTCTACCCTCGTTCCATCACTAATGCGGGTGCTGCCAACTCGAATGTCCATGTCATCTGGTTCGACACTGGAATAATGCACAAAGCTTAGAGAATTACGGGAATTCTCTGACACAAATAAGGGTGCCGCCATCTATATTTTTCAATATTTTATATTATTAGGGATTTTGTGAAATTTAATAAAAGCTTTTTTACGCCACTGTAATACATATTGTTATTTTAAATTGGTTATGCAAAAATGCGAAACTAATTTGGTGGCCAAAAAGTTACTCTGTAACTTTACAAAATTATAATTTAATATTAGTAGATTATGTAAGGGACCAAAAGTCTTAGTTCATTATTAGTTTTCTTTCAAAACCTACTATTCTGTCACTTATTCATTGCATTAACAATAACAATAACAATAATAACCTACATAATGATGCCATCTATGGCGCTCATTAGGGGAGGCCTATGTCCAGCAGTGGACTATTATAGGCTGGTGATGATGATGATGATGATTCATTGCATTTGGACGAAAACAAATCAGAAACCTCGATTTTATTACAGAACTAACTTAAAAACTTACAGGTAAACGCAATGGGCTGCGGTTCCTATTGTATCAATTGCTAAAATGAATCCCGCGCAAAATATTGACTCTTCTTTATGATTGTTTAAACGGGTCGACTGAATGCTCGCCATGAAGCCGTATTGCTTGATGTCGTCCACGATCTCTCCGCCTATTATCCTGCCCATGTTGGCCTTTCGCCTCTTGCCGGCCTCCTGCTGAGATAATTCTGGCACGTCCTTGTGAAAGCTAGCTGAAAAAATTACTTACTATAACTTTGCGGAATGTGGTATGAAAAATAAAAAACCTGATGTCAAATAACCCAAAATTTTTAATGAAACACGAATACAAGAAATAAAATCGTGTTTTTCGTCAAATAAAAATATTTTCCGAATAACATAATTAGAAAATAATTGTATAATAAAATTTCTCTCCTATCAGTCTAGAATCACAAAAGGCAGCCTTAGTAGACATAATACGTGGCATTCTAAATATGCTTATTTTTCTTATGAACAAAGAAAAACGTATTGTCTTCGGGGTATTTCTTACCAAGGCTTTCGAACACTAGCATCGCTAGAAGTATCACACGAATATAATCCATTTTAAAAGACAGTTCTGCTTTTGTATTTCCATATGACCAAATGGCTTTTATAGAACAATTTTAACTTGAAATTATTGAAAACACCCGCATCATAGGTATTATCGTAAAACTATAAAATAACTATAAAACTTTTATTTTCTTGGCACTAAGATAACATGTTTTAAAAATGGGTAGGTGTGATTGTAAGTCACACAGAGAATTATCTCCTAAGCTATCTCAACGAGGTTATTAATTCGATATAATTAATAAGTATTCTAATAAAAACCTGTGTAAACTCGTTCTTTAGATATACAATTTACAGCGACATCATAAAATAGCAGACAGTGTGGTACAACACACAAAGAATGCTTCAAAATTCTTCAGATAAATTAGTGACTTTTCAATTGTCAAAATGGGTCCGGGTTTTTTCTATGTATAGTAAAAAATATATCTGTTTTGCAGTAACAAAGTACGATAACACGAGCTTTAAAATTTCTTTGGGGCTATACAGGGCGTCCCACAGCTACGCCTCATGGAGGGAAATTACCTTAAATATTGTAGATGGAAACATTTTGCTGAAAGAAGACATTATTTAAATTTCAAATACTATTTAAATTACTTTCATAGACTTTTAAATAGTTACAGTGTGAACAGGGAATCGAACCCATTACACGAGAAAAAATAATTACCCAGTAGCTTTATCATACCGAACGAAAGGCTTCATCCTAAGGATAATTTTTTGCTAAATAACATAGTGTCAGAAATAAAAGGAAGACAGCTAATTTTAACATTTGATGTGAAATTTTATTCAGAAAAATTAAAGGCTGACATTGCCGTAAGGACATACTAACATTATTACATTATCCTAAGTATCTATAACTAATAAATGTACCCACTTGAGAAGTACGCATCATTTCCCTATTTAAGTGCATGATAAAATGATAGAGATACGTAGGGGCAAGTGCTGTTCCTATGGACGCTTGTACCTGTGGACATATTCAATTCTGACGAATCTAGCAACCCTAAATTTAAAATTTGAACGCGATCGTAAAGTATTGTCTATGGTTTAAAGTTTTGACGTGTCGCCATCTTTGTTATCTGTGTGGTTGTTTAAATGCCGGCTACGAAAGTTTTTTGCGCCAAAAAGTAAGTAATTTTGCTTCATTCAAATGAGTTTTACAGTGAAAGTACTCACGATAACGGTTTGAATGTGTTTGCTGTCTAATCTGTGTTGTATATTGCTTTGATTGTGTTGTTTTCGTTGTCTATAAGTCTGTTCTATCCTCAAAGTTAAATCAGTTTTAATTTTTATGTCTGAATTTGTACCTATGGACAAAAATATGTGTGTACCTATGGACTGTCCACAGGTACAAACATGTCATACATAATACATAGTTTTGTTTATTTTTTCAGTGCCTTGCAGTAAAACTGGTTTAAAAAGAAAGAGAATATGCCTCGATACACTTACAGCAACAGTAAAAGAACAACAGGGTAAATGTGAACGATTTCTTCACCAACTTGGAATCGGTCATGAGACGTTACAACTTTCCACCAGGATCGATTTTTAATGTAGATGAGTCTGGGATCTCTACTGTTCACAAGTCAGGGAAAGTATTAGCTCCTAAAGAGATTCGTTAGCTAGGAAAGATGACTTCAGGAGAGCGAGGAGTGAATACCACAATGATAGTTTGCCTAAATGCTGTTGGAAACGCTGTACCTCCTGTATTCATATTCCCACGGGTTAACTGCAGAGACAACATGTTGAAAGGAGCTCCACCTGGTTCTCTGGGTGTGGCTAATCAACCAGGCTGGTCAACAGAACCAATTTTTTAAAAGTTCTTGGATCATTTTTTTTCAATTCGCTAAGCCAACAAGAGAAAATACAAAAAGAAATAAAACTTGTATGAAGAGTGTCGAAATGAATACAAATAAGTATAATAGAGTATGTTTACGTTTGTTTGTAGTAGTTTTTAGGAGTCTCTAATTGTTATTTTTGATTATTATTGTTTAATTCATGTGACTGTCCCTAGGTACAACATCGTCCACAGGTACATTTCTATTGTACATAGGTACAATCGTCTGCTGAACCTGTGGACATATATGGTGTTTTTAAGAAAGTTGGTTTTTTTCGTAAGTCGTAAGTAATATTAAGACAAGGATTTAATTTTAAGAGCGGCTGATTATCTTTTAATACATGTTATAAAATAAAATTATAAAATACTTAACTGTTTCAGACTGAAATTTGTTTTTATTCTAAATTCTAAGGAAAGTGTCCACATGTTCCGCACTTGCCCCTAATTAGTAGGTACCTGGTTGTATGCAACAAATCAAGCCCTATTCTGAGCTGAAAGACGCGTAAATTATTTTGTCCATCAGCGCAACGCGGCTAATTCATGGTCTTACTTTTATTTCTGATACTGTGTTATTGAGTAAAAAATTATCATTTTGATCAAGCCTTTCGATCGGTATGATAAAGCTACTGGGTCATTTTTTCTCGTGTAACGGGTTCGACTCCCGGCTCACCCATGAAACTATTGGAAAATCTATGAATGCAGTTTAAATTGTTTTTTAAATTAAAATAATGTCTTCTTTCAGTAAAATTTTCCATCTACAATATTTAAGGTACTTTCCCTCTATGTGTCATACCTGTGGGACGCCCTGTACGTTATGTAGAATGAAAGCAGTGTGTATTATATTATGTTCCACCCTCATCTTCGCTTGTCTTTTCCGGGATACAATACAATATCGCGCAAGAACACAAAACAGTGACCGCAGTGCCTGTTGAGAACTCTAGTGTCTACGTAGACCTAGTTTAGAACTTAAAACTCTATTACCGTAAAACATTTTATTATTTTTTATTAATAAACGCTAACTATCCATCTAAAATTAAAGGTCTACGAAAATTCCAATTCAGACTGATGAATGAAACAATATTTGTCCAGAGGCAGGACCAATATTGTTTAAAATTGTTTTTGGCAAGGCTCTGGCTATGTAAATACGTGACAAGAGCGAGAGATTAGATGTAATTTTTTATATTAGCTGTATTTTTTCCTGTTGTTTGCATCGGACATAATATACATTTTTTCTGAACGATATAATATCTCCAACAAGTGTCTGCAAAACGTGCAAAGCGTCGTTTATGCTGGATTCCATTGCTGAGCGGATTGGATGCCAGTGATGAGGCTCCTGTGTTTTCATCTATACTAATATTATAAAGAGGAAAGATTTGATTGTTTGTATGTTTGTTTGTTTGTTTGAATTGAATAGGCTCCGAAACTACTGAACCGAGTAAAAAAATTCTTTCACCATTAGAATCCTTAATTTTCCGTGATGAACATAGCCTATATAATATTTTCAAAAAAGTTAGGGATCCGCATGAAAAATTCAATAATTGAACCGTGGGCTGTATATTCAACCTCTTTTTCTATTATGGCGCGTCAGAATAGAAAAAGAGGTTGTATAGCGCACGGTGCTTGCTTTTCCTCTACGGCCAGTCTCAGTTTTGGAATGTCGAGTCAATGTCAAAAACCCCAATGCTGTTAAAACAAGTACGACAAGTGCGAGTGTAACTCGCGCGCCGAGGGTTTTGAACTTTTGTCGTTTAGGTAGGTACGTATATTGACGACCTGTTAGCGCGGTGGGCTTACAACGCAGGAGGTTGCGGTTTGATTCCCGCCTCGGGACTAATATTTGTAAGATCTGCAGATTATTTGTTCGAGTGTTCTAGTCCTTTTCTACGTACACAAAAATAAATCATCTAATGTGATACTTATTATATACTTTATTAAGTATAACAGATATCGTAGTAGTACGAATTACACAAGCTTGCTTAGCTTGTCGCTAAATGATGTTGTGTGGATTATCCAGGATACATTACTCTTCTCATATTTTTTTGGAGCACGGTGGAATTCGTGAATTCAATAATCTTATTATCTAAATATTCTTCGAGCGCAGTGGAATACATTGGGTATGGACTTTAAAAATTTTGATAACAACGGTTTCGTGGCGCTGTGGAACCCTACTATTACAGTTACTACAGAGATTAGTGGGTAGGTAAGTGGGTTGGTACCTACAATAATTTTTTCGACTTTTTTCTACGTATTTCACTAAGTATGAAACTTAGACGATTTTTAAAACCTGTTTTGAATTGTCGAAATCCATACCTTTGATTTGATATTGCTCTCAATGAAATAGCCCCCATTGTATGAAAATTCGTTTTTGACCATATTTCGAAAAGTATTGTTTTCACAGACTTCTCTATATTTTTCCTGTAAAATATAGACCTATATCTACAAACGCTTAGTACATTTTATATAGATCACTCAGCTATCTTCGGAGATAGAGGGGGGGGAACGGTCAAATTTTCGACCTTTTTCAAAATATTTCGAAAAGTATAAAACCTATCGAAATTTCAAAAACTGCATTAAAATGTACAAACTGATACCTTTCATTTGATACCCAACTCGGTGGGGTAGTCACCCCTTTAGAAATTTTTCCCGCCCTTTTTTGACCATATTTCAAAAAGTATTATTTTTACAGACTTTTCTATATTTTTCCTATAAAATATAGATCAATACCTACAAACACTTCGTACATATCAAATCGATCGTTCTGCAATCTTCGGAGATAGATGGGGGGTACCGGTCAATTTTTCGACCTTTTTCAAAATATATCAAAAAGTATAAAATCTATCGAAATTTCAAAAACTGCATTGGAATGTACAAACCAATACCTTTCATTTGATACCCAACTCGGGGGGGTATTCACCCCTTTAGAAATTTTTCCCGCCCTTTTTTGACCATATTTCAAAAAGTATTATTTTTATAGACTTCTCTATATTTTTCCTATAAAATATAGATCAATACCTACAAACACTTGGTACAGACAGAAGCATTAATTGGTAACCCCCCTAATAGCTAAAGTTTACATTGCAAATCACTGTACGATTTACAAATCTTTTACTCAAATACTAAGAAACAAAAACGTAACACCCAGTGGGAATCGAACCAGACATCCAATCGCTCACATTACAAGTAATGCACGCACCAACCAACTAAACCAACGAACCAGGTATCAGAGCGTCGAAATTTTATGTTATTAGTGTTCGACAGCGGATTTTTATTTATGAGATCTCTTTACACTGGATAAGAAAAAAAAGAAGTATTTGAGGGTAGATTTAAATATAATCTTGGTGAATAATGAAAAGGTCACTAGCCATACTCAATTCTAGTCTTGACTTACTGGTTTGAATCATAAATGAATTGAAGAATATTGAAGGAAATTATGCAAATTAAGAATTTTGTGAGAACTAAGATCGCGGTGCTATTCGAACAGCAAATGAGTAATCAGGAGATTGCTCGTTAGCTTTGAATTACGGTAAGTTATCAACTTATTATTCTTGTGTCATAATCATTACGAAACAAATACATATTTTTTTAGTAAAACCTTGTTATCTTTAACTTCATTTAAGTATTGATTTGTTGTCTTACAGATAAAAACCGTTGTGGGGATGTGAATGTAAGAAGCAATGGCAGATAAACAACAGGAGTGTATTACAAATCAGTGAAGTCGCCACAATAATATTGTTGACATTCAGACTATGTAGTTCGCCTTTTGTATCCACTCGTTCTACTGCTCAACAATATTTGATATCAACATCAACAGAAGGCATTTGCATGCAGCTGATATACTTACACAATTATCGAGCAGCAAAAATAGGACTGTCTGCTGAACTCCATCGTAGGGCATGAATAACTTTAGGTAAGTGATAATACTGATAATTCTCATGTTGTTTCATCTATGATTATTTCATCATAATAATGATATTTTTAACAAGTTAGTATTTACACGAACCAAATTAACATTATAACAGTTGACTTTTTTTCTTTTTAGGTTTTGGAGATGGATATCCTCTATGGGTCCTGGAGAAATAGTAAAAATAACTGGGCGCATGAATGACGAGCTTGAAAGTGTTGAAGGTTACTACGCGGATCGCGCATCCAGAAGCCCAAATTTATTTTGTCCATGATAATTGTGCAGTGCATCGTTCGCGGGTGGTTCATCTCTACAAGGCATTACTGTTATTTCTTGGACATCTAAAAGTTCGGACCTAAATCCGATAGAAAATATGTGGGGTCAAATGGTTTTAAATTGAGATCCGATCCGTTAGCCCTTAAGCTATTAAGCGATAAGTATCACTAAATATAAAGGACGATAAATATCACTACCTACTAAACCCTAATGTAATTTTTCCTTTTAACATTGTCAGAAAAACTCCATTTGACCTCATTTATTTTCAAAACTACCTGATTATTTAGTATTCCATGATTTACACGAGATCCAAATTGTTTAATTCATTAGATTAGCAAAGTAAACGAAAATCTAATGAAAACATGTGTATTCTCGAGCACTAAATCGAAAATGGAATATTATTTTTCAGGATAGGAAGCTATTTGTAAGAAGGCTAAATAATAAAATAAAACATTAATTAAATTTTTTGTGTAGTTGTTTGTGTAGGCAAATTTTTGAAAAAAATAAACGTAATTGTTTACCTGAAATTATTATTATTGTTTTATTTTATCAATTACTTCAAATTCATACTAATAGACAAAAACTTCACTATTACACATAAATAAATGTCATTAAATTACTAAAATTAAGTAGTAGTTAAAAAACAAAAATATCCACTGCAAGGATTCGATGACGATCATTACGATGTGCGGTGACAGAATCTCGGTTACACTAACCACTACACCATAGTTACATGTGATACAGGCTCGAAATTTCAGTATCGTTACTCCTGATAAAAGAAATGTAGGTGTTGAAAAAAACATTTGTTTTTTATTTACACAATTAAACAAACTTTATAAAAAAACAAAAATAAAAAATAATGTAAATTAAAATGAATTATAAATCTTCACGGGTTTGAACCTACATGCTACTGAATGATAACTATGACATATTCTGTGAGGGGGTTACCAATTAATGCTTCTGTCTGTCTGTCATATCACGTCGATCGCTCTGCAATCTTCGGAGATAGGGGGGGGGAACGGTCATTTTTTTGACCATTTTCAAAATATTTTAAAAAGTATGAAATCTACCGAAATTTCAAAAACTATTTTGAAATCTACAAATAAGTACCTTTCATTTGATACCACTTTCGACTTTGTACGTTCCATTTAAAATTTCGATTTCAAAATTTGTATGGAAAATCTTCATTTTGATTTTTCATTTATTTTTCTATAAATATGTGCGGGCGCACAAAATGTATTATTATTTCAAATTTCAAGTCAATAGCTGCAGTAGTTTCTGAGATATTAAGGATTCAAAACACAAAACAGACCCAAAGCGATTTCATAAGGGTTTTGCAACCGATGGCAAAACCCTAAAAAGTAAAGATCCGTATGAAAACTGTAAAACCCATCGTTTTAGTGTGTATAATTTCTGAAATTTTTGTTTAATACCCGTGCGAAGCCGGGGCGGGCCGCTAGTTATACTTATATTTTAACATTCGAACTCACGTTTCCTATGTGCTCATCTGGGATCTACCTACTATAATCCTACTATAACGATCCTATCCATTCAAGGTTGTCTGGGAGAGATCGCTCTTGAGCGATAAGACCGCCAATTGTCGCTTATTTTAAGACTATTTAATTTGTTAATTACTCTATATTTTGTGTGCAATAAAGTATTTATTATTATTATTATAATGTTACTTACTTTAAATACTATAAAATACCTTTAATGCCGAGTCGTATTTACCCTTCAGTAGCATACATGAGACAACCTTATTTGTTTTATTATTATTTATTTAAGTTATACATATATAAATGTATATATTTCTAACCTTACCCCTTATTTATCATAGTTCATTTCTCACTCTGACATATGACAATAGAACAAGACATGTTTAGAAATACTTTAAGTTAGAATAAGGGGGTCAGGTCAGTTTACAGGAATATTACAATTGGTATATCTTTATTATTGGATTGAATGTCATTATTATTTATAATATTTGTTGTTTTAGTATAAAGAGTATTAAGGTTGGTAGAGGTGTTTATTTTCTTTTTATCTTAATAAATTTATTCAAGTGCTTGCGACTATAGTGTGGTGTATATGGTACACCAACCAAATCCTAGCGTTAAACAGAAACGACCTTCGCATCATAACAAAATGCCTAACTGGATACTGTCGCCTTAACAAGCACATGTTCAAATTGGGCTAAGCGAAACAAAATTCTGCACATTCTCTGAGGAGGCGGAAGAAACGCCTCTCCATCTGCTAGATGTCACGCTCAGCCCAGACGCACGGCGAGATATAACCTCGAAGAAAATCCTGCACTTCTAAGCAACTGCGAGGATAAATGACGAACTATAGCGCCGCAGCTTCGGAGGTGAACTGTTGAATGGCGATCATAATAGGCCTTTCATGGCCGCAGACATACATACAAAGGCCACCAAGAGCAATAAAATAAATATAAAGAAGAACTTCGTAGCAGGCGCTGCGTTGATCCGCGTAGCATATGCTACGACAGATCCACGTAGCATACAAAAGATTTTAACGCACACTTTTTATATTATTCAAGCGGTACTTAAGACCCGGTATTTAAGACATTTTACACACGTTAGGTTACATTTTTTAGTTTTCTTACGGAACCCTAGCTTTTTTAGTAATACTCTATAACCTTTTTATTAGGATTCTAATGGTAAAAGAATTTGAAAACCAATCCAGTAGTTTCTGAGCCTCTTCAATTAGTAAAACAAACAATAAAATCTTGCCTCTTTATATTATTAGTATAGATATGGGACACTGTTCTTTAGTGAGTGTTTAATAAATGCAGCTGCGTGTACACGGAGGTAGGGTCGAACCGACAAAAAAGGCGTAATGTTGAACCGTCTTGAGGTGAAAAAGGAGAAACAAATTTTTGTAAAACGTAGCGTGAAATATATTTCTACTAATACTAGGTAGATAATAATAACAAATTGGGGTATAGGTATTGGAAAAATAACCAATTTGAATCACGGAGGAACGATAATTCCTTAAAAATATATATATTAGTTATTTAACTATATCAATCATTTTAATAGTAATATAATATAATAATTAGATCAAACAAGTAGTCAGTGCAGGCACGTCGACCTTATAAAATTTTATTAATATAAAATAATAAATTTCTCTTGAAAATTAAAACGCTGGTATCAATAAATTAGACTTATAATCCAGTGTGTTCTTTTATAAAGTTCCTGATCTCCGAGGCAGCGATATCAGCGAACACACTTGGTGAGAGTGGTAGCCCGCAGCCGCGCCCGTAGGACACAATGCCCACTGCCATGCCGTCTTGTACAGCTGCCCCGCCTGAGTCGCCCTGTTAAACATCAATAGTTATCAACGTTATAGCTGGCGCAAAATAACTTGTCCGGTGAGGCGCTGATGTGCAGCGAAAGGGGTGAGTTTAGGTACTAGATGACTGATACACATAATACAATATTATCACATTCTTAGATATTTTTTCATAATTTTGTCATAATACAATATGTATATCAAATACATTTATATTTTTTATTATAAGTTGAAAAAGACCAAACACCCTGAACAACTATTTGCAGATCGTACAAATATTTGTCCCGAGGCGGCAATCGAACCCGCAACCTTCTACATCGCAGGCGGACCTTCGCCCACCGCGCCACAGAGGTCGTCAAAGCTTTGTACACTTACAGAGTTCTAATAAATGGAAGCTGTTTTGCATTAAATCCATTTGGTGAATTTTCGAGTAAGATAAAGATTAATCATTTGGAACAGTGAATTCTTGTTTTAAAAACTATCAAGGGTGAATAGACGAGTGGCAGGCGGTACTTAAATACGTTAAGGTAATGCCGGACGAAATACATCCAACATCAATAGAGCATAACACTAAAATAAGATTTCGAATATGAGCTACAACTCGATAACTTTAGAAGCATTTAACAGAAAAAAAGTAATGCCTTTTTGCCATGGGGAATGCCAACAAGCTTGAAATACAGAAATACAATTTATTTTTTTTAAAATGGCCAAGCCTTTATTAACAAATAAATTACAATGAACTAACTAAATTAAAAAAACCACTAGTATTTACAATTGAGCTAACTGCAGACTGTTGCGAACAAACTACAGGTAGCTCAACTGATCCATATCAATACCAGTTGGAAGTGTACCCAAGATGCTGGCTGCATTGCCACGTTGTATGGCAATGCTGATGCGCTGTGCCAAATATTGACCAGCTCTCGGGTCACACGTCGCTTCGAATATAATACAATACAATACAATTTATTGGTAAAGTTATTTACATGTCATTATTTCATAAGAATAGGTAAGTAGTTAAAATTATAATAGAAATTGTATTTTATCATAACATAATTTAAAATTTTTAACTTAGTTAAGTCAAAAACAAAATAAATATTTTAAAAGGTTGACATAAAACTAATAGAATAAGAATTAGTGCCCTACAAGCATTATGTCACCTGATGCCGTTTATACAAAATGTATCTAAATATAAGGAGTAAAAGCCCCTGAACGCACATTTTTATCTGTGCGGTAGTGATGTAACCTTTACTACGACTAAAAGCTCACCGGATGATGAAAATAGCGCTTTAACCATAAAGCAGTAGAGTAACATGATCAAATCGAATCATAGAACCTTAGATATCTTTGTAACCTTACAGACGAATGTTTCCATTAAGGTCTTTGCCTAAACATCATGCATTCTACATAAATGTGAAGTGAAATAACACAAAGCTCGTCTTGGCTCCTCGTGTCACCAAGACTGGTTCAGTCTGAAAACCAGGGCTGTTTTGTACCCCGGAGCAAAACAGCACAAAGCTGAGAGGCTTCCGGCGATTGGGACCGCTAGGTAAAGGGACCGCGGTCCCATTCGCCGGATTGATTTAATTTTATCATCCTTCTTCCGGCGAATGGGACGACTGATCCGTTTGGGCATGGTTTGGGCTCACCTCGACAGCGCTAACAAACATATATATTACCACAAGTAGGTAGGTACCTAGCTAGCTAGGTTTGAAATTTAATTTTAAATGATGATTCGTACCTACTCTTGTTCAAATTTTTGTTTTTGTTTTATTATTCTATTATTTCTAGAATAAGTGACCTGTTGTAATATTTTACCTACTCACTAACGACACCTACATTATTATTATTATTTATTGTACGAGTTTACTTTACTTTCTATGTTTGTTTGTATGCTTTGTATGTTTGTGAACTAAATAAAATAATTATCTACCTATCTATCTTTACCGACAGTCAGCGCGGAGGCCATAGATTCAGATTAAGTTTCAATAACTTTATTTATTTAGGCTTACAAAATAAGCACTTGGACAAGTCAAATTTCATACAGTTCATTATTATAAAAAAGAAATAAGTTGTAATGATTTCTCTTCACTTCAATTTTTTGTCCACTAGTGGAAGAACTGAAAAAGAAACCACTAGTACATTTGTATATAACTTATGCGTCTAATACAATATTTACCATACAAGAGGCAGGTCCTCCGAGTAAGAAGTAGCCGGCACAGAACTCGTTCTTAGTAAGCGTGGCGTAGACGATACTGCACCACTCGAACGGGACAACGGGAAGTTCTGCTTGCATCAGGCGGTCCGGCATGCCATTCTGGTAAATCGAAACGATGTTTTTTAATTATCATAAAAATATGTAAAAATCCGGAATTTTTGTTTTTATTATTCTAAACCTAAGTGCATGAACGGTGGTCCAAGGTATACTTGGCACTGGCCTTAAAAATATTAATGAATTATTTACAAAAAAAAAAAAAAAGTTTAACGCCTTGTAGACCTTTCGGCTTAGTACAAAAATCTTACGTGGCACCTTATGTTCTTTTATTAATTATAGGTCTCAATATTTTCAATAGGTCTAATTAGTTTTTCAGACCTAATGAGGGACATTAAAAGATTCTGGTGTGTAAGACCAAGGGAATTACTAATAATTTACCAATTAAGCTCTACTTACATTAAAGCTACAAGTTATTATCATAATATAAATCATATACATCTTACATATAAAAATTCCTAGCGCAAGCGGATGTGAAACGAGATATAGGTATTACCAATACCAGCAGGTATTTTCAGTAAACGGATACATAGATCTCACCTCAGTCCATCCCCATCCGCTAACTACAATATGAGTGTCACTTCTCATAGGTCGACCCAATGGCGGTAAAGGTATTGCCATTATAGTCTCATCATTCAACGGAATAGGGTCCACGGTTTTCATCAATCCAACATCTTTGTCGAACTCAGGATCGTTGAACTGCGGATGTGCAAATACTTCTGCGATGGGAATAATAGTTCCATTTGTAGGGTACGAGCTGCCAGCTCGAAGGACTACGGTTGAAGGGTCGACACTGCAATGGTACAACCGAAAAAAATTAATTATTATAATCCATCCATTCCGCGTCTCCAGCTTGTTGCAGTCTGCAGCTAGCATCTGTCTGCAGTCTTTCGCAGGTCGTCTTCTGCTGCTATCACGGTAAAATATCAGACACCGGCTTCCTCCCGAATAAACGCCTTATTAGCATTTATCTTAGTGGAGGGCAATGCCCATAATCCCTACGCTGGGCATGCGGCTTTGAATCGCAGTTCGGTAGTGGATTTGGGTGGTTATTCTGCAGGAGGCACTGCTGCCCGTGCTCGACGGTTATCCCTATCGCCTCTTACTCTGGCGAAAAATGTTGGGGTGGTTATTTCAATTCTAAGCCCTTTATCGTAATAAAGGCTAACATAAAGCATTGCTATTATCCCACTCTGTCTCCGTCCTATTGACATGTGTGGTCTAGTCTGGCTCTCCTAGTGACAAGTCAGAGTGAGAAATATCACAACTTAACAACTGTTTCATATTAGCAAACCATTAATGACTCAGCCACCACACGGCCATTGTTAACTAATCAAGCTTACCTAATTCGTACAAGTTAAATATCAAATACCTTTATTCTAGTTAATCCTAATTCATCCTATATAATTACTTTTCAATTCTTGTACTGAACAGTAAATGTCAATATTTTTTTATCTTTCTCAATCTGTATTCTAGGTAGTGTATGCTTACTTCTGAGTACAATGAGCCGCGGTAACAATATAGTTCTCGCTGACAATGAATCCCCCACAGGCGTATTTTGAGCTGGTCATGCTATCAACTTCAAAGAATACTTGGTAGGGGTGATCTTTTATGTCCGCTTCCTCTCCCTCCATTACTCTGACCTCGTTATGGAGCTGCAGATACTTCCACTTTCTGGGGAAGCTTGACACTTCGAATGGACTGACTGAAATTAAAAAAAGCGTGGCATGAGAAGTAGCTTGCATAGGAGGTGACAAAGTCCTTAAAACACAGATTAATGAATAGTACGCCAAGCTGATAATATTTAGAGATTTATTTCTAATCTTTTTACTATTCTCCGGACAGGAAACTTTATGAAACTATTTATAATCAACGATTTTTTTTTGTATTGATTTCAGTAGTTTTAAGTTCTATAAATAGATTTCTAGATTCATTTTAAACTAAAAGGTGAGGAATAAGAAGAAAAACATAAATGATAATAAATATAATATATATATATTATATATAAACACACATAAAATCAATAGTATCCATACGTATCTGATGAACCGTGAAAACTTTTAAGGTTCTAGAGAAACAGGCTTGAAAAACAAGCCAAAATTGCCTTTTTTTGCGTTATTTCTGGTTATTTTTTACGTTTTTTACATACTCTGTCAAAATACTGTCTATCCCTTTTCAGCCTCGGTTAAATGTTGTAAAGCATGGCTCTCGGTACCAAGCTGCTAAGTTATTTAACGCCCTACCAGTTGACTTAAAAAACATTGATAGTCCGAATATTTTTAAATCAAAATTGAAAAAGTTTTTGTTGGAAGAGTGCTTGTACTCATTAGACGATTTTAATTGCAGCCGCTAAGCCGCTTTTCTTAGCATTAATTAGATTTTAAGAGACAATTTTAATTTGTTCTTTGTTTTATATATTATATGCATTCAAATACAATTGTAATATTGTTCATGAATAAATAAATCAATCAATCAAACCTTCCTCACTTTTCTAACGGAATTAATAGAACAGAGTCCTACGTACCGACTGAGCTAGGATGGATGCCCGGTAGGTTATTCTTGATCTTTCTGGCCTCTTTATGGACCAGATTCTAACTGTAACTCAAAAGTTTATTTCTGTTTGTCGTTCTCCGTCAGATAGCTAACATGAATAGTTGTCTTTCTAAGTGTAGATAGTACACTCTAAACAAAATGAGCCAGACTTTAGCTAGCTAAAGCAATAACTAGCTAATGAACAATAGTATCTCTTCTCCATCCCTGCAGGCTTTCAATCTCGCTCAATCTTGTAGGTAGCCTATTTCGTTCTAATGTCGTGAAGACTCTGCACTAACTAATGATATTCCCTCTAGAATACATTTGTTAGACCTCGTGGACGTCTTAGGAATTCATGTACGGATAAACATATAAAATTTTAGAAATATTTTTCATGACCTCTTGGGAAATACAAAACAATAGAATCGTTAACCTCTGGGAATAAGTCTTTTAACAACAGGTTCATTAAAAACCTTAATCAGATAATCTAGAAAATGGCATGATCAAAAAACATTAGGCGTGAGGAAAAATCCTTTTCGGATTGATATCATTCGGGATGTTCGTGTCACGAGGTTACTCGTATGACCTACCCAATTAAATACCTACTGATCAATTAGATGCAGAACTAATTTTATTTATTTACACAATTTAATTGTCCGTTGTTATTATTATTATTAAATTGTCCGTTGTATTAGTCAGCTTATAACTAGGGTGTAGAACTGGGTTCGTGGCTTAGGCCCCCAGTGGTCGACGCACCTGTGGTCAACGCCCCCGGTCAGTTTATCAGTAAGCAGAGATTGTGTTACTGTTTTGGGTAATAGTTATTTGATGTTATACCTGTTTAATAAATACAGTAAATACATAAATATAAACTGACCACCTCTGTGGCCCAACGCAAATGGTTGAGGGTTCGATTCCCGCCTCGACAAGCGTTTGTACGATCTACAAATATTTGTTCCGATAAAAATATTATTAAATATGTATTATGGATGTTAGTCGCGGGTAAGCTTGAGTTTTTTTTTGTTTTATTATTATTTCCAGCATTTAAGGTATACAATTTTGGGTTAAAACCAATGCTTCCAAAATATAATTGAATCGAAGTGTTTTGGGGTTCATAGGAAATGGTTTACAATTTGCGGCAATTTTTCTTTCGTACATTTGCTGCTTGTAGAACTCAGAAGAAAATAAAAAACCTCTGTAAATTTTTATGTGTGTCTACTCGTAGTACACACCTAACTCAATATTTTAATTCTCTAATGTTAGGTACTGTGCATGACTATTTAATACTTTTTATGTTTGCGTACAAATTATAATTTTCAAGAATGACTTTGAAATCGTACATGTAATAAAGCTCTTTTAATTTTATATTTTATTTATAATACCCCCAACACATGCCCTCTAATATTGCACTCATAGCTTGGGAGTAGCTAATGCTGTGTGAATTCAGCATTATTTATTTTATTCAAACCTAGTCATATTATTCTTTACAAAAACACCCGGAAAAATAACTGTAGAGCGTACAAACGACGCAGCTATAGAATCCACTTCTTTCTGTGTCGCAGGTGGTCTTCGCCCTCTGCGCCTTTGATCGCCTTAATGATTTCAGATTTCAATAACATTATTTCTTTTGGCTAACTAAGATAAAACGAGACCGCCGCCGCACCGTGTCTCGATGAAGCTCCGACTTTGTCCCGTGTCAACCGTGTTAGCTATCATGTTATTATTGGAATCAGCTCTTCTAAAATATCACTATTTATTAGAACAGTATTTGGATAATATAGAGATATTTTCATTATAAGAACATATTTTGAGAATATTTGGGGAATATTTTGTTAAAAACTGATCACTTTCGACGACTTGGGACTTATGGGCACCCTAGAGACGTTAATAGTTTGAACAATGACCTTTTAATTTACGTATCCCTTGGCAGTTGCGACAATAAGGAATAACTTGATAATGATTATTACAAAAAAATATTTTGTTATGTACGATCCGCTTTGACTTTGCACGAGTATTTAACAAAAACTTCTAAAATCAAAGTTAGGTACATGTTGTGTTCGAGTATTGAAGTTTTCTTACGGATCCCTAACGTTTTTGTAAATATTGTATAGGCTATGTTCACCAGAGATAATGTAGGATTCTAATTCTATTCGAATTTTTCAAATCGTTCCAATAGTTTCGGAGCCTATTCAATCCAAACAAACCATCAAACCTTTCCTCTTTATAATAACTACTAGTACCTATAGAGTAGATATATTACTATCCCAAATTATAAATGGACTTTCCTTCTCCAAGAGAATCCATCCGATTTAAATGGCCACTGTTTATCAGCCGAAGTCCTCGAGATAAAATCTATTATTTCAAGACATTGATGAAGTTGAAACGCAGAATTGTGGGTCTCAAGGGTCTGAACTTATTATAAAAGTCATGAATTAAGTTTGTTCTCTTATTTATCCTTTATTCTGTTGTTTATACGTTGAACCGACGATCTCTGTGGGGCGGTGGATTCGGGTTCGCCTGTGACGCAGGAAGTTAAGGGTTCGATACCCTCCTCAGAACATATAAGTAGTATAATGTATAATAGATAGGTAAGTATTTTCATAAAAGCTTATAGCAGGAACGTAGATAAGCATTTATATGACTATTCTAAATATATACAAATAATACAAGATCAAATAGCAGATCATGGTAAAAATAATGTCCAAAATACAAATCATTTTAGTACTTATTACGTTTTATGGGAAATTCATCCGTCGCCGAAGCAGAAGGTTCATAGTCTTACCAAAACATTCCAACGCTAGCTTCGTCACCAACAGCACTAACCATAAATCAAACATTTTCACTTGGTAACTTCATAACAACTAAAGGTTTATTTATTGAGGTTATACCTACTGGCTATTATAACATTGATAAGTATAATTGAAAATACCCGCATACTATGCCTTTAGCTACCACCCCAAGGAGCTCAATAAAAAAACTGTGTCGAGGGATTGGTATTGATCTAACAAACGCTAAAAGCATTGTAAAATTTAAGGATTCGAAGTATAAAGTTTTATCAGCACAATCAAATTAAACATTTTGTACTGTTTTGAACTAGATACCCTACTCATCATCATCATCACCAGCCTATAATAGTCCACGGCTGGACATAGGCCTCCCCTAATGAGCGCCAAAGATGGCACTATTTGGGGGTTAATGCCCACTATCCCTACGACAGCGATCCCCAACCCGCATGCCCAGCGGGGCATGCGGGTTGGGGATCGCAGTTCGGTGGAGTTGTTCTGCAGAGGGCGCTGCTGCCCGCCCTCCGGTGTGTTTCCCTTAGTCGCCTCTTACGACACCCACGGGAAGAGATGGGGTGGTGAAATTCTATGCCGACACCACACGGCATGATACCCTACTACTTTACTTTAATGTTAGAGATTGGTGGAACCTTACTGCACACTATTGTAGCACAGACATGGGTACGGCTATCTCAACGGTGTGTTTGCTCCCAGTATCCACCCGTTACCACAATTACTGTGGCTTATTATAAAGAAGAAGCTTCTAAACTTACATACAAGCTTTGCTTAGCTTGGGGCTATCTAGCCCCAGCTATCTAGCTTGGGGCTGTGTGGATTGTCCGCCATTATTTATTTGGGCTAGTTGTAGATAGAAAACACTATAAGCATAACGTATAGCAGAGCGATTAAGAAACTCCGTTTCAGAGTAATTGACACGGAATCTGAATCAGATTCGGAATTCATATATTTCAGCAATTTTCAATAATTTTCTGTGTCTCTATTTCGGCGAACCCTGCAAAAAATCTAATAAAACCACGATATGTTTTTGTCTTGCTTCGCTCGCCCTATTTGATTAATAGCTTCTGACTTTGCGGTTGTTTGTCTATGCCTCGTAAGAGTTATTGTAAGAAAAATACAGGACAAGCGAATCAAACCTTTTTATGTGCTTTTTTAGTATGAAAGATGAACTATTTGTTCGTGATTACTTGTTAGTTTCTTCATTTTTTAGAGTATAACATTCGAAGAACTGTAGCAAATACAAGTTTTATGAGACTTACACCGTAAATATTTTCAGACGGAAACAAAACCAAAATCCTATAACAGTCTGTTACAAGAAATTTAAGTTGGATGTTGAATAATTGATGCTCGTCACTAAAACCCTAGTAAATTTTTTACTTATATTTGGCTGATATCACTTTCTCTGATTTCATCATCATCATCATCATCAGGCTATGTTGGTCCACCGCTGGGAAAATTCCTCCCCAATGAGCGCTATGCGCCCTGTCCTCAGCTTGCCGCATCCAGCATCTGTCCGAAGTCTTTCGCAGGTCGTCCCACCTGGCCGGGAGCGTCCTACACTACGTCTTCCGTGTCGCGGTCTCCACTTATGAACACGCTAAACCCAGCGATTGTCGATTCTTTGTGAGATATGGCTATCCCACTGCCATTTTAATCTAGCAAGTAGAAATTACGAACTCCAACACCTAGTAGATGAGGTAGGTATTTGAAATTGGAAAACATGGTAGGATTTAGATTTTGTTTTGCATTTAAGTAATTGAAAGAACGACCAGAACACCCAGAACAAATATTTGCAGCTCGTACAAATATTTGTCTCGAGGCGGGAATCGAACCCGCAAGCTCCTGGGTCGCAGGCTTTTTACTACGCCCACCGCGACACAGAGGTCTTAATTGAAATTACTGGGATTTAGAAGTTACGTAGTTTTGGTTCTAAATCATTTTAAATACGGGTGTTTTTCCAACCACGCAGCTGAACATTCAAGGAACGATGCCGCAAAAAAGTCTACAAAAAATTACTCACTTTAGGTTTTGGTTTGGGTCCGCCGCCGTATGGTCCGGGACTCGACCCCTACTGTATATCATTTTTCCAATGCGCAAAAACGTTAGCGGAGCGAGCCGCAAAAACTCAGTATTTTGTAGGATACGTACTACGTACTTTAGGATACGTAGTACGTATCCTTAATATGGTTTTGTCAATTAATAGCCTAGTACTGTTAAATTAACCGTATTGATTACTCTATACATTACTAAAATTTAAATTTATCCTCTGGACGATGAGACGTTTCATTTTTATGTGGAACTAGTAGTTTTACGGCGGTAAAGGCGCTGCAAAAATAATTTACTTAAAAAAATATTTCGCCATCCAGAGGATACTATCGACTCGATATAATCGAATAACCGAACTCAGAGGCCCTATTTTAACGCTCCAAAATACGTAATCGATTGTTTCGTTTGATTGTTTTATGCAAATTGGTGCTCTACTTCATTGAATTAAAATGCAACAATTGGGCGATACGAACACGAAATTTCGTGTTGGAGAATTAAAATAGGCCCCCAGGAAAAAAAATACATGAAAGGGTTAAATGAATCCAAAACAGTTGCGTTCTATATCGATAAAATAAGGATGTAGGTTTATGCGCCTTTAAATACAGCTATTAATGTTTACCAAGGTGCCTAGGTAGGTACGTAGGTGTTATCTCTTAGATTATGATAATTTGTATTGTAGTGAACCGGATAGCTGTACATTGTAATGTGTAGTCTTGGGAAAATATAAAAAAAAACTATTACTAAGTTGGTTCAGGCTTTAATTAATTGTTTTTAAAATAGCGTTTGACTAGCTTGTTCTTCTCCGAGGCTGTGTAAATCCGGGTCTAGAGCTACATCTACAGCTAGTTCCATTCAGTATCTTTGTCATGAAAATATAATAAAATCTAATTATTCAGAAATCCAAACATTCGCTTTTACTCGTATATTTGTCTGATTTACACAATTTAAAGCCGTATCTCGAATGAAAGCGTTTTCAAAGGAAATAAAGAATTTATGTACGTAATTATTTTCTATTTTCAGTTACATAAATAATAAATAAAAACTAAACAAAATATACTCATAGAGTCCACATTATTTTGATGAAAGAATTAGCATCGCCATCCAACTCCTGTAATTTTCTTTGTTGATAAAGCTTGAGCACCAGAAAAGAAACAAAATAAATATCGTTAAACAAAGTTTAGGGACGGGTTTGGCTCAAGTTTAACTATCTAGGCTCGAAGTTGCTATTCGGAGCATCAATAAATTATTTCTCTAAACCTTACTAACAGCATGGCGGTTCCTGAAAATAGAGAAAAAATTTCAAGATGTAAGTACGTTCACTTTCTTATACTTACTTATATAACCGTTACTAACAAGTAACTCAGGTATGTAATTAATAAGCCGTCACTTCTTTTGCAAAAAGAGTTCCTTCCAAAGCAAAAATTGCTGCAACACACAAAGATTGCTTGGAAAATAGTTAAGGTAATACAGGGTGGCACATTTAGAACGGTCAGTATAGAAAAGTCTGAATAACGTGCAGTTTTTTTTTGTTACTTATGTAAATCGAAGGCATGGTCCATAAGAAGAAATGTTCGTATGTCTTATAGTTTCAGACTTTACCAAACTGATTGATTTTAATGTGCCACCTTGTATATACCCAACACCAAAACACTTTAAAAATTAAATGTAAAATACTCTTGCCATTATAACAAGAGAACTTATGAAGATCAAATAACCAGCAAAAATTTACTTCAGTGTGAAACACTACGGTCCTGTGTTTCACACTGAAGTAACTTTTTGCTGAGCAACATTCATGTTCCTCATCAAAAAGCTCATGATGCCAACATGAGATATAATTTCGGTACAATAAGAACCAAGGGGACACTATTAATGGATTGTCTTGCATTAATAATACGAAGCTCATGGACCTTTATCAACCAAATAGGCCGTTTTTGGTTAAGTTCACATACCTTAAGGAAGTAGAATGCAAAACTAACGTGCAGGTGGTGTGAAAAGGTGTGAAAAAATTATGTATGTAAAAGGGTTATTATGTATGAGCAATGCAAAACGACTTAACAAAAAGAATCTTCGGCGTAGATACAATAAAAGATAAAAAAGATAAACAAGATTACAGGAGTGAAGAAAATTACAAGGAGTCATTTCAGACACAGTGTCCCAATTTATTCTGTCCGAAACGTCAGCAAGCCGAATAAACCAGCTCGATAACGAACTGTACCTTTTATAATCCGGTGTTTTTCGTGATAAAGTTCCTGATTTCCGGTGAAGCGATGTCAGCGAATACACTTGGAGAGAGAGATTGCCCGCAGCCGCGCCCGTAAGACACGATTCCCACCGCCATGCCGTCTTGTATGGCCGCCCCGCCCGAGTCGCCCTGCGAAAAAACAGTCAAATTCTTTTTTTATTATTATTATCAGGAAGTGATATTTGTGATACCACCAACTAGTCTTCAGTAGCGAGCAGGAGCAAAGATCATCAGATTTTTTTTTGAGTAAGAATAATGAAAAATTCAAATATGTACTATTCAATTCCAAGTAAAATCTATGAAGGACATAAACGCTTTATCAGCATCGAGATCATTTCAAGTTGAGTAAAAAATAGTGTAGGTATTCTCCTCAAGGATAATATGTTATGTATCTGTATCCTATGTTCATCTTTGTAGTGAGTAATGAGCGCCATATCGCCCTGTCTTGTTCCCATTATGTAGGGTTAATTTAAATTCCCAGTTTAGACCTAATATTTATTAAACCTATGTATAAATCTTTTTATAGTTTTGACGTGAACCCCTTCACGTCAAAACTAGTAAGTATGGGATGGGGTTCATGTTGACAAATAACTATAAATATTAATACACATAAAAATTTCATAATTTTTATGTGATCTAATATTGTAATCCTAAACATGCAATATTTTATGAAAATTGAAAAAGTAAACCAAACATTCGCGTTATTACTGCTGATTTTTGTTTACTTTAACTCTACCCTACCTAATTTCTAGATGAATAATACAGATAACCCTTCCCACATACTTCATCATATATCTCATCACAAGAGCATACCTGACAAGTGCCCTGCCCTCCAAGGAAGAAGTTGCCGGCACAGAACTCATTTCTTGTGAGCACACTCGCGTAGACAAGGAAACACTGTGCGTAATAGACTACGGGAATTTCTACGTCCATCAGACGCTCGGGTATGGATGACGCTCCTTGCTGAAATAACAAAACAATTTAATGGAATTGGATGGTCGCAATCTTCAGAAATCATAGCAGAAGTACCACAAAGCGAATTCGGTACTGCACCGAAAGAGTTCGCATCAAAGTCAAGTCAAATAGACTTGACCTTGATGCGAAAATAGGCTGTCTCTATTTCCCTTGTCATACCACGGACAAGTTATTGCGAAACTACTGAGTAGGTCACTGGTTCTCCCCATTTAGCCATATCCCAAATGTAAGGGCACTTGAAAAAAAAAATTATTTTCGGGAGCTACTTTACCCATATTTTATTTTAACGAATTAACGTAAATGTTGTCACTTTGCCTTTCAAGATTGCATTTTTATTAGGTTGCAGTCACTTTCTTTTATATAAAACTCTCCGAACTCTCCGTAAGGGACGGTAGCCTACCAGACTATTTATAGAAAATAGACGTAAGAAAAATTTGAAGTATTACATTTACATTTTGTTGATCTTCTACTGTTAGTTAATTCTCCCTCTGTAAACTAAACCTTCTCTTAGTGTTCAGAACGTAGAGAAGGAAGATGAGAAGGAACCTAAGATAGTTTTATGCGTAGGATCTTTGGAACGAACGAAGTTGCAGACTTTTTAATTATTTATTACATAATGAGTTCAGAGTCCTAAGTTTGTATTATAAACGTTCCATTTTTGTAAGAGATTTGGTACAGCGCCTGTAACATCAGGGTATGAATCTACGAAAATGAACAACAAAAGAGCGTCTGGATAGCGTTTCGATACTATCGACTAACTGCGTTTCGATACTATCGAAGTCACCATGCTAAGGGCTCAGGGTCTTGAAGAACTCTATAATTCGAAATTCGAATCACATACAACCAAGAAGGTAGGTTGGCAAGTAGGTATTATTGCTAAGTTCGTCATTTAGAATAATACCAACCTCAGTTCTGCCCCATCCGCTAACCATGATCTGACTCCCACCTCTCATAGGTCTGCCTAATGGCGGCAAAGGTATCGCCATTATAGTCTCATTGTTCAGCGGAATAGGGTCCACGGTTCTCATCACTGCAACATCTTTGTCGAAGCGCGGATTATCGTACTGCGGATGTGGAATTACTTCAGCGATAGGTATAACTGTTCCATTCTTACGGTAAGAACTGCCAGCGCGAAGGACGACTGTTGATGGGTCGACACTGAAATATAACAAACAAAACAGTAAGATTAGGCACAGACAAATCTATGTTTATCTATGCTGTTTCTCTAATACTGTGTCTCATAAACAGATTTTTCCTATCAATTATTATTCATGTATTTTAAGTATCGGTTACACAGTCGTGTGCAGTGTGAAACCAAACTCCGGGTCGTTGTGTGTGATAAAAATCAATCTATGTATATGATATACTATTAAATAAATAAATAATATTTGTCCCGTAAAACTTAAATAACATTCTTAATAAAGGAATTCGAAGTTGGTTTTATATTTTATAACAACCATAAAATCTTCTTATCCTCTTATTTTCCAAACTATTTCTTAAAAGTAAGAATTGGTAAAACTGATGCCTTTCATTTGATACCCCACTTGACTTGTAGGTCTCCTTCAAATGACAAAAGACAGATAATTTTCAATTATATATATTTTTTTCTTTAAATCTGTACAGGCGCACGATGTTTATTATTATTCTAATTTTCCAGTAACAGATGCGGAATTTGCTGAGAGATATCAATAGGAAAAACGGGCCAAGTGAAACCATTTAGGGTTTCGTCCTTGACCGAATTCCTAAAAAGAGAATACTTACTCCTGAGCGCAGTGAGCCGCAGTTGCGATATAGTTCTCGCTGATAATGAATCCCCCGCAGAAGTACTTATTGTCAACAATAAAGGAAACTTGGTAAGGGTGATCTTCGATATCAGCTTCCTGCCCCCCAACGATCCTACCCTCGTAAAGACCGGGACTCTGAAGGAACTCCTCCCATGTGGGGAGGTTTGAAACGTCGAATGGACTGGCTGGAATAAAAACAAGACCATCTATAAATGAAATCTTTTTAATTCATGACCTTGGGATACTATAAAAAAAATCCTTCACTGTGGGTTAGAGTGAAGGTACTTTTTACGCTGCCTAGCAGAACGCACGAGTTGGCACTTACTTGGTTGTTTCCTCCAAAAGACGACGCACGAATCGAACCTAATCCAACAAAAAACCCGTGACCCGTAAGTAAGATTTATACAGAGTAGGTGAGTTTTGGGAGTTGCATTTATTTAGGGGATACCCTTGTATACGTCAATGGTAACATATATTTCATATATTTTTTAGATACTTATTAATAAAAGCTCTGGGTTGATAGTCTCAGAATAGGTAAACGGGGATAAAAAATAAGGAAGTAGGTATAATATACTTAGTAGGTATACTACATATAGGTTCATATGTATTTCTCGTTCCTGAAAAATAGATAATCTTCCTTATCGCTTAGAAGCGATCTGTTCCAGGCAGCCTTTATACTACTTACTACATTTATGTAAAATTATTTGTTCGATTACTTGCTTTGCGTCGGAAATATATAATTAAGGGAGAAAAATATCAGAGCAGCTGAAGTTAGTCAAAGGTTTTCAACAGCACAACTACTTGGTTTCAATTTACATGTTCCACAAGTGGACCAAAAATTTACCTGTGATTTCTTGCAACAGTCTGCAGTTATCTCAATTGTTTCAATTCTAATTTGGTTATTTATTAGAATTTTTTTTTGTTACTTATACGAGTGTAAGGAAAACCTTCAACACCTTATTTCTTACTTTCAAATAGTTTATTGTATAAAGTTCGATTTATCTAAATGCTTATTTTGTAAACCTAAAGTAATAAAACTGAAATCTTACCAAAACAATCCAACACCAGCGTCACTATAATAACCACTCGTAAATCACCCATTTTCACTAAAACCTCCGACTATTTTCAAAGGAGCTGCTAGAAAAGGGCTTATATATAACAGTTTTTCACTTGATGTTATTGAAAACACCCGCATCAAGCCTTAAATCCCTGTCACGCCACAATCAGCTAGGAATCCTGCTGAGCAGTATTTCAAAATATTTTCCTAGTTTAAGGTGAATTAACTTATGTTTACTTGGTAGTCAGATAAGGTTAAAAAGATTTTCGTTGACCTTAGTTTTATCTCTGGGAATTTTCAAAACAAAGAAACAAAAACCTTTACCCGAATTTATGATAAAAGTTTCTTTGAAAGAATTCTACTAAGTAATAAAAACGTGGGGCATGTTTTACTTATTCAAACAGAATTCCTATTTAAAACAGATTTTGCTTGCCACCTCATTATTGTTTTTCACAAAAATTTCAGCAACTTTCAGAAACGCGTAACATGAAAAACTTTTGTAAGGAGAGAACTTATTTATAACTGGATGATTTCTTAGGATTCCATTCTTTTAACAGTTGTTACAAAGTTAACGAATTAAATTGTTTTTGCCAGACGACTACTTAGAGAAGAAGTATTTTCCAAATGCCCAGCCATTATACAATCACTTTTTAGGTCTAAACTCGGTGTTAGGTACACTTACTTCACTTGTACAGTAAAACCAGTACGACAACTACATACCATAATAGATCTTAGATAATAAGGAATACGATATTCCTTGGGAGGCCCCAGATTGAATATCGTATTCCTTGCGAAGCATAATAAACTACCAGTGGTTTAATAATTATAATTATATTATAATTATATTATTTAAATATGAAATTGGAGTTTTTACTTACGGGTTTATTTTGTTCATTGTAGTTATTTATAAATGAACTTTTATTTGCAAAATAAATTTATATTCTTATAATAATATTAAGAAAAAAATTCAGCAATACAACATTTCTTACTTCTTCTAATAGATATAAATACCCTAAAATTTTAAATTAAAAAGGGCTCATATTTATGCGTCGAACTCGCTTATTATTATGCTAAGTTCGTTGTATGTACATATTTTATTCGTAAGTTTTTATTCCTTTAAATGGGCTATCAAACGGGCGGCTCTTTCTTTTTACCTACTCTAAACTCAAGTATTAGGGCTACTGTGATTTTTCTGTGGCCGAAGCTACGTCCAAAGTCATTTATAATGCGATCCGCACAAACGAGTACCTACTTTCGTTGTGAGGACACCACAAAGAAAGTAGGCTCTATACGTACGCTACTCGAATGAAAAACAGGTCTCAGCGTGATATTTGATCTAGGCGTTTATTCACTGTTGCCAAACCAACGTTTATAAGACAAGACAGCGCGCAGCGGGGCGTGGAATCGGACAAAACCGTATCCCCTTGCCAATTTGTCATTCCCGACCGCGACACGGTGCAATTCGGGCACGATTTGAACTGTCAAATAAAAGGCTCGTTAGACAAATAGTCTTGGGGCTTGGAGAATACAATTTTTCAATTCCGCACTTAGCACGAATAAGTATCCCTTACGTTTAGAACACGTTGTGACGTCACACGGTTTGGGGAAGAAATCTCCAATGTCGTAGAGAATAAGGCCCAAAATAAGTGCGTGAGCTACGATGAGGCAGGTGCGAAGGTTGCGGGTTCAATACTCGCTGTTCGAGATTTATGAACTGCAGGTATTTGTTCCGGATTATTATGAACTTGTCTATATCAATCATCATTAATACCAGCGCTGATTACTTTGGGGCCTAATGATGATATTTTCAGTACCTATTAAATATATATCTATACTAATATTATAAAGAGGAAAGATTTGATTGTTTGTTTGTTTGTATGTTTGTTTGTTTGTTTGTTTGTTTGAATTGAATAGGCTCCGAAACTACTGGACCGAGTTAAAAAATTATTTCACCATTAGAATCCTTAATTTTCCGTGATGAACATAGGCTATATAATATTTTCAAAAAAGTTAGGGATCCGCATGAAAAATTCAATAATTGAACCGTGGGCTGTATATTCAACCTCTTTTTCTATTATGGCGCGTCAGAATAGAAAAAGAGGTTGTATAGCGCACGGTGCTTGCTTTTTCTCTACGGCCAGTGTCAGTTTTGGAATGTCGAGTCAAAGTCAAAAACCCCAATGCTGTTAAAAAAAGTAAAGATCCGTATGAAAACTGTGAAACCCATCGTTTTAGTGTGTATAATTTCTGAAATTTTTGTTTAATACCCGTGCGAAGCCGGGGCGGGCCGCTAGTAGTTTATAAGTATTTAAGGGTTGAAGTTGACAGACAGTCTGTTTAACAGTTTAGTTACTTATTGTTACCTAAATAGTAATATTTAAATATTTCTGCAGATAGTTCAATTGTTTCAATTGTAAATACTAGTTCTAAATTGGTCCTGTCATTTAATTTTGTTGGAAAAAATAAATGATTTATCCCGATGAACCCAATGAACCCGTTTTGAATAAGTATTCTGGCTAGAGGCATTCACACGAATTGTTCCAAATAACTACTTTAAATCTTTAAAATTTCGCATTAATGAATATAGTAAGGGGGACCTAGCGTAACGAAACTTTTTTGTAAACAAACTAAAAATGAAGAAAATCGCCAGTCCCATTCATTTTCAATGATGCATTTTCTTGCAAAGATTTTTATCAGTGAACGAATCTGTTGGTGAAATTATACAGTAGATAATATATTTTTTTTAAATCTGTCGTCTCGATTTTCTATATACCTATGTAAGTAAGATTTAAAAAAATATAAATAGCTTTTTCTTCACTTAACTCGAAGACGTGACACTGTGACATGGTTTCGGCTTTGGCGATTCAAAATAAACTTGAAAAGCCACCCAATGTAAGTATTAAATACATAAAATATTTTGGAACAATGACGTCCTCCTCTCTCTCCATACATTATTGTGTGCCCGGCAGGGTCTGTAGTGAAATGAATTAAATTAATATAACCTTTACCTATAGAAAGCAATAAATGATTGAGTATTGAGTATTATAATTTTATAAGACCAGAACTAGAACTCCATTTGTGCAAAATTTAAACGTTTCGCTCAGTAGGTACTTATGGCTTCATCTCAACGTTTTGCTCTTATAATATTAGTAGGATTTAGAGCGCTATGCTAGGTGATTTGCAAGGATAGTTCCACTGCGCTCTAAAACTTATTGTTCTCAAAATTTTAAAGTTTATACATTTATTTCACTGAGCTCCAAGAATTTAATAAAATAGTTGAATATTTGAGTTCCATCGCGCTACAAGAAATAGTAAATCCAAGAAGTCAAATTTGAGGAGAGTTAGCAAAAAAATAATATAGCATGAATCATAACAGCAGCAATAAATATCACGCAGGTGGCAGGGCTGAATAATTCTGGCGCGTAGACGACGCGGGCTTACAGCGATTATGAAGGAAGCGTGGGTTGTCGCTGCGCACCCGCGGTATTTTTACAAACTCGCTGCGCAATCGCTAACGCCTCGCTCTAAACTCGCTGCGCAATCGCTAACGCCTCGCTCTAAACTTGCTCGCAAATCGCGAGTGTGAGATAATGCCCTAACTGTAACGTGTACTGGTAACAAATCTCGACTTTGGTGATATTTAGTACGGCATTAAATTAGGTTTAGGTCCATCTTACCTCTAACTGGCTAAATAAGATGTACGACCGAAACATCTGAGTTATATTTAAGTAAATATTTATAAGATAAGAACAAATAATACAAATAAACTAAAACTAGTGTGATAACAGACTGTTGCAAACAATCTTGAGGTAGATTAAATGATCCATATCAATACCAGTTAGAAGCGTTCCCAAGACGCAGCTAGCTGCATTGCGCCTGTGTCTTTTACCTACCTAGGTATTTATATATGCTTAGTGCAACTACACGGGTATTTAACAAAAAAATAATTTTTCATGCGGATCCTTATCTTTTTTGAAAATATTCTATAGCCTAGCCTATGTTCATCAGGGAAAATTTAGAATTCTTATGGTGAAAGAATTTTTTAAATCGGTCCAGTAGTTTCGGTGCCTAATAAATTCAAACAAGCAATCAAATCTTTCCTCTTTATAATATTAGTATCTATATCTATATCTATACTAATATTATAAAGAGGAAAGATATGTTTTTTTGTTTGTTTGAATTGAATAGGCTCCGAAACTACTGGACCGAGTTAAAAAATTCTTTCACCATTAGAATCCTTAATTTTCCGTGATGAACATAGGCTATATAATATTTTCAAAAAAGTTAGGGATCCGCATGAAAAATTCAATAATTGAACCGTGGGCTGTATATTCAACCTCTTTTTCTATTATGGCGCGTCAGAATAGAAAAAGAGGTTGTATAGCGCACGGTGCTTGATTTTTCTCTACGGCCAGTGTCAGTTTTGGAATGTCGAGTCAATGTCAAAAACCCCAATGCTGTTAAAAAAAGTAAAGATCCGTATGAAAACTGTGTAACCCATCGTTTTAGTATGTATAATTTCTGAAATTTTTGTTTAATACCCGTGCGAAGCCGGGGCGGGCCGCTAGTAGTATATAAATAGCGTATGAATCTCTACTACTTCTGCAATAAAATTTGTCAGATAAAGGCTTTGACTCCTATTCTTTGTTATGAGCAAATGTTTTAAGCATTGCTTGAAATAATAGTGTTATTTATTAGAAACACATAGATGAACAAAGAAATTTTTGGTACTCCCGTGGACGCCCAAATCAAGCAAATGATTATGATAAGAAAGATAATCTTGAAATTTTAACGATAAGCCTCTTCCTGTAAGCCAAGCACGGGGATTGTTCTCTAGGGTAGAATAGACAATAATGACATCGCATCGCCATACATTGCGTAGATTATTGAAGTTGAAGAAATTAATTTCAAACAATTTACGCATTCGATGACAAAGTGACGTAATTTTTGTCTATTCTACCTTAGACAAGAAAGCCCGTGCTTGCCCTACTGGTCTACCCAGTCAATTACCAAAATAATAGAATAGGATGTACGTACAGGTTTATTGATAATTATCTTTTGCCGCGGCTTCGCTCGCGTGAGGGGCCTACGTCATAGTAGCTTTATGCATGCAAAGTCTCAGCCCGATCGGTTTAAAATTGACAAAGTTTCTTACAAACTTTCATCCCCTATTTTATCCCCTTGGGGTAGAATTAATCAAAATCCTTTCTTAGCGGATGCCTACGTAACATCTACCTGCATGCCAAATTTCAGCTCGCATAGCATAGCACTCACTCTATTACCCAATAGGGTGTATCATCATCATCATCATCATCAGCCTATGTTAGTCCATAATAGGGTGTATATACTTTATGTATTAATTAAATGCTATATTTAAATTTAAACAACCATGTACAAATTGGGAACAAATTGATTTCGTGGCGTAGCACATTCAGTACCGAGGTCCCGCCGAAATCGTAAATTTTTGTGACATTATTTAATTTTATTATAGTAACAAATCTTAGAATAAATAAATAAATATTCTGGACAATCAACACAGCATCTTATAACCCCAAGCTAAGCAGAGCTTGTGTTATGGAACCATATGAAACAATTGATTGCATAGATATACATTTTTTGCTATGCATAGAAAACGACCAGAACGCCCGGAACTAATATCTGCAGATCGTATAAACATTTGTCCCGAGGCGGAAATCGATCCCGCAACCTCCTTCTTCACAGGCAGACCGCGCCGCGCTACAGACGTCGTCAAGAAGAATGAACGGATATTATAGAATTAAGACAGAACCTGCAATTGTATGTATATAATATAACAATGTCAGTGAATTACCAATAACCCTGTATACCTGAGGCATACAATCATCTACCTATTATCTACGCTAAAAATAGTCGGATGACCTTTGTCTGCCTATTCTATAAATCAAATGGGATGTAGGCTCTATAATAGATCAGTATCTACATACATTAATGTCTAATAGCTCCGGACATCTAAATTAGAAGATGGTTTGATATCGCATAGATATATACACAGATAACTAATGAAGCTTTTACATAAATTAAGTTTAGTAAAAATTTTATTACAATTAATCATCTCTATTTCTTGTAATTGTTGTTAATGCTTGTAGGTCGAGGTAGAGCATAGTTAGAGCCACTGAATAGAAAACAGTGGAGCATCTTCTTTTTGAATTATACTTGAATAAAATATTTTGTCATTACAACTCAACTACCCACCCACAAATCGAAGATATTTTCAGTGAATTCTATTTATTCACCACCATAATTCAATTTATATTTCTATTACTATTATATTATAAAATTGAGAGATTGATTGTTTGTTTGCTTTTGTTTGTTCGAATCGAATAAACAGACTCCGACACTTTTGGACTGACTTGAAAAATTATTTCACCATAAGAATATTTACTTTATCCCTAATGAACACATGACATAGGCTATAGAATATTTTCAAAAAAGTAAGGATTCCGCATGAAAAGTTCAATAAATAACCCAAACTGTATAAAAATTTATATTTTTTTATAATTTAGAAAACACCTGTGCGTAGCCATGGCCGACCGCTAAGTATCTATGTCAATTAAGGCACAAAAACTGATAACAATGAAAGAAAAGAAAGAACGAGACATAAAAAACAAAAACATTGGTTTAAATTTTTGTTTTTTGAATTGTTTTGGTATTGGTTAATTGGTACGATACTAAAACACATTATTTCCTACTTCTGTGAATTGCTCCGTATCAACCATACGCTTATATTTTTCACCAAAATTTCCGTGTCTACAAAAAATACCACAGATTTTAGATTTTTTTATTTATTTGATAAACAATATCCACTTGCCCTATAAGTATACAACTTATACGAATATTGAATACAAAAATTGCGACCAAAAAAATTATTTACGTTATATTTAGCTCAAGGCTGCACTAACTGGAACTGTACACTGGACTTTGGTCTACTAGACTTTGACCTTGTTTATTATTCTAAACTAGCCATAGCGACCCGCTCCGGCTTTGCACGGGTAAAATGCTATACAAAAAACTTCCTCTACCAAAATCCGTTACGTAGTTTCAAAGATCTAAGCATACAGGACAGATAGACAGCGGGAACAATCTTTAGTTTATACTATGTAGTGAATATATTGTAATCTATAAAAACTATCGTAGTTTGACGAATTCATTGTGAATGCAAGCGGGTTAACTACGACTTCATCAGGGTAAGCCGCACACACAAGTCCCTCGTTAAGGGATGAAACGTTGGTGTTCTTACAATATATAATAGGTTCGTTGTTAACCCGCTTACATTCATAATGGATTATTGTAATCTGTACAAAAACCGTGCCATATTCAAAGGACCTATTACTTAACTAAATTCTATAAGGAAATAACTGATTAAATCATTGTTCTACGCTGTACCATTACTTGCAATATGAACTTGGATCGAGTACGCGATATGATAATGCACATTCATTTTTGTCAGCACAGTTTTTTACTTCCTGTAAGCCTTCGTGACTGTAAATGATGATTAGGTACAGATGGTACATTTGTGATGGGCTGTCGGTATGATTCTGCAAAATGATTTAATTAATGATTTATTTCTGCTTGTCATATAAGTGTTACGTATTATGTATGATACAAAAAATATAACCAATTGATTAAATAGAGATAACGTCATCAGATACTGGCTACACCCTCTATGAGGATGAGAAAATGTATGATGAGGGTGAGGAAGAATGAGGGATCCCCAGCCTAGACTTGTCAGGCTACGACTGTACTACGGAAATCCGGTGAAGAGAATTAAATTATACAGTTACTTATGTATAGTGTGTCACATGCTCAAGAGACTTCAAACACAAATATCAGAAATGTTAAGGAATTTTACACTGAGAGCATTCCTTAACTTTATAATTGATTGAATCCGTATCACAAGTTTTAACCAAAATTACTTACATTATACAGTATTACGGTATGGTCAGTTCAGCTACCTGTACATTGTTTGCAAATCTGTCTGTAGTAAGCTCAATTGTTTCCATTGAGAATACTAGCTTTAATTTGGTTATGTGATTTCCTTTGTTAATAAAGGTTTACCCTTACATTTTCCAGTTATGAAATAAGGAATATTTCCGTTCATTAAAACGTCCAATCATTATTTCTAGTACTTATCCTCCAGGTCCCACGGCTGTGAGACACACTGTAGAACAAACGTGTTCATTATACATTTCAAAACATGAATAACAACATACATATTCAACCAATTGAGAACCTCCTTTTTGATGTCGGTTGAAAATTCAATGGTATCAAATAAAAGTGTTCAGAAATGTTTCCATCATCGTTTGATATACTTAATATATATATATATATATATATAATATAAAACCTATGATTTTTGTTGTTATGGTGTGTAAGCCCTCGCACTCAGGGTAATCTCTAGGAAATTAAATAATGTCACAATACGAGTCCCGCCAAAATCGTAAATTTTTGAGATATTATTTAATTTCCTAGATACCTTTATAATACCTGATATAGACTTATAAAAACGCCAACTTCAATAAGTCTCTTACGCAGCAAATTTTATAGTTATAAAGAAATAGTTTTATAAAAAATATATAAATCGAAACGACTTCTAATGATTATACTAGTGTCAATATTTCTTTGGTTTTGTGACCCAATTGTTAAAAAATAATAACTTTTATTCTAGATTTAAGTACAATTAGTCCTCAGTTTTCGCTGATGAACGAAGTATGAAGTTATCGAATGAAGTTATCATTTAGATAATCTGGTCAATATCTGGCGCAGCGCATCAGCATTGCCATACAGCGATGCAATGCAGCCAGCATCTTGGGTACACTTTCTACCGCGCCTATTCCCGAGCCTCCGTATCAGTACAAATACAAATACAAAATGTTTATTTATCTTTCTCTTATGGTCATTTTACATAGTAGGTACAGTGTTGGTTACCTCCTTTTAAGTATAAGAATACTTGTATTAGGAGGTAACGCTCTTCCATAACATACATACATTTCCATTTATAAAGATTTCACGGTAATAGTACTAATAGAAAGTTAATATCTCATCTTCGAAATCTATTGAGGGTAGGTTTTGGTTTACTTTGTCTTATTATCGTAAGTTGATGTTGTAGTGTGGTGCAAGTAACAAGTGGTAGAGAGTTGTGAATGTTTGTGTAAGTGTTGGTGGTGAATAGTGAATGTTTGTGTAGTGAGTGTGTGTTTTGTTCGGTGGCTTCTGAGGACACCGTTCTCATAGGAGTCCGGGCAACGAAAGCCACCTAGGTAAAAAGTGTGTGAGTAGTGTGTGTTTGTGTAATGCATGTGTATGTTAGTAGATGTTTTGGTTTGCATACAATTTATTTTATAGTTTATTTCTTTCTAGAATGGATTCAGTTTCATCATAGTTAAGAGTAAGTAGAAATCTAGATATGCTAGATTTACATTCGAATTTGTTCATTGAGTATATTTTAAGAATTTTATTTAATTTATTGTACATATGCGCCGATTTAGATACTCTTTGGCGTGCGGCAAAGGTTGATTTAATCTGATTTATATAAATTACATTTTTATTGTTTCTTTTCTTTTTTACAACGTTAGGGTCGTATAGAACAGATCCATGAAGCTTGACAACTGAATGCAGTATGTATAATTTTCTTATGGAGAGTGTAGATTTTATAGAGTATAACATTTCAGTTGGGTACCTAAATGGTTTAAAAAACATAACTTTCAATAGAGATCTCTGTGCCCGTTCTAAGTTTATGAATTTTGTTTTGATCGCTCCACCCCAAACTGGTATACAATAGGTTAAAATCGATTGTACCAATGCAATATATACATTGTGTAGGAGATCTTGTGATGCGATATGCCTCAAGTTTTTGAATATCCAGATCAGCTTCCTGGTTCTGCTCATGAGTTGTTCAAGATGTGGATGCCAAGATAGTCTCTGGTCAATAATGACTCCTAAATATTTTGTGGTCTCTACTTTTTTGATTGCTGAGCAAACACAGAATTCAGTGGACATACTACATTCATGTATCTTAACTTTAAAATCTGAGGGAGGCTGTGTGCGATTATACATAGTAAAACACATAAAGTTGGTTTTATCAATATTGAGAGAGAGTAGGTTAACTCTAAGCCAGTTAGCAATCATTTCAAGACCTGTTTCAGCTCTTTCCTTAACTTCATCCCAAGATGACCCTGCGAAAACCACAGCGGTGTCATCTGCGTATGAAAAAATGCTACCGTTAGGAATTACTAGCTCACAGAGATCATTTATGTATGTCAGAAATAATGTAGGTCCCAGAACACTCCCTTGGGGGACTCCGTAGTTAATAGCAGTATCTTCACTTTCTACCTCCTCAATCTTAGTTCTTTGTTTACGATTTTGTAGGTAACTCTCTAATAGTAGAAGTGGTACACCTCTTATTCCCATTAGTTCTAATTTTCGTATGAGTATATTTACTGAAACAGTGTCAAAAGCCTTTTTCAAATCAAGAAAAACGGTTAAGCATTTACGTCCTTTGTCCACATGGGATACTACTAGATCACATAATGCTGAAACTGCGTCTTCTGTAGAGAGACCTTGTCTAAATCCGTATTGATTTTTAGAAATTATATTATATTTGTTAAGATACGATAGTATTCTTTGATTAATAATTTTTTCCAAAACTTTTGAAATTGCAGGTAGTACTGAGATAGGTCGATAATTGCTTACTTCATTTTTCTGACCATTCTTGAAAACAGGCGTGATAATTGATTGTTTAAGAATGGTTGGAAAGATTCCCTGTGTTAGGCACAGGTTTACAAGATGGCAGATGAAAGGTGCAACTGATTTACATGATGATTTAAGAAAGGTAGTGGAAATACCGTCCCATCCGGGGGCACTTCTTGATTTTAATTTCATTATTATTGATTGTATTTCATCTATGTCGCTCTCTAATAAAACAAAAGATGAGCTATGGTTAAAATAAATGTCAAAAGAGTTTCTGTTATAGACTGTAGTTTTTTGAATGATATCTTCTGCTAGGGTTTTGCCAATATTCGCGAAGTATAGGTTTATAGAATTTGCTGCGTGAACGGGAGAGGGCTTAATATTAAGAAGTTGGTTGCTTGATATTTTTGCGGGCTTATAGTGAGTTAGATGATTGATTGTCTTCCAAAGTTCTTTACTATTATTCGATGCTTTTTGTAATTGTTCTTGTTCGTATTGTCTTTTTAATTTTTTTAACGTGTTATTACAAAAATTACGGTATCTTTTATAACTTATTTTTAGTATTTCGTTCTTGGGATCTTGTCGTAATTTTCTTTGCATGTTGTTTCTGTTATTAATGCATCGTAGGATTCCGTGCGTTATCCATGGTTTTATTATTCGTTTACTTCTAGGGATTGTGACTATTTTAGTATTTTCTTTCAGACTTTTCTGAATTCTATTTATTAGCAAGTTACATACAATGTCGGGATTATTTAAATTAAGTAGATCATTTAAGTTTCCGTCTAAGTTTTCTATAGCTTTCTCAAAATTTATAATTTTTTTAGTTTTGTGTGTGCTTGTTAGTTTAGTATTATTATGCAATATAAGAAGTACCATAAAGTGATCGCTTATAGTTGTCTGCAAAACTGCTATTGTGGCCTCATTAATATTTCTCTTTAATTTAAGCATACAATGATCAAGGCAGCTTTTTTCTCGAGTAGGTAGATAGTGACCAGGCAATAAGCCATTCATAGACATTACATTTAAATAATTTAGCCTGTTGTTTTGCTCACTGATTCGTTCTTCCCTTTTTGGGGTAAGGTTAATATTAATGTCACCAATCACTATTATTTTTTCATAAATTTTAATCTTATTTAGGTGTCCACTCAATGAGTTTATAAATCTTTCAGCGTTTTTATTAGATGGGGATCTATAGATACATAAAATAACTGAATTATTAATAATAATTTGTAGACAAGATGCATCTTCTAGTATTACTTCGTTAACAATAGCTTTATGATTATTTTTAATGTACACAGCGACACCATCGTTTTGATTTAGATTATTTTTGGATGCATAAGAATTATAATTTTCAACGGTTGGTACAGGTTTATAATCTTTTAATCTGCATTCTGTTAGTGATAAAATATCAACTTCGAAATTAAGTTTAGTTAGGTTTACGTGAATATCATCTATATTAGCATAAATGCTTCTTATATTTTGTGATATAATACTTAAGTCAGATGTCTCCATTTTAAATAGTTTATGTGATAGGTTATCTATACTGCATGTAAAAGAGTTTGCAATTTCAGTGTCGTCGATTTCATGTACTATATTGCTATGATCATCCATCATAATCATGTGAAAAGATTTTTTCAGACGTTATCATGGAGTCACCTATGTTTGAATATAATATGTATATAAATCCATCTAGAGTTATAAATCTTCTTCTTAAATGTCTGTGAAAGTGTGTATATTGTGTGTGTTGGTTTTTATGACTAGTTGTGAGTGAAAGTAGAGTGTTGTGTGTTTGTGTATACAATATAAGAGTCGGATTATAAGATAAATTATGACTACCACTGAAGAGTCTAGTTATTTCAAGCAAAAAAATAAGTCATAATGCTGAGTTGAGTAGAGCAATCACTTGGTTCTCACTGTGGATTGTTATTATTGGAGAATTTTCGTCCTTCCTTACGTAGACCTTTCCATAAGCAGTCCAACAAAATGTATATCCCTTTGATTTAGCAAGATCTCGTGCAAGAAAGTATAGACGAGATGCCTTAACCGTCAGTTGTTCTGAGACGAAAATGGGTGTGTCTTCATTATTTGTAAAGCCCAGATGTTTGGCGCAAAGTTTACTTTTGTATCTACGGTTAAAAGATTTACTCATTTTTAGTACGTCTGTCTTCAAAACTGTCGATGATAACTCAACCACTATAGGAGTATTACTATGTCCTTCTTTTTTCGCTCTTACTCTGTAAATATCTTTTATATCAGATTTGTTCATATTACAATTTATAGATGTTCCCAGCTTCATTACCATATTTATCATATCCTCTTTTGTTTCTGCCTTGCATTTGGGTACATTTTTTATTTCAATGTTGCCTTTCCTGGCTGACCTTTGTATGTCTTCTATCCTATTTTCTAGCATTGAAATAACTTCCTTGTCCTTTTTTTGTTGTTGTTCTAAACTATCAACTTTTTTTGAGAGTTCCTCGTTCTTGCTCATAAGAAGAGCAATTGAGTTTTCTATGTTTTTGTTTGTACTCTGAATTTCGTTAAGCGTCGGGGCAAAGTATTTCTTAATACCAGTTTCCTGATCGGACAAGAGCTTTCCCATCATTTCCCTCATCTCTTCTTTGAAGAGGTCATGTTCATGATCTCGATCTCTCTTGCCGCGAAGAAACACATAGTTTGGGGGGGTAGTTTCTAAAGCAGCTTTGTCTAAGTTCCCTTCGCTAGGGTATTTATCACCTAAGTTGCCAGACTTGAGAAATTTATCCATTGCTACTATAATCCAGAGAGTACAAAAACGCTAAAGCTTTTGACTTGGCCGGGCAAACACTGTGATCTATAAGTACAGTGACGATGACGTAGGTGCGTTGGTTAACTCACAGTAGAACTGCTGTCTTTGTTCGGTCCGTGGTGATAAGCGTCTTGTTGTCTCGTTCTGCTGCACCGGGAGTTTAGCGAAGCTTCTTGCAGTTTATGTTTGCCTGGTACTTGCGTTATTTTGTTCAACTTAATTTGGATTAATGTTTATTTAATTTAAATAAATTTAAAAGAATTGCACATGTCGCAGACGTCTAGGCGCTTTCGCGGTCCAGGGGGAAGAGGTCCGTATCAGTAGTACTACTAAGAAGTACAACTGGTAGTACAAATGATACACCGTTGTATCTCTAGTACTACCAGTAGTAGCGTCATTTGTACTACCAGTTGTACTTCTTAGGAGTACTACTGACATGGAGGCTTACTAGTAGGGGAGACCCGTTCAAAACCGTATACCGGGGTAAAACCGTATAGTAGCTCTATTCACGTCAATCATTCAAATTTCCCGCGCCTAAGCCGCTCACTGGAGTCGTCCAATCAGAGAGTTTTGTCAACAAAAACTGATCGCGACAGGGTCGCGCGATATAAAAATATTGGATTTTATTGTATTTTGGTGGTTCCAATGTAATTTTTATGAAAATTCAAGCAATTGTCGTTAAGTTTACGTAAACTGCAGGTAAGTCGCTCTTTAACTATATTAAAGTTTGTATATTTAGGTACACGTAATTTATGATATCTGTACCGGCGATTCCCTATATGTACGAATGTATGTACGAATTACTTGACAAACATAGCTGTGGGTCAAAACCGTACGGGGTAAAACCGGCTGTATACGATTTTGACCCGAGTGGATGAAAATTTTTTATTTATTCATTTCGTTTGCAGGAAACCTAAGTTAAATCTGAAAGTGTTCAAAATAAAAAATCAGAAAAAGTTATCAATGATAATAACATATGCTTGTAATGCCTTGAAGAATACGGTACAAGTCGCATAGATGAAGGTTGGGTGCAATGTATGGGTTGCAAGGGCTGGGCTCATGAAGGCTGTACAGGCTACAATTCAGAGGAGCTGGATGATTTTACATGCCGATGATGTACTCGTATTGCTGAAAGATAGTTTCGGGGGCAATATCGTATATAGTATACGGTTTTACCCAGATATTGGGGCAAAACCGTAAATAGTAGAAGTTTGCTATTTTTCAGTTATTTTTTTTTTAATGTCTTAGTATAAGTAATAAGTGTACGTAATTGGGTATTACCTACCCTAATTGGGTAGTAGGTACTAGAGATACAACGGTGTGTCATTTGTACTACCCAGTTGTACTTCTTAGTAGTAGGTACTACTGATACGGAGGCATCGGGAGGAAAATATTCCCGATGTTCCTACCGCCTTTAAATATGAATAAAATATTTTTTGAAGTAGAATATTCGGAATGAAAAAACTATCAACAAATAAAGTACAAGGTATTGATATGGATCAATTGAGTTACCTTTAATTTATCTGCAACTTTCTACTGAGTAAAAGTAAGGGTAAAACCACGATCAACTAATAAAAACTAGGTACCGACGTACTTAGTTGTAATTAGCTGTAAACGAAAGGATTAGGTTTGATGCCGACTGCCGGGTACCAATTATTATAGTAGGCATTTATCAAAAAATATAATTTAGTAGCAATTAAATATTTATCAGTATTACCGTATTTACCCCAAACGACTTTTATCTTATAGATATGAAACTAAAATAATTTATGTAAGTAACTAACATAAGTTCTCGTTAGACGACCTGTGTGGCGCGGTGGGCCTGCTATGCAAGAGGTTGCGGGTTCGATTCCCGCCTCGGGACAAATATTTGTGCGATCTGCAGATATTTGTTCCGGGTCAAAAATCTGAAATGTATATAATTTTTTGTTATTGTATATTTATTTGGAAGATATAATATTGTTTGTTATTCATATCGTGAAGTATGTTTATTTTAAAACCTTTATTAGCAAAGAAAATTACTATTAAACAACTAAGTATTTACAATTTTGACATACTGCAGTTAGCTTACATACTACAGCTCAACTGATCTCTATCAATACACGGACAGTCGCAAAAGCATAATTATTAGTAGGTATTATTTTAACGGGTATTTATCGTTTTTATTTTTTTTAATTTTTTTTTTCTTTTATAAATTGTACTAATCATTATGTGTTCAGATCGCGTAAGTTTAAAAATATTCAGTCGCAAAAGCATCTATAGGACTGTGGTAAATTTATGGACTACGTAAGTCTGGAATAGTCTTTTTATTTAGTTATGTTGAAGACTATTTATTTCCTACCTTTTGCAGCATGTTGCAGCGTACCTGTATGCATACAATTCGATGGAATCGTAGGGGTAAACAAATCAAAAAGTACGCAAAAGATAATGTAAAAAATAATAAATAGTCTATTTTTTATTTAATTTGCATCCATCAGCTTTGTCGTTTCGGTAAAACTGTGGGCTCGATCTAATGAAGACCTAGTAGAGTAAACTAAAAAAAACAGAAAAAGCGAAGACCCAATAGAAAATTAAATATTTATCCCCAAAATTTTCGATTTCGGCGGGACTCGAGCCTGCGGTGAGCCTGAGGTTCGGGATCGAGTCCCGCGAAATCGAAAATTTTTAAAAGAATTATTAAATTTCCTAGATATTATCCCGAGTGCGAGGGCTTACGCACAATAATAACAAAAATGTTAGACCCAACAGAGTAAACCAAATAAAGACAGAAACTTAGAGAATACACAGAGAAGACCTAATGGAGTAGGTAAACCAAAGAAATGAATCAAAGAATGTTTCAAATTTGCTGTCAAGGTGATGCACAAAAAATTAAAAAATATTTTTTGTGCTTCCGTCAGCTTTGTCGTTTCAAAAAAACTGTCGGTCCGACCTAATAAAGATCTATTAAAGTATACCAAAGAAAGACAAGAAAATAGAGAAGACATAGAGAATACCTAATACAGTAAACCAAAGAATATTTCGCATCTATGCTGGTATTTCCATGGGCATTACATGGGCATGTCATGCGAGGGTAATTGCGATACCATCACGATAGTCACATTTCAGTCTGCCGTGCATTGTACTGTGACGTGGACAATCACAAGCTTTGAATAAACTGTGTAATTGCTATTCCTTTTCATAAATATAATAACAAAATATGTATTTATGTCGTTTCCGCCCAAAAAAAATAAAACCACTAAAATAAAATCGTCACTTTAATGGACTTTAAAGTAGGTATTTAAATGTAGTTTTTTTTCAATGAGTTTTCTTTACGGTTTAATTATTTGTTATCATGGAGAAAAAATATTCTATAAATAACAATAATCGATGAAATAAAATAATCTTAAGAATAATTTTCCTGTTATTTATAGTACAACCTACGTCTTCTAACGAGACCTTAGTAAAGCAAAAAAAGGAATGAATAATTTATTAGGGTACCGTTTGTTGGTATTATATCTTTTTATAGTAAGTTTAAGAATATATAGTAAATAATTTTAACCTTAAAACGTGACTTTTAACGTTTGTTGGAAATCAAATTGTGGCAGATTAGAGTTGTTAATTTCTAGAACAGAATAGAATAGAAACATTCCGCAATCTAAGGAAATACCCTTTTTAGCTTTTTAGATTAAAAAAGCGTAAGTTTATGCCGTCATGTGTGATGCTTGTTCAAAATAACGTCAAAAATATAGATCTGAAATTGTACGCACATAAAGATGGAACAACGTAGGTATTATAGGCTTACTTAATATTCGAATAAACGAGTGTAAACTAAAAAGTCACAAACATGTTTGAAAACAAATAATTTATTAGCATTTAGATTTCCTTAGGTCCTTAAAAATTAAAAAAGTAACAAATTACACAAACAAATAAAATAGTCATTATCTCGAGCTACCTAGGAAAATATAGAGTTAAGACAATGACCTATTTATCTGAGGCTCCCATCATAAACTTGTACATCATAAAATGAGACATTTTTAACATCTATACGGACATACCTAATAAACACTAGAATTTTATTTAATATTAGCTGTCCGTCCCGGTTACCCACGGGTATTTAACATAAATTAAATTTTTCAATCAACATCATCAACATCACCAGCCTATAATAGTCCACTGCTGGACATAGGCCTCCCCTAATGAGCGCCATAGATGGCATCATTATGTGGGGGTTATTGCCCATAATCCCCACGCTGGGCATGCGGGTTGGGGATCGCAGTTCGGTGTAGTTGTTCTGCAGAAGGCGCTGCTGCCCGCCCCCCGGTGTGTTTCCCTTAGTCGCCTCTTACGACACCCACGGGAAGAGTTGGGGTGGTGAAATTCTATGCCGGCACCACACGGCAATGCAAATTTTTCAATGCCGTACCCTAACTTGTTTTTAAATATTCTATAGCCTATGTTCAACACGGAAAAATTAGGATTCGAATGGTGAAAGATTGTTTAAATGGGCCCTGTTGTTTCTGGGCCTATTCAATTCAAACAAACAATTGAATTTTTCCTCTTTATAATATTAGTAGAGAAAAATCTTTCATCTCATCGCTCTTGCAGCTTTGGTCTTGCGATACAATATTTTAAATTTATTATTAATTTTAATCTGAAATGAAACTGTTTATAGATAAAAGAAGAAATAAAAAATATTTAGTATAATGCGCTATTACAAACAGAAATATGTTAGATGATGAGTTCCCAAAACTCAGTGAGACTCATAAGTTATTCTTTTAATTTTGTTTTTATAATATCGTTATATAACCGAATTTAATTGTAATTTGGTAACATTTATGTAGTTTTAGCAAAATATGAGCATATTATTGGAAATTTGTCTAAATAATTTATAATTTAACCAAATATTTTTTATCTTAGTTTTGTGCTGTAAAAGTAAATATTAATAATTTTAAATAAATAAATTCAACTTAATAATAGGTTACGGGCTATTTGTAATCTGGGACTAACACAAATGAAGTCATGGGCAGAAGCCAATGATTGTGATGTAGAAAAATAAAGAAAATATATATTAATATTTATAACAATTGCGTTTATTATCATTTTCACATAAAAAATATTAATAAGCGCAATCGTTGTAGGTACAACTTTATCACGAACTCGCGTAAAGTATTTGGAAAAAACAATTAGACAGAATCATTGCATCTTCGAATCGTTCTTACAATAATGTATTCAGAATCCGAAGCAATTACGAAATCTTTAAATTCATATGGATTTAAGTTTAAGTGATTATAAATAACTCTAAGAAGGTAGGTACCTAATGAAGGGAGGAAGGTATAGTCAGGTTATTCTTAGATGATCAGTTGTGTTGTAGGTTTCCCACGAAGACAGACTCATTGCAAAAAGTGTTCAATCTTTAAATACAACAGCAAACATATTTAATAAAATATTCTTTGACCAAACATCAAATTTATTGCCTTCTCTACGTTCTGAAAATATTTACACAAAATCAAAAACCATTGCTTTCGTTTTTTTAAGTGAAAAAAAAGATTTAGTATTAAATTCAAAAGGTTCAAGTGCGACAAAATGTTGGCTAAGCATTCGAAGAGGATATTCGCAGCATCAATCATATTCTTGTTCGTTGCCATCATATTGGCAGGATGGGGGTTCCCGAAAATTGTCAAAAGACAAATTCAAGCGGTGAGTTTTTTCGTATCTCTGGAACCACTAGATTAAATTTCTGGGAATCCCATCCATTCTATATGTGCTGTGGATAGAATTGGATAGTATTATAAAAATACTATCCAATTCTGGCTGCCTGTTCAAAGGTTGCCTGGAAAAAACAGTTTGTGGTTCCCTAGTTATAATAATTTGTCTGTACTTGTAAGTTGTTATATGTATATCGATTTATCTTTTCTCGCTAACATGCAGCTGAGAATATAATAATATATTAATAATAATACAAACGCATATAGTTTGCAACACGATCCACCTGGTACTCGTACATACAAACCAATTAAAAAATACAATGTTGTTTTTAATAGTATAAATACGAGTACCATTGGAAGAAATTACATTACTTGAACTGGTAATTATTTGAAGTGTATCCGCCTTCAGGCTTAGCCCACACTGCGCAATCTCACCGCGCGATTATTTCCGCAGGATTCTGCGACATACGAAAATGGTATACATACACCCACTTGAAAAAAAAAGTAGGTATGACAAAATAATTCGTAATTTATACTCAACCGAAATAAAAATCAAAAATCAAAGTTTATTAACTTTATTTCGTTTAGACCTTACAGGACTCTTGGACAAGCCAAAAAATACAAATTACATAAGAAATAATACTGGGAAATAAAGTGATCACTTTGATTCTTTGTTCACTTGAATCTTTTTAAAGTATTGCGATTTAAATAAGCGCGTAATTTTGTGCACTATGTATTTGTGCTATTTGTGTAATTCTGAACTGATAAATCGCATGGATTTTTACTAACGATGCAGCAAGTTAAATGTATATAGCACACAATTTAAAGGGACTTGGTCGCTCATCGACCATATCGCCCTAAATTAAGATTCTGTACGCGGATTACAATCGCCAGAAAATATCGCGCGGCGAGATTTCACAGTGCGCTAAGCTTTATATTACTCGTAGGATCGTGTTGGTACTAAGTATTATAGTTATCTGTGGTATCGTATAGTTTTTGACCGCATCACATTGAAGCGACCTATCCAGATCAAGGTTACGACAGCAGTATGTAGTTTCTAGTGAGAAAAAATCAAGTAGTCATTAATAACCTGCTCTTTCAACCTTTTATATATTAAAAGGATCGTTAGGGTCGAAATAAATACGAGCACAAATATTTATTACTCATCAATTCACTAATTAAAATTTATATATTCCACCAAGAGTCAGCCGAGTTCAACTATGTTATACATACTCGTATTTGAACAATTCACAGAGCATCGCCATATATATATGCAAGGCTAGCATATTCATATTATATTTTGAAATAGTATTGTGTATAATTTGATTGTTACCATAACTATAACCACTAATATCAACCCGTAAACTTTACCTAAATGTAGGCAATTTATAGGAAGAAAATTGTGAAAGAAATATAAAATTTTTCAGAATGTGCAAATTGAAAATTCATCGAAAATGTTCGAGAAATGGGTGAAAATGCCCATTCCCCTCATGTTCAAGGTTTACGTTTTTAACGTAACAAATCCAGAGGAAGTAAGTCAGGGTTCGAAGCCAAGTTTAAAAGAGATCGGGCCTTTTGTTTACAAGTAAGTACCTAAACTAGATCAGGAAAAAGGAAGGCTTTTTCCTTACAGGCTAAGGCCGCCCAGTTTACTGCTATTTTCTTTGCACATTGGAATGATTAGACCTTACAAGATTTTGTCTGTGAAAATACACAGTACTTGCTATATTATTTATGTTTCTAGAAACTAAGGCTCTGTTTTAAAGATCCATACGAAATCGATTGTTTCGTTTCGTTTTTTTGTGCAAATTATTACTCTAATTTGTTGGATTAGACTTAGCCAATAGGCCGATACGAAACACGAAATTTCGCGTCGGAGAATTAAAATAGGTCCCCTAGTGACGGAAAGACATACAAAAAATGGAAAAACCGACATGTATTTGATATTTTTTGTAAATTATTTATCTGTCCGGGAAATAATAGAAAGGTAGATAGTAAGATAGGTATATTTTGTCTTAATTTAAACTTGCTTTGTTTTAATTGAAATACTCACAAAGCATTTTTCATGTAGGGAATACCGAGAAAAGACAATACTGGGTTATGGCGAGAACGACACCGTCAAGTACATGTTAAAGAAACACTTCGTCTTCGACCAAGCAGCATCGGGGACCCTTACAGAGGACGATGAGATTGTCGTCATTAACTTCTCTTATATGGTAAGAGTTAAGCTAAGTTTAAGTGACATAAATTAATACAGCAATGGCTACCAAGACGCACAAAGTGTGATTGTCACAGAAAGATGAATAATAAGGCACTTATTATTCAGATTTCTATGGTGATTGTATTCGCATACGTTCTAGAGGACTAACATGCCTAGATGCTACAAAAAAAATAAGTTATTTCTAACGAACTTCGAAAAAAGGAGGTCCGATGTAGATTAGGAAATACTCTTTGCTAATGTTTTGGCTATTGTGTAAAGTTAAAGACATTTCCGTGGTTAAATCCTAAACTTCGTTTACGTGCTTCACAAAATAAATTACATGCGAATTTAAAAAGAGGTCGCTAGTCGAAAAACTATTTCATGCTATCGAATTATACCATACCGGGTTTTAAACTGTTCCAAACCAATATTCACTATTCAATATGAAGTCGGTTTATAGGTTTTTAAGACACTGCACTTATAGTTCTAAAATATCTACAGGGATTCAGCCCAAATATACATTAAAGTGATGCACAGCAAGGGAAGATTTGTGTCATCATGTGTGAATGAATGAATAAATAAATGAATGTTTAATTTAAGAAGTTACCCTAACCCAAACTAGCGCCACTACCTATATATCTTATAATTATGTTTTATGCAAAAGAAATTTCATAAATTTATTTTTCTTTTGCAAATATATTTCAAGAATTTCTATTGCATAAAACATAATTATATTCCTTGCCTTGCCTTTGCATCTTTCATATCCACGCGTTCGTCAAAAAAGGTCAAAGGCAGTTTATAGTTCCTTTGCACATTGTTTATTTTGGCACAAAAAAAATATTTTTGACCCGTGTTCGTGAGGTTGAATTTGCATTCTAAATTTAATTATAAAAAGTGCATAGGTAAAAAAGCACGTGGTGGCAGTGACACTTGCAAATAGAATTTATTTATTTTTTAGTTTAGGCAGGTAGGCTACCTTACTCAAATTTTGGGTAAACCAAGGTCAAAACTCAATACCTATTGGGCAAAGGTCTGCAGTCTGACAATCGTCGAGGCCGAAACCTTTCTTGTCTTATTTGAATTTTATTCTTGACTAGCGGCCCGCTGCGGCTTTGCACTGTTGCATGTGTAAATATAAACCTTCCTCTATCAAAAAAAAACCGCTTCAAATCCGTTGCGTAGTTTTAAAGATCTAAGCATACAAAGGACATACAGACAGACGGCGGGAAGCTACTTTGTTTTTTACTATGCAGTGACTAGCAACCCGACCGAGCTTCGCATTCTTATTGCATATTCTGCTAATTTTAAACTGTAATATTATATCTCACTGTAATCTTATCTCAATAGAAGAAAACAGAGTCAGAATTGGCGGTGCATTAAGATAGCAGACTATTATGAATAAGGGGATATGACCGGCTATTTGAGAAATAACCCCGTAAACCTAAATTATATTCTAGGTGGCGTTCGTATGCCAGTCAAGCTTCCAGTCGCCATGATTTTTCCGTCATGTCCAAAATTATCATCACATATTATATTTACATCAGTTCGGTAGTTATCGTGTTTATCGAGTTTAACAAAGCGGCGGAATATTTTTAATTATTGTTTTTATTTTGTACTTAGGTACTGAGTCGCTTCAGATCAGACAGAGTCGAGTTTTTCCGGAATTAAATATAGCTTTTAATAATGCGCAATTTTGTATATTTAACGACATCTATGGAAAATTTAAATTTGATCCATCAAGTAGCTTTGAATTTATCTGGAAACATTAGTCACCCATAGGGATGCTCTTACTTTTATGGGGCCACCCATCTTTCACACATGTTAAAAATGTGAAAGTATCAAGATGACACATCTAAAAGATGTGAAAGATGATGTGAACGATCTTCACATGAAAGATGGTAACCATAACATATAATGGAGGTATATGGTAGTTAGTAAAATAGCTTTTAATTTTTCAGGCAGCAATCCTAACGATAGCCGACATGATGCCGACATTTGTTCCGATAGTAAACAAAGCCCTGGAGCAGTTCTTCCCGAACCTGACTGACGCCTTCATGAGGGTACGCGCCAGAGATCTCTTCTTTGATGGGGTCTTCCTGAACTGTGTTGGAGATAACTCTGCTCTCGGTAAGCATACATATACACATTATCTAATAAAATGAAATCAAAATCGGGTTATCCGTTTTAGGGTTACGCTGCCACTGTAACCCTAAAACGGATACCCATTCTTATAGCAAACCGTCTCGGTTTGCTAAAAGAACAACTTCGACACGTGTAAGCACGTACCATTTAAATATATACCTAACTGTACGGGAATTGGGATCCTTCTGAAGCACCATTTAAGTAAAGATTCGTTAAATTTGTGTATAAATGGACTTAATACGATTAAGTTATAAAGTACCCCTAACTAATGGTCGGTGGTAGGGTTTAGAGACTGAACCTGTTGCGGTTTGCCATCCCTATCCTTGCCCCTACACTTTGTCCAAGTTAAAACAGTATAGCAATAGTTTAAGACACAAACAGTCAAAGAAATACGGCCACCGAAATTGCACTTCAGGATTCCTTCCGAACCACAGACGAGGGGATAAATTATTTTACCTGGAATGTGGTTAATATTCAACAGTAACCAGTTAAACGCTTGTCGTGGTTTTGAAAAGCTCTTGACGATTTGAACAGATTTGTTTCCAACGAGAGTATTCGTTTTTATTTCCACCAAAAATTTGTGTGACGTGATGTTTCGAAAACAAGTCAATATTCACCACAGTTATTTTCCACAAAACAAAACTGACATTCTCTTATTTTTTACGAAAGTTTGTCCTTGAGAATCAAATACGGATAATTTCGGTTAAGAAGGCTAAATGGCTACTTGAGTGACTGCTGGGTAAGTAACGCGTACCGTGGAAAAGTCTTTATAGAGCTCATTTGGGTGGGCACATGCAGGTCCTTATAGGCGGTGCCATGAACTGGGTCTTTGTAATACCTACTCAGTGTTAGTCGACCACCGGGTTGTTATTACTTAGTACTGAATATGGATATTCTAATATAAATTATGTCGCAGTGTGTAGTTTTCCTTATCGCACGCTTTTCTATACTAATATTATAAAGAGGAAAGATTTGATTGTTTGTTTGTTTGTATGTTCGTTTGTTTGTTTGTTTGTTTGTTTGAATTGAATAGGCTCCGAAACTACTGGACCGATTTGAAAAATTCTTTCACCATTAGAATCCTAAATTTTCCCTGATGAACATAGGCTATAATAATATAATATTAGGGGGAATAGATAAAAGTTAGGGATCCGCATGAAAAATTCAATAATTGAACCGTGCGCTATATTAAACCTCTTTTTCTATTATGGCGCGTCAGAATAGAAAAAGAGGTTGAATATATAGCGCACTGTGCTTGCTTTTTCTCTACGGCCAGTGTCAGTTATGGAGTGTCGAGTCAATGTCAAAAATCCCAATGCTGTTAAAAAAAGTAAAGATCCGTATGAAAACTGGGAAACCCATCGTGTTAGTGTGTATAATTTCTGAAATTTTTGTTTAATACCCGTGCGAAGCCGGGGCGGGCCGCTAGTTCCATATAACATCATTGTTACTACGATGTAGTTTTGATCTATATTTACAGAACCGAGTCTTTGTCTCCTGATTCATTTCCCTTACAAACGCAGTACCAAAATGATTTATTATTTAAGCAGTTTTTCACCACGGTCTACTATTATTTGTATTAAAATAGTATTCAACTAGATTCCTGCCATGAACTAAATTCACAATACTTTTCTAAAATTAAATTAAATCTTATTCCATTATAAAAGATGATATGTAAGTATTTGGAAAAAAGCTTGTGGCAGGAACCTACTTAAAAATATTCTGGAATTACCAATCAATTTGGTACTATGTTTGTATGGGAAACTTAACCTTTGCCGGAGCTTTAAGGTCCCATACCTATTTAATGAGATCGCAGTATTAATAATTTAAAAATAAAATTCTTAAAACACATTCAACGCAAACAGGCTCCTTCTCATCGATTTATAATCAACACGCAATTAAATTGTCTGCGATTGTAGCAAAGAGTACTTGTACTTAGTTAATTGAAAGAGTGACGTCAGTGGTGCATTTAATGAAGATGGTAACTAAAGTGGTTTGATTAGGTATTCATACCGCCATACCGACTTTGTAGAATATAGGTACGAATAAGCGAAAGTAACTATAATTTTTTTGGCCACTTCGCCAATTGTCACATATCTTGTTATTTTGATTTTGTTTTTTAATGGTACTGTTAAGTGTGTAATAAAGAAAACGGTTAGTTTCACTATGCTCGATTCCCGCTATGCACTGATCTTCAAATACCTACCAAAAAGTGCCGCTTTGCTCTGAATTTCTCAGTGCTACCTTTAACAATGGAAGGTACAATTCGATAGAAAAGTGTTTTTAAAGTATACTCTTAAAGCTAGCCTGGGACTGCATAGTTTGAGGAAAAAAGTTTTGGTAAATAAAAATCTAATTTAAATTTAAGAATTGCTTATATTTCGATTAAAAATATAAAAACGCTATGAAACATGAATCAACTCAAAATAATGAGATTAAAACTAGCCAAGAAAATATTTTTTAACTAAGAGATCAAAAATGACACGTATCAAAATAACTTTTAAACACTTTTTAACACTAGGATCACGTCATGTACTTGCTCATATTAAAATAAAATATATTATTAATCAAATGACACGTTTCAAAATAAAATTTAGAAAATATTGCACATAATTATATAAAATATTATGTAAATAATCAACAATTGTAATAAATAGTCTGATTAAAATCAGCCAAAAAGTTATTGAGTATAAGATCAAATGACACCTTTTTCAAAATAACATTTACAAATTAAACAGTTTTTAACACGAGAATCACTTGTGTTTGTTTATATTAAAATAAAACATGCTAATAATATGCATGCGACATGATTGCAGACGTACTGCACCAAAACCGCAATCCTACTGTCTCTTTCTATTCAAGGACAAAAGTTAATACTCAGGTACAAATTCCCGGAAGAAGTAACCCAAAATATGGTTTGGTGTTGACGGTTTAAGCTATTTGTTGATTAACACGTATACTTTTTACTAGTTATAGTTATTGAAACTAGTAAGAGAGTATTTATAAAAAAAAATATTATACAATTCCATCAAGAAACAGCAACACGATGTGTATACTAGGTACATTTTAGATGACTGTGATATTTAAACATAAGCATTTTCCTTTCGACAGTCCAAGAATCTGATTCCGTGCATAGCGGCACTTTTTGTTAGGTATTTTATGATCAGTGCATAGAGGGAATCGAGCATAGCGAAACTAACCGAAAGAAAATCCATCTATCTAATCTACTCATATAATATGTAGATGATGCTATGTGCCTATGCACATAGCATCAGCTGGGCTATCCCAGCATTATTTATTTATTTATGTATGTTTGTTAGGTAGCAAACAGACATGGGTATATATAGAATTAAAGAAAAGATTTTCTTTTCACTTTAAAGCCGTACCTCGACCCAAATTCGTATCTCTTCCTAAACTATACAAAATAAAACTATTACAAAGGCATTAGTAAAGCTTATACCTAATAGGTACCTACTTATGTAAAAAAAAAACTTGTAATAGGCATCACAAACACCCTAATAAACATTTTTGAATTTCCTTCGTTGAACGTAATAATGAGCAATAGTCAGCGCAAAATTGGTGCGGGGAAACGCCTTAACGGCACAACATTTTACATATTGAAACATTGAGCCTTAACAGTCATCCAACAAACCACATCACACGTACCATGCTCTGTTTCCATGCAGTCCAGTACTGCAGACGTTTGAAAACAAACTACAGGTAGCTCAAACGACTGGAAGATTCCAGTACCAGTTGGAAGTGTGTACCTATTTAATTAATGAAATACCTTCTGGTATTGCAGGACTAGTGTGTGGCAAGATAAAGAGTGATACGCCGCCCACCATGCGCCTCGCTGATGATGCTGACGGTTTCTACTTCTCGATGTTTTCCCATGTAAGTACCATTTCACAAACACTAAAACTTGGTTTAGCCTAAGATTTTTAATCTGCAATTATTTCTTCAGGGTGTTCTGGTCGTTTTCTATGTACCTTTACTTAATAAAAAATATATATATAACTATATTTTGTACTCGTATACTATTATGTATATCAGTTATCTAATAGGTAGGTACCCATAACACAAGCTCTGCTTAGCTTGGGCCTAGATAATGATGTGTGAATTGTCCATCATTTTTTTTACTATACATAGAAAACGACCAGAATACCCTGAATAAATATTTTCAGATCCTACAAATATTTGTCCCGAGGCAGGAATCGAATCCGCAATCTCCTGCGTCGCAGGCGGACCTTCGCCCACCACGCCACAGAGGTCGTCTATGCTACACAGGTGCAATCTTTAGGACTATTAATTCCTTATGCAATAAAAAAATGTTGTGTCATTCATACTAGTATTCTATACTTACTTGAAACGAATCAGTGTCTAAGTCTAGTTACAACCAAAGAATATTTTTTAAACGTACGCGATCTAAACACAATTATTAGTACTATTAAACGGGTATTTATCGCGTTTATTTACCATTTTCGACGTTTCAACAGTTTTACACACTGTAAACGCAATAAATACCCGTTAATAGTACTAGGTAATAATTTCCACAGATGAATCGCTCGGAGTCCGGCCCATACGAAATGATCCGCGGCACGCAAGATGTCAGCGAGTTAGGCCACATAGTTTCCTACAAGGGCAAGAAAACCATGGGGGTTTGGAAAGATGACTACTGTGGTATGCTCAATGGGTCCGATTCATCTGTGTTTCCACCGATCGACGAGGGAAAAGTACCAGAGAGGCTATATATCTTCGAGCCGGATGTTTGCAGGTAAACTGATAAAAGCACTAAGCTATAAAAGCAAAATAAAATCAAATGGATAGATGTAAGTAATCTTAAATTAAAGCCCCGAGACACATTAATAATAAGATTATGGGCAATAACCCCCAAATGATGAATAATGCCACATATGGCGCTCATTAGGGGAGGCCTATGTCCAGCAGTGGACTATATAGGCTGATGTTGTTGTTGTTGTTAATTATATAATCTATCAGTACGCCCCGAAATAAATAAAATATACAAAAAAATATAATTTTTACACACTACATGTTGGGTTGCATTTTTGAAGTTGGCATAATAACGGATCTTTAACATTTTTGAACCTATCTTCATCAGATTAATGTAGGATCCTTAAGATGAAAGTTTTTCAAATCAGTCTAGTAGTTTCGGAGCTTTATCAATCCAAACAAGCAAACAATCCAAATCTTTCCTTTCTTCTCTAGTCTGCGACTTGATGAATGGATTTGCTACATTACATTTAATTTGGTAATTAGACTAAACATTCTAAACTGAATCGAAAATGTCTTAATTTTATTTAACATTTTCTAATACGAAATATTAGTTAATAATAGGCTTAGCAAATTAGCATACCTAGTACTATCGTGCGCGAGTGTACCCATGCGCGAACATACCTCTTCCACTTTCTTCCAGCGCGTTCTTTTTAAGTGACGCGACCTATATATAAGTACCTAATAGATCAAATAATTAAATTAAATAATGTCGGCCGATCCACACTTATATTACATACAAACGTAGGTACTAAGTAATTCATTTGAATTAGGTCAGGTTTTTCGTACGCCCCGTTTGGAAAACCACCTCCCCATTATACCAAATACAATAATTTCGTCGGGGGCTGCCATTGCCATTCATTGCAAACATTTTATAAATTAGGTACAAGGTAAACTCGTACACAAGAATCCAAGCACTTTATATCAATGTGTGATAAAAATGTTTGCATTAAATGGTTTGGAACATTCAGGAATTTTCAGGAAAGAGAAAAAATAATTTATATTCCTCACATTATATTCCTCATTCCTCATTTACGTACCTAAGGACACAATAATGCTATTGTATTATAATGTCCGACACATAATACAACATTGTACATACATTTACCAATAAATATAATGTGATACTCGGGGGTTTGATTCTTACTTTATCCGTCCCTCTAACTACGAGTATTTAACAGTCAACTTAACAAACAATACAATACAATAATGCTTTATTGTACACCAGAAAAGAAAATAATAAAAGACATTACCTACATAAGACAAGTACAATGGGCGACCTTATTTCTCTTCCAAGCAACCTTTGGATATAAATAGTTATTTGAATTTAAGAAAGGCAGAGGTTGTACCAAAGACGTATAACTGTAGGATCCCTTACAAATGTATATAGTTACATTTCTTAATTTAATTAATAAATTATACTAATTATATATATATAATAATAATACATAAATACTATCAAATTTTGTTACTTTGTCTTTGTTATGTATACTGAATAAGTGAAAAAAAATCTAGATATTCAATTCAATTCAATGGCGGCCTCTTGTCATCCAATACACCTCATTAATTTGTACCAAGGATTATACCTCCATTGATTTTTATTTTGTTCCTTTAGTCAAATGTAGGTACGTCTTTTCTGTTAAAACACGATTGTAGAGGATGACCTCTACAATCGTGTTTTAACAGAAAAGACTTATTTTTTTTTTCAATCAACTAAATGGTTTTATAGAATGATCTCTTGAGGTCTATAATTAGTTGATCATTTCTATAAAACCATTTAGTTGATTGGAGAAAAAAATAAGTATAATTTTGTGGCCCAGATTATTTTGTAGGTACAAAACTTATAACACTGTCAATTACCGATTCTTCTGTGACGAGCTCGAGTGTCTATCTTCTATAGGTACTAATATCATAAAGAGGAAATTGATTGTTTGTTTGAATTAAATAGGCTCCGAAACTACTGGACTGATTTGAAAAATTCTTTCACCTTTAGAATCCTAAATTGTTCTTGATGAACTTAGGCTATTGAATATTTTCAAAAAGTTAGGGATCCGCCTGTTCCCGTCCATACCCGTGTGCCAGAGCGGAGCGCTAGTTCGTTATAAAGAGAAATAGGAAATAAATTATAATGAATAATTATTTTTAATAATAAATATAAATTTTAAAAATAATATTTATAAATTACTAATATTTAATAATAAATATTTTACCAATTTCAAAAACAAAAAGTATACAAAGAAAATAGGGTAAAAAGGGTCCTCAGTAGCATTCGGCTAGGCCTGATGCTACGCTGGTTTTTGGTTGTTATGATTTATATCAGAAAATCGATAACTTTCTAAATTATTTACATGTGGAGAATTCTTAGAAAATTCTTTTTCACTTGAAATTTCAAAATAAGATAAACCACTGCAGCAGTGCACAAACTACCATTACTTATTGTTGAGTAAAATCTGTGTTTAATATCATTATCATCTCATAAATATGAACATAGGCTATAGAATATTTTCAAAAAGTTAGGGATCTGTATGAATACCTACTTCATTAATGTACTTTTGTCAAATACCGCCGCACCGGGACGGATCGCTAGTTATAAATATACCTAGAATAAAAATAAAAACGAATATTTGCTTCGATCTTAATCGAATCAAGCCACGCGAATATCGTGATCGATGAATATTCGTTATAAATTCCTTTGAATAAAGCCCAAGCGGATAAATTCTCGAAACCGAATTTCAAGTTTACATAACTTTTTCAGGTCAATGTACGCAAGCCTAGTCGGAAAGAGCAGTATTTTCAACATATCTGCATACTACTATGAAATCGACAATACTGTGATGGCTGCGAAGAGCGCTAATCCTAATAACAGATGCTTTTGTAAGAAGTAAGTAGATTTTAAGGTTGTAAAAGAAACTTCTAAACTAAGCTTGCATACGGGAGGACAGTAACCGCGAGAAAATCATCTATAAAATAGACTGTTTCCAAACTCTGTCGATGTATTTTTTTTTAATTTTACACAATTTTTAGACAAGAGGTGAAACGGTTATTTACTTTAAAAAACACAACAAGGAAAAAATCAAAATCACCAAATTATTTTAGTCTAAAATAATTCTTTATCTTTATCATAAAGAATTTAAAAAGCATGTACCGAACTAATAGCCTCCACAACCTGTCATGCGTCGAGTTTCGAGCCAAAAAGGTATCAAATCAGCATGTTGCTAAGTAGATACTTAAGTCAAAATTACCTACTCAGCGCTGCCGCTTGTGTTATGTTGACCCATAAGAAATAAGTTACAAACAGGAACAACAAACCTCTACGCAGACTGCTAAAAATATCTTATATCATTTATGCAGTTAACCACTTCAACGTTCGTGGGTACTACAGTGCCCAAAAAAAGTAGGCGACTTACATTCTGGGTACTACAGTGCCCACGAGTCCGCCGCACACATGCCGACCCTATAGCTTATGTAATAAATAATGAATATCTACTAATAGAACATAATGAAAAGAATAATGATTAAAATCTGATATATTCTCCAGAAACTGGAGTGCCAACCATGACGGTTGCCTTTTAATGGGACTCCTGAACCTGATGCCGTGTCAAGGTGCACCGGCCATTGCATCGCTTCCTCACTTCTACCTGGCCTCGGAAGAATTGTTGGAGTACTTCGCAGATGGCATTGCACCGGACAAGGCGAAACATAACACCTTCGTTTATATTGATCCGGTAAGTAAAATGACAACAAGTAGTTACCTAAAAAAATCTTTATTTACAAAGAAAACTACAGTCAAATAACCAAATTAGAAGGAGAATGAAGATCAGAGTGTTGCAAACTACAACTGATCCATATCAATACCAGTCGGAAGGGTCCCAAGACACTGGCTTCATAATTGCCTCGCTGTATGACAATGCTGATACACTGCCTACCTCTATGGTTCACTCGTCAAGTCGTCACTTCGACTAGTGGCTCAGATAAGTTTTTAAAAACCCGGAGATCCTCGTTACCCCACGGAGGCACTAGGGTCTCGACTCCAAGGGGAGTAGCGTAGGTCGTCACCCTCGCCTCTTGAGATCCTTGGCCAAATCTGCCGTCGCACCAGCTCCAATGGATGTCCTTGGTAGATGGAAGGGCGCAAGTGTGTCGTAGCATGTAAACTTTATTGATGAACTAGGTACTTAGAAAAACCTGACCTAGTCACCGCTTTTAACTTTTGTGCTGAATTTGGGAACAAAGGCCTGCAAAATGTAACTAAATACACCTTCTAAACCTTGTAGGGGATAGGGACTGTTACAAAAAGTTTCTACAACAATACTCCAAGTGTGTTGCAAAAATAACCTAAAAATAAATTCAAAGAGATTCTCAAAAATATTATTTGCAAAAGGACTTACTATAAAATATCAGATTATATAGGAAAAGGATAAAATATTTGGGTCGAGTTTTGTTCCAACTCGAAAATTAACAACCTGGCTGGATCGCTTGTTGTTAGCATTCTTTGATGCACCTACCTTATTAAGAGATAACCCAACCACATAAAACATTATTCCCTGACGGGCCCGATCCCACATCCCGTATCTATTTTACTTAGCCCCTTAATCAATAAAACTGATAAATCTTTTGTTACCTATTTATTTCTGTTGTTCACTTTTACTGTTGGCATAAATGCTTACAGGCATGATAAGTGTTTGTTAAGTTACTGGCGACCTAATATGGGGAATATGATCACGAAAGTATTAATAGCGGGCCTCTCGGAGAAAAAGTAGTAGGTATTATAGATATTGAGAATTGAGGATAAGGGTTACTGGATAATGTTACTAATATTCAGAATCAGAAGCAAGGTAGTAACTGCTCAAGGAGGTATTAAAAAATGTTACACATTAAAAGAAGAACCGAGAGATTATTGTTACTAACAAGAAAATAAAAAACTATTTGATAACTCAATTTTTTTAAAGTCTGGGATACAAATATCTCCTTTGTAACAGATAACATAATGCCTTTATATCGTCGAGCTTAGAGCTTAGCTGCAAATTATGACAAAACTCAAGGATCAAACAATGCAAGTCGACAAGTATTTTACATTGTGTGTAAAAAAATTACAACAAGGTAATTTTATGTTAAGTAGGTACTACGGGTTTTTTATCTTTTCTATAGATAATTTAAAAATCTAATATAGCCGTTTTTGTTCTTGTTTTTACTAAGCGAAACGCCTTAATTAATTATGACGGCAACGCCATGTTTATCAAGCATTTCTTTCATATCTGGGGGCCCCCAAATTTTTTTTGGAACCTTAATTACCGCTATAGAATTAAGTGGATTAACCGTAAGATGTAAAATAAATCTATTAAGTAAATAATATTAAAACGACACAGGTATAGAATTATAAATTAAAGCACTCAGAGAAGGAACGAAAGTGATGTTTAAAACAATGGATGCTTAATTAACTCTTTTCTATGATACTAGCGGTCCGGCCGGCTTGCCGGGTATTTGACAAAAAAAATATTTTTCATGCGGATCCCTAACTTTTTAAAATATTCTATAGCCTATGTACTCATCAGGAAAAATTTAGGAATCTAATGGTTAAAGAATTTTTCAAATCGATCCAGTAGTTTCCACCCTATTCATTTCAAACAAACAAACAATCCAAATATTTCCTCTTTATAATATTAGTATAGATATAGATAATCGTCACTAAAGCGTATAGGTAGACCTTATTATGACTATAGAAGGAATGCATAATACGGTCCACAATGTTACAGATTACCGGAGTCGTTATGAAAGGTGTAAGACGACTGCAGTTCAACATAGAGCTTCGCAACATGCCAGAAGTCCCTCAATTGCAAGGCGTACCCACTGGACTATTCCCTATGCTGTGGATTGAAGAGGTAATTGAAATACAAGAATTTCTTCATTCCGAGACTTCGCACGCATTCTTCTGGATGAAATATGCCCTACGTTAGAATTAGAATATTATTATCTACCACCGGCTTTCTTACCTAATTTTATTTAGATTCATTAGGCCCTGAAAAACAGACATATTTTATACCTAGTCATTTTTACTGATAGACCTAAGTCGTTAAAAGGATATAATTGTGATTTTCATGATAAACAGTATTAATTATTTAGCATGCCTCTCTCTCTGCCCATTGATTTCATCCATTTCGCTCTACCATCGAAATCGTCTTCAGAAGTTTCCTCATGTCATTTATCACATCTTTCCAATGTTTCCTGGGTCTCCCCTTAGCGTCCGGGAATGAAAGCTGTAGTGAAAAATTCCCTACATAATCAGGGGGTCTTCTCATCACGTGCCCATATTAGCTTAGCGCAGTCTCTACCTATTCTCTTGCATCTTGGTGATATCGGTTACGCCCAAAAAATTATGACATTTTTATGGTACGTGTGCCCAGGCTGCACACGTACCATAAAAATGTCATATTTTTTTTCAATAAACATTATCTATTTTGATAGCTATTGATCACAGAAGGTGACCAACCCTCCTATCGATGTTGATCGGGCTCTTGTTGTTTGGGTGCCATGAACTGGGTCGTTTTAATGCTCAGCTTTAGGCTACCGGTCTGTTATATTACTTAGTACATATTTATATGTATATTCTAATAGAAATTATGATTATGATAATCAGTACTTTTCCTCATCACACCCTTTCTCTATATAACCAAGATATAACCACATTGCTACTACGATGTAGTTTTGATCTATAATGTACAGAACCGAGTCTTTGTCTACTGTTTATAAGACAATAATGATGTCATCCAACTGCGATCCAGACAATTAGATAATAGTCTATCTCCGACAAATTGAACGGAAATTGGGGCAGTGCACTAAAGTCAGTTGACTTCACTGCAATTATTTTTTCATCATGGAATATCTATTGTAAATAGAATGATTTTTCACATCCATATTTATGGTTTTGTCCCCTTCAACTGTGTCTAAATATGCCTTTGTGCCACCCGGTACCACCACTCTACCAAGGCAGGTTCTGCCTGAATACCAGCGTCGCTATTAGCTTCGGCTTGAAGCGGTATAATGCTGGACAGGGACCTATTAGGAACCCTGTACAGTTTTGGTTCGGTTTTTCATTTGTTTTAGTTAGTTTGTACCTAGGTATATCTATTAATATTGTGTCTACCTATGGGTTCAAATAAAAAAATCTGTCTTTTCGTCTTTCTGTGTAGGTAGCATTATTTAAAACCTCTTATGCAATTACCTTGTCAAGCGAGATGGGGCTAACTATGGCAAAACCCATCCTTGTTTGAGAGAGGCAAGTTCAGCAGTGGACTGAAGTGCTAATAGGTATTCCTAGATATTCTTATTTTACAGGGTGCAGAGATCGACGGGCCTATCCAAGACGAGTTGAAGCAATCCCACAAACTGCTATCATACGTGGAAGTGGGTCGCTGGCTGCTAGTCGCTATCGCCGTCCTAGCGACCATAGCATCAGCCGGAGCGGTGGCGAAGTCATCCGCTCTCTGCCCGTCGAGGAGCAACGCTGTCAGCTTTATACTACGCCCAGGGTCTGATGTTAATAAAGGACTGCAATAGAATACTTATTTTATTTTCTCTGATAATTCCCAATCGCTTTACTCTTCGCCATCTCATCGACAACTCAACAATGATTCCCAGAGATTACATTCCTTGGAGCCTGTGTTTTCGCGTACCTACAATCATGGACCAAGTAAATCTATTTGTCTATGCTACAATTATTAATCGGCGACGTCTGTGTGGCGCGGTTGTCGAAGGTCCGCCTGCGCAGGAGATTATGGATTCGATTCGGGAAAAATTGTGTACGATCTGAAAATTATTTGTTCTGGGTGTTCTGATCGTTTTCTATGTACCTTCCTATAGTAAAAAAAATATATCTCTTTAATCTTATTGTATGAAATAATTCAGTCATCCATAACCCAAGCTCTGCTCGACATAGGGCATTAAAGATGATTACAATACGTAGGTATACAATATTATATGAGTGGGTTGTGAAGTATTAGGTATTTCTAATTTTCATGACCTATTCAGCGAGATGGCCTCGGTATAGAATATTTTCTTCTTATTCATCGGAGCCTAATAATTTGAGTATTGTAGGCACAAAATCCTCCCACGGCCACTCAAGTTATGAAATGATACCCACGCTTTCCTTCAGGTAATATTTTCCGAAAATATTGCTCTAAGCTAAGATATTTAGATAAAAAATATTTAATAGGAATATAGTAATTACCTAGGTGATAAGAAATAAAAATATGGGACTATCGAAGAGGTCGGAAAAGCGTAACGTAGGTCTTAAATTATTTCTTAAGTTAGGTACAGCCCTCCATCTGAACAATACTCGGAGAATAATAATGTGACATCGAAGGTAAAGGAAAAAATGTTCACGATAATTCTTCGGTGTATCAAAGTACTTATTTCAATCTCAATTGATTTGCCATCTCGTGTTTCGTGACTCGTTTGTGATAAGATAATGAGACTAGAATAAGATCTGATAGGTAATATTGTCATCAATCACATGAATTACTGTGGTAATATTTTTAACAAGTTATAGCAGCTGTTAGTGTTGTTCCGTTACGGGATTTACGCCTGTATTTTGAGGAATCAGGCGTCCGCACTCTCCTTATAGCCACATTACCCAGTCCATCTAACCATCCATCATTATAAGGTCTAAAGGAAATAAAGTACTTTGATTTTGATTTTTTTGATTTTATCTACGTAGAATGTAGATTAATTGTGAAATAAACGCTTATAGATATTTAGAAGAGTGTTACCTTGCCTCAGCAGCTCGGCCCTGCCCATCGGCAGCGCGTAGTCCGCGCGAGGCACCTCCTCGACGGCGGAGCGAATTATTATTATTATATTTATTTATAATTAAATGAATATAACCTGGTTTTTGTTTACCATTTTTCTTTGCAACAGTCTCTACGCCTGGCGGATATCATCATCGGGTGTACCATATTGTGCAAATGGGGATGATAGCCGCTATGCGTAGCACCCGCCTTCAAAATTAACACTCATAGGCCCTCTGTTCTGTTGGCTACGGCCCCATGCAGGCATGCATGCATGCCTTCCGAAGACCGGGTCACTACCTCTATATACCTATACAACGTGGGTCACTATAGGTATATAGAGGTAGAACGTGATCATAGAAATAAGATACAATAAATAATAATGCTGTAGGTGAGTAGCGACACCACGGGTAGGTAGGTAAGTATCGAGTGCTGCCGGGGAAATTCTTGGTTCTCATCTCCGCTTGCGGAGTGGCATTCCAAGTGAACCAGATCCCCACTTGCTTGCCTTTATTGGCTGAGTGAAGTCTTAGGATGTAGACTCGGGACTAGGAAACCCACGAAGTCTTCGTAATATTGAAATCGGCAGCCTTATTGTCTAACTTAAAATCCATTACCAGTGAACTTCAAACCGATTACCAGTTGTAGACCCAGTCAGAATGTTGTCGGTATTGTCTAAGGTCTTTAACTGGTCTTCGGTTTCAGCTATTTGCACAATAAGAAAGTGACAATCGAAGATTACGATTACCAGTTGAGTTAGACAATAGAGCCGCTGGCTGTTCCGCACCGTCGTTTGTGCAGGTGTTGTTCCGTTCTGCCATTTACGCCTGCATTTTAAAGAATCCATCTTGCATTCGCCAAGTCACCGTCTGCCACTTTTAACTTTTATGTATGATGTGATGAGACTTAGTTTAGGCAGGCGTCCGCACTCTCCCTCATAGTCAAATTACACAGTCCATCTTACCAACCATCACAATCACCTGGTCTTTTTTCCCTTTAATTTTGCTTTGCAAGCTATACACCTTGTTGATATCTTCGGGTGTATAATATTGTGCAAACAAGGATGATACACGCTATGTGTGGCCTTCGCCTTCAAAATTACCTCTCTTAAAGGGCCTACGACCACACGTATGCCACCCAAAGTACAGGGTCACTATATGGCCGTTATCATGCAAATAATAATGGTAGAAAATCCCCACACGACCATATTCTTCTTCTTAGTCATTACATTACACTCCTAAGGGTCTGCCAACAGAGTGGTCGTGATCGTCATATTAGGGGTGGTGGCACGCATTACAACCCGGCGCCATTCCTCTCGCACTGCTGCCTTCCTGGTACACTCGTGAAGCGGACCGTTCAGTGCAGCTTTAATGAAAGTTTAACCAAAGATTTTTTTTTAAAGTTTATTTAAGTTTTTTAGTACGATAAATCAAAATGGGTTCGATTCCTAGGGTGTTCTGGTCAACTATCTATGTACTGATATACATAATATAGTTATCTAGTACCTATAACACAAGCTCTGCTTAGCTTGGGGCTAGGTGATGCTGTGTATTGTCCAACATTATTAAATTTGGTCCGTCCAGCGCATGGGTGATCTGCCGCGTGCTCTATCACGATCATATATGCCTAAGTTAAGCAGAGGTTGCAAGCGCTGTGTGAATTGGCTAGCATTCTTATATTATTGTTACTTCATAGCAAGTGGTTTAAAAAAACAACGAATAAACAAAAAGCATTTAATCGTCATCAGAATCGTCATCCGTCGCCTTTCCCGAACTGTCTGAATCCATCGGTTCTGATTGCTCGGTCTCCATCGCTAGTTCGTCCTTTGGCGCCAAATCGCCTACTGACTGAATACACCTTATGGTGTACTTGTTGAAGTCACAACTGGAACAACCAATTTTGATTCTTTTTTTCTTTCGATTTTTTTTATACTTACTGCCTTACTACGAAATTATATAATATCTCAAAAAAATTTGGCTCTCTAAATTTTTTACATTTCGTTATACAGAAAAGGCAAAGGCAAGCCGATAAATAGCCCATGGCTAGAAAACGCTCTGCATGGTTAGATTCAGATTCAATAATTCCTCATAGACACTGAAAGTTTTAAAAGAAAGTATAATAATCACGAGAATAGTTTCACTAAACAAGCTGTTATACCACAAAATTGTAGCTTCAAGAAAATTACTAGTTACTCGCTCGTAGATAACCTTCACATAGATTTCAGATAGTTTGTTATCTAACACTTGGCCTTCAAGTCAGCTGATTAGAATGATCTATTGATGCAACATGACAGATTTGATTAGCACGATATCAGAACCTACGCTACTTTGACCAATATTTGAACGATGAAAATGTAAGGAACACTTTTTACTTCAAGGCATGGTTTTTGCCTGACTGGTTAACGAATTATGTATGAGTAAAGTCGCTTCTTGCCGTCTGTCCCTATGAATGCTTAGAGATTTAAAACTACGAAACAGATTTTGATGCGCTTTTTGAATAGAGTGATTCAAGAGGAACTTTTATATGTATAGCATGCATTCGTATTAGCAATGCACCCATACTAAGCCGGGGCGGGTCGCTAGTGTTGAACTTAAATAGGAGTAGATATTACAAATCCGTGTATCTGAGCCAGTATTTATTAAATCTAAGGATCCAAACCAACAACGATAGTCTGGCAGAGATCGCTCTTAAGCGATAAGACCGCCAATTGTCACATCTCTTGTGGTTTTTAGTATGATTATTTACTGTTTTGCTAATAAAGTAAGTGTGCTATAAAGTATTTTCTCCGTGTCGTACCTTAAGCCTGTAGGTTAAGATTTTGCACCACCCCAACTTTTCCGCGGGCGACTAAGGGGTATCCACCAAGGGCCACTATAGCCTTATAGAACAAATCCACCGTCAACTGCAATCCCCAGCCCATAAGCCCAGCGTGAGGCACTCGCATTATCCCCCATCATTAGAGTGAAAGAGCCATTAGAAGCATATTAGGGAAGATGTATGTATGTCCATGGTTTAAGGTACTTTCTTTGGTTTTAGAACAAGTTGTCTAGCGAGCCCTAATAGGGCTCATGATAGAAAAGGGATTCCCTTATATCTAGGGTCGACGTCATCTAAATCCATGAGAAAGCCTATTTACTTTGCTTTATATATATAGTGTTTTTTTTTTCAGGGCTACAAAGGGGAATTCTGAAACCGTGATACTCAAAAAGTCATGAAAAGAGCACCAAGGAGTTACGTGCCCGATTTTCTTTTTTGATTGGAAAAAGAATAGTTCTGCAAAAAACTATAAATGTGTTTAGATTAACTGGAAAAGTGAGACAGACTTCCCCCTCGTAGCCCTGATAAAAGCACCCTGTATATAAAGGGTTCTTACATTTTACTCAGCTGCGAATACTTAACAGTAAGTACTTTCTCCAAAGCCAGCAGCACACTGGGCGGCAGCTTCCTTCTCTTAGCATCTAGGATAGCTTTGAGCCAAATCAGGAGATGTTCCAAATGTCGACTGTCTTCCAACAACGTCGCTATCGTGCTGAGCAGTCGATCTGTGAACTCTGCGTCTAGTTGTTCCACGGTCAGTGTTACTGGAAAATAAGTTACAAAATCATTTGAGATCGATAACAAGGTTAGAGTAACCTGAACTAGTAATTCACAGTGACATGGAGGAAGCAAGGAGGAATTTAAAAAAATAATCCAGTATAAAAGTATCTACATAAAACATCATCATCATCAATCAGCATAAAACATACAACAAACATAAAACCCTAGGTACATAAAACATTTATTATACATATATGATACAACTATGTATATCCTACTAATATTATAAACGCGAAAGTTTGTAAGTATGGATGGATGTTTGTTACTCTTTCACGCCAGAACGACTAAACGGATTTTGATGACATTTGGTACACGGATAGTTTAGCCACTTTTTATCCCGAAAATCCCACGAAGATGGAGTTACGCGGGTGATACCGCCGGCACCCAGCTAGTAAAGTATAATATAGGTAATAACAATATCTGTAAAAGAATATGATTAAGGATGTAAAAAGTCTCTGATAATTTTTATCAAAAATCAACTACGAAAACCCTCGAAATGTCATCTTTCAAACGAAAATATATCAAAATTTTTTTAAACTTTTTTAAGCAACAATGCCATACACAGCTTTACGCCGCGTAAATTTTATCGCAGTCTTCTTTTTGTCAACTCATCTCGTCGCAAGAAGCGACAAAGGATTCCCGCAGCAGTGCCCCTGCCATACATACGAGTATCTACCACTAGCTGCCTATTTCAATATATATTGAAATGTATCTAAATCACGTTAAACTTAGGATTAGATAGGCATAACAATCATGAGTAACACATAAGTGAATAAATAAAATGTACTAGTGGTTTCCATTTCACTTTTTCCACTAGTGGTCAAAAATTGGTGATATAAAATCAATAACACCTTATTTCATAATAGTTTACAATACACAATTTGACTTGTATAAGTGCTTACCTTTCATATGCGTAAAGAATTAAAGTTAAAATCTGAAAATCCACCACCGAACTAAGATCCCCAACTCCTGGGCGCCCAGCGTGGGGATTATGGCATTACCTTAATGATAAGAGCCAGGAAGGTGCTTATCAAGCTTGTAAATAAATAAAAATATTTTATGTCGAAACAACAATTGATCTATAATCGTTCAATAGGGATGAAACTTAAAATTTGGGTAAGTCATTTTGCATAATACATGATAGAACAAACATTTGTCATTCTCCTGACAAAACAATGCCACATGGGAGAGTACATTCTACCAGCTATTGTTTGAGAAATGGCGTTGAGACTGTAATGAACTCTGCGCATCAGGGAAGAGCTCTCTTTACGGAGAATAATTAGAAATGAATGAATAAAAAAACAACAACATCAGCCTATAATAGTCCACTGCTGCTGGTGGACAATATAACCCCCAAATGATCAACTCATCTCTATATAGATAATAATAAGTAGAGATAAGGGATAACAATAGATGTAAGAGAATAGGATTAAGGATGTACAAAGTCTCTGATTATGTTAGAGGAACAGAATAATAAATAAAATAAAAACCCCAAATGATTAATAATGCCATCTGTGGCGCTCATTAGGGGAGGCCTATATCCAGCAGTGGACTATTATACGCTGATGATGTGATGATGATGTGAGAAGAGGCTTTTCACTTTCATCTTAGATTCAATACTCACTATCGGAAGGTGGTACCGACTCCACACACTCTCGCAGTAAAGACAGTTCGTTCAGTTGGACAGCGCCAATCAACGCGGCGCCCCAAGACGCTTCTTTCAACAGCTTCCTTACAGCGTGGGGGGTTGTGTCAGATTCCAACCGGAACGGTCTGCAAGGAGATCCAGAATATACTTAGTAGAATATTACTTTATTGCAACATTAATACAGTTAAAAGGCTAAAATTTTACACGATCTTAATACTAACTATATCTGAAATGGCACAATAGGCGGCCTTATAGCTAATAGCGATCTCTTCCAGGCAACCTTTGGATGGATAGGATACGTACTATTACTAATTTGTTTATTTAATTGAAACAATTTTTAAAACCAATTACATTAATTAATAGAAACATCATCACATAGAATAGTCGTTCGTCGTTCATCAGGGAACATTTAGGATTGTAATGGTGAAAGAATTTTTCAAATTGTTACAGTGGTTTGGAGCCTATTCAATTCAAACAAACAATCAAATCTTTCCTCTTTATAATATTAGTATATAATATAAATAATAAAGCCTTTATTGTTGAACTTTGAGTTTACATATCTTATGTGTCTACTACTTATCAATCTAAATTATGAACTAATACTATTGACCCTAATATCAATATTAACTAAATAAACTTTTAATATCTTTTTAATGGTCGGCAAAATGTTTTCTTTTGTTTTTATTCTTCAACTTGTCTTCCGAAAAAGATCAATGATCTCCATTCTGTCCTATTTTTTGCTGTTCTAGTCCATGTTGGATAATGAATATTAGTATAAATAAATAGAAATACAAGTGTTGCATACCTAAACGTGCCATCGACGCCTGCGTTCTGGCTGTACACTAAAAGACCTTCCGTGGCTGCCACAGCGAAACTCTCGCCCGTCGGTGAAAACCTCACGCTGAATACTCGAACCTGCGAACGATTGCAGACTGTTATACAAGGGTCTAAGGTCCAAATTAGTAAAACTGAATGATGAGTGCGATGACAAGTTGAATTTACCAAACGTCTCTGTTGTAACCTGAGGAATCTCAGAAGTGGGTCTCAGTTAGATGATTGTAGATGATTAATAAATAACCTCTTAAAGGCGAATTGGGTAGATCAATACTACTAGTATTATGTTATCTGTGTCAATACGAACAACTTAAGTTCTATGATGTACCCAAGTCGGTTATTGATCTACCTATAACCATAATTATTTAAAATGTTATCCCTATTTCTCTTAGTCACGGCATCACGCGAGAACGGATGGACCAACCGTACGTTGTGGTAGTATAGTAGACAGCTATTAAGTATTTTTATATTGTTTTTATGGTGTTAGATATTATAATCTATTAAATGCAAATACAACCTGCATGCCCAGCGTGGGTATTATGGGCAATAGCTCCCAAATGATCAATAATGCCATCTATGGCGCTCCTTAGTAGAGGCCTTGAGGTCCAGCAGTGGACTATTATAGGCTGATGATGATGATGAAATGCAAATACATGTTATAGTTTAATTATAGCTACGAAAAAAGTTTTATCATAATTTACCTCTGGTTTAGTTCTCCGATCAGCCATATCCCCTTGCCTGACGCCTGGTAGTCGAATGTTCACGTCTCCGCCCTCCAATTCGCCCCTTTCTTCCACTAGGGCGAGGTTACCGAACTCTGACAGCATCCGGCGCTGGATGAAGTCCTGGGGGACAAAGGAGGTAAGGATTTACTCTGGTGTTTGTCTAACAAGATCCACAGAGTGCCATGAAGGTGTTTAGTTGGAAAGAAAATTACAAAGAAAATAAACTATGTAGAAGTGGTATTTACAATTTGAATCAGTTGAACTACTGACTGTTGCAAACATTCTTGAGGTAAGTACAAGAAATAATATGCATAAATTTAAGGTTTGTTTTTGTAGGAAAATTACAATTTAAATACAAGTCAGATAACACAATTAGAACTAGTATTTACTCCTGAAACGATTGAGCTAACTGTAAACAATCTACAGATCGCTCGACTGATTAATATACCAGCTGGAAGTGTACGCAAGATGCTAGTTGCATTGCCTCGCTGTATGGCAATGCTAATGCGCTGCGCCTGATACTGTCCAGCTCTCGGGTCACAAGTTAAAAAGTAAAGCTTTTTTTTACAACTTACGGTATAAACGTATTCAAAATAGAAAATTAGACCAGTAATGAGTAAGATTTCTTTATAGGAGGCTTTTATAATTTCCATCGCAATATTATTTACCTATGTGTCAAATATCTCATATAAATGGTTGAAGCATTAATTGCCACCTCAGCAATGCGACGCCAGCAGTATTTTCGTCGAGAGCACTTATTTAATTAAAACAATGTTGAACAATCCACGCAGCATCATCTAGCCCCAAGCTAAGCAGAGCTTGTGTTATGGGCACTAGATGACCGATATACATACATAGGTAATACAATAGATTACATAGATAGATATTTTTTATTTATTATACATAGAAAACGACCAGAACACCCTGACCAAATGCAGATCATACAAACATATTTCCGGAGGCGGGAATCGAACCCGCAATCTCCTCGCAGGCGGACCTTCGCCCACCGCGCCACAGAGGTCGTCAATATCTTGATTGAAATTACTTACATTGACAGAATCCAGCGATCGATTCTGCGTGATCTCGAACTTTCTGATGAGAATCGACTCTTTGATGGAGTACAAACAGACATTCTTAGAGTTGCCGCCGCCGAGTATACACGCGCCATCGGCACTATAGCAAATCGTAGTGAATGCTCTGAAAATAAAAGGTTACATTAATAATCTAAATATATACATATACTGAACTCAAACGTGACTGACTGACATAGTGATCTATCAACGCACAGCCCACTACTGGACGGATCGGGCTGAAATTTGGCATGCAGGTAGATGTTATGACGTAGGCATCCGCTAAGAAAGGATTTTGATTAATTCTACCCCCAAGGGGATAAAATAGGGGATGAAAGTTTGCATGAAACTTAAACCAATCGGGATTGTCAATTTTAAACCGATCGGGCTGAGACTTTGCATGCATACGCTACTATGACGTAGGCATCCTAATTTACTCCTCATAAACATACGCTTTAGAATATTTTCAAAAAAGTTAGGGATCCATATAAAAACTTCAATAATCTAACCCAACGTGAGTGACGGTGTGTAATTTTTTTTAATTCTTGTTACTTTCCCGTGCGAAGCCAGGGGATGCCGCGTAAAATTACCATCTGACTATTGTACTTCTTGTATGTTACAATAATACTTTTTTATAAAATGTAAATCTTGTAGTGGCCGCAAGTTACATAATTAAGGTTTGAACTGTTTAAATAAGCTGTAGATTCATTAAAACAATAAATAAATAAATACTAACTTAGTTTTAAGCATCTTCTGCGGTGTTATCAGATCTGTGTCAGATCTCCCGGAGCCTATATCATTCCTGCCTTCGATGCTGCCGGTTTGATCCATTGTGGTTGTGTTGAAGAATGTTATGTTACCGTCTAATGTTGATACTGCTATCTGGAATTGAAAATGTTGTAGTGTATTAGCTAGACGACCTCTGTGGCGCGGTATTTCATTTCATTTCATTTATTCATTCACATACAAATTTTAATTTGTGTCGGAATTTTGTACATTTAAATAATTATAGTAAATAGAGGAAATGTCATATCTTAAAACTAATAATACACTATAAATACATTTAAAATTAAATTATTATTATTATTATTATATATTATTATTATTATTATTATTATTATTATAGAATTCGTCAGGCAGGTATTATAGAATTCGTTATTATAGAATTCGTTCGGTAGGCGAAGGTCCGCCTGCGACGTAGGAGGTTATGGTTCGATCCCGCCTCGGGACAAATATTTGTACGATCTGCAGATATTTGTTCAGGGTGTTCTGGCCGTTTTCTATGTATAATAAAGAAAATACCACAAACCCATAACACAAGCTCTGCTTAGCTTAGGGCTAGATGATGCTGTGTGGATTGTCCGACATTATGCAGTGTGATGCCTGCTCGGTAACAGACGTTTCACACTGCTCAGTCTTGAATTATATTAATTCGGGTTTCGTGGCTAAAGGCCACTGTCCGCCGTAGCTATGGGTTCTAAACCGCTCATAGCCAACGAGCTACTGGCGTTTGTTGTGTACGCCATCGACACCATGGATGAGGTGAGCATCATCCAAATCTGTAAGTCCAACTTTACAGAGGAGGATGTCAGCTGTGGAAAGGCTCTCCTGTTCCAAACGCTGGGAAAGATGGACCGGATGCCGTCACGCCGAAGAGACGGAGGTGAGAAGAGTCTCCAGGACATCATCACCATCCTGAAGGAGACGGATCCTGACGACGTGCCCGACTTCGTCGCGAAGGAGCTGCGTAAGCTGCCCCCCGTGACGTTCGACCACGTCGATGTGACCAGGCTGCTGAAAGATGTGACATCATTGAAGGCAAGCTTGGCTGACGTCGTGTTGAAGTTGGAGGTCTCGCAGAACACCATCAGCGAGCTGCAGTCTGAGGTAGCGTTATTACGTAGCGCTGCTTCAGTGGACAAGTCGCCCGAGATATCCAACGTCAACACTCGCCGAGGAGGTCAACGGAATGTGTCAGATAGCGTCGTGTCAGCGTTTTCGCCTTGCGCGGCTGACACCGATGCCGTCAGGTCGACGTGCCCTCCCCGCCCGCGCCCTGCCGCCTCTCCGCGCGTGAGCCCGACACGTGCGCGCGCCGCCCCTCCCCCCGCGCGCGCATACGCTGCCGTTGCTGCCGAATGCTGCATGCCCGCTGCGCCCCCGCTGCAGGTATCGACAGCTACATCAAGAAGGGAGAAATTGACGCAGCGTCGCGAATCTGTTCGCGCCCCTGCACCCGTTCCGGCTGCTCGCGAGAGAAAGCCGCGTGATGCTGAAGGGTTCACTGAGGTAGTGCGGAGGAAAAGGAAGCCCAGCAGCCGAAACCAGCGCGGCGTCGCTCCGACCGGACCTAACTCCGTGTTGCACCCGGCCGTGCCTGCGACGTTGCTCTACGTATCCAGGCTTCACTATACCACGAAGGTGGAGGAGATCGTGGAATACGTGAAGACGAAGACCAACATCTTGGTGAGGGTCGAGCGGTTGGAGTCGCGTCATAATGATTTTAAATCATTTGTGGTGCGTGTTCCAACTGCGAATATTTCGACCTTCACTAATGAAGAATTTTGGCCGAAGAATGTGCTGTTCCGGCGTTTTCGCGGACGATTACCGGTCGCAGCACATATTGCGTCATTACGTGTTAGTAATTAGGTTTATTTTATTTTATATATGTTAGGTTAAGGTATATATTTTATATGGGCCTTAGTTTTTAAGTATTTTCCATCTTGTACTAGACTAATGTTGCCTGAAATAAATGAATATTATTATTATTATTATTTATTTATTATTTACTGCCCGCGAATTCAGTTGAAGTGTAATTGGTGTTTAAAAACCTAATCAGTAAAGTCCATACCTCATCTCCGTCCGGCCTGAACACAACTTGAAGCGCGTCTGAAGAAAGCTGGATTGTTTCGCAGTTGGAGCTCGTCTCGAGGCAGTTCCAAAGGCGAACAGTCTTGTCCCAGCTGGCGGAAGCGAGGCGAGAACTAGCTAGAGTTGGGCTGAATGATACGCAGGACACTGGGGCCTCGTGGCCTCCTAACACCTGGAAAAGAGAAGTATAAACAGGTCAATTAGTAATTGTTATTGCTATTAGTATGGAGAATTCATAAATGGAAACGGTCCGCTGCTATAGAAACTGTACTTCTAGCGTTAACGCATTCACAGCCCTGTTTCTTCCAGCAGAAGCAGTTCGAAGATAGAGAAATCCGAAAATGAACATGCGCGGTGGCTACGAATCTGTTAAGTCTTAAAAAAAGTAAAGATAGACATAGAGGAACTAACAAATTGTATATTTTTGTTGTATTGTATATTTAAATATTTTAATATTACGCCACCGACACCATCGATATGCACAACTGCCGCGTGTTCATCCAACAGTTGTCTGGAAGAGATCGCTCTCAGCAATAAGGCCGCCCATTGTGCAAACTTGCTAACTGTTATTTTCCTGTTTCTTTGTATATTTTTCTTCAATTATGTGCAATTGTGTAATAGTAATAATATCATTGTAATAAATTGTTTATTTCCTCTCCTAAAATAGATTCACTTATTATTAATTCAAAGTAAATGAGAAAATTAAGTGTATTGTAATTAAATACAATACACTTTTTTTCTCACTTTCTTTTCTCCTTTATATTCGCCTTTACATTATCGATACTTTGATTGAGCCGTGTGGTGCCGGCATAGAATTTCACCACCCCAACTCTTCCCGTGGGTGTCGTAAGAGGCGATTAAGGGAATCACACCGGGGGGCGGGCAGCAGCGCCTTCTGCAGAACAACTCCACCGAAATGCGATCCCCAACCCGCATGCCCAGCGTGGGTATTATAGGCAATAACCCCCAAATGATAATGCCATCTATGGCGCAAATTAGGGGAAGCCTATGTCCAGCAGTGGACTATTATAGGCTGGTGATGTTGATGTTGATGTTGTATTATCGATACTCCCTTCTCTTCTCTTACCAAGGACTGAGTTGGAGAGTACTTGTATAAATTTGTAACCTTAGTGTATAATTGTAACCTTAGTATAATAGGAAAGTAATCGCTTACATCCAACAGCTTCCCGAACTTGATAGACCAGATGAATATTTCGAAGACGTCCTGACCGCCCGCCGCACATAGCTCGCTGCTCGAGTCCAGAGCTACGCAACTGAACTGCACTAAACTCGGTGATGTTAGTGTACGGAAGTTACGGTATCTGAAGAAATGAGAGATACATTATATTTATTTTATTTGGAAAACAAACAATTATTATACATACATAATATTACACAATAACTTGCAAATAATATTAAAGAATAAAAAGCTACCCTACCAGTTTTCAAACAAAATAAAAAAATAAAATAAAAAGACTCGCCTTTTTTTCAGTTTTTCTTTTGTGTTTAGTTTATATATACTTATATATATTTAGTATTTTTTTATTTGCACAATTTATTTATTTAATGTCTAGTTATTTTATAGGCACTCTTCTCTGCGTCTTGTTTTTTTAGTTATTCAATAAAATAATATCATATATTATATACCTAGAGGAAAGATTTTATTGTTTGTATGTTTGTTTGAATTGGCAAATAGTTTATTATATATTTATTATACGTTTATTATATATTATGCATATGTACTTATTGTGTTACTGGGTAAATATACACATTTTTCTTTATTATTTCTTTCTTTCAAACATCTAGCAGTAAACAATCACCTCGTCAAATCGTAACACCGCACAGTACCATCGAGCGAGGCAGACACAAGAAACTTCTTATTGTTGCTGAAAACTATATCAGTGACTGTGGATTTGTGCTCGTCGAACGTCACGAAGCAAAAACCATTGGTGGTGTTCCACACTTTTACCTGTAAATACCAAACATAGTTTAAACTAGAGAATCGCTGGAAGTAAATATGTCAAAGTATTTTAGACCTTAAAGAACTCATGTACACGTCACAAAATACACATATAAATAATGCTGGACAATCCACACAGCATTATATATCCCCAAGATAAGCAGAGCTTGTGTTGTGAGTACTAGATGACTGATATACTTAAAACATATAGGTATAATACATATTTATATGTATAGTAAAAAATATCGATATATGTACTTGTATATTATTATGTATATCAGTTATCTATTACCCATAATACAAGCTATTTATAGCTTGGGGCTAGATAATGCTGTGTTAATTGTCCAGCATTATTTATTATTCTTATTTTTTTTATCCTGTCCATGTTTAACCAAATAAAATAATCTGATTGGCTAATCTATCTATCTAATTGGCTAGATTCTGACCTTCCCATCGTATCCGCCGGTGACTATGTAGAGACCATCGGGCGAGTAGGTCAGGCATGTCATATCGAGAGAATGCCCCTGTTGCTTCATCACATACTGCTCACCTGTTCAATACAAATTAACTGCATTATAAAGCTAGCTTAATACCGTCCATTATTCTCTATGAAATAGGAGATTCCTTGCCAATGCCGTGTGACGTCACAAAAATGGTGGCACTAAATATGGTTTTGTCCGATTCCACGCCGCTGTCTTGTCGTATCTGTGTAACGTGTGTGGATTGACAATAGTGAATAAGGCCCAGAGTATGTATGGGATTGATAATGACGTCATTTAGTCATGCTGGATTCGTTCGAATCAATTTGAATTGGGTTATGCAATGTGTTTGATCATCATCACCATATTGGAGACTTGGTAGGGACATCAGATATCTTTTATATTTTTCATAAAATCTAAGTATGTAAAGAATATGCTATTCTATGCTCTGGAAAGAGGTAATCTAAAAAGATGAAAAAGCCCTGAACAATCTACCGTATTTGCTCCCAAGGGCGTAAAGATAATATTAACTTATTATCACTCTAAAATCTCTACTACTCTGTTCAAACCTTAACAGGGTCTGACTATCACATCATTATCACACGGTTTAGGCACATACCAATAATGATACAAATTCATGAATGATAGCGGGTTAACTACGAACCTACTTTGGGTTGGAAGAACACCAACGTTCTATCAGACCAGAGACTTAATCAAGGTGAGTGTAGCGTCGCAACCACTAATGATGGATGGTTAAGATAGGATGTTTTTTATAGTTAAATCATACAAATAATAAGAATGTGAAGGTTTGATGGATTTGGGTGGACGTTCTTTTCATATTGATTTAGTTATAGGCTATTTTTATACCGCAAAAAAATGTGCAAAGCCACAATATAGTAATTAAATATTTCACTTACTCTGCCATTCCCACACAAGTAGCTGTCCTATGTTCGAGCATCCAAACGCTATCCAGTCTCCGGGAGGGGAAATAGAAATAGTGCTGATACGGTGTTCAGATATATTCAATGTGTGAATAAGATTCACGTCCGGCATTTCGTGCAGGAAGAATGTGCCATTCGAGAAACCTGAAATTAAAGAAGTTTTGAAAGTTTTTTCGACGAAAACCGAAATGTATAGGGAGTGTTAAACGCGTGACGTTGCTTGAAAAACTGGTAAAAATTCACTTATTTCTTTAGGGTTTTAAAATATGCTCCTAAATATTTTTCAAAAATCAAATAAGGTGTTATTGATTTTCTCTCCACTAAATTTTTTGGTCCACATGTAGAAGTGATTTTAATATAAAATACAGAGAATCCGAAATTTCCAATATTACTAAAATGGAACGAAAAATTCGTCACTTTCATTTCACAATATTTTGGAACAAAGCTAGCAGGTATTGGTGACGCCATAATCATAATTATTTATTCACGGAAAACGTCAAATATTACAATGGTGTTATTGTATCAGAGGTATCAATGCAATACTACTATAAGTATTAATAATACACCTACATACTTAGTAAAAATTACGCTCTAGGAAACCTAATAAAAAAGGTCTTGTTTGTTTAAAATTAAAATATTCGTCCACGCTATAAAAACAATGATTGGCAAGTCCTTAAATTCTTTCGGAATTACCTAAACTGGGCTTCGCTATAAATTTTATGTTTGAGTGGTTTATTCTTACCAGTGACAAGTATCCTGGTTTCCTTATGATACTGGGTCGCAGTTAGCCTGACTTTATGGTCAGCGTGTCGTATAGCGTCACCGATGTAGTGACGCCCTAACTTCTTGTAGTATAGTCTATTCTCGCCTTCTGTATGCAGTTTTATTTCGGGTTTCTTATCTTCGTCGCTGTCCTATAAAATTAAGAGACATAAAAATAGTTAATAAAATAAAAGTTTGGGAATAGTTGTAAGATTAAGATTTTTGTGTTAACCCACTTTGGGAATGTTAAAGAAACTCGGGCGAATTTCCCATACAAAGGTAGTACCGAAATAATAGTAATTTGAGCATGTTTTCATCATTTTAATGTTTGTTTGTATTAAAATAGTAGATTCCTGCCATCAATTTTGTTCGTACTTTTCTGAAATGGAAATAAACCTAATCGCGTTTTTAGATACTCTTAATATTGTAGATAAGTATTTTAAAAAGCTTGTGGCATGAACATAACTATAATTAAATACTATTTTAATACAAATAATAGTAAATCTTGGTAAGAATAAGCTCAAATTACAAATCATTTTGCTACTACGAATGTATGAGAAAATCATCCGTCGCCGGATCCGCGGACCTAATTCCCAATGCCATGATGAATAAATTTAAATTAATGCACATAAAAACATTGAAAAATAAAGTAAATTAAAATTACCCTTACTCACATATTCCTTATCCTTCTCAATAACTTTACTCTCGTCGATATCATCTTCCTCGCTCTCGGCCTCCGCAACTTTCCTACGCTTCTTGTGAGAGATTTGAACCTCTGACGTCACCAGATCTTCTGGTTCGATACTCGCTTCCCAAAGTCCTACCTGTTAAAAATCCTTATTTATAGTCATTCACTCGAAGAAAGGATTATTTCTACTCCATGAGGCCATACATGCGTTATTACTGTCGTACAAAATGAGGTAAACAGACTCTTTGGCAATCATATCATAAAATAAGAATTTATTTTATTTGTCCACAAGTGGAAGAAAAAATTCACAAATAGTAAATTTATTTTTTATCTCTAGTGTGATGTGAACATCACAATTATTCTAAAAGCTATCTCTTATGTCCATATAGATTAGAATTTCATAGATGTAGTGATATTACTGTCAATATATTTATTTCTTTAAATAACTCTCTCAAAGAGTCGAGTGGCTTTCATTTACTAATTGCGTAGGTACCCCTTTTGCCACCCTGATGAAATCCTCGCAAACAAACTAAATCGCCAAACATACCTGTCCATTCCTACTGACAGTGATAACATCCAAGCTCTTCCTTTCAAAGAAAACTCCGACAATTTTATCAGTGTGTCCACTCATTGTGAACATGCTCAAATTGTCCAGATATTCCACGGTGTATATCCTAGTCGAAGTGTCCTTAGAGCCAATAGCTAAAAGTCTTGAACAAGCAGACCAGTCGAGGCAAGTGACGTCATCATGGGCTTTCTTAAAGACACGCTTCATCACAAACGCGCGGTATTCACCCGTGAAGGTACAGGGCGCTGTCATGATGAACACTGGAAAACAGAAGTTATCTATCCTTATATCATAAAGAGGAAAGGTTTGCTTGAATTGTCAGCTCTGAAACTACTGGACCGATTTGAAAAAATATTTAATAATGGTGAAATAGGTTATAGAATATTTAGAAAAAAATTAGGGATCCGTGTGAAAACTTCAATAATGTACCCCAATGATTGTAATAATTATAAATAAATAGGCCATATACAACGCATTTTTAAAATCATAGAAAACAAGGCTGTTTGTAAAAATATAATCGAGAGAATCCTCTTGATTTTATATATTAATTGATATTATTATATTTTTACAACCAGCCTTAATATCACCTGATAAGACCAAGGAGGTTATGTAAAGGAACTCAATCAGTGAACATCGTTTTCTTACAAAGACCACCTTCCGGCTCCATCATCAGATCCACGCCATTTCCGTGTCATTATAATATCGCATTATTATATCATCTAAATCATGTAAATAATTTCCAATCAACCGGAAAGCGGGTTGAATTTAACTTGAGATTCAAATAGACACTTAACAGGTAGTAAAAGAATTTAGATTTTTTTTTTAGGCTCTGTGGCATACCTAAGTTCCCACAGCAAGCTGCAAAATACTTTCCATCAGGACTGAATTTCACAGCATTTACTTGGTTTTTGAATTTGTACTTGTGTATCACATTGCAGGTGATCAGGCTAATCATCTGTGCTTCACCCTCTGGAAAATAAAATGAGTTTTGATATTTAAATCAGCACAAGCAAAAAGTAAATCTACTAATTAGAGGTGTAAAACATATTCAACAAAGAAAATTACAAATAACCAAATCAGAACTAGGATTTAAAATTCAAACAATTGAGCGAACTGAAGACTGTTGCAAACAATCTACAGGTAGCTCGTCTGATTCATATTAATACCAGTTGGAAGCATTCCCAAGGCGCTGGCTGCAATGCCTCACACAAATTACACTAAAAGAGAAAAGAAATAAAAACTAAAAGTATCTTAGTTTCTATTTATTTGATGTAACAAACAATTTATTACACTCAAATCCTTTGATTCTATGTTTAAGTTGAATAAAGATCGAAAAATTCTTAAAAGATTACCGGCATATAATAAATAAAAATCTAAAATAAATATTTCCCACATAGCTGGTAAAAATCAGTTGATTGGATGTTTTAAGAAAAATACTTACTTTCATTCACAGCTAGAAGAGTAGATCCATTAGGGGACACATCTATAGCTGTGTAATTGTACTGGCCTTCAAAAGCTAATGTATTGCTTTTATTTCTGAAATAAAATATAAGATATATTATTAACAAGGAAAATTAGAAATAGATGTCCATTTACAACTTGAGTTAACTACTGTAAAGATTTATTAGATATCTGTAGATATTTGCCTATAATGTATGCTAAAGGCCAACTTCAAATCTTAACACATATCGCAGAAAATAACCTGTTATACAAACAATAGAATATGAATAAATAAATATATAAACAATGCCGGACAATCTACACAGCATCATCAAGCCCCAAGCTAAGCAGAGCTTGTGTTATGGGCACTAGATGACTGATATACATACATAATACAATATTTTTACATAGATAGATATTTTTTACTGTACATGGATAACAACTAGAACACCCTGAACAGATATCTACAGATCATACAAATCTTCTCCTGAAGCGGGAATCGAACCCGCAACCTACGCCCACCGCGCCATAGATGTTGTCGAAATTTTTGTTATTAATTAGAATTAACTTTCCTCAATTAATTGTGTTTTAATGATTTTTTAGCCATTTAAAAAGTGAATTATGTTTAAGTTTTATCCATATAAAGTTACCTACTAGCTCAAGTCTATTGAATGCTTATTGAATGCTGTTGCCTAAAGAAAAAAACACAAATAGGTATCAAGTTTGGTACGTATGTTGTTTCTCCTCAACAATTCCATGCTAATTTCTGCTACAGCCACATTGTTTGCAAAAGCTCTATTGTTGAAAAGTACTTTATGTCTTCAATTTGGTAAAATAGGATTTTTTCAGTAAGAATTTCAATGACCACCTCTCTTAGGCTGTCCTGTTTAGATCAACAGGTCATGATCTATGGACCACATGTCAGAGGTGGTTATTATTAATCCCTATCTTATCTATGTGAATTATTTCAGGATAAGTAGTCAGAGAAGGTATATTAACTATACAAAAGATATAATAAATAATGGTTAAAAGTCATAAGCAACTGAGTAGAGTTTCAAGTTTTATGAAGTGTAAGAATAGACCTTTTATTCTTAACAGAATCAAGGAGTAGAGTAAAAAAAAGACTTACTGTTTGAGATTGTACACTGTAATTTTATTTCCCACAGGGCTGATGACACTATTACCATCTTTGGTGAATATAATATCACCTCGTCGGTATACTGTCCCCAGGAGATTTTGGAACTGTAAGAAATTATGCCTTTGAATATCTTCTGATCGAACTTAAGCAGAACCTCGAGGGGATAAAGAGGAAAATGTTGATATATACTTCTGCTGGTGACGGTGAATGTATATGAAAAAATATTCTAAGATTTTGTGACTGCAAGAGGTTATGACTTTGTTTACATTCCGAGTAAGCACATCACTTGAATAAAAATACCACTTCAAATTGATTTGATATTATTTAAATTGTAAGCCATCTAGCAAACTATCATTATCAATAATTGAAGGAATCATTTTACAGAAGCAAAAGTAGTCAGCATCATTAGTTACAAACTGTAGACGTTATTTTATTTATTATATTCAATGTGTTTTATTCTTATTTTACCTTATAATGAAACTTCATACTGCTCTAATGACTGTAGCACACGTATTATACGAAAACTATTTAATTTTTTGCAACAACACAACAACAACTTACAAAACTAAAACAAGCAATAACAAAACAACGTGGGATTTGGTTATTTTTTTGACATTGACAAACACACATAGTCGACTTTGACTTTGACTTTTGGTTTAAAAAGAATTGCAAAACTATTGATCGCATTAAAATCCTACCTCCAGTTAGTATTCTAAAATAACATAATAATAATAACGTAGGTACCTACAGACAGAAGGTACACTCCGTGGAGTCCTTCAAATAAAAAGCTACTCTGCCACCTTACAAAATACAATGCAGTTCAGCTCGCACTGCGCTGTTAGCCGGCCCTAAGCTGATCCTTTCTAACATGTAGCCCTAACTCATCCATCATTGGGTCGTGAAATAAAAAAGGGATGATATTTTATGGTTTTGTCATTGTACTGCATGCTACCTACTAGTTACTAAAGATTTATATAGTAAAAAAGCCTTTATTAATTTACAACTGAAACAATTAAGCTTACTGCAGACTGTTGCAAACAAACTACAGGTATAGTCGTTGCCAAATAAGATGGCAAAAGAGGTCATTCACCGACCTTTACAACGTTAACGTAAAATCAAATAAATGTATCGCTAATTCTGTCGCTCACCATACAAACCTAACGAAAACGGGTATCGCTAAGAGTCTCGTGGTACGTTAGTAGTTTGGTGGTTTACACAGGTTTACACATACATTGCAAGAGTTGCAAACATTTTCGCCTACCTGCTGCAGTGTAATTAAAATTTAGGGGCTAAATTCTCTTCCTCGCACAATAAGTGCGTGCGTCGGCATTTTGCTAACAGATTTTGGACGTGTGAGCGACAATATAACCGAAATACCATTGTAGCTATCAGAGATAACATAATATGTAGCATAATAAAGAATATTTATCGGGTATTTATCGCGTACCTGTTGTTTAAATACCCGATAAAATATTCTATAATACGTCAACAAATCGTGAAAACTTAAAAAGTTTTATAATAGGTAGCTACCTATCATATAATATCAAGAGCCTTGTTCTCTTGTATTGAAATCGTCGTAATGCCATAATAACCGTGAGGTTTATGCAAAGATAATTGCTGCGCAACTAAAGAAGATTAAAAACTCATTAATGTTCGCTGCAAACATAGAAAACATCACCTTTGGGTGCGTAAAGGCGAACCAACTATAGAGAGGATTAAAAACCCATTACTGCTCACTACAAGTTTCCTAAAGAAAACACCACTTTTGGGTTTAGAGCATGTTCTAAATTCTTTAAGCTTTTGGGTGCTTTACGGCGGCGAACCAAAGTCGTCCTTTTGGAATAGATGGGAAGATAAATTTATTCCTACTTTAGTGGAATCCCAGAAGTGGTGGCAACATTATAAATTTAGTCAACTGCTTCACCCATTTTAATTAAGCAATCATTATATATTTTATTACTACTTAATTATGACGCATTATTCATTTTTTTATTTTAAATAATAAGTTTTTTAGATAATGATAACTTACTTTTACCTAAAATGTATATAGTTTTTTTTTATATGAGCTTAAACGACAAAATAGTACATGCGCAAGCGATATATGCTGGCCACCGAACCAAGTAAATGTTCTACGTCACACGTCGGCATTTTTCCAGCTCAGGATTGGTCCCTTTATTCGGATATTACGTCATGAAACCAATCAGAACTTTGGTCATATCGATCGCTGCCTTGAACATCAATCGTCATATGACCCATTCTACTGAGTCTGCAAAGCTTGGGCCATATTTGTCTGTGCAAAAGTAGTTTCGTGGAGTGAGTTTGTGCAGATAGTCGTTACGGTTTTGGACCTGTAAATACCCAACCCAGCCTCAAAATGTCTGCGGATAGCCCGATATATTCTCCCTTCTTTGGAGTAATGGGGGCGGCGTCTGCCATCATCTTCAGTGGTGAGTTTTCTGTCTGGTTCTGTACCGCCGAAATGGCTGTCTTGTGCTAGTATTGATCCACCTCAAATCTCTTTGGAGATGATGACTTTAAACCTCTAAAGTGTCTGAGGCTGCCCCAGTTAGGGTCCATTAATCATACTTATGGATTGCTGTTATTTTAGGAGCACTAATTATAGTTATAGCCGCGCCTTGTCCTATGTTCTTAGGTAGGTACTTATAACCTACCTATAGGTGGTTAGCAGCAGTAAAGCGAGCTGATTTTTCAGAATCTGGGGGCGTTGTAATCTCTTTGTGATTATTGAAGTACCTACCTACTGGTCGAGCTACAATTTTTCCCGTCATGTGTACTGTTCGAGTATAAAGATAACGCGCAGTGATTCCTTGCGAATCTACTTGTAGCTGGTAGTGCCTTATTTCAGCCAGTGATTCAGCCTATTTTCGCTGTTTCCCAAAGTAATTTGTTCTTGTAGGCAAACTTACCTAGAAGAAAGTCCATCTGTAATAAAGTCGAGCATAATTAATCTTTTTCAATAATTCATACATACATTACAGTACCTATGAACTTAGTTTGAGCTGTTCAGTTAAAAGGTTATAACAATGTTCTTCAACTTATCATTTCAATACATAATTCAGTAATCACATGACAGTACATGTGATGAATCCATGTGATCAATCAGCTGGTTAGTCATGTTTTTTTTATGGCCTTCCTGACCATTGATTTAGAAATTCTTATCTTGTTCATTCATTCATGCAATATGCATGCTTTATATTCATTTCACTGGTATCTATAAATCATGTATGAATTAAAACACTTTAGTATTATTGTATAAGCAAACCATGTGATCACAATGAATTCAAATTGTACTTACTTACTATGTAACCAAACTAGAGAGGGATCAGTTTCTAACTAAGCAGGTTACCACAATTTTTATTAAATACCTAAAAAGGCAAGTCAATATGATCTAAGAATTGATTGTAATGGTAATCATACAACTACTAAAACAAAACATAAGTAGGTAGTATGGTTTATGTATGAATCATCTTTTTGATGTTACAACTGTTTCATAATTATTCTGTAAACTACCAGTCTTCCAAGTCTGCAAGGCAATTTGAATAACTTACAAGGAGAAGCTAAATTAATTTTGATAAACATAATTCACTGCTAAGTTTAAAACCATTTTGGTCCATTGAGGTTCCTGAATGCCAACCAATACTAAGTAATATAAAAGTACATATACATTTCTTCTTTCCAGCGCTCGGAGCTGCTTATGGCACAGCTAAGTCAGGCACCGGTATTGCCGCCATGTCGGTGATGAGGCCCGAGCTCATCATGAAATCCATCATTCCTGTTGTCATGGCGGGTATCATTGCCATCTACGGGCTGGTCGTGGCTGTACTGATTGCTGGGTCACTGGAGGCTTCACCAGGATATTCCCTATACAAGTGCGTATTACTTGCATTTTGTTGAATATTTATTTCAGATTGTTTTTACGACAACAAATGAATATCAGAACTAAATTGCATTCTGGTCCTTCATCTGTTTCAAAGTAGGGCCCGTCAATTCTAAATGGTAGCTTCAGAGTCACATGACATCTAATTCTTCCTTACCGTTGATATCAATTGCTTGATTCAACAATAATGTAAACCTGCAAGTGAACTCTCAAGTTTTGAATCATGCTTAATACAATACAAACCAACAATCAATTGAATATGATTGTCTAAGATTCGAAAACACTTGGTAAATAGTACATTAGCAGGCACCCATAAGTAAATATGCAAGTCTATAAAATGCATTTAAAATAAACAGCAATTTATTATTTCCAGAGGGTTCATCCACCTGGGAGCTGGTCTGGCAGTCGGTTTCTCGGGTCTGGCGGCCGGGTTCGCTATAGGCATCGTGGGAGATGCTGGTGTCCGCGGTACCGCGCAACAGCCCAGGTTATTCGTCGGAATGATTCTTATCCTCATTTTCGCCGAAGTATTGGGTCTATACGGTCTAATTGTCGCCATCTACCTGTACACGAAACAGTAAACGCACACGTCACTCCCATCGCCGGTGCTTCGAGTCCTTTTGCCGTAAAGTCATCTCGTGATCGCGCACAGGGAAGGTCGTCGCCGGTAGCGTCGCCTAAGGCCTCGGAGCACAAACGTCTTGTATTATAACGCCTCCTTTATCATTTATATCTAATCGCATATCTCCGGCAAGCGCTGCCTGGATGCTGCGGTGGCGCTCTGCCTCGAGAAGCGAACTATATAAATATTATTTTTCTATTTTATATTAAACGATCTATAATAATGAATCCCAATCATGATTTATTTTAACGCTACCGTGCGATGACTGCGTAAGATATTTAATTTGTTACTGCGTGTTTTCTCAATTTTCTTGGTGACTGGAGATTTCGTTTTACCAATCGTCATATCAGTTTTGTTGCGCGTTAAACATCCCCTCGCGATTTCTTCCTACCAATGGATAATATCACTTTTTAGATTATTTTAGCGTTAAGGCGAAACTAATGTACAGTTAGAATAGAAAATTAAGTCCAAACAAGTTAATTTATGAAACCGTTAAACCCCTGGTATTGTGTACCAGTTAATGAAGGATGTTAGGTTAAACCTGGCTTTAGCACTACATGCTATTATAGCTTCGGTGTTAAAGTGGATGTATGTCTCCTTTCTAAGTTACGATCCTGAATGTTGCTTGTTCTCTCTGGAGTGACCACAACCGCGAGTCACAAACATTGTATTGCCAGGAATCAGTAAATAAACGTGGTTTGTACATTCCATATTATTTTGTTTCTACTTTATTGTGTTTTATTTTCCTTTTCGATCTTTATTTTATATGGACGGGCGAGTTTTAAAAGTATTAAATAGAATGCGGTCGCTTTCATGACATTATATAGCACTGTCTTTTAGCAACATATATTAATTCTAATATTAAATACATAATACATTTCTGACGACTTTAATATTAAAAAAATATTTCAAATATATTTATTCTGTATAAGTACATAGTCAATGATGTTTGAATGATTATAAATTGATAACTAAAATACATTTAGATAAATTGTATTTTATTTTAGGTTTCATGTTAGAGAATGTTATAATCTTTGGTGTTAATGAATGAATTGTGTTTAATAAAATATTTTAAAACATTGATGTCGTCTGTCTATTTGATACTATTTGCTCCTCTGTGTTATATACCTATTATATTACAGGAGTCCGATAAGTTAAAGCCCTAACTAACATAGTTTGGTGGTTTCAAATACACAATACATAAATTAATAATATAAGTGCCTCCAATAGATATAAGTGCCTCCTGATACTCGAAGCTAATAAATAGTGCTTCAATACTTATCTATGTAAGGAGATATTTAGGTCATGTCTTGTGACTTGAGTGCTTTCACTGTTCCAAAAATGGGTCTCAGTGCCATAATAATGTTCCTAATTAGAGATCACTGTGCCTGGTATAAGTATAAAGACGTCTAGCTGATTCTGGCAAAACTGTAGCGAGAACTATGCCAATCATTTGTTTCCTATGGTGTCTATTAAAGTTCAGTAATGGACCCCTATGAATTAAGAGGTAGGGACTTATTTATCTCTAAACATTACATATTTTTTTGAGTACAAAAATGTGCCTACTAAAAGAAGAGATAAATACTCGGTTAGGTACCTACCCTACGTACCTACTTAGTTTAGTTACTAATGTCGTCGAGAGTTCCCATGGATAAATCTATTCAAAATGTGTCACCCAGTAAAGCCTGCAAGCGGCCTAATATAAAAGTTCGGCGTAAAAGAGCGAAAATTCGGTAAGTTTGAAATATGTACTATACCTATGCGTTGTCGTTTGGAATCCTGAGTTGGCACTACACTAGTGCCAACTATTACCCTATCGATTATTATTATTATGTTGTTGTACTGTTACAGAAAAGTTTGGATCTAAATAATGCTGGACTATAAAATGTTCGATCTAATTTGTATAGGTATACAGGAACCAAATGTAAGTTTTAAAATCTATGTGCCTTGTGGAGTTGGTCGTCTGCATTATGTTTTGAAATGTTGCTTAAGGCGCATACAGCACCTAAACTAGCGCCACCTTTTTACTGCCTCTGTAATAGTTTTATTCTATTTAGTTTAGGAAGAGATACGAAGTTGCCCTTGGTGGTTACCAAAATCTATTTTCGTATCTCTTCCTAAACTAAATAGAATAAAACTATTACAGAGGCATTAAAAAAAAAGCTTATGATAGGTATCACAAACTGGACGATGGATTTTTGAAAATTCCTTTGCTAAACAGAATAATACCATAAAGTAGGTGGTGGCGCTAGTTTAGGTGCTGTATGCGCCTTAATAAGCAACATTTCAATTATAGGTAACTTCGAATGTCTAAATTGACCGGACTATTGTATGATATAATGAACTAACATTTATTTATTTTTTCAAAGGGGTTTGAAAATGTTGCTGGAAACGCACTTTGGCCAAAACTGGGCATCGTTGGTGCAGTTAAGTAAACTATTACAAAAAAGTGCATTACAGTGAAAATGTGATAGGGCCAATGAATGAAGAAGTAGAAGAAGATGACTCAGAAGAAATTTTGATTTTTGTGTAAAATAATTAAATTAGTTAGGTACCTTCCTACTCTTTTTGTCGAATAAAACAAGATTTCCATATTTTATTATTTTTAGTTTTATTCAGCTAGTTTAATAGTAGGTATGCCCGGCTACGGCTGGCTCAGTCTAAGTTGGGTTTACAATAGAACACACACGTACAGTTATTCACAATGTATTTAGAAATTATCATTTAACACAACAGTAAGGACATAAAAGAAGCATAACAAATGGAATAATGAACTAATTGGAAAATAAGCAAACATTCGAACTGTCTCAACCGCCGCCGGGCGGGAGCGAACTAGTTTTCATATCGTTTCGGACGTCTTATTGTCCGCCCGCGCGCAGAGATGGCGCTGTCACGGCCTGGCTTGACCGACATGCCCATTCTGACAGGGATGCCAGAATCATGATGTATATTTTCGTCACTAAGACGTCGTACTACACACTCCCCCTCCAAGTTAGAAGCACGTCCCGGGCCTAACTTGGGACTTGAATCGCGGACGCGCGGCCTTCCTCTACGCCCTTTAGGTTTGACCGGCACATTAGAGTCTAACGGAGATGTGAACGGAGTTAAATCTGTGCTGTGATACTTTCCTATAACATTATCATCAAGATCTGAAACGATGAAGGTCGTTGGACTGATGATAGTGTCTATGCGGTATGGACCATCACGTCTTGGCATAAATCTTTTTGTGATATGCTTTGCCGCGCTACTAAGGTTATGTGTTTTTACCAAGATTAGATCTCCTACTTCGTATCGCGAGTTTCCCGCGCGCAGAGATGGCGCTGTCACGGCCTGGCTTGACCGACATGCCCATTCTGACAGGGATGCCAGAATCATGATGTATATTTTCGTCACTAAGACGTCGTACTACACTAGTTACCAAACATTTTACTGTTGATAGTGTACCGTGATTTTGCCACTACCACATCCCTAGTTCTAATCGTATTGTTTCAAATCCAGATAAATCCAGATCTACCTATTAAATCAAAATTCGATAAATCCACACTGAGTTTTTTCAAAAATAGATAGGTATATTGTATGCCATTATATCAAAAATAAATAAAAACTATTATTGATTTTTGTCATAATGAATGGTTTTATTATTGAATTTGATGAACAGAATAGTTTTGTTCAATATTATTGCCATAATAAAAAACACTCTGCCTCTTAAATCATCAAATTAAGATAATTTATCTGAGCGTCTGGTCGAAGCGACGACGTGTGACCCAAGAGCTGGTCAATATCTGGCGCAGGGCGCAGCGCATCAGCATTGCCATACAACGTGGCAATGCAGCCAGCATCTTGGGTACACTTCCAACTGGTATTGATATGGATCAGTTGAGCTACCTGTAGTTTGTTCGCAACAGTCTGCAGTTAGCTCAATTGTTTCAATTGTAAATACTAGTTTTTTATTTAGTTAGATCATTGTAATTTTATTTGTTATTAAAAATAATTGTTGTACATAATTAAGATAATTATCACTTTTCTATATCTCTTAGGAGGCTAGAGTGGATTTTCTTCTGTTTGATGTTATGCGACACAAATGCTTGGCAACTTGGCAACCTTCCGTTTAGGTTTCATAAGACTTCTTTCGTTTGTATAGATGTTTATGCCAAGTCTATTCTTTATTCCTTATAATCTGAGACTTATTTGGACTATTTCATGTCTGCACTGTCAGTGTCGATGTCAGAACAGAAGAGTCAAACTAGTAGAATAAACGGAAGGCAAAACATCGAATCATCGAATAGAATGAGTAACTCTTACGGAACGTAAGGTTACTTTAGAAGGGATTTTTCTTAATTTCTTATTAAGGTTTCTATAGTATAACTTACCAAAATAAGAAGAAAATCCAATTTTTCCCATAAAAACACACCATAGTGAAAGACATTGACAACTTTGACAAACGAAGCAACGAACACCGAACACCACGTCACTTGTTCGTTACATTACATTGTGTTTGACAGACAACTTGATTTGGTACGAATGAGGTACGAATACGAAAGAAAAGAAAAGAAGTGGGCAAGCAAAAAATTTAATTTCTACTCAAAATAATTCATGCAATGAAGTGCAAGGCTTTACTTCTATTTACTTTCCTGCTCACCTTCACGTACTATGATGCCGAAGCGCAAACAAGAAACAAAGGGGTAAGTTTCCAATGAAAAGTCCTGAAGATAGCCGGCGTTCTTTCTATAGGTTCACAAAACTATAATAAATTTCTATATTCTTTTTCAGGTTGAGGAGAAAATCAAGCAGCTCTCTGATCTGGCCGCTAAAAAGCCCATAATCTCGTTGAATGTGAATAAATATAAAGAATTCGTGAAAACTCCTCCAAGAGATTACTCTTTTGTTGTGATGTTTACTGCCATGGCACCTTCGCGTCGCTGTGCTATTTGCCAGGCAGTTTACGACGAGTACCAGATAGTGGCTAATTCCTTCAGATTCTCTGAAGCACAGACTGACAAACTTTACTTTGGCATGGTTGATTTCGACGAAGGATCTGAAATTTTCCAAATGGTTAGCTACAATTCTTTTACTAAAAAGTTTCTAGCTTTAAAATTACCTACAATTACATTACCTAGTACTAACTAAAACCTTGAGCAAGCATGCAAGTGACTACAATCTCTTAGGATACAGGTTAAAAATGAATCAAAAACTTTTGAATCTGTATTTTATATTATTTTTATTGAGTTCTCTTTCAAATATTTTTATCATAGCATTATAATCATAGATCATCTTTACACCACCTATATGGCATTCAACAGAACCCCAGTACTCGCTAGGTTTATTTATAGTTTAACAGACTGTGTACATAATAATTTGGTTTTCAGCTGCGTCTAAATACAGCCCCAGTTATCATGCACTTCCCAGCTAAGGGCAAGCCTAAACCTTCTGATACAATGGATTTGGAGAGGTCTGGCATTCATGCTGAAGCTATCGCAAAATGGATCCAAGATAGAACTGATATTCAGGTAATACACAAATATATATACTATACCACAATATGCCAACAATCACAGTGCAAGGTTTTATTGAGTGTACAAATATAATAAGTAAAATTTTGTCTTTTTCCAGATAAGGGTTTTCCGCCCACCAAACTACTCTGGTGTAGTTGCATTCTCAGCCCTGTTCATATTTTTAGCTGGCATCATTTACTTGAGGCGAAACAACCTTGAATTCCTGTATAACAAACAGTTGTGGGCATTCGCTGCTGTATTCTTCTGCTTTGCGATGGTGTCAGGACAGATGTGGAATCAGATAAGGGGGCCGCCATTCTTCCATAAAAGCAAGAATGGCCCTGTTTATATCAATGGAGGATCACATGGACAGTTCATTTTGGAAAGCTACATTGTTGCTATTTTGAGTATCCTTTTCCAAGTGCCTTTTAACCATCGCATTAATACCTTCAAGTGTTTGCATGTACACTTTCTAGGCGAATTTCGGCATCACCATCATCATCATCAATATCTACCAAGTCTTCATTAAACCTGTAAAATAGTAAAAAATTTTAAACTCAAGTTGAGGTTTATTGATAGTTTCCAATGAAAATTAGAGAAAAATTATTTACTACACATGCCTAAATCTGAGGTGTGTTTTGAGTACTCGAATGGCTAACCCATTCAAGATTAATTGAATAACAGACGGGAAAAATGCCTTTGGAAAATCCTAGATATAAAATAGATTGCAGCCATTTGTTGTCAGTCAATTCAGATGCTGCAAAAAATAAAGTTTTAAGAAACTTTTAACAGCACTAAAAATTATACAACCTCTGTATTTTGATTGTTATGAAAGGGATGCAAAGTTTTAGTTCTGTAACATTAGATTTGTTTCAGTGATACTAAACTTTTACCATTTCTTTAAAATTTGAGGTTAACAACAAAACTGTGTACCTACTGTGTTTCTTTCTTCAGGATTTTCCAATAACACTTCTTTTCAGCTTCATTTCTTTATTTTAGATTTAGACTTATCAATAAGATTAAAACACTTTGTCTATAATATTTATTTTCCAACTTTAAATTATATTACATAAAAAAATTAATAATAAGTAAACCAAAATGAAACGAAGTGATATTAGCGAAGCAGTCTATGAAAGATCTGATAGATTTAACTTAAAATTTAATTTCTGAGTGGTTAGTGGTACTAAAGAAGTATAAAGTACTAGGCTGCTTGTTTAATCTAATCCTGGACAAAAATATTTACCCCTCTATTCCTTAACTCTTCAATCAGACTGCGCCGTGGTCGTCGGTATGATAGTAATGATAGAGGCCGTTGGGGGCGTGCGAGGCCCCGACACCCGACCAACAGACGGCAAGAAGAAACGCATGCAGACCGTTGTGGGGCTCGTTCTAGTCTGTGTATTCTTCTCATTCCTGCTCTCCGTATTCCGGGCCAAGACTCAGGGCTATCCTTACAGGTAATAATCTCTATCATCTGCACATCACTACATAGTATTAAACAAAGTCGCTATCTGTCCCTTTATATGCTAAAATCTTTAAAACTATGAAGCGGTTTTTTTTTATAGATAGATTCAAGAGGAATGTTATATGTATAACATGCATCGGTGCGAAGCCGGGTGGGTCGCTAGTATAAAATACATCCCGGCCGGCTGAAGATGCCAAACAAGTTTTTGCCATTATCACGAGTTCACGACAGTATGTAGATTGGTGATTGCAGGGTGTTGCATACACCGGGGCTGAGTTAGAGGGGTCTTTTCTCACGCCGCGATCACAACACAGCGGCCGGGTTATTTTTGATAAAATACATGAGTAGAATTGGTACGGTAAGAATTGGACTGCAAGGTTGAGACTGCGCCTAATTATGCTACTTACCTAATTACCTAGCGGTTAATGAAGATAGGCTGATAATGACGAGCATCAGATTCTGTTAGCTAAGTCGCGTTTACAACCAAGCTTTGTGATGTTACCCGCCCAATGCGCTTCTATACTGTACAGTAAAAGTATATTTAATGCAATTAAATTTAAAGAAATGGTAGTACATAAAATTTGACAAAATGTAATTTATCCGTTAAGGGCTTGCAATTATTTGTCTAATTAACATGCAATATACATAATTAATGATGATGCCATCTATGGCGCTCATTAGGGGAGGCCTATGTCCAGCAGTGGACTATAGGCTGGTGATGATGATGATACATAATTAAATATCAGAAATGTATCAGAATTACAAAAAAAAATTAGGTGGCCACTTTTAATTTGATATACTTCACAGTGCTGTAAACCTTCAGCATTGAAACAACTTCCTACTATTGGATTTATTCCGGGTGTTTTGTTCGATTTCTATTAATTTTTCCTAATAAAAATATCTAGGTATCCACGCATCTACATTATTTATTACTAATTAATAATGCAGGTAGGTACTATTGTATTATGTACAGTGCGCGTCAGAATTAAGTACCCCCCCTTGTCTACATAATATTTACGACTACATCGAATTCCCTTGTAACTAATCACAAATTTTCAGATACAAAAATGTATCACGCCGCCGCTCAGGATCGAACCACCCACCACGATACTCAGTCTGAAATTCTCCCACCAATAACAACTGTTGTGTCCCACATACATTGAGATAGGAGGGTACTTATAATGTGACGCGCACTGTAGGTACATCAGTTATCTAGCTAGAGCACAAGCTGGATAATGCTGTGTGGATTGGCCTGCATTATATATTATTTTTATAGGTATATATAGGTGGCTGGTAGGTATTACAATTTTTTTAATGCACTCGGGAATAAAACTATGGATTGATTTTCAAATAAAATTTATTAAATTATTATAGTGCGTAAGCCTTCGCAATCGGGGATGATTTTCAAATGGCTGATCTAAAATCGGATAACTAGTTGAAAAATTGTTTAAAAAAAAACCTACTTTAGATGAAATTGTATTTCGATGAAATTCTATTTTTCAATTTTCAATTTTAGATGAAATTTTATGTACATAAGTCATGTCAGGGATTCGTCCGATGCCAGTTACACAATTTTTAAGTTTTGCAGATAATAACTTATTCCTCTGAAATAAAATATTTATGAGAACACTTCCGCATAATTCATTCTCATAACAGTCGCGAAATAATTTATTCAACAATTACGTAGGTACCTACCTACATACAGCCTTTTCGACATCCTCCTTTTTTTTAAGTTATTTAAAAATACAGCTAAAATTAAACACCTTTGTGTTGATTACCTACATTTTTTTATTTTCGCGTTAAAAGCTAGCTTTAAGTAGCTAGCTTTAAGTATTTAAGTCGCTGGGCATACCTAGATGCGATAGGCCAAAGACAAGAGGCTGGCAAAGATTAAAGGAGGGCTACATCCAGTAGGGGGTTGTGACATAAAGCCCTATTGGTAAAGGTATGATGATGATGATATTTTCTAGCCTCAACTACGAAAAAACCCATAGAAGAAATGGATAAAGTTTAGATTTTATTTTGTTCCAGTTTCCTGTTCAAGTGAGTTTGCCGTTAGTTTGTGGGCCAACTCTCGAGTGTGCTGTGTGTTCATCTCAACTTGTGGTTACTTATAGGATTTATTTATTGTGTTGGTCAATAAAAAATATAGGTGTAAAATTTTACTGGTTTTAATTTAGCATATTTATATCTTCGGTAGGTAAGTTAAAGGTAAACATAATAGGTGTTCAGGTTATTTTCTATGTATTGTAAAAAATATCTATGTACTCATAATGTATTATTATTATGTACCTGTATCTAGTACCACACAAGCTCTGCTCAGCTTGGAGCTAGATAATGCTGTGTGAATTGTCCAGCATTATTTTATTTGCCTAAAACCATTGTATGGAAGGTAAAACTACAATTTATCGATAAAAAATTCGTCCTATAAAGGCACTTTCATTATATTTATATTAAATTTTAATTATCTGTTCAAAGTTTTGATTGTAAATTGTTGTAGATTTTAGGAGCAATACGAACAGTTTTCTGTTTTACCAGGATGTAATTTGTAACCTTGTTTAAATACCTACTTAGTAGCCCAAGTAACTAATTTAAATTTAAAAAAAAAACCTTGAAGATTATATTCGTTTACTTAAAATATTAAATTAAAATCTTCCAATATTAACATAACAAAATTAATTTGTAAAATAAATTTAAAAAAATAAAATTGAATAACAAAATGCATTGCAAAAATATAAATTACTTATAATATTACATCAGTCTCGTTAAATTACAATAAATGCGGTACTATCGCAACCCTGTTTGCAGGATAGTTCTTGAACTCCTTTTTGTACCAGTTGTGAGCTTGGAAAGCTGTTTGGAACTGAAACAAACCACAGAAATATTAATCTACCTACCTACACCTTTGACAAAACATCTAGCCATAGAATTGGCTAATAAGTACTTTTAGGTTTACCTTAATTATATTAAAGCATAACTCAATCAGATAATCAGCTTTATGATGATGAGCTTTAAATAATTGATTTCAGCGAACTTTCAGGGTGACGAGTCTAGGTGAGTCATCATCATCATCATCACCAGCCTATAACAGTCCACTGCTGGACATAGGCCTCCCCTAATAATGATGAAAACGCCATAGATGGCATAGATGGCATTATTCATCATTTGGGGGTTATTGCCCGTAATCCCCACGCTGGGCATGCGGGTTGGGGATCGCAGTTCGGTGGAGTTGTTCCGCAGAGGGCGCTGCTGCCCGCCCCCTAGTGTGTTTCCCTTAGTCGCCTCTTACGACACCCACGGGAAGAGTTGGGGTGGTGAAATTCTATGCCGGCACCACACGGCTCGGTCTAGGTGAGAGATGTGGACTAATACTAATTGATCCCTGGCAACACTGATTCACAGCTCTATTTTTAGAAAACTATTAAAAAGGTTTACTACCTACAGTATAGCAATTCATTAATTTATTTTTACCTGATTGCCCAGCACCCACAAATAGATGCATATAAATGTTTTTGTCGGCAGCAGAATAACCAGCATAGTGTAGATGATAACTTCACACATCCTGTGAGGACTTGACACATACTCAAAAAGCCTTCCACGTGGTATTCCATGGTCTTCTGTCACCACCTAAAAGATAACGTTGATGATGGTGTCATTTTAAATAGAATGTCTTTATACTAAAATAATACAATACAAAAATGCTTTATTGTACACCAGAAAAATAAAAACAACAAAAGATATTACATTAGACAAGTACAATGGGCGGCCTTATCGCTTAGAAGCGATCTCTTCCAGAAAACCTTCGGATGGAATTAATGATTTGTAAGTAAGAAAGGCATGCAACGTGAACCAAAGATCTCTTGATCTTTGGTACAGCCCTAATCAATAAATAAATAACTTTTATGGGATTTGGGCACTTGCTGCTATGGAGGGGGTAGATTCTTAAGATGTGACTGCCATGGGCAGTATTAGTGGAGTATTGAATTGTATTTCGTAAATTCTTACCTGTCCAGACTTTTTGTCTTTGCGAAGATTTGCAAAGATCACATTAGATTTATACTGTTCATACCAAGCATACAGAAACACTAGAAGGCATGGTAAGCCTAAGATCTTTGTACGGGTATCTGTCCATTTGATACTCTCTCGGTTTTGAATTCCTGGAAAAAGTTAAAAAAATCGATAATTTTTTTATACATATAATTAATAAAATACATAATGTTAGTAATTTTATTTTGATTTTAATTTATTTTGAGAATAAACAGTTTTACACACTTAACTTAAATACTAGCTCATAATATTTGTTACCTCGCATGAAGATTAAGACCTTGTATTCCAATGATGATGATAATTTCCATATTCTGAGACTATTATGTGTGTCTTTTATCTTACTAAGTAATACAAACAATTCTCTACACAATGTCAGATAGGTATCTAAGATAGGTTCTATGTTAAAAAGGTAGTGTTGCATGAACTGAATAGGTAATAAACTGAGGACTTTGGTTTACCATAAACTTGCATTCTAAGTAGGGCTGAGCAGGTCATCATCATCATCATCATCATCACCAGCCTATAATAGTCCACAGCTGGACATAGGCCTCCCCTAATGAGCGCCTTAGATTGGGGGGCATTATGTGGGGGTTATTGCCCATAATCCCCACGCTGGGCATGCAAATAGCATGCTGAGCAGGTAAATAGTATTAATTATAATATAATCAATATGACTATTGTTTAACTCTAAAAATAAATTCACTGCACTTTACATTTTAAAGGTACAATTAGCTAAGTTTCTAACATAGTAAGTTTGTAAAAAGAATTTTCTTACCACAAAACAGTGGGCCTTGTCCAGCAGCTACCATAATACAGGCAAAGTAATGTAGTATTCCTACAAGGTAGTGGCTTAGATTCATCTTACTGGATTTGGCAAATACTTGTAGACAATAAGTTTCATATAGCCGTCGTAAACATTGCAATGCCAATAAAGTCATTACAAGCATTGATGCTAATACTGAAACTGTAATAAAGATTGTTACTATAGTAAGCAAGTAAAACTATGTCCTATGTTAATTGTAGTTGCATGTAGTATCTAGATTGTGACTCACCAGAAGGTTCATCTTCTTCAAGGAAGAACTTAATTACTATAGGCACATATTTGTTCATACTGGCTCCAAAAATATATACATTTATCATATAAACCAATGTGAATACGCTAAACGCCGATGAGAACAAGTAGAAGTGTCTGTAGTATGCCTTTGGTATTTCTATAGCTCGCAAATAGTCGGCGTCAGAGCCCTGATACGCGAATGCCCCGTATTTATATCCCTTTATGATAAAAGCTGGGAGATATTTCTCATAATTATTAATTAGAACACCAGTAAATGTGGCAAGGAACGCCATTGATAAAAACATTAGATCTATTATGTTTATCATTTTGTATGAACGTGGAGCGACCGGGAAAGCGAGCGGTGATTTTATGACTAAGTAAAAGACGGGCATGGTGTTTATTATAATGAGAACATGATTAGTATGTTAGGAGTAACGGTACAGACAACTTTCGTCTCGTGCTCAACCGGGTACTAACCTACTTTGAAGCAAGTGTTAGACCAACCAAAACAAACCACACATGATTTTGACAGCAAGATGGCGATATATAAAGATAAATGTATCAGACAAAGACAACAAAACGTCAATGGACAGCAAGACATTGAAAGGTTTTTGACTTTGACACAACAAAGTGGACAAATCATAATACATGTTGCCATCTCAGACTACCATCACTACCATCAACAAACACCTCAAATCAAGTCCTTTTCCCTATGCAGCTGGTAACAGAAGCGGGCGGCGGCGGCGCGGCGGCTGCGTATTAACGAAAGAAGTAACGAAGAACGGGGTTTGGTTCATATAACCTACCAAAAAAGGTGGTACTTATGGTGCCAACCAGAAGATTTCCAGGGAACCAATTCCACCACAGAATCATGGCCCTGTCGTCCCATATCGACAGGGAAACAGTTATAATTTGATCGAAATCGAGTCGAAGACTCGCCTCCGAGACTGGCTAACGATTTGGGAAACTTATTTTCCGCTAATTCTACCTATTCCTTGTAGCACAAAATATATTGCCAAAAACAAGTTTCGAGGGAGTTTTCTGGCTCGAAAGCTTGATTTTAATACAATTCTAATAGGTGCTACTCGAAGCCCTGCAGAAACTGTAGGTACCAAATAGGTAGGCAGTACCTACCTACCTACCTACCCCGTGTCTACTATGTACCTATCGTCATGTTAAAGCACCTACCTAGGTGTTACAATGAGGTGGCAGGAATGCAAAAGTATCTGGGTAGGAATAATAATTTCTATGTCATAAGTACTTAGATACTCGGTACCTATACCTACCGTGTATCTTTTATGTACCTAGGCACTAATAATAATAATATTACAAAGAGGAAAAGTTTGATTGTTTGTTTGTTTGGATTGAATAGCCTCCGAAACTGGAGTATCTTTAAAAAATATTTCATAATCAGTGTCTTTAAAAAATATTTCATAATCAATTCAGTTTCAGTTCACCTAAGGGATTTGTATGAAAACTCCAAGTAGGTAATGTTATCCCAAAGTAAGCGCAAAAATTAATTTCTTTGTTGAATAGGTACCTACTAGTTCGAAGGCGGGGTGAGCCGCTAGTTTTTTTTATACTTATACGAATAGGTACAACAGAAGCATAAAATTTTATTTTCCAGCAATTTCCAAAATTCCTACTTACCTCTAGGGAAAGTTTTCGAGAGATTGTACATTGTCGCAATTCGAGACCCTATTCGGTGCTAGTGTGCCCTTAACGCCTATTTATACAATTATCCATAAACAAACAGCCAACTCAGGGATTCGCAGCCCATATCCGAAATGGCAATGAGCCCCCATTTTGCTCATGTAACTACAGAAGGCGCTTATTATTTAGCTTTATTTGTAAAGCGTTTTATGCGAAATATACGTGCTATCTGTAGCATGGATTTAAGAAGAACTTAGTTGTACGGAGAACTTTAAAAGTCGTTGTTTGGGCACCAAACCGCGCGTATACAGGATGTTTAGTGCATCGTTTGCCAAAATAAAATAGCCTTGTCGCTATTATCAGTAGTCCGATGATTTAGTCGGATGATCGGACTCATGAGACTTTTTAGTTTCATCAGTCCGATGATGCTGATCAATACAGATCATTGGATGAAATGCATTAATTTCAGTAGGTATATACGAGTCGGTATGTTACACTGCATTTATATCCAAGCAAAAGTGCAGAATTTTGTAAGGTAAAAATAAAAATTTCAAAAAATTACATTAAATTCTCCGTGGGGCCAGGACTTTTATTAGGGGGTCGAGAAAGTAGCAAAAACCCCGCGCCACCCGCTTTTATTTTGGCAAACTATGTACCAAACATCCTGTATGCGGCTTTCTTATTATATTTTGCTATTTTCTACCTACTTACATGATGATGATTTCAAATCATGACAAATTTAAATCACAAGTATGTGACGACGGTCTTTACCAGTCTACTTAGGCTTCCCTAAAAGCCAGCAAGGCACAATGTCCCAATTCTGCGCTATGCATGCGGTTTCGGGATCGCATGGCACAATTTTTGCAACGCCTCCGATGGCACTACTGCCCGTCGTCAGCCAAAGGATAATTCAACCAGCCGATCGTAGAGCCAAAATGGAACAGGAAATCAGGAGGGATTGAGGATTATCACCTCTACTGCTGAGTATAAGAGATACTCGTATGTCAGCAGCTAAAGCAGTATCCGTAGTTGGATTTGCTACAGGGACACTTCTTCCACAAGTGAACAAAAAATTTTAGCGAAGAGAACATTAATAAGCCTTATTTCAAAAAAATTGGCTTGATTAAGTTCTTCTAAAGAGGAAAGATTTGATTGTTTGTATTATTTATTTGTACCTATGTTGTTTGAATTGAATAGGCCCCGAAACTACTCTACCAATTTGAAAAATTCTTACACCATTAGAATCCTAAAATATATCTGATGAACATAGGCAAAAAATATTAAATAGAGTTAGTTTTCCGTATGAAAACTTCCATACTGTAAACCCAAAATGTGTAAAAATATATAATTTTGAATATTTTTGTTAATTACCCGTGCGATGTCGGGGCGGATCGCTAGAAGGTATATTATATGCACATAAATCTGAAATCTGTGAATACCATAGATATTTTTTTCCGAATGAGAACGCTCTTTAAAATTAAAATTAAATTTATTCATTTCCCGCGATATTTGCTCCGGTACATTTATTTTTAAAAGTTCTTGTAAAAAATGGTGCCTATTTATTTAAATCGCGGCCATCTCATTCTTTACTTCATTACTTTCATTCGTTAATTAATTATTTCCACTTAAATCCAAGGAAAAATAATTAATTACTTAGAGAGCAGCATTAATTTTTGTTTCGAATTTAATCAAAATAAATTCCTAGCATACTACCGAAGTATTTACTAACTAGCGGCCCCGGCTTCGCACGGGTATTAAACAAAAATTTCTGAAATTATACACACTAAAACGATGGGTTTAACAGTTTTCATACGGATCTTTACTTTTTTTTAACAGCATTGGGGTTTTTGACTTTGACTCGACATCCCAAAACTGACACTGGCCGTAGAGAAAAAGCAAGCACCGTGCGCTATACAACCTCTTTTTCTACTCTGACGCGCCATAATAGAAAAAGAGGTTGAATATACAGCCCACGGTTCAATTATTGAATTTTTCATGCGGATCCCTAACTTTTTTGGAAATATTATATAGCCTATGTTCATCACGGAAAATTAAGGATTCTAATGGTGAAAGAATTTTTTAACTCGGTCCAGTAGTTTCGGAGCCTATTCAATTCAAACAAACAAACAAACAAACATACAAACAAACAAACAATCAAATCTTTCCTCTTTATAATATTAGTATAGATTATTATTAGACTCCGGCGACCGACGGATGAATTTTCCATACAAACGTAGTACCAAAATGATTTGTAATTCGAGAATATTATTTTCACCATGGTTTGCTATTATTTGTATTAAAATGATATTTATATAGGTTCCTCCTACCACAAGCCTTTTTATAAATACTTGTCAATACAAATACTAAAATAAGACGTTTTTTTATGTAAAAATGCATATAGATGTTAATTCATTTCAGAAAAGTATTTAGAAAAAAAAAATAACTGCAGGAATCTAGATATATAGTATTTTAATACAAATAGTAGTAGACCATGCTGAAAGATGCTTAAATTACAAAATAATTTTGGAGCTACGTTTGTAGGTAAATTAATTTGTCGCCGGAACCTTTCAACGGAGAACTGTACAGCTATTATGATTTTTTTGGAGCTTTTGTTAGAAGCAATATTTGATTTCGAGGCTACAATTACAAAGTTTAAGTTATAGAAGAAAATTTATTTTAATATTCATAAAGAAAAGTTTAACGTACACGTAGTGTAACCTTCTTAAATATTAAATAAATATTTATCTTTGAAGAATATACCAAGTTACGGTAAAATAACCGTACTGTTGTAACCAACATCACAATATAAATATATTACTAATATCTAAATAACTCTAAAGTTCATACAGGAATTAGTTTTTATTTTAAACCAGATTCGTCAAGTGCGAGTGTGACTCGCGAGCCGAGAGTATTGAACTTATGGCGATTACGTATACGTTATGAAATGTATCCTGCAGCTATCAATTTGAAGTTTAAGCTCAGCAACCAGAGTAAATATCTCACCTATGTTTATACTGAAAATATAACGAAAGAGCGAGACCATAAAGCTTTGAAACTGATGTTAAAACCCTAAAAATTGCGGCGTGCATAGACAACTTTAAAATTTTTCAGCCATGACCATTAAGCAATATAATAATTAAATAAAATAGAATGCTGTAGATATTTCCAAGGTATTTGGCGGAATATTTTGGAGATCATCCAATCAATGGACTGCTGCAGCTGACCCTGGGAGTCCGATGGATGGAGGTGGTTCTGGACCTCTATTTGGTGGCTATGAGGGAGTCCTATGTCCAGCTGTGAAAGTGTATGGGCTGATAAAATACGATAGAAGGTCCAGTTCTACGAAACAAATTATTTAATAAGCTAGAAGCGCTACGAGATGCGTAGGTCTACGGTTAAATAGGTCTTCAGGCGTAGAAGGTCTACGAGGGATGTAGAGGGTCTACGACGTAGCACATAAATGCAAAACAGTTCGATACAGTATCTTTATCTATACCACTAGCGGTCCGCCCCGGCTTCGCACGGGTATTAAACAAACATTTCAGAAATTATACACTCTAACACGATGGGTTTCACAGTTTTCATACGGATCCCTTGCTTTTTTTAACAGCATTGGGGTTTTTGACATTGACTCGACATACCATAATAACTGACTCTGGCCGTAGAGTATGTTTCTTTGTTTGAATTGAATAGGCTCCGAAACTACTGGACCGATAATAAAAAGAATTCTTTCAAATCGGTCTGGACGGAAAATTTAGGATACCTACTAATATCCTAAATTTTCCGTGATGAACATAGGCTACCTATAGAATATTTAAAAAATTATTAGGGTTCTGTATGAAAAGTTTTTGGTAAATACCCGTGCGAAGCCGGGACGGACCGCTAGTCTATCCTAATATTATAAAGAGGAAAGATTTGATTGTTTGTTTGAATTGAATAGGCTCAGAAACTACTAGACGGATTTGAAAAGTTCTTTCACCATTAGAATCCTAAATTTTCTGTGATGAGATGAACATTAAGCTGTAGCACTTAAAAAAATTAAGATTTCGTATGAAAAATATTTTTTTGTTAAATACCCGTGCGAAGCCGGGACGGACTGCTAGTGCTTCTATAATCTGAAAGAGATTCAAAATTTGATTTGATATTGTGGAAAAAGTTCTGCACACCCTGTCAAAATTCTAACTGTGCCTATCATTAATGGTCTGCTGTCGTCTGTTACTGAAAACTATTTCTGTAGTATTCATTTTATATTTAGGTACCATTTGATATGAATCATTTGAGCTACCTGTAGCTTGTTTACAACAGTCTGAAGTTACCTTAACTGTAAATACTAGTTCTAATTTGTTTATTTCATTGTACACAATGTTCTTTGTTAACAACGGTTTAACATTTGTATTTTTACCTTAGTTTACAGAATAAATCATGGAATCTAGATATCAGTACTGTGTATTCAATCTCAACAGCCTAGTCAGTCATAAATCGCCAGTTTAATAATCTAGTTTAATCAGTAGCTATGAAATGAACAGTATTCAAGCAATATTCGCAAGGGGTGACTAACGATGACAGATATATGCGGAGATTGCCGGCCATCTACTTAGGGTGGGCGCACATCTCTGCCGCGAAAACAGCCGCGAAACCGCAAAGCGGATTTTGTATGGCAGCGACATCACGGACCATGCGCAGAGGCGTAGCTGGCGTCCGAGCAGAATCGCATTGGGAAAGAGTTAGAATCATAGTCAAATCTACGATCCTAAGTTGTTTGAATAAAAAATATTTATATATGCATTAGATTATGCAGTTTTGACTCCGTTTCGCATGCGCACAACGGACAAGTCATCGCGAAAGTGCGTATCTGCTGCTATGATTTCACCGATGTGCTACAGTCCTAGAGTTTCTAGAGTCTTTTGTTTATTACTGTACTAGCGGCACAGTAAATAAAATATAATTATATTTAGAACCAAATAAATAAATAATAATGATAAATTATTTGATTTAAGTTCCATCATCGCGAAATCGGCGCGTTGCGAACTCGCAAAGAGCTCGCGCAATCGCCTCGTTTTGAACTCATTCGCAGTGCCAGTGTGATAAGGCCCTTATTGGTTTGGCCTGTGTCATGTACATCTAAATATTCGAGTATAGGTAGCTATACCCAGTGACTCTGAATTTTTATATTATTAATTTTTCTCTGAATTTACTCTGGAACCATTGGATGATTTAGATTTACACGTTTATTAAAATGACTCTCTTTTGCCCTATAGGCTGTAATTATAGCAAATTCTTACCTTAGAAATATGAAGATATATTACCGTCACAAAATAAGAGCACGCCATTTTTCTTTAAAACTAGCGGTCCGCCCCGGCTTTGCATGGGTATTTAACAAAAATGTAATTTTTAATGCGAATTCCTAACTTTTTTGAAAATAATTAATATCCTATGTTCAATAGAGAAAACTTAGAATTCTTATGGTGAAATAATTTTTCAAATCGTTCTTATGTTTCGTAACCTATTCAATTCAAACAAACAATCAAATACATATTTCCTCTTTATAATATTATTAGCATTAGTATAGACATAGATTAAAACGTTTTAATTAAAAAATTTGCTTGTTCGTCCCGGATTAAAATCTGACTAATAAATAGTAGGTATCTTCGCTGATCAGAAGTGAAATCTTTTGATAAGTTATCATTCGAGATATAAAATATGATTACCAGTCACAATTCGTTAGTAAACAAGCAACTTCTCAGGAGGCAAAATGTGGACTTGGAATGATACATTCTGTTGCGTAACATTACTTACATGTTGTATTATAGGATGCTTTGGAGATAGAGTAGTCACTACGGAAGCTGGCACATTCCAGGGGGTTTTGGATGACAGGGGGTATTACAAGTTCTTGGGCATTCCTTACGGGCAAGTCAGCGCGGCTAATCCTTTCGGGGTAAGTTAAATTACCTAATGTTTAGCTTTTATGAATCTATATCTATATCCATTACTGTTATTACAAAGAGGAAAGATTTGATTATTTGTTTGTTTGAATTGAAAAGGCTACGAAACTTAGGACCGATTTGAAATATTATTTCCCCATTAGAATCCTATTTAATGAATCTGATGAACATAGGCCTTCGAGTTTCTAAATACTCAAAGACATAGGCTATAGATAAAGACTATAAATAAAGACATCCGTATGAAAACTTTAACAACGTTACGCACGTATGTATGTGTGTAAAAATTTACTATTTTAGAAATTTTAGTTTAATTCCCGTGCGAAACCGGGGCGGACTCCTAGTCTTAGAAAAATCTTGTATCCATTATTTTTATACGTTTTCAGGAAGCTACACCACACCCAGTTTTAGATGGCGTTTTCGAAGCGAACAGTGACGCTGTAGTCTGCCCTCAAAACTTAGTAGACGATCAAATCATTGGTTCCGTTGACTGTTTAAACCTTCACGTGTACGCACCAACGACGGCCACCGCCACCAGCCATCTACCCGTCATCGTCTGGGTCCATGGAGGATACTTCATGCGCGGAAATGCTGGAGAAACAATCTTAGGTCCCAGATATTTGGTGCGCCATGACGTCATATTCGTCGCAATAAATTACCGCTTAGGCATCTACGGCTTCATGTGCCTCGGCATCGACTCTGTACCGGGTAACCAAGGTCTCAAAGACCAACAACTGGCGTTTGAGTGGGTACAAAAGAATATAGAAGCTTTTGGTGGTAATCCTGAAGATGTTACTTTAGCTGGCAATAGTGCGGGAGCACACTCAATTGATTTCCATTTACTTTCACAAAGAAATGGGCATTACAACAAGGTGATTCTCCAGAGTGGTAGCTCTTTGGTGGGTACGGTGTTGCATAAACCTGATAGGCAAGTTGCTGTTAAAGTTGCCGAGCATCTCGGTTTGTCACCGACCAGCTCTCGAAGTGCTATCTCACTGTTGGCAGCATCCAATGCCCATGATGTTGTCCGAGCAGTCAGCGAGTTGAGAAGCGAATTCAGGCCATGTGTAGAATCAGAATTTGAGGGTATTGATCCTTTTATTACAAGCAGTTGGATAAACGCAGGTGTGCCTAAAGCTAGAAACATATCGGTTCTTATCGGCTTCAATGAATACGAACGCATGAATTTGCATATTGGCAAAGATCCTGAATATTTCCAAAATCTGGACATTTTTACCAATTATTTGAATCAAACATTTGATTTTTCATTGAGTGATGACGGTGATAGATTTATGAGGATGGGGAACTTTTTGCGACGGTTCTACGTGGGTGATGAAGATTTGAGCCAAGAAGTGGTTTGGCCGATTATCAAATTTGATTCAGATTTTGTATATAACTATCCAATGCAAAAGTCTATTAAAAAATTCTTAGAAGCTGAAGCTAGGGATATATTCTATTATATGTTTGCGTACTCTGGTGGAAGGAACTACGGCAAGATAGAGGATGGCATTGTGGCGGCTGGGGCAGCGCATGGTGACGACCTAGGCTATCTATTCGACATATCCATTCTGTCTGACCAGGAATCTGCAGAAGACCAGCTCGTCCTTGACAGGATGACTACTATGTGGACTAATTTCGCGAAATATGGGTAGGTACTATCTGACTTTATTATTCATTTCAATTCTAAGTAAAATATCCCCCTTAGTAAGTTACTTTTCTTAATGGTATTCAAGCTGGAGAAAAGACACACGAATTTAATCTTCTCAAAATTAAAGTAAGCCTAGTTCCAGTTTTCTCCCTTGAACATTCCTTCCCCCGTTTATTCCCAAAAATAAACAAATGGAACACTTTTAACAAAATGGTCAATATAAGGAGCATTTTTCAAAAGACTACCTTACCAAGTGGTATATGAATATCGGTTTATAAATACATCTCAAAACAGAAATATTTGGAAAGATTTAAAATCTTACCTTTCCACGACCATCTCCAGAATTGCAGAGCGATTCATCTGAAATGGTTTATTTTAAGATAGAGAAGTATCTAACACAAACGACAAACGATCGAAACCCTCAGCGCGCGAGTTACACTCGCGCTTGTTTTATTCCACTCCTTAAGGCCCTGTATAAAGACAATATTTAGGTATAAGTAGTATTATTTAGTAGTTCGTAGCGCTTGACAAATAAAGTTGAAAATGGTGATGCGTTTGATTTAGTTGAATCTCTTATCTTATCGACAATGTCAACATTATTTATCGGTTTTTATTTATTTTAAAAGTAAATACACCAGTAAATTAAAATCTTTATACATATTTCTCTAGATAAGAAATTACCTTTCTTACAGTAACAAAATTATAAAACGTTATCACTCAAAATATTGAGCATTTCGAGACGAAAAAGTATTTTCGTGTTCTTTCTTGCGATATTTTTTTCAAGTTCCTAGATGGTTTTTATGAAATATTTTTGTATAAGTCTTTTTTCCATACACTTGACTATGAACTGTATTTTTTTTGGGCTTGTAATATGTCGCAGTAAGCCTAACTGTGCGACGAAAAAGTGGTCGTTTTACGATGTCTGTCGTTGGGCAGAGCCTTAACCCCAGGATTTAAAACCCACATTTTATTTTACAGGGACCCAACTCCGCAGATCACTGAACTGTTACCAGTTAGATGGACAGCTCTTACAAATCAAACTTACCACTACATGAGGATCGGATCCTCCTTAACAATGGAAACAAGGCCCTACAACCGACGAATGGCGTTCCTCAACCTTTTTTACAAACATAATGATATGTATCAGAGGACCTTCGATGAATTGTACTATGAGGTCGAGGATGGTCATGATGGAGCTGCGATCAGCCCAGCCAGTGCGCTGACTCTACTTTCCGCTCTACTGGTGCTGTGGTTGTTCAAGCAATAAAGCTGTATCTGATTGTATTTTGTTCGTAATTTCATTATAATGCGGTTAAAACTACGCTATTCAGGTACTTTTATTTATCAGATAATTCTTATAAATTCGGTACATATAGCGAAATGTTCTATCACCACTATCATTTGATCAAAATGGATACACGATTAAGTCCTATTATATTATTTTTCGTAATAAACATTATTACTAATATATTAGCCGAGGATCCTGTGGTAAAATTATCTCTGGGTACAATAAGAGGAGTCAAATCTGAAGATGGACAGATTAATATGTTTATGGGGATCCCTTATGCTATGGTGAACGAGTCCAACCCTTTTGGGGTAAGTCAGATACCATCTTTACTTACTACTTAGATAATCACAGTAAAAAAAAAATATTTTACATTTTTATTAGTGATTATAGGTCCCGCGCGTTTGTTAAGTTGGTATTATTTGCGATTTGGATAACACACACTCACATCACATATATTGTTACCCCATTGATGTCATATGTTTCCTGGCCTATGATAGACATTTACTTATTATATTTATATATTGGAATTACTTTGAAATACAGAAGAAAACAAGACCAGGTAAGTGCGAGTATATAACTCGCGCGGTGAGACGAAAAAATGAATTTTTTTCAACCTTTTTCAAAATATTTCAAAAAGCCTAAATCTTAATGTAGAATAGTTGCAGTTGTTGCTGAAATACGAAAGAAAACAGGACAGGAAAAAGCTTCGACCTGATCTAGAAATCCTCAAAAGTGGTAAACTACTAAGTAGGTAGCTATACAATAAATGGTAGGTACACACAAATACAATATTAGATTGTTTAAGTGGGTATTGTTTTATACTAAGCCGGCCCGATTGAAAGAAAGAAAATAATTTTACTTAAAACTTCAATTATTAGGTGTATACGAGCGAGGTTCTTATACTGAGGTTATTGACAATACCGAGTTATAATGCGTGGTTTTGGCTCGAGCTAAAAACTTTTTATTTCGATTGCGAAAAAACAAAACAAATAAAACTAACTTTCATTCAGGAAATCTACTACAAGAATTTATAGTGCCTAACCATCCGACGGTGGGTACAACGGTACCAGAAATAATTTAGGCAAATTACGTTCTGGGTACTACAGGACCTACGGGGTCACCCAAGCAAAAAAATGATTTTATTTGTTATCTGTCTTTGAATATAATTTCACGTGACGACCGCTTGTTCATGTTAATTATTTATATCCATATCTGCCTTTTTTTTGATGATCTGATGATAATAATTATAAAAGCCAAGTTCACCTTCGATTTAATTTGTAGTAAATAAAAAGAGATTTTGCGCATTAACGTAGGTATAATTGTTAACCAACTTTTTTCATTCCTTTTGTTATTCCAACAAAGTACGTATGAATCACCATTCTTATAAACATCCAAACATCAACAATAAGCAGCATTTAGTTTAATTATATTTAAATTTAATGTAATTTGTTGATTTACCCAAAAAAACCAACTGGATGATTTTAGACAAACATTATAAAGAAAAAAATATTTTTCACGTAGTTTAGCAGGTCTAAACATGGATTTTACGGCCGTTTCTTTATAATGAGACATTATTACAAAAGATGTAAAAAAAATCTTGAATAAAAACAAAATTTAAGCATTTAAGCATGTACTTAAACATTTAAGCTGTGTGTTATGAGTAAACAGCTAATCCATTTTATTTTAGGCTGCGACACCCCATCCTGGTTTCGACATCGAGTTTGAAGCTAACGACGACTCATCTATATGTCCGCAAATTGAAGAGTTTAATCACACCTTCACCGGTGATATCGATTGTCTCCACCTTAACATCTACACTCCATCTTGGGCCAACGCTAACAGTCACCTTCCAGTCTTCTTTTGGATCTACGGCGGAGGCTTTGAAATCGGATTCAATGGAAGATTTCTGTACGGACCAAAATTTTTAGTCAGGCATGATATTATTCTAGTAACAATTAACTATCGCCTTGGACCGTATGGCTTCATGTGCCTCGATATACCAGAGATACCCGGAAATCAAGGATTAAAGGATACACTAATGGCCTTGCGATGGGTACAAGAACATATTGATTCGTTCGGTGGAGATCCTGAAAGCGTAACTATCGGGGGCAATAGTGCCGGTAGCATGGCATCTGATTATCACATGTTACGGCAACCAAATGGCGAAACTTTGTTTAACAAAGCGATCCTACAGAGTGGCACGGCTATGGTTTCTATGGGTGAGCCAGACCGGAGCTACCCAATAACCTTAGCCAGCCATCTTAACTACGTAACGGACAATTTATATGATGCGATTGCATATCTTACAACTGTTCCTCCTCGTGACTTGATTGAGGCAGCATCAGCTTTGACAGGCACTGGACCGTGTGTAGAAAAGAATTTTGATGGCATTGAGTCATTTTTGAATGACAGTATTACCACATCCCAGCATCACATTGAAAATGTGTCGATAATGATTGGAATAAACAACGACGAACTGTATTCTGCGCATGCGGTTCCAGATCTTAATTATTCTGGTATAGTTGACATTTTATTTGATGGATGGTCAGGCGTGTCCGACGCTCGTAATTTTTATTTTGGAGACAATGATCTAGATTCTTTACGTGGTGCTATCGATTTACTTTCCGATACAATGTTTGTGTACCCGGTGTCTCATCTGAGCATAAGGAAATTGTTGGAGGATAATGCAAAGAATGTGTACTTCTATATGTTTGCCCATGATGGCGGAAGGAATTTTGTGAAATATAGAGAAAATTTAGTCGGTGGAGGCGCGGTACATGCGGATGAACTGGGCTATTTGTTTGAAATGGGACTAATAACTGAGGAGCCAACACAGGAAGATCAGTTAGTGATTGACAAGATGACAACCATGTGGGCCAACTTCATCAAATATCGGTAAGTGAGTTTGTACTAGAAATACATACTAACACGTAATGACGCAATATGTGCTGCGACCGGTAATATGAATGAAAGTATGCTTAAAACTCTTGGGTCTAGCGTAGTGGTTTGAAGATGTGAGTAGAAGACTGGTTTTGCAAGAGACCGGTATCTCTCTACTCACTTTTACCATGATATAGAGCATGGCATTCTGTGCCAACAATGTTACTGCCTCTGACACCTGTTCCATCTATGGTTATGAATAGTTTTGTGTTGCTTTTGTTTTGATTCCAAGACTGATCGATCGTTATAATTTTTAATTTGATCAATTGTTTTTGTTTTTTAGGGATCCTACTCCTCTATTGACTGAGCTGCTGGACGTGATGTGGGAGCCGATCACAAAAACTTCTCCCCTGTACTGTATGGTGATAGCTCCTGAGTTGTCCCTCATCAGTAGACCATTCCATGATAGAATGACTTTCTTAGACCTTTTGTATGAAGTAAATGAAGACATCTAAAGAAGAAAAAATTCTACGCACATTTCAAGGTATCATTCAATTTGTAAAATGGTTAAGAAAATTTAAATAAAGGCTTATTTTATTAGTATAATATATGTTTCTTATTTCTGAGATCTCCTTTGAGAGGCATGCGTGGGGTCGAAACCAACAGCACCGACAACATTTGTTAGAGTTAATCTAATAATCTCGCCGTGTCGTGCCTTTAGATTGTCATATTGTGCACGCCAGGAGCAATGTGCAGCCCTCGCTTGCCATTAGATTCACGTCATAATATAGTCATCATCACATCAACAGCCTATAAGAGTCCACTGCTGTGCTGGACATAGGCCTCCACTAACGAGCGCCACAGATGGCATTATTCATCATTTGGGGGTTATTGTCATAATCCCCACGCTGGGCATGCGGGTTGGGAATCGCAATTCGGTGGAGTACTTCTGCAGAGAGCGCTGCTGCCCGCCCTCGGTGTTTTTCCCTAAGTCCCCCGGTTACGACACCCACGGGAAGAGTTGGTGTGGTGAAATTCTATGCCGGCACCACACGGCCCCTATTATCTATAATTAACAAATAATATCTTTAATAAGTGGAGGCATATGTCCAGCTGTGAACTATTATAGGATGATGATGATGATGATCTTTAATAAACGGATAGGTAAATACAAAATCATAAAAAATTAATAATAATTATATTGTATATTATATATAGCTCAACTAATAAAAATTCGTATTTGATCAAGATATAGCTCACCTGATCCATATATGCAGCACACTCATAGAGCAACACGGGCCCCCGGCGGACAGCACACTCGATAAATACATGATTACGGATAACCTCATTAGTCATAGTTGTTGACAGTTATTAAAAAAAAAAATCTACGTAGGTACCGTACCCTTTCGGTACCTATCTAAGATAATAATCAATGATTAATATTTTATCACAGAGGTTTTATCAAATCGATTATTGTATTTAAATATTATCTCACAAATTGTTTGGGTTTCCAGATCGGTTTGAAAACGGCTCCATCTGTCCTAGTTAAATTTTTTAATATCCCAGCAACTACCGCAGCTATTGACTCAAAATTTAAATCATGGACGTTTTTATATTAACGTGCCCTTATATATGTCGGCACGACGACGTTGTTTCTACATTACGATCTAGTTTTAATATTTAATTGAGTCTCTAAACCTCTAAAATTAACCAAGTTATCAACTTAGTTAGGTTTCCTATAAGAACTTTGTGATAATTCAAAAACAGCGCCCCGAGTTCGCTCCTTTGTTAATATGAAAACGCTAAGCGACCTTTTGGTATAAATAAAGCCACTTGGTGAGTAAAACAGTCAGTCTTGCTCGAGCCCTCAGAGGGAACGGACCTCCCTGGAATAAATGAAACGTTCTTGTTTCTAACTGTTGTTTCTTTGAGACTACCTTCTATCGAGGAATATTCGGACAACAAGAATAGTGACGTCACCAACTTAAAAAGGATCGTGGGCTCGTTCGGGCCAGGAATCTCTTGTTCGAGTCGTCGCCGCGTCGGTCGGATGGAACGGACTTCTACCAACAGGACAATGATGATAGTGACGTCAGCCCTGGTGACGTTACCCTTTTTAAAAACGCCTAACGAGTAGACATGCGCTAAACGTGTCCACGACTGGAGCGGATCTGGTCCGATTCCAGTTGGGTGCGGACTCGTGTCCAGGAGTCGTGTCCGCGGATCCGTTTGGATCCGCTTGCAGTTTCGCTTCCTTCAAGTCCATTAGATCAGTTTGTTTCAGTGGATCCAACGGATCGGTTAGGATCCGCTTTTAATAACAGTTCCTACATGTCCATTGTATCTGTCTGTTTGTAGGACACGTTTGTTTCGGTGGATGTAACGAATGAATGAGTAATAAAACCATAGCAATTCTTTCCTTAGGGGAAGACATGTTTGTTAGTTTGATCTAATCTGTGAAAAATACTAGCATAAGTTTAGTAAATTATAATAAAGTATCATTTTACCGTAGTAGTTCTAGTTAATTGTTTACTCGTAAATGGAACTGGATCTATCTATCGAACACGTCCGAACCCGAATGAAAGTCCAGATCCACACAGCTCCAATCGCTCGGATTCATTCGACTTCATGGAGCGAGATCGACGACGCGGCCAACGTATCCGCGGACACGCCACGAACGACAAGCCGGAGCGGATCCACACGATTCCAGGAGCGGACACGACTCCAGGAGCCGTTTGACTCCGGATCTACACACCTCTACTAACGAGAGTTATTCCTTTGTCATATACCTACATATAATTATGAATATCTATGAAATTTGTCGAACGATCCATCCGAAATATGTGTAAAGTTTGTATATACATATAATATATATATACAAACTTACATATCTATATATATTATAGATCTATATTGTACAGGATAAAAAAAGAGAAGTCTGTAAAAATAATCTTTTTTTAAAAATGGTCAAAAACTAAGTTACCTTTTGGGGTGCTATTTCATTGTGTGGGATATCAAATTTAAAGTATTCTCGGCATTTCAAAACAGTTTTTGAAAATTATTAATTCACATTTTTGAAACATTTTGAAAATTTACAAGAAATTCAAAACTTCTAAAGTCTAAAAGAATTTGTATACCTACATAGTTAAAATAATATATCCGAAACCCTCTGCGCGCGAGCCACGCTCGCACGACGTTGTTTGACCTTGTTTTTCGATTACACGCATAATGCTGCAAGATAAAAATATGTATTGTTTGATAAAATTAAATCACACTATTTTATTCGCCTGAACAGACCCAAAATGTACAAAAATTGTTTATTAATTTTAACATTTTTTAGTATAAATTATGTACTAGCGCAGAACTTGTTAGTCAACACAACTTTGGGCGTAGTGCGAGGAGTCACAGCTACGGATGGTGACTATGCGATGTATTTAGGCATACCGTATGGCCGAGTGGTCGATAGCAACCCATTTGGTGTAAATATACTATAACTTGATTTTTTTTGTTGCCCCATATATTTATCTAGAGGTAAGTAATATTTTTTTGTGTGGTTCCAGACATCAATTCCTCATCCAGAATTTGAGGGAATTTATGATGCCAATGACGATTCCCACATTTGTCCTCAAAGAGAAGAGTTTAATCTAACCCTGACCGGTGACCTTGACTGTCTCCGACTGAATATCTTCGTCCCTTCTACAGCCAATGTTACAGGAAAGCGTCCAGTATTCGTGTGGATATACGGAGGAATGTTTTCGATTGGCTTCTATGGAGGGTTTATGTATGGACCCAAATACCTTGTCAGACATGGCATCATTGTTGTAACAATTAATTACCGTGTTGGTCCATACGGCTTCATGTGCCTCGATACACCGGAAGTACCTGGAAATCAAGGCTTGAAAGATCAAATTCTGGCTCTGAAGTGGCTGCGAGAGAATATTGAAGCTTTCGGTGGAGATCCAGATAACATGACAGCCGGTGGTAACAGCGCTGGTAGCATGTCAATAAATTTACATCTCTTACGACAAAATGATGGCCCCAAACTGTTAAACAAGGCTATTCTACAAAGTGGAACGTCGTATTCATTAAACTATAACCGAGAGTTGAACGCTCCCATATTGTTATCTAAATATCTTGGTTTTATCACAGATAGTGTCAGTGAAGCCATAAGTTTCCTTGCCACGCAAGATCCCTATAGAGTCGTTGAAGCGAGTGTCGCTTTAGAACTACAGTTCAGGCCGTGTGTAGAAAAGGAATTTGAAGGAGTAGAAGCATATCTTTTGAATAATCCGTTCGCTACAAGTTCGGTACCAGCAGTGAAAGATATGCCTATTATCATCGGTTTCAATAACGACGAAAGCGCCGTTACTGTGTATTCGGGCACAAACACAAACACTGTAGGAGCTGTTCTGGCAGCTCGATTTGATATAGGGCACGAAGATTTTGTTGGTATGGAAGAAGTGACAGAGAAGTTTTTTTACGGGGACGAAATTGAGGGAAACTTGCAGCCAAGAATTGACTTAGGCTCAGACACCTCGTTTATATACCCTTCTATTAGAAGCTTGAAAAAATTCATAGAGAGCGGAGCAGAAAAAGTATATCTATATGAGTTTTCTTACAATGGGGACCGAAATTTTGTGCAGCATAGGCTAAATATCAGCGGTGCTGGAGCATGGCATGCTGATGAAATCAGTTACCTTTTCGACATGTCCTACATGGAAGAGCCAAAGCCTGAAGACCAACTGATTGTCGACCGTATGACAACATTGTGGGCGAACTTTGTGAAGACTGGGTAAGTTGCATTTCTTGGATCGAACTTTTTAGGGTTTTGCCATCGGTTGCAAAACCCTTATGGGATCACTTTGGTTGGGTCTGTTTTGTGTTTTGAATCTTTAATATCTCAGAAACTACTGCAGCTATTGACTTGAAATTTGAAATAATAATACATTTTGTGCGCCCGCACATATTTATAGAAAAATAAATGAAAAATCAAAATGAAGATTTTCCATACAAATTTTGAAAATGAAATTTTAAATGGAACCTGACCACCAACGAAGTCGAAAGTGGTATCAAATGAAAGGTACTCGTTTGTAGATTTCAAAATAGTTTTTGAAATTTCGGTAGATTTTAAACTTTTTAAAATATTTTGAAAAAGGTCAAAAAATGATGTGATATGTACCAAGTGTTTGTAGATATGGATCTATATTTTACAGGAAAAATAGAGAAGTCTGTAAAAGTAATACTTTTTGAAATATGATCAAAAGAGGGGGGATATATTTTTCTAAAGGGTAGACTACCCCACCGAGTGAGGTATCAATTGAAAGGTATTGACTTGCACATTCTAAAACACTTGAAATTTCGGTAGGTTTTAAACTTTTCGAAATATTTCGAAAAAAAGTCGAAAAAATGACCATTCCCTCCTTATCGAAGATTGCAGAGTGATCGATGTAAAATGTACTAAGCGTTTGTTAATACAGATCTATATTTTACAGGAAAAATATAGAGAAGTCTGTAAAAATATTACTTTTTGAAATATGGTTAAAAAACTGATTTTCATACAATTAAATTCATGCTAATTCATTGAGAGCAATATCAAATCAAGGGTACGGATCTGGACAATTCAAAACAGGTTTTGAAAATCGTCTAAGTTTCATACTTAGTGAAATACGTTGAAAAAATCGAAAAAAAAATTGTAGGCCTACTCATTTACCTACCCTACCCTACTTATCTCTCTAGTATCTGTAATGGGTAGTTCCACTTTTTGAGAAAAGTAATGTATCCTGGATAATCCACACAGCATCATTTAGCAAAAAGCTAAGCAAAAAAGCAAAGCTTGTGTTATTGGTACTACTATGATAGCTGTTATACTTAATAAAGTATATGTATCACATTAGATGATTTTTGTTTGCGTACGTAGAAAAGGACTAGAACACCCGAACAAATAATCTGCAGATCGTACAAATATTAGTCCCGAGGCGGGAATCAAACCGCCACCTCCTGCGTCGTAAGCGGACCTTGGCCCTTGTACCTTTAAGGTCTTAGTTTTTATAAAAATAATTATTGTAAAAATGTTATTATCTCACTGTGATATAAAGTATTTAAAAACAACTGTATTTAAGATTAGAAAACTAATTTCGTATGATTTTTTTGATTTCTCACTGCTTTTCCTAAGATTATTATTTGATTATTAAATTAGCGTAGTTTACGAAAAGAAATATTTACAATAAACCAGAACTTGATTAGCTCAAATAAGTTGGCCTTTTTATTTCCTATTGTTCCTACTAACAGTTAATTATGTAAATAGGAACAAGAGTATCTGAATATGAATAGTGAGATTTATTCTTTATATTATTAAAAAGTCAATGGGGCAAAAAATCCCATCCACCCCATTGACTTGAATGATGGGGCAGATGGGATTTTTTTCCCAACTGCCCCATTGATGGGGAGGATAATGGGGCGGATGGGAATATATCCAAATTATGACACTCAAAAACTGACACTGGCCGTGGAGAAAAGCAAGCTGCGGATCCATTAAAAAAAAAGAAGTTGAACATCAGCACACGGTTTTATTTTTGAATTTTTCATGTAGATCCCTAACTTTTTGAAAATATTCTATAGCCAATATTCATCACAGAAAATTTAGGATCCTAACGGTGAAAATTTTTTTAATTCGGTCCAGTACTTTCGGAGCCTATTCTATTCAAACAAACAAACATACAAACAATCGAATCTTTCCTCTTTATAATATTAGTAGGTATAGATATAGAGAGTATAGATTAGTATAGATAAAATGGGGAATGTTAAATCAAATAGTTTTTTCCAGTGACCCTACTCCAGAGATATCAGAACTACTGCCAGTGAAGTGGGAACCAGTCACGAAGGGCTCTCCGCGCCACTACCTCGGAATAAATACAGAGATGGCTGCTGGTACCAGCCCCAACAACGAGAGAATGATATACTGGGATTTATTTTACGAAGCCAACAGTCATTTACAGATAGCATTGAATCAAGTTGATAATTTATAGTTGTACAACTTATATTTACTTATTAGTACCAACTATTAACATAACTTATGAAATATATTCAATAGATAGATTTTTTTTATATACATTATTATATTATGTATAGACTGTATTATATATTATGTATAGACAGAACACCCTGAATCTGCAGATCGTACAAATATTTGTCCTGAGGCGGGAATCAAACCCGCAACCTCAACTACCGCGCCACAGAGGTCGAAACTATAAACTCTAAGTTCGATTATTCATTATCCCCATCGAGTACGTATCCCATACGGAGGTTGGTTCAGTTTTCAGAATCTCGTTCAAAAACTACCTAAATAATAAGAGCTCGGACCTATCAACAGGGAACTGTCAATGTTGAATAATGTCATTTTCCCCTATTGGCACTGATTTATATGTTGCAATGTTATTAATTGCTCCATACGAGTTTCATCTAACGGCAATGGCGTGTAAAATTAAAGCTGGTGGTATTTGACAGCTGTATTATCGGTTATTAATAATCTTGAGACGTGGTCCTGAAGCTATTAAGGTCATATTAACACGAGTTGGCTATGACACAGTTCCAGCTTAAAGAATCGTAGCGATTTCTTGAGACATTTTCGAAGATATCTCGAACTCAAGAAATAAGAGCAAACGGTGGGAGCGATTCCATTACGGCAAAACAAGAAAATAGGTACCTTATCCATCCATCGATTTACGAAATTAAAAGTAATATCGTGATCTGTCTTCTTAGATGGAGTCGGATGTATATGAATGAGTGCCAATTCAAGAAGCTGGGCTTCATAGCCTCACTGTACGGCTATATTTCAAATTCTAAACCAAGTGCTAATAATTTATGCTTAACTATAAGTTAATATTAGCATACTAAAGTGGCGGTGGGCCGGCATTTCGCAAACAACCAACAACCACTGCGTAAAAGTGTTCTTGAGTGGAGATCGCGATTCGGCATACGTAGTGTAGGACACACTGCGGCCGGTGCTGGATGCGACAAGCTGAAGACAGGGTGGTGCTCATTATGGGAGGCCTATGTCCAGCAGTGGACTAACATGGGCTGATGATGATGATAAGAGGTATATCTAAAGTATGTATACTCCTAGCTTTTACTCTAATTAAACAATATACGTTTCCAATTCCGCGATTCTCGAAATACCAAACATGCTTTAATTTAGCTTTGTTCGTGAAATTTTCATTTCTGAGTGGAATTTATGAGTGAAAATGCAACGTGGAATGGACTACTCGAGTGGGCTAAGCGAACAATTACCTACTTATCCGTATCTGTAGCTAATGGCCCCGCATACTAGCAGTCCTTTACTGGCGTTGCTGTTTCATAAATGTACATTTTTACCCGATCACCAACAGAGGGTTATGAGGTTGGAACCCTGTTTATGTCTGAGGAAATTAAGTCTCGTGTTAGAGGTACCATGTAAACAGGGTAAATGATAGCTTTTAGTTATCATTTACCGCTGATTGTTCGCAACTGATTAATATTATAAAGAGGAAAGATTTGATTGTTTGTTTGAATTGAATAGGTTCCGAAACTACTGGGCCGATTTGAAAAATTATTTCACCATTACACTCCTAAATTTTCCGTGCTGAACATAGGCTATAGAATATTTTCAAAAATTAGGGTTCCGCATGAATTTTTTTTTTGTTAAATACCCATGCGAAGCCGGGGCGGACCGCTAGTTAATTAGTATCAGGTAATAATGAAGGTTAATACGGAGCCATAATCATCACGTAGAAATTTAGAGAACAAAGATAATGAATGAATTTTTAATGTGGAATAACATTCATCACGTATTGCAAGTAGAACTTTAGGGAAACTAAATTGGTCTGACCTTACACATTATAGTTTGTAAAGTGTTAGAAATAATCGATGTTACATAAGAACCCAGATAGAACTATGATTCTGAACAATACCTTAATACATTTTTGGCCACTCAATAACAATGTAGTGAATGTGTAAGAACTGTGTGACATAAGAATCCAGACAAATTAGATTCTTCCTTGATAATGTCTCGCTTTTATTTGTATTGTATTTTTGTTAAGATAAAACCGTTACTAACAAAGGAAATTACGATTAAATTATCAAATGAAAGTAGTATTTACTTTTGAAACCATTTTAGCTAAATGCAGATTATTGCGAACAAACTACAAGTAACTCAACTGATCAGTACCAATCGAATATTTGTTTGTATATAGGTAGATGTTTGATGTAGTATATTATTTTGGACCTTATTCTCTATGACATAGGAGATTCCTTGCCCAAACTGTAACAAATTGTTCTGTTTGTTGTAATTGTAAACGTAATCGATTCCTAAATGTGCCTTAGCGTGGAATCGAAAAATTTTATTCTCTTATAACAAGGTAAGTTCTCTGAGTATTCAACGCAAACAAGAAGCTGCCAAGTAAATTAAATCAAAGCACTTTGGATTAGACGGCACGAGTCCAGTATCCGATTCTATCGAATTAATTTCAATGGATAAACAATTTACTTGTTTTGTTTCGTTGACGAAGATCTCGCAAAGAAAACTCAATTCAAATATTAATAAGGATGGGTACCTTATTAAAAAGATAATTACAATTAAATAACAGAACCAAATTAGAATGAGTAGGTATATTTACAATTGAAACGCAATTATTTTTTTTAAAAAGGGCAGAAAGCCTTTATAACTTCACAAATTAAATTATAATGATCTATGTAACTAAATAAAAACAATTGCAAGTTACAAACAATCTACAGATACCTGCTGATCCATGTCAATACCAGTCGAAAGCGTTCCCAGGACGCTGGCTGCTTTGCCTCGCTGCATGGCAATGCTGATGCGCTGCGCCAGATACTCACCAGCTCTCGGGTCACACGTCGCTTCGACCAGACCATAAGATAATTTAAAAAAACCCAAGCTTCGATACCTTCCGGTCCAAGAATTAATGTGTGTCACAGGAAAATTTATTGGACGTTTCTGACCATAGAGCAACACGGGCCCCCGGCGGACCGGAGTTTTTGACAGAGGTTTTACGTAAAAGTTTATTGAAAAACTGCTAGTTGTCCGATTATTTTCCAAAACCAATTCTTTTATTATTTATTATCAAAACATCACCATAAAACTGAATACACTATTGACACGCCACGCGACCCGACAAAACGCAATGCGTGCTGAGTTGAATCAAACCCTACGTGACGAAACGTCGGTTGTTTACATGACATGTGGTTCATATAGGTAAAATGTATACAATTTGATACAACTCAAGCGCATTGCGATTTGTCAGTTCGCATGGTGCTTCCATCCTTTATTCATGCTGCACCATTGCTTGCATTGTACAGCTCAGCTACGGTGTAGCTTTTCTGCGACGTACCATTACTTTACTAGTAATGTTCAACTTGAAAAATATCGGATTCAATGTTAGCCAAGTACTATCTGCGTGGGAGGGAAAGAAACCTAGTCAACGTAACGTAAATATTGTACGTCACATTAGTTAAATGTATTCCGCGCTTTGTCAAGATGGGATAGAACCTTGTCAAAGTAAATGTCTGGCCGCTTCTGTTTCGAAATGGTTCCTTTCCATTTTGATCTCGCGCGGGCTTTACTTTATCTTAGCATAGGAATATCCACCCGGCTTTCACTACCGCTTTGGGTGAATATCGGCCAATACCGTGTAGCTCTGATCAGGCCTTTCGAACCTTTCAAAAGACAAGTTAGACACCACAAATACCTACTTGGGAATTCCAAAGCGGGTTAAAAGTTAAAAGGCTGTGTACGTGCAAGACAACGCGATCGTTTAGTTTTACCTGCGCGCTGCAGTTGGTCGTAACGCGGTGAATTTTGTATGTCACGCAACCTCCTTCCTATACAAGGGATGACGTCCAATAAACAGAAGAAGAAGGTTGTATGTTTTTTAGTTTTTGGAATAAATTCTAATACGTGAAATAAGACAAGTGTTTCAGCGCTCTTAAAAAATAAGTAGCCAAAACAAAAAAAATATGAACCAGAAAAATATAAAGATATCAATATATATAAATATCAATCAGAAATTCATAACCTTTTCTGATTGTTTTATTCGTAAACACGTAGATCTAGCTATAGGAACTTAGTTCTAGCTGTCTATTAACATATCATCCACAAACACATGCATAGTTTATGTATGTACAGTAAATGTACAGGGTTACTGGTAACTGAAATTGCCAACAGAGCTGCCATCTTCACGATTGTTTCGTGATTATGAACAGAACCTGCAGTTCGTGCAGTGTCAGTGAATTCCATATAACCCTACATAGGCCTCCTAATCAATGCCAGTGACCCCTGAGATTATGGGATATTTCGGGTTCGGGATATCAATTATGAGCTCTAAGCATGGGTAATGAAACTGTCAAACAGTCATAGTTTGGCAGAAACGTCACTTTGTAAGCTTTGGCGTTCGGAAGTAAAAATATATCTGTATATTGAGTTGAGTTCCAGCCGTATCTAGTAGGACATCACTACTGCCTCCACCACAGATCAAAGGGGAGGCCCCTTTTCGCCAAGTCGCTAGTCGTGCCAATAGAATCGTAATGACAACATTTGAAGCGATAGTCTACCAACACCTTTTTATTTATTTATGCAAATACAGGTAACCTTATGTTACTCTTTCCGGACTGTATCTTTGTACAGGTACAGTGCGCGTCACATATAAGTACCCCCCCTATCTCAATGTATGTGGGACACAATAGTTGTTATTGTTGGGAATTTCAGACTTTGAGTATTATGGTAGGTGGTTCGATACTTAGCGGCGGCGTGATAGAGTTTTGCATGTGAAAATTTGTGATAAGCTACAAGGGAATTCGAAGCACTGTACGTACAGTGGGCGTCAGAATTAAGTACCCCCTTGTCTACATAATATTTACGACTACTTCGAATTCCCTTGTAACTTATCACAAATTTTCACATGAAATAATTTATCATGCCGCCGCTAAGGATCGAACCATCCACTAATACTCAAAGTCTGAAATTTCCAACAATAACAACTATTGTGTCCCACATACATTGAGATAGGGGGGTATTTATATGTGACGCGCACTCTACGTAGTTATTATTTGTTGCAGTCGTGAAAATATTTTCGGGATATCAACATCCAAGATCTACTTCAATCACAGTGCGACAGGTTTTATATTCCTGTATTACAATTAAGAAAGAGGCTGATCAAGTTTATGTGAAGCTGCGACGATGCATAACTTTCCAAAAAGTACGCCATTACGAAACAATTCAATATTTCTATTTACTTTAAGCATTTTTTGCATGGCATTTATACAAAACAGCCCCATTTTACGGTATGGGAATTTCTACTTGATTAGTAAACTATAGCTATAGTAACTATGGGTTACAAAAAATTGTGTCCGAAATATAAAAAAAAAATAACTTTTATAAAACAAGTTGTAAGTCATCTATTCAGACCAAAGTGCTTGGTTAGACAAATCCCACGAACCCAAATTCGATGGGGTTAGGCCTACGAGTTCCTACAGCTACCTTTTGTCACCATAACCAGATCAGCTCGATGATATCATGACATTGCTCTACCAGATTTGTCATCGACATTAAGTATGCCAAATTTCAGCTCAATCGTTCTCCGGTAAAATTCATTTGCAATAATTGTCCCACAGATATTAAAAACCATGGAGTTGGTGGTTTCTTGCTGGTAATGTGCATCAAGTCACTTAAAACCCTCTCTTGGTAACAAATCCATCTATCATGGTGTATTTAGGTGTTACCTACATCTACTGTTCCTTTACCTATACTCCAACCAAATTCAATGTGAAATATTTGTAAGCAAGCCGCCCATACTTTACCCAAAATACCCTATGTTGCTGTGTAAACAAAACTGAAATTCTTCGCCGATTTTAGATCTTTACTTCAATAAATAATGCTAAGAATTATCTATGTCTCAAATTCAATACCCAAACAAGTTAATTTAACAGTCGTTTTTTTGCGGTGGTGTGTTTTCAAACATTTGACATCGAATGTGGCTGGAGCATATTTTACGCACGGTCCTTTTTAAATGTAGACTCTTCAGCTAAGCACAAGAGCTCTACCAACCACCACCAACTCCACAAGAAAAAGTTGGATGATTATAACCTTGCATGGTCACCAATCTTGCTGAAAATGTCAAATTGTGCTTAATCAATTAAGTAAAACTGGTCTAAAATTCAGGCGGGACTTTTCACTCTCAGAGTGAAATTCAAGTTTGTAAAATAACACTGTCCAACAGGAGGATAGACTTTGAAAATTTGCTAGTTGTGTAAAGTAAGGTAGTTAAAGCGTATTTATTTGACACTAGTTCCTTCCCACGGCTTCAGATTACCTATTGGTAAAAAAGCTGCCTTTTCTGCTATTGCATGTTTACCTTCTATGCTAAATTTTGCCCGATCCGTTTAACATTTTTGGCGCGAAGAAGTAACAAGCAATATTAGTGTTCTGTGCATACATTCTTCCAAGTTTCGGTATGCACCACAACTACCTATATACCTATGTACTTAGAAATGTGATAGGTAGGTCACTAGGCCTAAGCTACCTAACCGATGCTGTTTGTGGTCAGCCGCAAATCCTGCTAAGATCTCGGTATGCATCTTCCTCGAGAAATCTGCGGCCTGAATTCTAGAACGCTATTTGAGATACCGTGCGCCCGTGACTTCGCTGCTGAGGTATTCCATTCCAAACATTCCAACAGTTTTAGATTTTGGCATATCCACCTATCAGACGTACCTACCCACCTGATTATTTGTCAATAGGTACCAAGACCAACGACTACAATGTCGCTTCCGAAGAAAAATAAAAAAATATCACCATGATACTTTTTTAATCAGGCACAATAAGAATGCACCTAAAGAATGTAATATGCTTAAGAACTTAGATAGTAAACATTAATATTAACATTAATGAAATAAAATTAATTAACCTTTTAAGTAACCACTAAGTTAGATTATATTTATGACTGCGATTTAGATAAAGCTAGACTTTATTTGTAGCAGCAGTTCTAAATTTAACTTATTCTAATAACATAATAACAAGTTACAAAATGGTGTCCGAGCATATGTAGTGAAACCTAGCCCTTGGGCGTAGGAATCTCAACGCTGATCTCCCATCAATCACCAACAGACGCGTTGGCCTCAACACAATTTTTACATATTATTATACTCATTATATCATAATTTATATTATTGTCTTGTATTTATGACGTGTATGTAGAATCATATACCGATAAGCATTATATGAAAGAATGTTTTTTTTTTAATAAAACGTGCTAAGTGAACTTCGCTCACCTCGATATTGATCCAGTTTCTTCGGTCAGGAAGCTCCTTTAAAAGGATTCTTCAAAGCAATAAGTACATGGACGACGAAAGACCTACCTATTTAATGTCAAAGAGGAACTCCGGCTTTTTAAATCAAAGCCGATATCCAATAAGAGCGCAGTGCACCTGTATCGGCTTGAATCGGTCTCTTGCTACATGCCACAGAATGTTTATACATAGAAAGCTGGTTTTGTACCTACTATTAATAGAGAAACCAGTAGGGACATAAATTTAGTGAATAGATAGCGTAAAAACTCTATCAAAACTAACCTATCCTTTGCCAAAAAGCGCAAAATAACGAAGGGAAACAATCTCAGAGCCAGGTTCTACGTTCTACCCAAGCCCAGTAGATACTAAAAATACGGTTACTAAGGTGCACAGTATTACGATAAAAATATCCTCAAATATTCAAAATTTAAAATAATTCAATACATTTAACTCAAAACTGACCGAATATGCGTCAAATAATTATTTTTACACAAAAAAAAACTACCTACATAGTTTATACCTACATTAGAATAAACTTTTGTCATGTAAGTTACATTGTCTTTTGAGAATAAATTTATTAAAAGATAAAACTGACCAAGTGCCTCTCAGGCGCTGGGTTAGATAGCAGCACGGTTTATCTAAGTGATTTTCAATAATAATTGTAGCATATTTATCCTTTTAACCAAAGGGTAAAACTGGATTCGAATACAATATTTACTTACAGTCCACGAGCCATGAGAATGGGACGGAACCTTGCCAAAGTAATTGTCCGACCATTTTTATTATACTTTCAAACGGTTTAATATTACGGTATAATATTATATGAGTATTTGCTGGTACTTACGTAAGTTGACTTTGCCCCGGCTCAGTTATTTTAGCAAAGGATTTTCCAGTTCTTGGATAGAACTTTAAAATCTGTTTCGTGTGTAAATGCAACCTAATGCAATATTAATAACGGTAGTCTCGCTTCAAAGCATTAATATATATCTCGAAAAATTCCTTCGACAATTTGAAGGTGGGCCATTTCTTGGAATAGCTTTTAAAAGATGCCATCCACGACTAGGTACCTAAATGTTAATTATAAATTATACTTATTTGAAATCAAATCAGAATGAGTTTTGTTTACATATCTTGGTAGGTAAAGTTTACTTACCAAAACGTAGAACACAAAAAGGTTATGAAAGGAAACATCAAAATAGATCTTGTTCCATACAATTTAAGGACACTTTAATATTGCCTTAAGGCGCTGTATTAAGAAAAATTTAGATATTTCAGGGGGTGAAGCAGGGGAAGTGGTGCACGTAGCTCCGCCCCTACGCGTTGACAGCAGCGCGTAGCCTTATTCTGGTGCGACATCCGTATTCTGTTCACCGAATGGGAAAACCCGGGATGAAAGACCGGGATTTCAAAATAAATTTTGAAATCAAATCACTCAATGTAAATTAAAGAGAAAATAATTATTTATGCTAGCACTACAAATTTATAATAAAACAATTTTCGTTTAGTAAGAGTAATAATAATGTGATGATTCTTGTAATTTTAGATTTTTATTAAAATAATTTGCTGTTGATCAATACATATAACATATGCAATAATATACATTTGTTTTAATTTAAACTTAACACTACAAGCGGGATCCGTTTTCAAAATTATTTTAGGTAATTTTTTGTAGCCACGGATACCGGGATCAGTCGATAAAAATATTTATCGACTGATCCCGTCATCGTTTTTCATTGGAAAACGATCCCGGTATCAGTGGCCAATTAAATCTGATCCCGGGATCCGTGGACACAAACCCGAATTTTTTATGTGCGAAGCAGGGCGGACCGCTAGTATTACCTAAATGTTTATTATTTTGTGTTTTTTATTGTTTCATATATTGATTGGGTTTTCTGGTCTAATCAACATATGAAATACAAATCAATAAACAATTCAAATATATGAACAACTAAATAAAACCAAGGAAATACAGATCGTTACACGAAAGCTGATTTCAGGCCTCCTTTAAAAAATGGGTTAGCTGCTACTGCTGTTCCTGAGATGAGAATATCCTAGCAAGAATAACCAATATCACTTTTTTATAACTTTTGTAAATGCGGCCGTACTATTAAATATACAATCATACATAAGTATGATCCAATCAAACTAAAGGCAATTTACTAGAACATACAACGGAAAATATTAAAAATAAAAAACGTTAGCAGTAATAACTTATTTTATAATTTGTCGGCACGTTATAATAATCCGTCCATACTCACAATCAAGATAAACAGTGAAACGATTATTTAGAGTTTATGTACGCTACATAAACTCTAAATAATTGGTTCTCACTGTAACTTCACATAGGTAAACGTTTCAATAAAGGAAATAAACTAACATTTAGCAGGTTGAATGCGTGACACACATAAAATGAGAATTAAAAGCAATGATTTCATTTTGACAGTTCACACGTCCATTGCTGTATTTACGTTGTTGTTGTTGTTGTTGAGCAGACGAATTTTTCAAACCTATGAAGAAATGGTAGCCATATCCTTCGGAACTCCCAGATTATGATTGAAGTAGTAATTTCAAATTAAGTAGTAGGTAATAATTATTTTATTACTCCCTAATTTTTAAAAAGTTAGCCGTCTGCTACAATAGGGCATGTTTTGTTCATTGACATTTGCAAAAAAAATTAAAAATAAGAGTAAGAGGTATTTATTAGTATTATGTTATCTGTGACAAGAGGTAATTTTTCGTTAGGAAGGTATGGAAGCAACTGCTGAAAATATTTTATTTGAAAATAAAATCCCGGGATTACGGCATTATATCTAATACATAATCTAGAAAAATGATTCCGTGGTTCTCAACAAAGATCACTCAATCCTGGAATCGCTAAATTTTTCCGATACAAAAATACCTAGGTATAAAAAACCTAAAGATTAGGTCAATATTAGCATCCGATTATAATCGGAAAAACTCAAACCGGAAAACATCAAAACCTAAACTTTAGGTCAATATTAGCATCCGATTATAATCGGATGATGTTTTGACTTATATACCTAGTCAAAGTCGCTCGCTTAACTCTCGCGCGGCGTAAACTAGTGCGGTGTTTTCACACTCGACGTATTGAGGAGCGAGGTTCTGAACACCATTCGGTATTTTTGTATCGGAAAAATGTAGCGATTCCAGGATCGAGTGATCTTTGTATTATTTATCCGATCTCCGCTATTACCCAGTATATTATTTACTACACACATACAAAGCTTCATAATATTCCAGTGTGAGATGATCTCTCGTTGTAAAGGCTTTCTGTACAATCAGAGGTCAACTTATACTGGAAATTTATATATTAGCACACACGCAGGACACAAATGTCAAAAATAAACAAAGTAACGTGACCTATCTCTGTAACAGCTCGCGGCTGACTGGCGTGATACTGCCAAACGCGTGACAGTAGTTCTTTGCGCAAGACAAATAAAGTTGAAAATGGCGTTGCGTTTGATTTTAGTTGAATCTCTTGTTCGACAATGTGAAAATTATTTATCGGTTTTAATTTAATTTAAAAATAAATACACCAGTTAGTTAAAATCTTTATACATATTTCTCTAGATGATAAAATTACCTTTCTTACAGTAACAAAATTATAAAATGTTATCACTCAAAATATTGAGCAATTCGAGACGAAAAAGTATTTTCGTGTTCTTTCTTGCGATTTGTTTTTCAAGTTCCTAGATGATTTTTATGAAATATTTTTGTATAAGTCTTTGGTCCATACACTTGACTATACACTGTATTTTTTTTGGGCTTGTATATGTCGCAGTAAGCCTAACTGAGCGACGAAAAAGTGGACGTTTTACGACTTCTGCCTTAGGATAGCGCCTTAACTAGGCGGAACAGCCAACCTACCTACGGATGGAAATACCAGAACACAGGAATTTGGAAACAGAGGTGCTCTAGGACATAGCAGCGTCGAGACCAGCAATCTCCTAGGTAGGTAATCAACAGCATTGTTAGAAATCTACCGTACGTAGCATTTGTTAATTACTAACACCCAGCAGTAAAGTTAGACTTACTTTTCTGATGGATGGTCCACTTGAGCGAAAAAATATGTGCACGCTGTGTATCGATAATTAGATGCTATACTACCAAGGAGAATGAGAGTAGTTTTTGCGTGAAAGAGTAATAAACACCCATCCATACTTACAAACTTTCGCGTTTATAATATTAGTAGGAAGTAAGGTCATGTGGCAACGCCAGCGAAGCTAATTATCAGCAGGATTTTTTCCAACAACTTCGATAATCATCGTCATATTTCAGCCAATATTCCTAATTATGAATAAGCCTTCATGAGTCACTCCGTTCATTAGTAAAAACAGCATGAAAATCCGTTCGAAAATTTTTGGGCTGTAGCATTTAGATAGGTGTGGCAGAACTTTGTTTTTAATCGACTTCGAAAAAGGGAGAAGCCATGTGTTTGTTTTATATGTATTTTCTTCGACTTCTTCGTCAGTTCTCATTCTCCAGAATGGTCCCGAAGCCATTGCATAAAATAGTATTTATCCGATGTCGGTCCTTAGTTTTATCAGAACAATCAACTCTTTTATAAAAACGAATAAAGAGAGTTATAGAGCTGGTGCAATTTGAATTATGTTATGTCATCAACAAAAGCAAAAATTGCTTTGTGGTCTAACAAGCACTGTGTCCCACTCATTTGGATTCACTGCGTACGGTGGCATTACCTATGTAGCCAAAACGGGAGCCGACAGCCGAGAATGGGTTACTAGCTCACAAAATATTCATCTGGCTGACATGCACATTGCACACGTGACAAAACTTTACCTAACGTATAATACGTTTCAGATCGACATCAGTCAACCTAATAAGCTGTGAATTGTAGGTTCGAAAAGTAGGCCCACATCACAAAATACATAATGAAACCGGCAAGCGCAATTCGACTTTCACTCGGAGGATTCCGTACCTACCATCGTTCATAAACATTGCGTAACAGACATCAAAAAACAGTTCTTATTTCGATCGAAAAAAAAAAAACAAAAAGCTATCGTGGCGCGGTCACCCATCCAAGTACTAACTGCACCAGTATCGCACGGTACTCAACTTTGTAAGGAACTTGGACCCCTTTATTATTTGCACTAAGTATTTGTTTTCATAGCAGCAATAGTTCGGTATATAGTATACCGAACTATTGCTGCTGTATATGTAGAGGCATAGTAAGGGGTATGCCCCTTACTGACTATTTACCGGGAATTTACCACGTACACGTGCCTTATCCTATGCAGTACATGACGCGTGTACATGATTCCACAAAGAACGTAAGGGAAAATAAAACAAAAGGTATGAGATAAATAGTCTTGATTATCTTAACAAATCGTGAAAGTTGAAATATTTTATACACACGCTATCAAAATTTAAATTGTCTACTTGGGTATAAATGTACCTCAAAATGCAAATATCTTAATTAGTTAAGAGATTTCCATTTATAAATGAACCCAAAGCACAAATAAAAATTGCTAAAAAATCACTTTTTATATTTTTTTTTATCTTTCATGAATAGTTTTAAGTTTTAATGTGATAATATTGTATGGATTTTTTAATGATCAGATATAAATGAATAATACAATAATTAGGTAGATACCTCTGACAGACGGACAGACGAACGGACAGACAGCGGAGGCTTAGTAATAGTGTTCCATTCCACCCGGACTGGTACGGAACTCTAAAAAGTAGAAACTTCTTTTTTGCCTTCTACATCTGTCATACCGCCAGTGTGCAGTTTACTTTATTGATAATTCAATGCAGTACATTGAGTTTTTTTTATAATGAAATTGAATTCCATACCGTTAGTCGGTATTTTGTTATACAATTCATCGAACGTTCTAGTTTGCAGACCGTGTGGCGAATGTTTTACCCCTGTGGGAACCACACCAGGAACCACTACAAATAAAGCAAACTGATTAAACCGCAATCTGTGTTTTTGTTAGTCCCTCTGAAAATACAGGAAGTGTATTTTGCTGCGCCAAGTCGGCAATAGCTTTAATTAACGCGAACGCAAACATTTACGCTGCTCTCCGTCCGATCAAAATGAAACTGGAGCTTCTAGATTGATTCCAGCGCATAAGGACTAATAATCATAATAAAAGATAAAATACTAGACTTTGTAACAATCCAGCACGATCTTTGTTTAGGTATATCTGTATTTTGAGACGTGTCCAAGAGTCCTGTAAGGTCTAAAGGAAATAAAGCACATAGATTTTGATTTTCTGATTTATAAGCAACTAGCGGTCCACCCCGGCTTCGCACGGGTATTTAACTTTCGAGTCAAATCCTCAAGGGCTTAACGAATGTTAATATTTAATAACTAGAATAAGTTTTTCAAGAATAAATAAAAAAAAAAAAAAAAAAAAAAAAATTCTATTTTGCATGCGGACCCATAACTTTTTTGAAAATATTCTATAGCCTATGTTCCTAAGGGAAAGTTTAGGATTCTAATGCAATTTTTCAAATCGGTTTAGTAGTTCCGGAGCCTATTCAATTCAAACAAACGAACAATCAAATCTTTCCTCTTTATAACATTAGTAGGTACCTATAGACGAAAGCTGCAATGCAGATTTTGAAGTGATTCAAAATGGGTTCAATGTACAAAGAGGCGTGATAAAATGGCGAAGATAGGTATGATTTTTATCCTTGCACCTTTGAATTGCAATAAATATTTTAACTGATCCAGTACTGGTGGATTTACCTCCAGTAATTCAATCGGTGTGTCATCGCCTCTACAATCCGCATGATCCGCACGGGAACTTGCAAATTGAAAAAGTAATTGAATTTAAAATGTGCGAGCACGCACAGACCGGCAAACGACAGGCAATGGAATTGTATAATAGTCCACTTGCAATCTCGACACAAATTGATTTGTCAGATGAAAAGTTTTACCCATAAAACCCATAACATCATACAACTGCGACCCAAATGCTATAAAAAAGAGAAATATCGGTTGACCATCATTATCATCATCATAATAGCCTATAATAATTTACCGCTGGACATAGGCCTCCCCTAATGAGCACCATAGATGGCAATATTTATCATTTGGGGGTTACTGTCCATAATCCCCACGCTGGGCATGCGGGTTGGAGATCGCAGTTCGGTGGAGTTATTCTGCAGAGGGCGCTGCTGCCCACCCCCCGATGTCGCCTCTTACGACACCCGTCGGAAGCGTGGGGGTGGTGAAATTCTATGCCGGCACCACACGGCAACCCATTGCCTTGACATTAGGTGTGATAATTTCGCGGTAACCTGTTTCGTTGCAAAATAATTTTAATTAAATATAATAAACAAATGCAGAACCAACTTATAAGACTTTTATTTCACCATCGTTTCATCTATACTACTATTATAATGAGGACAAATTTGATTGTTCGCTTGTCAAAAAAGTGAGGGTTCCTTATGAAAACATTAATAATGTAACACAACGTCTAATATAAGAAATAAATTTTTTTTTAAATGTATTTTTTTTAATCATACTTATTTTAAGGACCTTTATAAACACCTAATACATGGCGGTCCTATTGTGTAAACATGGAAGTAAATGGAAAAACTAAGCACTATAGAACACAAACATATAAAAACTTAACAACATAAAAAAATTAAATGTATTCTAAATACCCATACGAAGCCGGAGCGGACCGCTAGTCCAATCTAAAGAGATTTGATTTTTATTTGAGAGACACGAGACAAATTTCGAGATAAGAAATATTATTTGTATCTAGAAACGGGCTCGAATCTTCGCCTATTCCCGATTGTCCTTACCCCCTGCGTTCCTACTAGGAACAATCGGGAAAAAAATTCCCGATTATTCCTACCTACGATCATGGTAGAAATAATCGGGAAAAAAATATTCCCGATCATTCCTAGTAGTAACAAAAGGAGAAAATTACTCATATTTTTACCAACTGTTTTTCCAGCGAGAGAAAGACTTAAAATTAAACCAGCGTTCTCCAAAAGTGCACCAAGCGTTTTATTATGTTGTTATGTGCGCTAGTATCGCTGTCATCTTTGTTTAGCTTTTCACTTATTTTTATCAAGTTTTAATGTGTCAGAACTATAGTTTTGAGTAAGTACATCACATTTTTTTAAGGGATCACTTAAAAAAAACGTTATCCATTAAATAGTTATATTTATTATCTTTATATGATATGAATAGTTATTTAAAATCACAGTTATAATCACAACATTTACAATGATTCATCTTTGTTACTATATAGTAAATAATTATTAGTGAATATAACTAAATCAACAGTATATAATAAAACTATAGTTATCATTAAATAATAAATATGTTATATATAGACGATATATATATATATTATATTGCAAAATCACCATTTTTATACAAAAATATCCTTAAAAATTACTTAAACTACTACAAAAACGTGTTCACGATTAACATAAATATAGAAACATTTCTAATATATATATATATATTTATCTAGTAAATATTAATTTTAATTAAATAAAAGACTATTACACAAAATAACAGAAAAACAATCAACAATATAAATCAACAAGGACAAAAAATATAGTAAAGTAACATAGTAAGCAGTAACTTAAATTAGAGCACAACACAACAGTAGGTAGGTACTTAAAGATCTAATCTCACTTTTCTAATTTCACTTCTCACGTCAAGCCACTTTTGTGTTTGATTTTTGTATAGTATTGATGTCCGGCATGCAGTAATATAGTTCCATGTCTCCTTTTTATATAAACTAATGCAGCTGATCCACCTGAACTACACGCACTTTGTTCCGACATGGCTGAGGCATAGAATGGAACTGATAATGATTTTGGCATTCATTAGCAAGGGGCAGGATAGGGGTAATGTTTGCAGGGGGTTGTCAACCCTTTTTTACCTGCGACAGGTAAAAGTCGCCAAACTTTTGCAGAACAAAACAAAAGAACTGGTTATTTTGAGTGTAGGCATAAAATAGATGATATTTGTCAGAGTTAATACTTTTTCTATGATAATAATAAAAATATGCAAAGAAAAGTTTTTTATTTTAATTTATTCCAGAAGTTCATTTTTTATTGTGTACCTACTTCATTTGTGGATTGGTTTATAATTCTTAATTTAAAATAATTTTATTTAATGTTTAGCGGTGGTAGGAACAATCGGGAACTTTTTATTCCCTACTGTTCCTAGTAGGAATGATCGGGATTTTTTTTTCCCGATTGTTCCTAGTAGGAACGCAAGGGTAGGAATAATCGGGAATAGGCGCGAATCTTGGTTTCGAATGAAGCCGAAGCGGAATTTCCGGGCAAAAATAAAACACAGTCCCGGTGTCCGGAAGCCGACGATCAAGCGGTCTATGTCCAGCAGTGGAAGTGAGTTCAGATTCTGCGAGCACCGCTCGAAGCAGCCGTTCGTGGCAGCGCCACGTCAACACTTTACAAACTGCATCGCGATGCGGTTTTTTCAGTCTGGTCAGTATAAAATATGATTTTTTTAAACAGATTTTGATTTTCAGTAGGTTTAAAGGCTTATGATGATAATAGATATCTATATCTATATCTATATCTATATCTATATCTATATCTATATCTATATCTATATCTATATCTATATCTATATCTATATCTATATCTATATCTATATATATATCTATATCTATATCTATATCTATATCTATATCTATATCTATATCTATATCTATATCTATATCTATATCTATATCTATATCTATATCTATATCTATATCTATATCTATATCTATATCTATATCTATATCTATATCTATATCTATATCTATATCTATATCTATATCTATATCTATATCTATATCTATATCTATATCTATATCTATCTATACTTCTATATCTATACTAATATTATAAAGAGGAAAGATTTGATTGTTTGTTTGTTTGTATGTTTGTTTGAATTGAATAGGCTCTGAAACTACTGGACCGAGTTAAAAAATTCTTTCACCATTAGAATCCTTAATTTTCCGTGATAAACATAGGCTATATAATATTTTAAAAAAGTTAGGGATCCGCATGAAAAATACAATAATTGAACCGTGGCCGGCTGTATATTCAACCTCTTTTTCTATTATGGCGCGTCAGAATAGAAAAAGAGGTTGTATAGCGCTCGGTGCTTGCTTTTTCTCTACGGCCAGTGTCAGTTTTGGAATGTCGAGTCAATGTCAAAAACCCCAATGCTGTTAAAAAAAGTAAAGATCCGTATGAAAACTGTGAAACCCATCGTTTAAGTGTGTATAATTTCTGAAATTTTTGTTTAATACCCGTGCGAAGCCGGGGCGGACCGCTATTCATAGTATAAACGTATGAGTGATACCTGCACAATATATTTACTTAGAAATGTTTTCCATCACAGAGCTGCTTATAGACCCGGGTGGGTTAGGGTGAGTACCTACCCTAACCATCAAACGAATTACGGAAGAAAGGTAGCTAATGTGATTTCATCTCTCCACGTACAAACTTAATGGTTTAATAAATAAATATTTTATTCGACAACATACGAAGATCCTATATAACGAGGTACAAAAAGGTTACCTATATGTACATACATATACATGACATTTGTTATTTGTGTACATTTTCTGTATAATGAAATACGAATATAACCTATTCGTTCTATCACTTTTATGACGTCCGGATAATTTGTAGCAACAAGGATTAGGTACGTTTGCTGTTCACTAGTAATTGGGGTTCATTTTCGTTGCCCTTGTTGATCTGGTATTGTTTCTGTGTAAATTAAATCTAGACACGTTACAATTACAATTATGGACAAGGAACTGCTACGGAACCATAGAGCATTTAGAACGTAAGTATGGAACTTAACACATCTAATAATGATCTCATCTCTTTTGTCAGCTTTTGTCGGTGAAGACGATACCGGTTAAAGTCAGTTATTGATTATACATATCATTATATGTACATAAGTACCTACCTACTTACTGACAAACAAATAAAAACAAAATTACATACCTATATACATTATAATATGGGGGAGGCCTATGTCCAGCAGTGGACTATCATAGGCTGTTGATGATACATTATATTGAACTATCAAAGAAGTCAAGTTATTATACTTATCTATACACTAAATATCGGAAAATATTAAGTATATGAATTTAAGGGGATATAACGTGTAAAATATAAAATAGTCAAAGTATAAGCACAGTGCAGTCAATATTGCAAATACCCTCTGGGATGTTCCGATACTGCGCATTTAATAAAACCTATACGGACTCTTTTCACCCTCTAAAAAGATTACAACGCAAACCAGAGATAGCGCGGGCTGGCACGTACCGACGATCAGCGTTCTAAATTCAAAACGCAGTCAGTGCGGCCACGACACGCGGTACTAAAGCTAGTCAACTGTCAAATTCGTTCAAAATGTCGGGGAAAACCGCTGACAGATCTAAATGGAGACGGAGAAAGTGGTCAAAATCCGACGACCGGGACAGCGATAATGATTGTGCGAGTCTTACGTGGCTGTTGAACTTTCGATTGGATGAGTTTGTGTGCCTCAAAGTGCCTGATGATCAGCCTGAGAGAGCTGTCAAGGAACCCAAACTGCAGTCTTCTGATTCAGAAACAAGGCTGAAGAAGCCTCCCTACACCTACCCCGAGCTGATTGAAAGAGCGTTGAGGGAAAACGGCGAGCTGACCGTGTCAGCAATTTATCAGTGGATCTCGTAAGTACCGTAACATAATTCCTGGCCGTAAGGATAGTTGTTCATGTTTATTAATCTATATAAGGCAGGCAGGTACAGAGCCAGAGCATTTGCTCCTCTTGAGAGACCCAAGGTCCGTATTTTCCGATGCATTACGGATTATAAAAAAAGTCTAAGCGTCTGGTCGAAGCGACGTGTCCTTCTATTATAATCAGGGCATCAATAATAATAATCCATACAAGATCAAAAATAGTTTTTTACTTATTATACTTAGGTTATTTAGATACCTACTTCCTTACATGACCCTGAAAGAGGCAAAGACAGGTTGGTTTGGTACCTATCTAACTTCAAGAGGTTTCAGGTTGGCTTTCACAAGCTCGTGAAAAACAAACGTTGTTTGTCTATAGGTACTTACCAATATTATAAGGAGCAAAGAATGTTATTGATTGTTTGTTTGAACTGAATTATGCTCCGAAACTACTGGCTCGATTTGAAAAATTCTTTTACCATTAGAATCCTATAATTCCTGATGAATATAGAAAATTAAAAAAAAGGAAAGGTTCTGTATGAAAACATCAATAATGTAAACCAACTGTGTGTAAAATGTGCCAAATAAAAAAATGAAAATGAAGCCGGGGCGGACCACTAGTTCCAAATCAAATCTATGATGCATGTAGTTCAGCAGCAAGCCAGCAAGTAAGAAGCTGGAATATTGTATTATTTTAACGAATTAAGTTAAAGATATGGTTTATTTGCTTGAACACGATGTACCTAGGTTAATACTATTGTAGATACAATTACCACTAAAATTAGCATCGTAAGGTAGTGCAAAGGTTTTAAAACTGTATAGCAAAGCAACCCATACTTCGAGTGTTTATTCAATTATACAGTCAATAATTATATTGTACGGACTTTAATGCAATTTCGTAGGGGGCATCCCAGGGCGGATATAGGCTACTTTTTATATCACTACTTGTATGAAAGAAAGTCATTTCCCGCTGTCTGTCTGTCTGTCTGTTAAATAGAGAGTGATTCCAGAAAGAAGTTTTATTTGTGTAACATGCAACCGTGCCGTGCAATATCAAAAGAGGGTGTGTAAAAGTCATAGCGACCTTGTGTCGAATTTTACCCTGCCACGAAAGGTACGTTACTTTACTCGCAGGATTCTCTGAAAAAAAAAATTGCTAAGTACAACCAAAACATTAATAATTTCACTTAATTCATTTCCGTTTGACAACACGAATCAAAGTTATGAAAGGAACTCACAAAGCTCCATTTAAGTTGAAACGAAGTTATAAATAAGCACAAAGGATTCTTGTCATTACTTAGGGGGTCGCCTTTCATTGTCCTGTTGTGACGGTGTTTCCTCTTTGAAGTCAACTTACAAAGTTACAACCTACACTGAAATCACGCTGCACAATTCATAATTACACTTACGTTATAAAAATGCGAAAGTTATGCATTGTAGGACAGATGGATGGTATGCTTGTTATTCATATCAAAACTAGCAAGCGGTTCTTCTGAATTTTTGCATATCATGTTTGTAGGTCTAAGCTGTAACTCACACGTAGGCATAGTATCTTTACCATCATCAGCCCATGTCAGTCCACTGCTGGACATAGGCCTTATATGTAACCGTCCGGGTACTGATTTTCCTTTGGTTTTGGCTATTTAAATAGGTTATTTTTATTTCTAACATATTACCCTATTCTGTCTCGTTAAGGAACGCATGTTAAATCATAATGTGAGAATATATTTAAAAGTGGGCATAGATTTGACCTAAACAAAAATATATTGCAATTAACAGTCGTTTTCGGCAGGACTTCTCCGCAACGAAATCAAGCGGGTTCAAGTCCCCTGAAATCAAAAATTTTGGGATATTATTTAACAATTTAGAGATTACCCGGAGTATGAGGGTTTACGCACTTTAATAACAAATATAATATTAAAAATTTGCTTACAATGGCAAGCTAAATAAAAGCCTGTGAAAAACACTCTCTTCCACAAATTCCTCAAATCCCTGTTCAATGAAGAGTAGGTACGTTATAAAAAAAACTATTTGTCAGTATCTAGATTGGCCCTCGTTCAAACACAGCGCCCCTCGAACGGTTCAGTGCAAACAGGAGGCGATAGCCGCGATAGTGTAATTTAATATTACCACCGCTTACAACCGATTTCACGCACCGATTCCCACCTAATCCAGACATGGGCGACGACAGCAAGATAACAGATGTTTGATAGAATACATACATTATTAGAATACATTTGTATCAGGTGTAGGAAATTATAATGGACGACTAGCGGTACGCCTCAGCTACTTACCCGTACCCAGGGCGTAGGTACCACTAACAAAAATTACAAAAAAACTTTTTGTTATTCATTAACTAAAATTTTACAAAGAATTCTAAAATCTTTTGGTATACAGCCACATTACACGGTTGGGTTACATTATTTGTGTTTTCATAGGGATTCCTTATTTATTTGAAAATATTCTATAGCAATAATATTCAATCCAAACATACAAATACACTTTATAATATTACGAGTAGTAAAGATTATAAAGGCAGCTACGAGTATATACGTAAAGGCTAAGTTTTTTCTACTTTACATAGCTAATAGTTGCAAAGTAGTTTCCTAGTTTCTGCCCACGTTTCCGCACTCGCTGTTCTGGGATAAAAAGTAGCCAATGCCCTTGGGATCTATACAAACTATTAGTCTTGAGAAAAACGGATAGATAAAATGGCTTTAGAATTTACCTACAGTTTGACGTTGGTGTCCTTCAACACAAACAACTTCGTAGTTAATTCTTTCCATATTCTCTCTCATTTACGTTGAATTCGTCAAAAATGCTGTGAAATTCTAAACAAACTTATTCTTCAATCGTCATACAGTATAGTCAGGTGTGCAATTGGCTAAGGAGCATGGTGTCAATGCCTCCAGTCAACATTGGTAGAGCGAAGGCCACTCGTGCACAAATCTCATGCTCATTTGTTTACTGCTTGTGTTTACACGAGACCACGGCCGGGACCTGCCCGGGTGGCACCACTGATCGATTAGTTCAACCTTCTCACACCATACGACACTACTTGGTAAACTTACTTTTTTCGTAAGCTTCGTAAGTTTTTCGTAAGTACGAATATAATTTTTAAATAAGTTACTGAAAACCTATAAAAAGTTTTTTTTTACGGATTTAGACCCGGGGCTATATATTTTACCTAAAGGTACTCTAAAATCTCCGTAAATGTACAAAAAATCTAACTTTTTTTAAACTTTTGCTCGTAAAATATATATTTGCTACTAATATTTATTTGAGGTAGGTAAAAATATTTTAATGAAATGTACCACAGTTTACTGTTTACATAAAATGTCTGGGGATTCTAGGCCTAAGGCAAGGATAACTTAGTAATGTATCGTATCGTGACCTGTAAAAAGTCGTGGCAGGTGCCCCAAAGCGTGCCTAATGCGACTCGTTATTGATACATCCGGTGTCAAGCAAGGGGCACGTAGCACCTGTTTGAGCTTTTGTCTTATAATTGTTGATTTGATGGGTTGTTCTGTCATTGCTGCGCTTGCTTTGATTGTGAATTTTACTGAGATGTTTTAAAAAAAGATTTATCAAAAAAAACATTTGTGAACTGATAGATGTTTGAGTTTTAATGGAGCAGAAAGAAAAGAATACTAATTAATGTCAAATAAATAGAAGTAAAGTTCATTGCTTTGACTTTACAAGTTTAAATACCAAATTATGGCACTCTCCCAGACTCCTTATAGCAACTCTCAGGATGAGAGTCTAGAATTCATATCACCATGTCAAATGAACTCCACGCAAGTCATAAATCATGTCATGCATGCTGTCATGCTATGTCATGTCATGGTGAAGACGTAGATATACCTACAGGGTATTTCATTCAAGAAGGATCAAAGGAATCCGTTCTAATTTTGCATCAAATGTTGTGCGATTTTTTTTGCTCAGGCTGGGCAATGCAGTCAGCGTCTTTGGGCTGCTTCCAATTCGTGATATGGAACAGCTGCCTTTAGATTGTTTGCAACAATCTCCAGTTGAGTTATTGGTTTCACTTTGAATTATATTCAATTGATTATATCGTCTTCCATTGGCATTCTGATTCTCGACCTCAAATTTTGGAAGGCAACATGAAAACGAGAATGCAGTTTTTGGCGGGACTCGATATTTATCGAAGGCTCGATGTATGCATCATTATGATATTTATATGCTGTGATACTGTGTATCACTCAATATTTCGCGTGATACCCAGAATTGAGTTCCTATACGTACCACTTGTACTAATTTATAAAAAAAGCTGTTAATTTTTACAAAAATCCTTTATTATCACTACCTACTTGTTGTAATTGTAATCTGAACTGAGACTTACCGATAACTATGCTTATCTTCAGTATTGATATTTATTACGTACTCTGTCAGGACGATTGAAAATAAAAATGGGGCTCGGTATTGAGTTCAGTGAAAACACACACAAAAAGAGGATTTGTGTAGCACGTAGACTTCAAATAATTCTAAAACATTATTTATTTATTATGGTATACAGACTAAATATGCAACGAAACCTGCCCAAATAGTGGGTCTTCTATTTAAAGTAATCTTTTTACGTTTGATTTATGACAATAATAAAAATCTGAATTTACGTGAGTTTGTCATTGTTTTTAAACATAGCGTATATCAGTCACCACATATTAAACTAATTAGGCATCCCACAGACATGCCACATGGAGGGAAAGTGCTTAAAATATTTCAAATAGAAAGTTTTACTGAGAAAGTTAATTTTGATTTTAAAAGCAATTTAAATTGCATTTAAAGGTTTTTAAATAAACGCCTATCAGATTGGCGATTATTGAAATCACTGAGTATTTGCTAAGCTATATGAAGCCTCCATATTTCTTTATATTATTATTGTTACAGTGACAGATTCCCATACTACAAAGCAAATGACGAGCGTTGGAAGAACTCTATCCGGCACAACCTTTCCATCAACCCTCACTTCCGCAAGGGGGCGCGCGCTCCACAAGGCGCGGGCCACCTTTGGTCCCTCGACGCCAACGCCATTGACCTGCTGCCCAGCAACCCTGTCCCAGAAGAGAAGACCGTCAGAGTCCCTGTTCTCGAGAATGACATGAAAATTATGGGATTCCAAAAGGTATAGATTTAATAATATTATAGATTTAACTTCTAACACTGAACTGTTAGTAATAACAACAGTAATTCATCCTTAGAAAGTCCTCTCTACATAGTAATGTTGAGAACATGGTAATATATGAGGACTTTCTAAGGATAAATTATGGTAAGGTGTATTCTCAACGTTACTATGTTGAGAACATGGACATCTGCTTGGTTCATAAACCTAGAGCTAGCTAGAGGTACCTATACAATGATATCAGAGAGACCGTCGGTAGAAAGCAAACATGGAAATCTTTAAGCTACGATAAGTGCAGATTTCGTCTCTAGTGTAGAATATTCGGTAAGAACTTTCCGTTTTTGTCGGATTTTATCGACCCCATGGGTATCCGTGCCCATCGACAATATCGGTGCTTAACAATCCTCTTCGCACTCCTTGTTCGAACCAGTAACCTGAACATACACATTGTAACAGAACCACGCACATGTATGACTATCATGCTAAAAATGCACATAAGCTACATAAGCTCAGCGCCTGACGCTTATCCTGAGCTAAAAAATAGTATGTTCCTATCGCAGCTTAAATAACATTAATTTCCTCACCCTGATGCTCCCCATGCTTTATTTCAGCGAAGACTCCGCGCCCGAGCTTTTACTAAGCTAAAAATATATTCCTCATCTATTTCTATTAAAGACCCAGCGCTTGATCCTAAAAAAATATTTTGTTCCTACTGTAGGTTAAACAACATTAGTTTCCATACCTTGATGCTCCTCATACTTTATTCCAATGAAGACCCAGCACCTGAGGCTTGCCCTAACCTAAAAATTAATTTATTTCTATCATAGTTTAAAGAATATTAGTTTCCTCACCTTATGCTCCCCATGCTTTATTCCAGCGAAGACCCCCACGAAGGATTTACAAATCATTGAGCAGAGATCTCGATCTGACCCCTTACAATCTAACTCAAGAACAGATACCCAGCATCTCTGTGCTGAGCGAAAACTTAAATTTCATAGGTTTGCCCAAGGTACTTTGTATGTTTAACATGTATTTATTATAAAGCAGTTTTTGATTGTTTGACTGTACCCCTCTCACTATCAGTAAGATCTGTATAATTCCACCACACTTTAAATATAAATGTGAAAATAACCAGTTCCTGGTTCATAACTTTTGGCAAGGCATTGGATTTTATCCGAGGGGAGGGTACAAGCTGTCTTAAGTTCAAGAAAAATGATTGTAAGCCGCAGGCAGATGTTAGTATAAAAAAGAATAAGGTTTGCTTTAAGAGAAGTCTTTTGAGGGTTAAGCTCGCCTTTGCCATTATTCTACATAAATGTTTTATTGTTTTTTGTACAATAAAGAAATAAGAATAGAATGCTAATGAAATATATATGATTTTCGTAATGCTTTCAGGTGATTGTGCTTGACGAGGCAGCCATAGCTGCTGCAAGTATTCTACCAGATCAAGATTTATACACTGGAGGAACTAGTAAGGGTACATTTTTTATGAATTTTTGATCTCTTTTTATTGTGGACTGCATTATACGATGCAATTCGGATCACTTTTTGTTAAGCCGTGTGGTGCCGGCATAGAATTTCACCACCCCAACTCTTCCCATGGGTGTCGTAAGAGGCGACTAAGGGAAAACACCGGGGGGCGGGCAGCAGCACCCTCTGCAGAACAACTCCACTGAACTGCGATCCCCAACTCGCATGCCCAGCGTGGGGATTATGGGCAATAACCCCCAAATGATGAGTAATGCATTCTTTGGCGCTCATTAGGGGAGGCCTATGTCCAGCAGTGGGCTATCGTAGGCTGTTGATGATGATGTTGATGAAGCAGAGCTTGTGTTATAGGTGCTAGATGACTGTATACTATATTAAATCACAGGGTAGATATTTCTTATTATAAATAGAAAACCAGCGGAAAAAATCAGCAGTTTGTACGAACACTTGTCCCGAGGCGGGAATCAAACCCGAGCCACAGAGGCCGTCAATTTAGAAGTGAGCAAACGGAAACCTTTAGATAACATTTTCCTTTTTTCCAGTGTTCCTAAACCCGGTTTCGACTGAGCAAGTGGTGCGAGAGTGTGGCCTCATAACCGTCGACTAGAATTGTGTAATGTGACCAGTAAACCAGTTTCTATAAAATACCCTAAGGTGTTATATTATAAGAATGACTTTATAAACCTAGATAATAAAGCATAAACAAATAGACTTCATTTTTACTAGTTTTGCGTCCGTATGCATGTGCGTGGACTCAAAATAATGTTGATTTCTAGTAGGCCTTGTTCATCTAATTAATAATTATTTGTAATTACGAAGTTTGTATGTTCAAAAATATGTGCATGCCAAAAATGCTGAACGGATCGGCGGTTATTTTGAAGATGTAGTTTTATACCTGGAACATGTAGATTTAAAACAATGTAATATGTTAAAACAATCCCGTAGAAACGCATGCAAAGCCGCGGGTTGTAAGAAAATATAAACCTATTTATACTTATCATTTAATAACATTGTAAAGGCTTAGGCATTTGTGAAGTTGTAAGATTTTTGGGCGTAAACAACGCCCAAATTATAAATATAGCCTAGATCCAGAGTTACAAATATGACACATCTTAGTGGAACGCGGGCAAAATCGCGGGCTCAAGCAAGTAATTTCGGCTATTAATAATGTTTTTCAGTTTTATCAGGAATGTTTTCTGTTAGATTAATTATTTATCGGCGCTTTTTACTATTTTTCCTCCGATAACTTAATTTGTACGGATTATCTGTTTCATGTAATGTGTACAATCTAAACGATACCAATCCGGGCTGTCGTTTACGAATTTGTATTTGAATTTATTTATTAATTTTGTTAAGCATAAATTGTATTTTTCGAGCCTTTTTATACAAATACTAGCAGCCCGCCCCGGCTTCGCACGGGTATTTTACAGAATGTTAAGTTCTTACACACACACATACACACACACACCACACACACACACACACACACACACACACACACACACACGTTAGATTAGGTACTTTATTATTGAAGTTTTCATAGGGATCACTAACTTAAAATACCTATTCTATAGCCTATAATTATCATTCTAGTGATGAAGTTTTTTTCCAAAAAGGTCCAGTAGTTTCGGACCTATTCAATTCAAACCACAAACAAACAATAAAATCTTTCCTTTTTAAAATTGTACTTTTACCTCCTTTACCTTGATAAAGACAAACAGGGAACACTTTATTTTTTGGCATTGACTTTTCTCTCGCACCGCTATATCGCCTACATTGCATGGTTCCAATCTTGAAGTCTCATTTGAAGTTTTTAAATTTTTGACATTGAGTTTCCTCTCGCACCCCAGTAACGAATTGTGATGTCTATGACAATCCATAACTGACACTGGCTGAGTCGTCGTAGCAAAAGCGGTGCCATAAAAAAAGAAGTTGAGTCACAGCAAAAGCGAGCAGCGCAAAAAAAGAAAAAAAGTAGCGCGTGCTATGGTTTTATTATTGAAGTTTTTATACGGATCTCTAAATTTTTTGAAAATATTTTATATCCTATGTTCATTACGGAAATTTTAGGATTCTTATGGTGAACGAATTTTTCAAATTGGTCCAGTAGTTTCGGCGCCTATTCAATTCAAACATACAAACAAACATACATACAAACAAACAAACAATAAAATCTTTCCTCTTTATAATATTAGTATAGATTGCAGTGTTAACAATAGTGTCCGATCGAAGATTTATTTGACCAGCTTTAGCCAAATAACAGGGCTCGGCCGCAGTTTCGGATTTTCCAAAAATAGGCCGAATCTTAGGCCTCGTCAAACATTTTTTAGTAATTAAGTAATATATATATAGTGATTGGTGAAACCGAGTGAAACGCGCGATATTTGAAAAGCAGGCTTTGCTGCTTAAAAAGGCTAGACCCCTTTTTACATAAGGCCGATTCAGTTTCGGTTTAAAAGTTAGCGGAAACTAGTTAGGTACCCATTGTGTTGGAATTAAGTACCGTTTATGGATTCTGGCCCTAATAATTGTCAGTTTACGAGTCTGTGACAAATCATAGTTCTAGTGACGGTTCTAGTCCAAAACTTATATCAATATCAAATGTAAAATTTTGCCAATGATAACAACTGTTATAGCTGTATTAATAATGTACACGATATTGTTTTGATCTCACGAAGATACAGCACAGCTGCGACTGTACATACTACGAATATTGGCCGCGCGACTTTATTTTGAAATAGTGATTCAGAGTTTTACCACGATAGGGACGAAATATAATAGGCACGAAAAAGAGAAAGGGCGTGGTATTATTTCGCAGCGTGTCTCTTAGATATCTAAGTACTTTTAAGTATGTATTGTATTCATAAACTAGTGATTTTAGATTATTAAATAAATTACCTAACGTATCTAACAAGATCTTTCAGTATGCCTAATCTATAAGAAGAAGAAAGAGTTGATCTAGTTCTTGAATGGACAAAAAACGTCTAGTGAGCTAACCTGTACCTAACCTGTGTACCTGTTCTCGGGTGTTTGTCCCTTGTCCACCAGTAGATTTTGTTTTGGGTAGTTTGTGTTCACAAGGCACAGCTGTCGTCAATCACAGTGGTTCACAGACATTTATAATTTACAAAACAAACACAAAAGTTCGCTATTTCGAGGCATTCGATCGCGTTGTGGCGCAATCAATGCTTTTTCACGAGCCGAAGATTTTCTGTTTTAACCAATTAAGCGGTGTTTAATTAATGGCGGTGGTGCATCCAGCAGTGAAGTGATTGGTGATTCCGTATGTTCAACGCGCGGTATTTGCAAAGGCTGGCTTTGCTGTTTGAACTAGGTTCAAACTCTTTTTATTTCCTGTTGTGTTAATGGTTGTAACAAATCTCAAAAGATCCTATACACGTACTTTTAATAATAAATAATTTTGGTACAGATCAATAAATAAGATAAAGTAAGTGTAGCTACCCTAAATTGTTTATTTCCCTGTTCTGATGCTGCAATCTATTCTAATACGCTCCCCCTGGACCCTGGGGGAGGTCCGTAAATTATAATATGCGTTTAATCAGCCAATAAGAATAGTAGTGTCACGTGAAAGTAAAATTTCCCTTCACTCTACTAGTAGTGCCAAGCGGTAGTGTCTAAGAAAAGAAAGGGTTCTAATTGGGTTTATTTCTTTGTTGAAAAAGGTTTTACCTTATATTTTAAACCTACTTTAAGCTTATTACCGATCTACTTATAGGTAACTGCTGGCCCCTCGCCTGGATATCTATTTTATTTTAAATGCTAACTTTGTAGATACCACCTTATTAGTTTCTTTCTTTTAGCATTGTTGTGATTATTATGTAGACGCTAATCATTTCAATGGTCAGTATAAGGTTAGTATGTACTTTGCTTAGCTGCTAAATTTCTTTGTCAGTCTAGAAGTCTAGATTTCTTGTAAACAAATTTACAAAAAAGTAACATAAAAGATGAGGTTTTCATGTTATCGCAATACTGTTTCATACTTAAAGATGATGAATGTAAAAAAGATTGCAAAGGCCGCCTGAAGTTTCCCGACTTTGTACCTTTTCAATATGATATGCGGATTCGGGAAGTGATCAATCTTCCTCTGCAGTCTCTTGAGATGTTGCATTTATGGATGAGTTAAACGAGAACATGCTGAGAGTTCTAATCTGTGTCTGTGATTGATTGAACTGCGAAACATATGGAGCCAATGTCATTGGAGTTAAAAGCAGCGGGATTTTTACAAAAATCAGAGAATTTTTACGCAAAAATTATAGAATTAGCAAATTTTTTTTTTATGCGACAGACATAACTTATTTGTCACTACATAACACTTTATTAATAAGTACGTTGAAAAAATTAATTAACGAGTTAGTACCTATCTAGGTAGGTGTTCAATTTGTGCAGCAGTAGGAAATGGGGTCTAAGCTCAGCATATCTTTTACTCGCCGCGGTCAGCCCCGGCTTCGCACGGGTTATTAAAAAAAAATTCAATTTTCATGCGGAACCCAATTTTTTTTTAAATATTCTAAAGCCATTAGAGTAAGTTTAGTTATTCTAAGCTAAAGCCTATGTTCATCACGAAAAATTTAGGATTTTGGTGAAAGAATTTTTCAAATCGGTCCAGTAGTTTTGGAGCCTCTTCAATTCAAACAAACAAACAATCAAATCAACAATCAAATCTTTCCTCTTTATAATATTAGTATAGATGAACAGAAGGCGATGTTATTCTGCCTAGACAAACAAACAAGATCAATCACAGGACCTTGCGATAGAATATAAAATAGAAACACTATATACACAAGCTCTGCCCGATTCGTTGCGATGACTAGTTTTGCAAACTTCTAACTGTGGCGTTGCGTTGAACAAAATTACCGTGACACGGTTACCGAGCCAAGCGCCATACGATTAAATGACACGGCTCCTGTGTCTTCAGCTATGTGGAAAAGAAAACAGCGTTTTTACAATTTTTATGTGGTTCTAAGCATAAAACTTTTAGTTTACATTCGAAATCTAACGTGAACGGTCAGGAACGTAGTTTCAAGTGATAAAATAAGTGTATTATTGGAAATGGATGGTAAGTGGCTTTTTTAATAAAGGTGTGATAAACCTTTTTTACTGAAATTAATTTTAAAAATATTGTTTTGGTTTTCCGTATAAGAAATTTCAAATATTTTAAAGTAAATTATTGCCTATTTATTGTTTAAGAATTACGGCGTAAAAGAAAGTATATTCCCGAGACAGAAATTGAAACTCAATGCGACGACACTGGGAAAACTCGGAACACTTGAAATCTATACATGAGGATACTTCAACGTGCATAGAAAAAGAGATGGTGGACAGATCAACGTGTTTAGAAAATAATATGGTGTACAGTACAAAGTACAAGCTTGATTTTAAAAATAAAAAAGTTTTGTTCTGGGTTAGATCTCCCTAACACTTAATTTGCCGTGTGGTGCCGGCATAGAATAAGCCGTGTGATGCCGGCATAGAATTTCACCACCCCATCTCTTCCCGTGGGTGTCGTAAGAGGCGACTAAGGGAAAAACACCGGAGGGCGGGCAGCAGCGTCCTCTGCAGAACAACTACACCGAACTGCGATCCCCAACCCGCATGCCCAGCGTGGGGATTATGGGCATTAACCCCCAAATGGTGCCATCTTTGGCGCTCATTAGGGGAGGCCTATGTCCAGCAGTGGACTGTTATAGGCTGGTGATGATGATGATGATGAACACTTAATTTGAAGGAATTACCATCGATTTCAAAATGGCACGGCTCACGTGCCTAACGCCACACGCAAAAGAAAATGATGACACGGCTGCCGTGCCAGCCGCAACGAATCGGTTAATTTGGAGCTAGATGATGTTGTGTGTAGATATTATAATAGAAAATTATAATAGAAAAATCTAACATATAGGTACATAAAGGTAAAAGTTTGTGATGTGTTGGCAACATGTACTTATAACTTTAGAATGTTGCACTGCAACACTACAGGAATGATTATCGAACTAAAGTAAGAATTCGTTTCGATTGTACGAGTAGTACTATTAATTATACAACCAAAACCTTTATCAAAAACCACTGGTTTGTAAAGCGGAAATTTTTAAAGTTATTATACCTTCCGCCTTATCACGCATGTTATCATAATCCTTACTGTGAAATAGAAAAAATAATTAAAATATATATTAAATAAATAATTTACATATTTACGCACCTTCACGGTTACAATATTGTAGTTTAAAAACATCGATATCTGCGGGTAGACACGGCGGTTTAATATTGCTACGTAGAAATATTGTAGGTACTTGGTGTGGTGGGATAGTCAGACGTATATTTTTAACAGCTGTTATTTAAAATGTACCAACATAAACCTTGGACATACTGTTACATTTCTGGTGAACATTCTATTCAAAAAACCCATGTCAAAAACAAACGCTGAACAATATTTTTTTTGTTAATTTTATCTACGGCGAGTAAAGCAAGGTTTACTAGTTGTATCAATTGGTGCAAACATAACTAACCAGTTACGCCTGCACCATTAATGGGGCAAATCAATGGTGCAAACGTAACCGTGGGTTTTTGTCGCGTCCAAAACTTTACTTATTTACAAAGCTTTTATAAAACTTTTGTGTTACTAAGTACTTTAGTGCTATGAATTCGCGATTGCCTTTCTAAATTATTAGTGATACAGTTTAGCTTATAGCACATCGCTGGTCCGTTTGATAAATTAAACATTTTCCATGTGTTAAGCAGTGTTTACTCACTTCTACAGACTCCAAATACAAAGCACGTATCATTATATTTGCTATTATTAAATGTAATTTAATGTACTCGTGTTTCTTTATATTTAATAGCCTTAGTTAAGTACACATTTTTTTTTATTTCCAACAAATCCACAATAGTAAGTGTATATACTTTAAAATAATGTTAACAAATAGATAAAAAGGCTCAGTATGTCGTCACTTGAATAAATCTAAGCATAAGAAATCATTATGCAAAATTCTTCGAAGCAAGAAAACTCGAAGCCCAATTAAAATTCAGCTCATGCGGTGAAATCTCCTAACGACCTAGTAATTACACCCGACGTTTGACACTAAAAAAATAAATTGTATCCAACAAAACGTGACCTAACTAATTGAGAAACAATAACAAGAGCTAAAGGCCTGTCTCCACTTTCGATAGGGCACCAATTTTCATATAGCTACAAGACTTACCACGTAGCTGAAAAAAAACAAAATCGCAAGATAAAAGGCGAGCCACGAACTTAAGATGTGTAATTTACTATTGAACATAATATTTTAGCAATGGTTGGTCAGCAGCTCCCTCTGAAGAATGTTTGAATTTTGTTCCTTTTCAAATAACAGGTTACCGTAGGTTTATAGATTAGAAAAAACATCCTTAATCCCATGTGTGCTCACTCCTTTTTCATTACGAAAACACTGTGTTTATAAAGCCTAAACATGATACTGAGATAAATGATTACGTCACAAATCCTTACATGTTTTTTTCTTTAACCAATTCCGAAACCAACTGGATACTATTTGCATAAAAGATGGCAAATTTTGATATAAGTAAAGTTCACCATCCGATCGAAAAACAATTCTGTACCATCGGCCGTTACCACTATTTTATTTATTTTTTCTTATTCCTGAGTAAATTGCCTATTTTTTGGCATATCTTGAACTTTTTGTTCCTTACTCCACCGATTAGTCACACATGCCTTATTGAAGGGAAGCAGTCCGAAGGTGGATGTTGCGAAAACCCTGCATGGAATACTTCAGTGTTCACAAAAACGGTACAGACTAAGTATACAGTGGTGTGTGAAGAATCGTGGATGATCGGTTTCTCTGAGAGCATCATTTCTATGGGTTCATTGTTTGGGGCCTTTGTGTTTGGCTTCTTATCAGATAGGTGAGTTACATTATTTTATTTGGAAGAACAAAGTTGCCGCTTGATGTTTCTGACCATTAAATTAAAATGTGTTCCAGATTTGGACGCCTGTTGATGTTCTCAGTATGCTGCCTTATCATAGGGACCTGTGGCTGCTTAGTTGTCTTGATGCCCAATATGAGTTCCTTTATGGGGATGAGATTTATCGAAGGCTTCGGTGTAGGAGGCTCCATTGTCACCAGCTACGTCCTCCTTGTCGAATACTGCGGAGTAAACCACAGGGAGACTGTTACTGCGCTGTACCACATACCAATCAACATCAGCCATGTGACGGTATCGGGTGTCTCGTACGTGTTACGAGACTGTGATCATTTCCAACTGGCCGTATCAGTGCCTATGTTTTTGTTCGCATTAATGCGGTTCTACACGCTGGAGTCACCGAAATGGTTGATGGACAATGATAAAATTGATAAATCTGTTGCAGTTATGGAGAAAATTTTAAAATAGTAAGTACCTTTAACACCTATATAGGTACTTAACGAGCTTTACAATAATTGTCATATTGAGAAATATAAAGCTTCACCTTTATTTTTAGCAATGGAAAACCATGGGAGTCTATTAATACAGATATAACTGAATACGTAGCATCACAGGCTCCTACTACCCGTCGAAAAGTCAAGTTCTGGCAGATATTCAGACACAGAAAACTGACGATTAACTTTGTTTGTATGGCCTTCATCTTCTTTGTCTGTGGCATGGGCTACTACGGCGTTTCGCAGTACATTGGCAGAATGAGCGGTGACATCCACATAAACGTGGCTATTTCTGGGATACTGCTTGTGCCAGGCACCATTACTGCTGTTTTTCTCCTGAAATGTATCAACAGAAGACCCTTTTTGATGGCAACTAACTGTATTTCCGGACTATTGATGTTGGTTGTCATTTGCATTCCCTCGCATTTTTCATGGGCTAGAGTTGTAGTGGCTTGTATTTGCAACTGTTTCTTTTTTATGTCGTTTATTATCGTATTTTTATATGGAGTAGAACTTTTTCCAACATCAGTGAGAAATTCAGTATTAGGGATTCTATCTGTTCTATCTCGTTTGGGTCAAATAGTTGCTCCACCTTTAAACCATTTGCCTGAATCTGCATCAGGATCTATATTCGGCTTGTGCGCATTGATTGGAGCAGTTCTGTGCTACCCTCTACCGGAGACAAAGAATATGGAACTACCATCTTCCCTTGAGGATTCAAAGACTTTGCCGCATACAAGACTATCATTGACATGAATTTGACTTAATATGCGGTATATTTTATATTAAAATGTTTAAAAAAATACGTTGTCTCTGTGTATAAGGGTACGATCAAATCCAATAAAAAACTTCATCACAAATTTATTAGCAAACCTTAGTTAAACCCTACATACGTTTCTAAACTATCTTGATAAGCTTACCATTCGCAATTTTTAAGATCATTTTAAAATTGAGGGTATAGTAGGTATATATCATTATTTTACGGGTTTATTGTATTTTTAGAAAATATAGGATATAAAATCAAAATTAATTATAAAATTGATCATCTTCAAAATTAGGACATTATACCATTAAAAAAGTAGGTACCTACTATAATCTCAATTCAGAAATTGCACTAGTTTTTCGAGATCGAAATTGCACTCAAAATAATAAAAAATATAATAATATAATATAAAACAGCATTAATTGATTGATTAAGGGGTTAAAAACTACACCACCTATATCGTTTCCGAGTTCCCTTTTAGCGCTAATCCGAGAGAGATGAGGTGGGCTGGGGATCTATCATCATGGGTCAAGGTAATTTCTGATATATTTGTGAACTAATCGGCTTCTTCTTTGAGGTCTGAAGTTGGAAATTCTTAACTTCAGAGATAAAGTGAGAATTGAAAACTTCTTTGGATGATTTATGATCATGATATATGCATCTATGGGCACATACGTATGTAAGTTCAGCACACGTTCAGTGAATTGGCTAAAGTGGAAAAACCTCTTTTTCATGTGTGAATCATCCATTGGTAAGGCGTTTAAGGCAATGAAAGGAGAAGTAGATTTTTTTGTTGATGTATATTTAATTTCATAGACCACTGGTTCTGTCGTAGCAATAAACGTTTTACTTATTTCTATAAGCGACGGATCTAACTATCCCTTTAGGAGGGATAGTTAGATGGATACCTAATGGCTTATGGAGAACGCTTTTCTAGATAAAACTTATTCACTGGGGATTGGATGACTCCAAGGTTCCACTCTACCGGGAAAACAGTCTACCTATTATATTTAATTTTGTCGTCTGACTTACAATAGTGATTTAGCCCTTAAAATATATTTTAACCTTTTTACAATATATTTAATGCCGTGAATTTATAAACGGGGAATTTTGTTCGATATTTTAATACCTTAACTACCTACTAATTTAGTCATTATACTTCTTGTCACTAATAATTACAATGCTTATTGGAAATATTTCCGTTATTTTTAAACTATGTTTGCATTTTTATGCTTTCCATGATTATACATTAATTAATGGCATACCGATACTAATACTGTGTTTATAAAATAGGTGGTTAATTATTTGCAAATCAGTTCACTGTAATTGGTTTTAATTAATACCTACAGCAAGTATTTTATATTCAAAAACTCATGTAAGTAGGTACTTATATATATAAGAGAACGAAATCATGGTACTGATGTTAGTTCTAATGAAATCAGCATCTCCTCATTATGGGTTTCCGAATAGTGTTGGTGGGTGTTCTGATCCTCGCGCTGACTGCTGAGGCAGCCCCTGACCGAGACCTATTCTCCGATTCATACATCGACTATATCAACTCTAAGCAAACATTATGGAAAGCTGGTAAGAACTTCCCTGAAAACACTCCACTGAAACACTTGAAAATACTACTGGGGATTACTCTTTCATTCATAAAAAGTTATAAAAAGGCATGGGCACACTTGCCGAGCGTCAAACACGACACCGACGTCATAGCCAGCCTGCCTGTGAGTTTCGACTCGCGAGAGAAACGGCCCAATTGTCCGTCTTTGGGAGAAATAAGAGACCAGGGATCTTGTGGCAGCTGCTGGGCTTTTGCTTCTGTAGAAGTCATGACTGACCGAGTCTGTACCTTTTCCAATGGTACCAAAAATTTCCACTTTTCCGCAACGGACCTTCTCAGTTGCTGTGATAGCTGTGAAGCTGGATGTGACGGTGGTGACACTCTTTCGCCTTTTATGTACTGGAGGAGTAACGGTATAGTGTCAGGAGGAAACTATAATTCTAGTCAAGGCTGCTTGCCTTATCCTTTTCCACCGTGTGTGCATCACGCCCTAGGCCAGAAAGTTAATTCAGATGGTAACATATTGCCATGCATGGATAGCTACTTTGCAACACCGAAATGTTCCCAATGATGCAAGCTATAGCGTCGTTTATGAAAATGATAAAAGTTATGCGAAGAATATTACAATAATTGTTGATGGCGAAGATCATATTAAGGCTGAAATTTATTTAAACGGCCCTGTTGAAACTTCACTGATAGTTTACTGGGACTATATACTATAAGAGCTGAGTTTACGCTCCTGTAGATTTAGATGTTGTTGGTGCACATGCTGTCAATATCATCGGCTGGGGAGTGCAGAATGGCACCAAATATTGGCAGGTGGCAAACTCTTGGAACGCCGAATGGCTTCTTTAAAATCCGTCGAGGTGAAAATGACTGCGAATTTGAAGAGTTTATCACAGCAGGTGAACCCCTGTTCACAAATTAATAAGTTTGAAACTATTGTCATATTCTACATTATTTATTAAATTACATTAAAAAAAAATGTGCTTTATTATTTAAATCCCATTGCCAAGAAGTGGTCATCTATAATCTTTCTTCATTGAAACAATTACATTTTGTAGAAAGAATTAAAAATTACTTCATCTTGTTTTGTTATTACTTACCTATTTGCGTTGTTCATTGTATTCCATGAATGGACCTCGGTACTTCCTGGCTATGAATGTCAGTAACTTGGATTTTAAGAGATGATCATTCAATGATATTACTATGTCCTATATCCATACAAAGTATGAAAGGATGTTTTTTCATAACCAAACAATAGATTCGTATTTTTTTGTAATTTTACTTATCGTTTTAAAAAATCCAATATCTCACTATGTGATGGAGTAGAGATACTCAGAATATCGTCGAAATGTTAAAACTCTGATAAAAAATTAATAACAATAATAATAATAATAAATTGTTTATTTCCTCTCCACACAAAAGTTTTACTAAAAATTAATTCTTACTTTAATGAAACGAACTACATATGCGTATACTAAACCTATGTTGTGAGGGGATGGAGCTTGCCATAGGTTTTAGCAAGAACCCTGTAACTGCAAGTCTCCAGGGATGTAACAATGGTATTGTACCTATATTGTATGGGTACAATATACCATTGTAACACAATATGATGAAAGGTACGATATGGAACTACCATGACATGTTATAGTTACACACTATGAGATAAAAAAACAATAAAAGCCACAAAAGAACGATGATAACAGTAGGTATAGATCTTAACGTTGGTGTGTATGTTTGTGTGTCTGTATGCGAGCGTGAGTGTATGTGTGTGTGTATGTGTCGAGTTTGAGTGAGTATAAATTTAAGTACTTATGTAGGTACCAGACCTCATGAATAGAAAATGACCTTACGTTTAGGTCGAACAGATTGTTAAGACGCAGTGACTTTGCTCAAGACTAGCTTGAGGTGTCGTTTCAAATTACCCAATCCGTTTGTTAGAGGTACAGATTATAAGAATTTATGACCTTAGGTTAAAGTTATGAAAGGGCGGAGAGGACATTTTCAGTTTCTAGGTAGTTTAGGGTCTTTAACCATTAGCTACTTCAGTTTTATACTTAAAGCGGGATAAGGGAAAGAGTTTAAGAAAGGCGTTAACCTTGTTGTGTGTATATTGTCCCAATAAGTTCATTTAATGAGAGTGGATGGTGTGAAAGCCCTGAGCGTCGCACAACTACCTTTCCTGAATCTCTTTTAAATCAACTCCTGATTGTCCTCTGGTTGAGAGTGTTCTATAAGGATGAGGAAGGACTGTCTTACTGAGAGGAGATTCAATACCATGTAGAAAGATGAACGGTTGGGTAATGGTAAGAATGACGCGCACTTACCTTGCAACACCCATGGGTTCTCTCAAGTTCGAAAAGGTGAGTTTTTACCGCGACACTCCAAATAGTGATCGACAAATAGTAAGACGATCTCTGTGGCGCGGTGGGCGAATGTCCACCTGCGATGCAGAAAGTTGCGGGTTCGATTCCCGCCTCGGGACTAATGTTTGTACGATCTGCATATATTTGTCCGGGATGTTCTGGTCGTTGTCTATATATAATAAAAATTTCTATCTATGTAATATATTGTATTATTTAAATTTGTCGTCTAGTACCCATAACACAAGCTCTGCTTAACTTGGGGCTAGGTGATGTTGTGTGGATTGTATTTATATCATTAGTGATGCAGTATCACAGGATAGAATCACACAACACTGTACACAGTGTACACACTCTACACACTGTTATGTGGACAGTTCTGCGGTCAGCATGATGTGGTAACCAACTTCCAAACATCTGAACATCCATTCAAACTCAGCATTTATAGCTGATGATGACGATGATTATTTAAAGTATACGTGTGATTAAAACGTATGAAAGGTACGTACAGACAGAAGCATTAATTGGTAACCCCCCTAATAGCTAAAGTTTACACTGCAAATCACTGTACGATTTACAAGTCTTTTACTCAAATACTAAGAAACAAAAATGTATCACCCAGTGGGAAGCGAACCAGACATCCAATCGCTCACACAACAAGTAACGCACGCACCAACCAACTAAACCAACGAACCAGTTATCAACGCATCGAAATTTTATGTTATTAGTGTTCGACAGCGGATTTTTATTTATGGGATCTCTTTACACTGGATAAGAAAAAGTGAAGTTTTTGAGGGTAGATCTAAATATAATCTTGGTGAAAAAAGAAAAGGTCACTAGCCATTCTCGATTCTAGTCTTGACTTACTGGTTTGAATTATAAATGAATTGAAGAATATTGAAGGAAATTATGCATATTAGTGATTTTGTGAGAACCAAGATCGCGGTGCTTTTCGAACTGCAAATGAGTAATCAGGAGATTGCTCGTTAGCTTTGAATTACGGTAAGTTATCTACTTATTATTGTGTCATAATCGTAACGAAACAAAGACATTTTGTTTTTTGTAAAACCTTATTATCTTTGGCTTATATAAATACCTAAGTATTGATTTGTTGTCTTACAGATTAAAACCGTGCGCCTATGTGTGATGTGGGGATGTGTATTTATGAAAAACAACAGGAGTGTATACAAATCAGTGCAGTCGCCACAATAATATTGTTGTCATTCACTCGAGTTCGACATTTGCATCCACTTGTTCTACTGCTCAACAATATTTGATATCAACATCAACAAAAGGCATTTGCATGCAGCTCATATACTTACACAATTATCGAGCAGCAAAAATAGAACTGTCTGTTGAACTCAACCGCACGGTAAGAATAACTTTACGTAAGTGATGATAATACTGATAATTCTCAACAAATCCAATTACCTTTAAAAATTATTATTTCATCATAATAATGATCTTTTTAACAAATTAGTATTCACACGAACTAAATAAACATTATAACAGTTGATTAATTTTTCTTTTTAGGTTTTTGGGGATGGATATCCTCTATGGGTCCTGGAGAAATAGTAGAAATAACTGGGAGCATGAATGACGAGCAATATTTTAAAGTGTTGAAGGTTACCTTCTACGCGGATCGCGTATCCAGAAGCCCAAATTTATTTTGTCCATGATAATTGTGCAGTGCATCTTACGCGGATGGTCTCCGAAGCGCTGTTCATCTCTAGAAGACATTACTGTTATTCCTTGGACATCTAAAAGTTCGGACCTAAATCCGATAGAAAATATGTGGGGTCAAATGGTTTTAAATTGAGATCCGATCCGTTAGCCCTTAAGCTATTAGGCGATAGGTAAGTATCACTAAATATAAAGGACGATAATTATCACTACTAAACCCTAATGTAATTTTACCTTTTAACATTGTCCGAAAAACTCCATTTGACCTCATTTATTTTCAAAACTACCTGATTATATAGTATTCCATGATTTACAGGAGATCCAAATTGTTTAATTCATTAGATTAGCTAAGTAAACGAAAATCTAATGAAAACATGTGTATTCTCGAGCACTAAATCGAAAATGGAATATTATTTATCAGGATAGGAAGCTGTTTGTAAGTAGGCTAAATAATAAAATAAAACATGTCAGAACTAATTAAATTTTTTGTGTTGTTGTTGTTTGTGTAGGAAAATTTTTGAAAAAAATAAACGTAATTGTTTACCTGAAATTATTATTATTGTTTTATTTTATCAATTACTTTAAATTCATACTAATAAACTAAAACTTCACTATAACACATGAATAAATGTCATTACATTACTAAAATTAAGTAGTAGTTAAAAAACAAAATCATCCACTGCAAGGATTCGATGACGGTCATTACGATGTGCAGTGACAGAATCTCAGTTACACTAACCACTACACCATAGTTACATGAGATACAGGCTTGAAATTTCAGTATCATTACTCTTGATAAAAGAAATGTAGGTATTGAAAAAAACATTTGTTTTTATTTAAACAATTAAATAAACTTTATAAAAAAAGAAAAAGAAAAAATTATGTAAATTAAAATGAATATATAAATCTTCACGGGTTTGAACCTACATGCTACTGAACGATAACTATGACATATTCTGTGAGGGGGTTACCAATTAATGCTTCTGTCTGTACCTACTTAATTTAATTTGTTTTCCCATTCCCAAGAGATTTCTGACCGAGCTCCCAAACAATAAAGAAATAGGTCAAAAAATTATTCCCAAAATAGATAAGTACAATGAAAAATTTGTATATTATCTACGCCAATAAAGGCGTAATTAATAAGGTAATAATGTATACCCATGCCAAATACAGCTTCCTAGTAACAACCATAATGGATTCATTGGTGATTAGACGAAGTTTAAATGAAATTAAAAAAAAAAAAAAAACCTATCAAACTTTTAAACATAATTTAATGAACAAAAATATTAAATGATATCTTTCTAAAATAATTAGGTAGTTAGTGGCTTATCTGTTGATTATAATGTATTTTAATTAATTTAGCGAACATTATGTATGCACCACATGTAAATAAAGATAGTTAACCTTATATAAGTAAGAGAGTGCCGTAGCTTGGTATTAGTTTGAAATATATCTTCAGCGCTCGTTATGGGTTTTCAAATAGTGTCGGTAGTGGTTCTGTTCCTCACGCTGACTGCTGAGGCAGCCCCTGACCGAGACTTACTCTCCGATTCATACATCGACCACATCAACTCTAAGCAATCATTATGGAAAGCTGGTAAGAACTTCCCTGAAAATACTCCTATGAAACACTTGAGAAGACTACTGGGGGTTCCTCTTTCATTTCTTAAAAATAATAAAAAAGAATGGGCACACTTGCCGACCGTCAAACATGACGCTGACGTCATAGCCAGCCTGCCTGAAAGTTTCGACTCGCGAGAGAAATGGCCTAATTGTCCGTCTTTGGGAGAAATAAGAGACCAGGGATCTTGTGGCAGCTGCTGGGCATTTGCTTCTGTAGAAGTCATGACTGACCGAGTCTGTACCTTTTCTAATGGTACCAAAAATTTCCACTTTTCCGCCAGGGACCTTATTAGTTGCTGTGATAATTGTGGATATGGATGCCATGGGGGTAACACTATTTTGCCTTTCGAGTACTGGATGACGGAAGGTATAGTGTCAGGAGGAAACTACAATTCTAGTCAAGGCTGCTTGCCTTATCCATTTCCACCGTGTGTGCATCATGTTCCAGGCGAGAAAGTTAATTCTGTTGGTGACATTTTGCCTTGCATGGATAGCTATTTCGAAACACCTAAATGTTCCCAAAAATGCGATGCAAGCTATGACGTCGTCTATGAAAATGATAAAAGTTATGCGGAGAATATTACCTTGATATTTGATGGAGAAGATCATATTATGGCTGAAATTTATCTAAAAGGCCCTGTTGAAGCTGGAATTTTAGTTTACAAGGATTTCTTCAACTACAAGAGCGGAATTTACGTTCCTGTAGATTTAGATATTGTTGGTGGACATGCTGTCAAGATCATTGGCTGGGGAGTGCAGAACAGCACCAAATATTGGCTGGTCGCAAACTCTTGGAACTCCCAATGGGGTGACGACGGCTTCTTTAAAATCCGTCGGGGTAAAAATGACTGCGGAATTGAAGACTTTATCACAGCCGGTGAACCCTTGTTAACAGATTAATGAGTTCAAAAGTTACTAACTTTAAATCTATTTCTATAGATATACGTACTAAGTACTAAAAATATTACGATTAAAATAATGTGTTTTATTATGGTATCCCCAATACATATACTTATGTACTATGTTGTATTACCAACAATATAAAAATTCTAACGTTATCTAACTTATACCTAAGTGAATCAATGAGTAGGTAGGTAAAGTCCATAATTAGATTGTTTTTAAAATAATTGGTTCGATATCTACTGATTGAAAATTTTATTTTAATTATTCATCAAGTACTTGTTTGCAGTTTAGGAATTGCACTTTGCACGTAGTAGTCGATACCGTCTCTTTTGAATGTATTTCAAATGTATGGAACTTAGAAAATTTTTAAGAACTGTTTTGAACATAGCGGAGCCTTAAGGGGTTTGAAACCGACCTTAAAACGCTAAAAGTATAGACAATGTAATGTTTAAACAATAAATTAGACAAAGTCATAGAACAAAAGTTGTCTGTCTTGATCTACCCAAGTCGCCTTCAAGAGTTTATTGATCATCCACATAAAATCCTGTATAATTGAACCAGCTCTGTGGAGCGGTCACTTGTGACTAGGGACACAGGTTATGAAACCTGTCTCGCACCAGTCTAACACACAGGCACCCAGGCACCTATATTTTGTAGACTTAATATAGTTTTAACAATCAACTTCAAGATTACTCTTTGTAAAGAGATAATAAAACGATTGGTTCGGAACAGTGTGTCATAAAGGCCGGCTAATGGATATCCACCATTCGGTGCCCAGCAGCGCCTTCTGCAGTTAAAATTCCTCACTGAACTAATATTTCCAACCCAGATAGGGGATATTACACCTCTCAAAGAAAGCTATTATAGGCAGTGGACTAGCATAGGCCTTAGCTGTGGCCAAGTAAACAATTTGATCGTGATATAAAATAAAACTTTTTAAACTTTCACGATTTGTTGACATATTAAAGAATATTTATGGAGTAACGTAGGGGAAAATAAAAACAAAAGGTACGCGATAAATACGCGATAAATATTCTTTAACGTGATATAAAATGTCGTGTAAAATTTTAATTTTTTTTCCATAAGCAAATAATGTGACAAAAAATTCATAGAAATATATCAGAGTTTACTGAACTAGGAGTTGAAGACCACTATTCCCCAGGTCCATTTTTACTGCTAATGCGAGAGAGGTGGGCGTGGCACGATCTATCATAATGTAAGCTTCAGATAATTTAGTGAACCCATCGGCTTGTTCAGCGAGGTCTGGAGTTTGAAGTGCTTCAGGGATGTCGTGCGAATTGGAGATATAAATGATTGATAATCGTGGTATAAAAATTATTATGTGTACGCTCAGTAAACTAGCTAAAGTAAAAAAAAATACAGTGTTAAGATGATAACTGTCTTAATGGTTATGGTGGGAAATTCATATTATTTAATTTTATATTTATTGTTAAACTTTTGAGTATTTACTTAAGTGATATAACGTTATAGTATGTAAATGAAATCTGAAACATTGTAGTTTTTCGTGTTTTGGTGTATTATCAAAATGGCTTAACATAGTCACTAGTCCAAAGTGACTAAGCTTTTCAAATATGTACTTACCTTTTAAATTTATAGATTTTGGAAACCAGTTCTATAATACTGATTTATTAGTTTTACTTGTTTCTACTTTAATAGGTCTAATCTACCCCTTTCTCTTATGTTTTGAACTATGACTGCATTTTTGCTCTTCTTATATATAATTTAGACATCGGCAACCACATTTGTATCTGTTTGCCCAGATTTGGCAAAGGCCTCTTCTTACTGCTTCCAGTACTAAAATCCTAAATTTTCCCTGATGAACATAGTATATATAATATTTTCAAAAAAATTAGGGATCCGCATGAAAAATTCAATAATTAAACCGTGTGAAATGTATTCAACCTCTTTCTATTATGGCGCGGAGCCTTTATCTATAAAAGAGGTTGAATATATAGCACACGCTGCTTGCTTTTTCTCTACGGCCAGTGTCAGTTATGGAGTGTCGAGTCAATGTCAAAAACCCCAATGCTGTTAAAAAAAGTAAGGGATCCGTATGAAAACTGTGAAATACATCGTGTTCGTGTGTATAATTTCTGAAATTTTTGAGTAATACCCGTGCGAAGCCGGGGCGAATTATTTCACCATTAGAATTTAAAAAATTTTTCACCATCTATATCTATACTAATATTATATTAGTATAGATATAGATGGTGGAATGGAATTTTTTTTTAAATTTTATATATTTATCCAAAAGCAAATAATGTGACAAAAAATTCATAAAAATATATCAGAGTTTACTAAACTAGGAGTTGAAGACCACTACTATTCCCCAGGTCCATTTTTACTGCTAATGCGAGAGAGGTGGGCGTGGCACGATCTATCATAATGTAAGCTTCAGATAATTTAGTGAACCCATCGGCTTGTTCAGCGAGGTCTGGAGTTTGAAGTGCTTCAGGGATGTCGTGCGAATTGGAGATATTAAATGATTGATAATCGTGGTATAAAAATTATTTTGTGTACGTTCAGTAAACTAGCTAAAGTAAAAAAAATACAGTGTTAAGATGATAACTGTCTTAATGGTTATGGTGGGAAATTCATATTATTTAATTTTATATTTATTGTTAAACTTTTGAGTATTTACTTAAGTGATATAACGTTATAGTATGTAAATGAAATCTGAAACATTGTAGTTTTTCGTGTTTTGGTGTATTATCAAAATGGCTTAACATAGTCACTAGTCCAAAGTGACTAAGCTTTTCAAATATGTACTTACCTTTTAAATTTCTAGATTTTGGAAACCAGTTCTATAATACTGATTTATTAGTTTTACTTATTTCTACTTTAATAGGTCTAATCTACCCCTTTCTCTTATGTTTGAACTATGACTGCATTTTTGCTCTTCTATATCTACATATATCTATACTAATATTATAAAGAGGAAAGATTTGATTGTTTGTTTGTTTGTTTGAAACGAATAGGCTCCGAAACTACTGGACCAATTTGAAAAATTCTTTCACCATTAGAAACCTAAATTTTCCGTGATGAACATAGGCTATATAATATTTTCAAAAAAGTTAGGGATTCGCATGAAAAATTCAATAATTGAACCGTGCGCTGTATATTCAACCTCTTTTTCTATTATGGCGCGTCATAATAGAAAAAGAGGTTGAATATATAGCGCACGGTGCTTGCTTTTTCTCTACTGCCAGTGTCAGTTATGGAGTGTCGAGTCAATGTCAAAAACCCCAATGCTGTTAAAAAAAGTAAGGGATCCGTATGAAAACTTTGAAACCCATCGTTTTAGTGTGTATAATTTCTGAAATTTTTGTTTAATACCCGTGTGAAGCCGGGGCGGACCGCTAGTTACCTATTAATAATTGGACCAGACGCATTGGTACTTCGGGTAAATTAAAATCTGTTAACAAACTTTTAATCATAAATTTATGAGCACAGATAGGTACGCTAATGATATCATCTATGTATACTAATAAGTATTACTAGCGGTCCGCCCCGCCTTCGCACGGGTATTAAACAAAAATTTCAGAAATTATACACACTAAAACGATGGGTTTCAAAGTTTTCATACGGATCCCTTACTTTTTTTAATAGCATTGGGGGTTTTGAAATTGACTTGACACTCCATAACTGACACTGCCCGTAGAGAAAAAGCAAGCACCTATTCAACCTCCTTTTCTATTCTGACGCGCCATCATAGAAAAAGAGGTTGAATATACAGCGCACGGTTCCATTATTGAATTTTTCATGCGGATCTCTAACTTTTTTGAAAACATTATATAGCCTATGTTCATCACGGAAAATTTAGGATTCTAATGGTGAAAGAATTTTTCAAATCGGTCCAGTAGTTTCGGAGCCTATTCAATTCAAACAAACAAACAAACATACAAAGAAACAAACAATCCCGTCTTTCCTCTTTATAATATTAGTATAAAGAGGAAAGATTTGATTGTTTGTTTGAATTGAAAAGGCTCTGAAACTACTGGACCGATCTTGAAAATTCTTTCACCGTTGGAATCCTAAATTGTCCGTGCTGAACATAGGCTATAATATTTTTTCAAAAAATTAAGGGTTCCACATGAAAAAATATTTTTTTGTTAAATACCCGTGCGAAGCCGGGGCGGACCGCTAGTTGTAATATAAGTAGGTGGTTAGTGGCATATCAGTTGATTATAATGTTTAATAAACATACAGTGCATTATGAACGTACAACATTTAACATAACGAAATCGTCGCTTGAAAGTAAGTTTAAATTAAACTTGGGGGCTATTTCATTGAGTAATATCGAATCAAAGATATGGATTAGGAAATTTCAGAGCAGTTTTTAAAAACCGTCTGAGTTTCATAATTTTTGAAATACATTAAAAAGAGTTGATTTTTTTGCAGTAGAAGCCCATCCATTCTCTTAAGTAAGTGGCACCTACGGTATGTATATAATGTATACGACAAAAGTTCAAAAACCTTGGCCCGCGGTACGTCGCACTAGATGAATCTTGTTTTCAAGTTTGTTAATCGCCATTCTTTCGAAGGTTCATTTAATTTGCACCACCGCCTTAATGAATACCTGTCTGTTACCTGATAAATGGTTTTCCACCTTGCAGCGTTGGTAAGTAGAAACTTCATGCTGCTTCATGTGTTATTTACTCGTCTAGAAAAATATGCAATTAGGTGTAGGACGGTGCCATAAAATTGTATGTTATTTTGTTATTCGCACACTAATCCAGTCTCAAAGAATAGCAATCTACCTTTTTAGTGACCGTATATATTCGTCGTTAGATTCGTTTATTTCGACATCTCCACAGCGATCTCTTGTCCGCCTGCAAAGAGTGGTGTTTTAGGAAACGCCCCTGTGTTTGGGGAGCTAAGTTCTGCACCTTTGATGAACTGTACGAAATTCACATCAGTAGGTGTGGTCTTCTTACTACGATATTTATTTAATGTTGGCAGACATGTAGCCAAAGAAGATATTGTAAATCGAAGTAATGAAGTTCGGATTGAGACCATGAAAGTAAGATTTTCTTTATCCTCTCGAGAATAAGTATAATTAAGGAATTGATAAAGCAAGGTATTATAGACGTACATAAAAAGGGTGGCGTCTCGCAATAACGTTGTTGTTATGTAGAAAAACCGTACATGGCATATTATGGGGCATGTTGAACACCAACCATTTTGCATCCTCACGTCTTTTCAGGTCACCACTCTCACTGGACAGTGCTATAATAGCTTGTAGTCAAACAAACAAGGCCGTGTGGTGCCAGCTTAGAACTTGCACCACACCAACTCTTCCAACGGGTGTCGTAAGAGGCGATCAAGGGATATCTGCGTGGGGAGCACAGGGTGCTTTGCAGCTCAGGTCCACCACAGAGCTGCCAAGAGTAGGGTCTTGGCATGCGGGTTGCGGATCGATAGGTTTCCTCTTTAATAATAAGAGCAATTAAAGCAGCGAACAAAGGCTCTAGAAGTAGTCAAACAAACTAAGAACGGACTTAATATTACATTATTATTTAAATCGAGCCTTGAATTGAGGATAGTGTGCAATCATATTTACAATAAGCAAACAACCTTTGTATCTAACCTTCATTTTTATAAAGAGTCTATCATTACTTATCCACGTCTGCTGATTAAATCGAGCCTTATAAACCATCACATGAGAGTTTTCTATACCAGTGTAACAGAATGGGTAAGGTGTTGGTACTGTTCTTGTGTCTGTTACAAGGCATTTTGGGAGATGTTGCAGTCATGAAAGACGTCACCTTAGGGTTCGGACAGGCGCTGGAAAAATGTAGAGAAGAAGTAAGTTTGGTTTTTTCTGTATTATTTTCACCATCACAATTTCTTTGAGATGATTAATGAAAAGTGTAAAAATATAATTTAAAACTAGCTACCGCCATAAACGTGATTAGAACTATCGATATTGAAAAAAACACAATTATGACATGTTTTAGAATAAAAATCCTCGCAAATAATGAATTATTCAAAACTGCTTCCTTTTATTTTACTACCTTTGCAATTTTGCTTGCCTTCAATCATGAACAAATTATTTCTTATATGCTATTTGCTATAATACATGTTGTTTACTATAAAATGTTTAGTATGTCTGACCTTTTACGTTCCAAATTTATTTAAGAAGTATTCTTTACAATCTAACTGCTATCGGCGCACTAAGCGTTCGACGGCTTTTCACCCAGAACGAACGCTACGCACTTAATGAAATAAAGCTATTTTCATTTGATTTGTAAACAGAGTCAGCTGACCGAAGATAAAATGGAGCAGTTCTTCCACTTCTGGAGCCCTGACTTCAAGTTCGAGGACCGTGAGCTGGGCTGCGCCATCATCTGCATGAGTCGCCACTTCAACTTGATGACGGACGCGACTAAAATGCACCATGAAAATACCTCCAAATTCATCAAGTCTTTCCCAAACGGTGAATAACGTTACTATCAGGCAAAGGCGTGCGTTGAGTTGAATACTGCCATTTGTATTAAGTATAACATAGCCGAGTCCATAACGCAAGCTCTTCTCAGCTTGGGGCTAGATGATGCAGTGTGGATTGTCTGTCTAGTATTATTTATATCATGTGTCGATATTTGGAGCTTATGTGCGTCAATATTTCGTAGCCACATAGTCAGGAGTCTTGGACTAGGTAATCTTTGGCCCCGTATTATAAAAGCATGCTCAGTCTACGATCGGTGCTAAAGTTATTATTTTCTATTACAAAATAGTTAATATAGTACTCAATCACCTTACTCATACTTAATAGTCTGATAACTTGAATTATTGCTGATTCTCATTCTGTCTTCTTCTATTGATATTTATAAGAGTGAGAAATAAAACTGTTTAATTTAACGGACCATTTTGAATAAGGGGGTAAGAAAGTCTTTCACTTTCGTGACTATGGTCTGCTATCACCATGCATTATACCTGTTCCAGTAGCACTACAAGTTTTAAATGTCATTTAATTTTACTATGGACAATATTTTCTATACACTGTGCCATAGAAAGGCTGTAAAAGAACATGAATACGAAGCTAATGTACATTTTAGTACATTTTAGTTTTTGAGTAAAAATGTTTGAAATTCAAAACATCATAGAACTGATGTTGACTCCTCGATGTCCAGAATCCGAACCTCCTTTGGTTTAGCGCAAAGTGTATATATAGGTAACTACGATGCCTACTAAATTTGACTGTAATGTGCAATGTAAAAGTAAAAAAAAAGAAATAAGTTACAAAACTCATATTACGTAAAAATAGGCAAAAAAGTGATCACAGTTGGTGCACATCAATGATTTAATGGTGCCAACAAGAAAAATTTACTTTGTTAGGCTATTAGTTTTCGAGTGAGAAAACTCGTTACAAACTTCTTACCGTCTAGCTAGACAATCTGATATTTTGTAGTAACCTTAATTAACAAAGAAACGCTACGGGATGCTTGTTGGCTCTATAAACGCACTGTCAGCATTCTGGGCACTGCCTGACGAGGGCTTAGATTTTTAGGAAATAGAGGTTATATTTCTGCTTTCAACCATTTTTATTCATGTTTTAAGGAGGTAGGAACAATCGGGAATTTGTTCCCAATAGTTCCTAGTAGGAACGCAGGGGGTAGGCACAATCGGGAATAGGCGGATATAAGTGTATATTATACATTTAGTTGTATGTTTATTTTATATTGATTGATTGATAATTCTTTATTACATAACCTTACAAAAAGAGTACAATGGGTACTAAAACTTAACTAAATCTATGGCTATGGAATTGGCGGCCTTATCGCTTATAGCGATTTCTTCCTAGGCGACCAAAGGGAAAGGAGAACATAAGGTGGCGGTGCTTAAGCTAACCTGAATATTAAATACTAACCTAAACTAAATATACTAATACACAAATAATAAAATTAATAAACTAATACATAAAAAACTAAATAATTGTGATATTTACGGACATGCTTAATATGTATATATTTTATTAGCTTATATGTTTATTCTATTTAGTACTGTAATATTACTTGTTAATAAATTCAGCGTACCTACTTTAATACCTTAACAAACATTACATTGATACTAGTGTGAATTTTAATCCTAGAAAGTACAATCATATATTACAAAAAAAAAGTTTTAGAAGCTAGGGTGGGCGTTTGTCAAAACTTACGTAGGCATTTTTACACTTCGCATTACAAAAACATAATTTACTTAGCGTACCTACTGATTAAGTGTTTTCTGTCTTCAGGCGAAATCCTCGCACAGAAGATGGTGGATGTCATCCACAGCTGCGAGCAAGTTCACGACGCTAAGGAAGATCACTGCTGGAGAGTCCTCCACGTGGCAGAGTGTTTCAAGGTGGAATGCCAGAATCAGGGTCTGGCACCAACCATGGAACTTATTATGGCTGAGTTTATTATAGAGGCTGAAACTGAGTAAACGTAAATTTAGGTGTAGGGCTAGGTTTAAGTTGTTTAAAATAAACACAATCTATTAAATAAATAGATATAATATTGAGGTTTTAGGGTAAAATTTTAATTTTATTTTAGTAGATGAGAATAGCTGATAAGTAAACATAAGAAAACGTTTAGCTTTAAGGTGACGACTTGGAAATCTAATAAATAAGGAAGCATATTATTTTTTGTTTTATTATTTTGTCGGTCGGCCGTCCCATCGTACTATGAGTGCCGTACGTATTCCTTAACGGAACCAAAGAAGCATCATCACCTGTACTACCAAATACTTGGCAGAAATGTTCTATTGTGAGCAACAAGCAACCAGACACAGGCTCCGGTGACCAAAAATAAGAGACTTCCTAGACAGGACGCCCCATAAAAACTCCTGGGCCACCCTATCCTAAACAGCGCGCCTCAGACTAACTGCTGGGTCGAGTTGCAGTTACCTAGGAATGTGTGACGTCTTTTTATTTCTGAAAATAGAAAATCAGCTAAAAGGGATTGAATTTTTCGCTGGAAGATGCGCTGTCAGCGTTCGGGCAGGTGTACTACCAAATACTTGGCAGAAATTTTCTATTGTGAGCAACAAGCAACCAAACACAAGGCTCCGGTGACTGCTCCACCACGACTATGCACAGATCGCACCAAAAATAAGAGACATCCTAGACAGGACGCCCCATAAAAACTCCTGGGCCCTTTCCTGAACAGCACGCCTCAGACTAACTGCTGGGTCGAGTTGCACCTAGGAATGTGTGACGTCTTTTATTTCTGAAAATAGAAAATCAGCTGAAACGGATTTAATTTTTCGCTGGAAGATGCGCTGTCAGCGTTCGGGCAGGCTGTAAACGAGGTGCCTGCGGTGGACTGGGAAAAGTGTTTCGGAAACTGGTTCTGACGCATGACACTTTGTAGAGAGGCTAGTGAAAAGATTTATTAAATAATATTTCATCGTAGAATACTTTATTTTATTTTCGCAAAACCTTGCAAGTATCCACGTATTTAGATATCATGCATATAAATATAATGTTAGTTTAATTAACGTTTATTATAATACTAGCTGTCCGCCCCGGCTTCGCACGGGTATTTAATATATATCGAATTTTTCATACGGAACCCTAACTTTTTTGAAAATATTCTATAGCCTATGTTCATCACAAAAACAATTTAGGATCATAATGGTGAAAGAATTTTTAAAAACGGTCCAGTAGTTTCGGAGCCTGTTAAATTCAAACAAACAGCCAAATCTTTCCTTATTATAATAGATATAGAAAAGTGATGTACATATCTCTTGAGACTAATATTTTCTTTTAATATTCTATTTGTTAGAGAACGGGCACACCACTTTAAACTGAGCTACTACCTACTCGTTTTATTACTCGTATCAATTTCTTTACAACCACCAAATGATGAATAATGCCATCTATGGCGCTCATTTGGGGAGGCTTAGAGGTCTAGCAGTGGACTATTGTAGGCTGATGATGATGGTCATTTTAGTTTAAGCATATTTACGTTCTATGACCGAAAACTTTTAGGCTTAAGTTACACCATCACTGCTTCTACTTATTTATGTTTAACTAGCGTTTTGCCCTGGATTCGAATGGGTATTTAACAAAAAACTATAATATTATATTATAAGAAAACTTATACGATGGGTTACATTATTAGTTTTCATACGGATCCCTAATTTTTCAACGTCCACTTCTTTGTTTTATAGCGCCGCCTAACTTTTTAGCAGCATAGGGCTCTTAGGCATTGACTCGCACTTATTTTTTTTTACATTGACTTGCATCCCGCAATATATATTATATTTTGATATTCATGACGAATTATGAATCTTATGACACTCCATAATTGACACTGGTAGAGTCGTAGTGAAAAACAAGCGGCGGCGCCAGTATCAAAAAGTTGAGTATATAGTTCACGGATTTATCATTAAATTTTTCATTTGGATCCGCCCAAAAGTTAGGGAACTTTTTTGAAATATTCTATATTTTTTGTTCATCAAGGAAAATAAAGGATTCTTTCACAATTAGAATCCTTTAGTTTGAATTGTCAAACTTTATAATTTTAGTATAGATAACCTGTTTGGTTTCCACTTAAATAAAACATCAGCCTTTTAGGGAAAACATGATTTTATAATATCGCGAGATGGCGGAATTTAAACCTAAACTGAATAATAAATAAATATTTAAGTTCCTGATATTTTCCTACTTCTAACTAAAAATAATGCTGGTCAACCTAAAAATTATTTCAAACATACCTACGAGCATAGCCACTGGTCATCAAAACTGTTATTTCCGCCCAAAATTGTGTAACGATGCACCAAAGCTCAGTTCACACCAACAGCAATAATATACAGTGCGATAAGGACGGGCCACTGGCGAACACGTAAATTATTTAGTTGGGTGCACACGTGCGGATACTCAGCAATATTAATGTGCACCTAACTTTATTTTCAGTGCCGCCGTTCACAGGCTCACGAGCTCAGCTCGATTTAACAAAACAATATCTGACCCATTAATAATTAATGTCTGGTTGTAACTCTTGTCGCACTATTTTACCTTTACCTTTAAATAATCCAACTGTGACTGATATTTTTTCACTTTTTGTCATGTGTCGTCTCATTTATGTATGTACTTTTGTAGGTTCATATCCGTATGATAAAGACGCTGAACCAAATCCAAAACGAGAGACGCTTTAGATACTATCGTCATACCTTCATATATTCAGATCTTCATCGTATTTTGTGAAAAAAATTAGGCCTAAGCCTAATCATTTCCATTGGCAATTGTGTGTTTCATTTTGTTTGATCATTCATGATCAAACAAAATGAAACATGCGCAGATTGGTACTCCATGTAAAAAATAAATTTGCCGTATGCTTTAAAAACGTATTCGAGAACAAAAAAGCCTCCTGAATCAAAGTTATGTTTCTAAATAGTATCAACACGTTCCATTTCTGTTTGGGAACTGCTTCTGCTCTCAACTCTACCTTTAAATAACTGGGTCCTATCGACTAACCGAACTGAACCCTGTAGATAAACATGATTTGGTTTAGTGCATACATTATGTAAAGTTGGCATCTCTAACATCAACGTAACTAATCGTAGGAGGAACTAACCAAACTAAACTAACAGGATTGATGGGTATATTATGCACACAAAACCTACGCTTTGGGTACAAAATCTTATAAAAGCTTGTGGCAATTTTTGAAATTAGATAATGTTCTTTCGGAGATGTTGTCTCTATCTCCCTAGCTATAAAGCTGACCACCTTTTTTTTTTCGAATGGTTGTAATGCTGTTGACCGCAGATGGCCATGACAGCGTTACCGGACTTTTGGCGGGCGCAGAGGGCGCCATACCGGTAAAGTTAGGTTGGGGCAACACGCGCAAGGGCCACCACTTAGGTGCGAACCTCGGCTTGGGCTGTTGCTAGATGCTACAAGAGGGTATGGAGGTTTCGCCTAGGTGCACAAGTGCACCTATGGGCGGAAGCGGGGAATTCTTCGACCCCGCATCCGGCGGGGTCGGTTTTTGGTCGTGTGTGTAGTGTGCGGAAGCGAATCGATACTAGTTGACGTCACCTCCGGGTTAGCGGCGGTGATTGGGTCAACGGGGTCACCGAGAACGTGTCTCGGTCTACGGAGGAGAGTAAAGCTGACCACCATAGTGGTGGTCCAGTTGAAGTATGTCAGACACCTGCTGGCAAGTCTGTACTCTGTAACAATGGTGGAGATTATTCCTGGCAGATTATAGGGCCCGGAAGCACAGATTTATTCAGTGTGGAAGTGCATCTAAATTGCGGAGAGCTTGTCTTTGGCACAATCTAAATAATAACAAAGGTCGTGCCAACGATTAACGGTGCAGATAATGGAGTAGCTCTCCATTATTATCTAACCATATATAAGCGAATGCTTGAGCCTAAAACTTACTAAAAGCTACGGTAGGTAATTAATAAATAAATATGATTGCACTTATATATAGATGGACAAGGGTGATCACCATTACAATTAAATACAAATCATTAAGGCTCTGGCGACGTATGAATTTCCTATACAAACGTAGTACAAAAAAGTAAAATCATTTGTAATTTGAGAAGATTTTCCCCATGGTTTGCTATTGTTTGTATATGTCCAGCATTGGACTAACATAGGCTGATGATGATTGCTATTACTTGTATATAAATAGTAGTTTAGTCGTTGCGTTTTCGAGAATAACATTCACTTAAAATCGAAAACGAAGATTACATTGCGATTAAGCTTCACAAATTATTTGTACATTATGTAGTTGTATAAGATAGATGGAATATATCATACTTTTCATATGATATATTCCATAGTACAATTAATAGATTTTTTCGAATAGAACTCATCACCAGCCTATAACACTCCACTGCTGGACATAGGCCTCACCTCATGTGCGCCATATTTGGCATTATTCATAATTTGGGGGCTATTACCCATAATCCCCACGCTGGGCATGCGGGTTGGGGATCGCAGTTCTGTGGAGTTGTTCTGCAGAGGGTACTGCTGCCCACCCCCCGCTGTGTCTCCCTTAGTCGCCTCTTATGATACCCACGGGAAGAGTTGGGGTGGTGAAATTCTATGCCGGCACCACACGGCATAGTACTCATAAGTCATAAATAGGAGTGATAGAGTAGCCAAACGAATTCCCAAAGGCGCAAGCCGCGGCAACCACCAAAACAAGACTTTTTCATCACTTGCACAATTTCGTTGGGGCTATGACAAAATTGGCTTGTTCGTTATGTGATCTCGGTTTATTGGTATTGGTTTAATCGCACGCGACCAAAATGGGATGGAACCCTGTCAAATAGATATGAAAAGGTTATATCGTATCTAAGTCTGTGTGAGGGCTTTGCAGGAAAATAATGGTCTAAGTAGACAGAGGTTTTGGTATGTCAGCACGCTTTGGCTTTCTTAGCTGGGTTACACAGAGCGCGTTGTACGTAGATATTTAAACTAATATATATATATATATATATATATATATATATACAGGGTGTCCCGTAACTCAACGTCAACCCGAAAACGCCGGACAGGTGGGTTCATGACGACCCAGAAAAACTATAAAATCATGGGTCTATCTTCAATGGTTTCAGAGTTATGGGCTTTTTACTGAAATTCATAAATTCTCTGCCCGGCGTCAAACTTTTCTATGCTGTGACTACAGATGTCAATATTTTCTGAATTTTATTTTTGTACTACAAACTCAAATAACACAGTCTTATAATGAATTGCAAAATTTAAACATATTGAGTAAATTTTTTGAAAAAAAAGACTGTTTGGTTCGGTTATTGCATCAATGATTTTCAATCGGGAAACTTTGACTCGTCGTACTGAAAAAAAAATTCACCACGATATGCTGGCATGTTCTGTGGAAAGTTGGCGCAGTTATCCTAGATTTCAAAATGGTATCATACGTCACACTTTTCTTCTTTAAATAATAGTAAAATATTGATTTTCTGAAATAAGACCTAAATTCAAAACAGTTTCACAAGGAACATTTTCACACGCAAGGGTAGATGGATAGTAGGTGCTTCAATATTAGACCTTTTTTAAGTCTTTGTAAACTATTTGCCACAGTTCTTTGTATAAAAAAAGCCTCGTTGCACTTGATTATTTTTGAAAAATTTTAATTATAATTAATCCTAGCTTTCTTTTGGCTATCTGAATGATTTGTTCGAGACTCCTAGGAGACTACGATGACGTAGTTTTAAATGCAGTTCAAGAAAAACGGTAGGTACCTACCTCAGTTCGTGCAATGGAAGAAAATGCGGGAGTATCCAAATTGTCAACAAATACCAACCCTATCACGTGAGTCAAGTAAAAAGTTTACTACCTCGTGATTACCCTCAAAAAACATATTTTTGCGAACATTGTTCTGCAAAAATTAATTCTATGATAGGTAATCACGCATAACGTTCGACATTCGGGTACTATCCTGATAACGCCTGGCTCGGGCGCTAGGGTTATATCCACATAATGCGTAAATGAGATGCATGTTTGCATATTCGGCCGCCGAGTAGACATAATTCAGATTACCAGGAATCGCAGAACACGAATAACAGATTTTTAAATTTTATATTGCAAAACATTCAGGTATACAAAAGAAAGTCAGGATTGATTATTATTTAAATTTTTCAAAAAAAAATCAAGCCCAACGAGGCATTTTTATACAAAGAACTGTGGCAAATAGTTTGCAAAGACTTAAAAAAGGTCTAATATTGAAGCACCTACTAATCCATCTACCCTTGCGTTTGAAAATGTTCCTTGTGAAACTTTTTTGAATTTAGGTCGCATTTCAGAAAATCAATATTTTACTATTATTTAAAGAAGAAAAGTGTGACGTATGATACTAGTTTGAAATCTAGGATAACTGCGCCAACTTTCCACAGAACATGCCAGCCTATCGTGGTGAATTTTTTTTTCAGTATGACGAGTCAAACTTTCCCGATTGAAAATCATTGATGCAATAAACGAACCAAACAGTCTTTTTTTTCAAAAACTTTACTCAATATGTTTAAATTTTGCAATTCATTATAAGACTGTGTTATTTGAGTTTGTAATACAAAAATAAAATTCTGAAAATATTGACATCTGTAGTCACAGCATAGAGAAGTTTGACGCCGGGCAGATAATTTATGATTTTCAGTAAAAAGCCCATAACTCTGAAACCATTGAAGATAGATCCATGATTTTATAGTTTTTCTGGGTCGTCATGAACCCACCTGTCCGGCGTTTTCGGGTTGACGTTGAGTTACGGGACACCCTGTATATTTATAAACAGGATATATTTGATTGTTTTTTTGTTTATTATTACTGGACCGATTTGGAAAATACTTTCACCGTTAGATAGTATAGCCTATGTTGATCACCAATAATACATGTATATATGTATATAGAGTATTTGCAAGACACCTACTATCTTTTTTCATGTAAATCATTAATTTAAGAATTAGGGATCTACATGACAACTCCAATAATAAAACCATGAGCTATTATTTATTCATCTTCTTTAGTATGGCACCCGCATGTTTTGCTCTGCCACTCTGCCAGTGTCAGTTATATAGTGCCCTGAACTTTACAAGTCGTCACTGGACTGCGAGAGGAAAGTATTGTCAAGAAATTAGATTGAGAGAGTCAATGTCATAAAGTACTCTCTATGCCGCTAATTTTTTTTAGCAGCATTGATAGCACCTTTCCTAACTGCCGATTCATATGAAAACTTCAAACACAACGTGTTAGTGTGTAAAAATGTATAATCTCCGATGCGAAGCCGAGGAGAGGGGCTGTTAGTCAGTTATAAATAAAATAAATAAATAATGCTGGACAATATACACCAACACCAAGCTAAGCAGCAGAACTTCTGTTATGGATAGTAAATAACTGATATACTTAATACTACGTATTACATAGGTAGATAAATATTTTTTACTATTCATAGAAAACGAAGGCGGCAATCGAACCCGCAACCTCCTGCGATGCAAGCGGACCTTCTCCCACCACGCCATAGAGGTCGTTGACTTGAGGTTTAGGTTGTTAGATGTCTATAAAAATAAAAGATTCCTTTTTGTTTTATTTTAATTAGTGTTTCAACTTCAACTGTCTGTAAAAGTAATACATTATTTATATACTCTCAATATAATCAACAAAGTCTAGGTATCCCGTGTCCCGCTTGTTCAATGGCCCGACAAAGTCAGCAATTTTATTGGCGACCCCTTACACTTCCCGGTACAATACAACTTACGGTCGTTTCGCACTTTTTATTCTTTACGATTTGTCGCCAATTTCCCCGAATGTCGATATTGGCAAAGTTTCGCACCTTGTATAGGAGTTGTTTTGAAAAATGTGTCGCTATCGTCTGTTAATTGCTGGTGGCGGCGCGTGGTGTGCAGTAAACGGCTACGCAGTGCTGTTTGCTTTTTGTTTTGGGAAACTTTGCTTTGTAGGTACGTAGGTAGCTGAGTGGTAGGTCTCTATTGGAGCGCAGAATAATTCTGATACAAAGGTATACTATTTATTCATTGCAAAGTTTACAAACCTACTACTTATTTACTACAATTAAGTGTGCTTTGTAATGAGGATGTAATTTTATGAGAAAATTGGGAACATAATATCGATAGAGAACTGGTAGGTGTAGGTGGTAGTACTGGTAGTGAGGTGTTTTGTAAGTTGAGAAGAGCCCATAAAAAAATATGAAGTCTAAAAATTTCTGCGGAATTTTGGTTTATTGAGTTTATATTACCTACTTTAGTCCATATGGGTTGGATGTGAAAAGTGTTGTCTATACTAATATTATAAAGAGGAAAGATTTGATTGTTTGTTTGTTTGTATGTTTGTTTGTTTGTTTGTTTGTTTGTTTGAATTGAATAGGCTCCGAAACTACTGGACCAAGTTAAAAAATTCTTTCACCATTTGAATCCTTAATTTTCCGTGATGAACATAGGCTATATAATATTTTCAAAAAAGTTAGGGATCCGCATGAAAAATTCAATAATTGAACCGTGGGCTGTATATTCAACCTCTTTTTCTATTATGGCGCGTCAGAATAGAAAAAGAGGTTGTATAGCGCACGGTGCTTGCTTTTTCTCTACGGCCAGTGTCAGTTTTGGAATGTCGAGTCAATGTCAAAAACCCCAATGCTGTTAAAAAAAGTAAAGATCCGTATGAAAACTATGAAACCCATCGTTTTAGTGTGTATAATTTCTGAAATTTTTGTTTAATACCGGTGCGAAGCCGGGGCGGGCCGCTAGTTCACTATAATTGAGTTTATTCAATAAGAGACACGAGTACATAAATTACAATTACGATATTCTATAATCCCAATTAGGAACACACATACCGTGTTCACGGCGAAGGGTGGATGAGTGAACTGGTTGGACTCTGCTTTACAAATGAATTTGCTTAATTGCAGAACGCAAAAGTCTCGACTTTCGACTTTACCGTAGACTGTGTGACCACAAATCCAAAGTAGTACCCATTGGGCAAAAAGATAATTGTCCAAAATACATTGGTTTTGTTGTGACTCGTTGAATAAGTACCAAAATAAAAGCCAACTTAGTTATACAAACTCTTTAAAACCGGAAATAAATACCGCCAACAAAACGGATACAAAACATATTTCCCTTGCAATTTGTATTTTCCCATCCTATTCTGTATTCGTTATTTTATAGAAGGAAGTCTGAGTCCCGACTTGCGCATTCCACAAGGAGATGAGTCTTTATTTTTTAGGTTTTAGTGAAGCTCATGAAGTATTTTAAAATCTATCGATGAAAAGGTTTTACCTAGATCTTAATTTAACAGTTGGAATAGGTTTCTTCCTGCCAGTATGTGTTTGGTTTTGCATAACCGCCTTGTATTTATGTTTTACATAGTTTTTATTAATGGTAGCTGATGGGTGATTGTATTGCAAGAACTGATTACCTTAATACATACTACAAAACAAGGTCATTTCCCGTATGTCGCTACGTATGCTTAGATCTTTAAAACTACGCTAAATTTTGATGCTGTTTTTAAAACAGATGGTTTATTATGGCAGTCCGCCAAGGCTTCGCACGGGTGTTAAAAAAAATAAAAACATACGGAACCCTAACTTTTTTTTAAAATATTCTTCTATAGCCTTCACGGAAAATTTATGATTCTAATGTGAAAGAATTTTTGAAATTGGTCCAGTTGTTTCGGAGCCTATTCAATTCAAACAAACAACCAATCAAATCTTTCCTCTTTATAATTTTGGTCGCTGCTAATCGTATTCTATTATTTATTGATTATAATAGCTTCAATTTTTAATCAGACTACTTCCATTTCATCGATAAGCACACTTTATAAGCCCGCTTTATAAGTCTCGCAAAGCCAACCTCGCTAGCTTTGCTAGACGCTCTCTACGCTTGACTTCCAGTTTCACCACAATCATGGAACGAAAAGATGCGGTGTAACCACACTTTTCGTTGTATTAAAACACGTCCAGGCAACTTTTCTTAACAAAGATCTCAACTAGATAGTTCTATTCATAACTCTACTTAAGAAAATTGTATTTTTACGTGCAAAGTGTACGTTTTACATAAAATTAAATGTGACTTGGGATTAAATTAAATAAAGAAGTTGTATCGTAATATACCTTGCTTTTTTAGGTTTTATCTATCATGGGCATCACCTATCGAATTAGATATTTATTAATAGAGATAAGTAATATTTGTCACTATTTGGATGATAATTAATAATGGAAACCTAGTAGAATAGCGAGGAGATAACCTGTTTTCAATTTGTAAGGGAAAAGTTTTTATTAACTAAGAAATTATAATTTATATATGTATAAGTAAATCAAAGCCAGTATATAATTTTTATAGGTAATCAATTTAGTTTATATTTTTTTATTTAGGTGACCTTTATATAAATAGGTTTGGGTCGAGTTTTGCTCCAACTCAAAAACTTACAACCTAACAAGGTAAAGGTTTCTTGTTCGCTTCTTTACGATTAAAAAGATTGTAATGAACAAAGAATAAATAAATATAAATAATGCCGGACAATCCACACAGCATCATCTAGCCCCAAGCTAAGCAGAGCTTGTGTTATGGGTACTAGATGACTGATATACATAATACTATATTATTAAATAGATAGATATTTTTTATTATACATAGAAAACAACCAGAACCACTGAACAAATATCTGCAGATCGTACAAATATTTGTCCCGAGGCGGGAATCGAACCCGCAACCTCTTGCGTCGCAGGTGGACCTTCGCCCACCGCGCCACAGTGGTCGTCAAAAAATGTGATCGCTTTGTTTCCCAGTACATAGTTGTTACATTATGTAGGTTGTATTTTGTCACGTGTCCTGTAAGATCTAAAGGAAATAAAGGACTTTGATTAAGATATTTTGGTTTTAAATAATATATTTTTACCTTACCAGATTCAATTCCTTCTCTATTTACCAAATTTCCAGAAAATGGTTAATACACCTAGTATTTACTACAGTAGGTACATAATAATATATTATGTTGAAGGCTTAACAATACAACCATACACAATACCTTTGTAGAATACCTATAGGTAGGCGGACCTACAGGTCCCCATTGTTAGAGATATGTATGTCGTTGGTTGTAATGAGAGATCAAACTACACTGGACTCGGATAAATGCATATAATCTCCGGGGTACGCGAAGTGTAATATCTGGCTCATGAACCACTAACAATAGACCCTCTCGATATCAGGATATTAAGTTTCCGGTTGACGGCGAATGGGGCATAATGACTGACTATTGCTAATCTGGCATTTGTGTGGAGATTATACGGATTGTGAGTCGTGAACTGACGTCACGGGATATTACACAGCCATCATCATCCATTCTGGTGGATGAAATTAGCTGAGAGTCATCGTCATCAGTAATTTCTTATTTTTGTGGCACCGACCCCGATCCTGTATTAATTGCCGTTTCAATACAAACATGTCAAACATACTTTGACCCATGTCCATTGTACATTTTGACGAAGTTGCAATTTAACCCTGGTACAATCAGACTTTTACACTTTTATGTACCGGGGCCCTTACAACGTTCGTTCAACAACAACTAAGTCCATTTCATCATGATTTCATTAAACTAAAAAAGTTATAGTTTCATACATAATTTAGTTTGTAGATTTGGTTTTAGGTAGGCAGTTACTTTCTTTAAAATGTCGGTTCTAGTATGCGATAATTAGGGTTCCGGGTACGGAACCCCAAGGGTAAAAACGAACCCCATTACTTCCTCCACTGTTTGTCCGTCTGTAATTTAGGAAATTATTAGTTAATTTATTTTGTGTGAATCAGGTACTACAGCTATTTTATAGGACTTATTTTAGATCGCTTGGGAGTACAAACATCATACATGTATTGTCTTAATGTATAAATAAACGGGAAACTTAAAATTTTCAGTATCATTAAACTTATATTTCTCTTGTCCATCCGTCAGCGGACTAATGACATGAGACTTAAAAGGTATTATAATTGAATTTTTCACAGAATGTGTATTTTTCTAACCTAAAACAACAAATAAATACATAAATTAATTTAAGGGGCTCCGTGGGACACCTTAAATTAATTAGGGTTTTATTTGTCCTTTACCAATTCGAATACCATCGATGCTAACGTCTGGCGCAGTCATTACTTAGTAGGTACTGTTGTGTAGTGGCCGTATGAAGTTGAATATTTATTGTTTAATTTTTAGGGTTTTGCCATCGGTTGCAAAACCCTTATGAAATCGCTTTGGGTCTGTTTTGTGTTTTGAATCCTTAATATCTCAGAAACTACTGCAGCTATTGAGTTGAAATTTGAAATAATAATACATTTTGTGCGCCCGCACATAGTTATAGAAAAATAAATGAAAAATCAAAATGAAGATGTTCCATTGATACAAATTTTGAAATCGAAATTTTAAATGGAACGTACAAAGTCAAAAGTGGTATCAAATGAAAGGTACACGTTTGTAGACTTCAAAATAGTTTTTGAAATTTTGGTAGGTTTTATACTTTTTAAAATATTTTGAAAAAGGTCAAAAAAATTACAGTTCCCCCCCCTCTATCTCCGAAGATTGCAGAGCGATCGACGTGATATGTACCAAGTATTTTTAGATAACGATCTATATTTTACAGGAAAAATATAGAGAAGTCTGTAAAAATAATACTTTTTGAAATAAGGTCAAAAAAGGGCGGGAAAATTTTCTAAAGGGGTGACTACCCCACCGAGTTGGGTATCAAATGAAAGGTATTAGTTTGTACATTTCAATACAGTTTTTGAAATTTCGATAAGTTTTATACTTTTCGAAATATTTTGAAAAAGGTCAAAAAATTTACCATTCCCCCCCCCCCTTATCTCCGAAGATTGCAGAGTGATTGATGTAAAATGTACTAAGCGTTTGTAGATATAGATCTATATTTTACAGGAAAAATATAGAGAAGTCTGTAAATATAATACTTTTCTCAAAATTTTTGAGAAGAGATAGGTATGTATCCTAGATAATCCACACAGTATCATTTTACCCACAAGCTAAGCAAAGCTTGTGTTATTGGTATCACTACGATAGCTGTTATACTTACCTAATAAAGTATAAGTATCACATTAGATGATTTATTTTTGTGTACTGAAAAGGACTAGAACACCCGAACAAATAATCTGAAGATCCTACAAATATTAGTCCCGAGGCAGGAATCAAACCTCCACCTCCTGCGTTGTAGGCCCACCGCGCCAAGAGGTTGTCATATACGTACCTACCTAAACGACAAAAGTTCAAAACCCTCGGCGCGCGAGTTACACTCGCACTTGTCGTACTTGTTTCGGTTAAAACCGTTTTCTAGGGTTTGGATTGCCAAATAGTTATATAAGATGGTACGGAACCCTCAATGTGCGTGTTGACTCGCACTTGGTCGAGTCAACAGGCACATTTGGCTTCAATTTGTTTGATCTGTGACTACATACACGTACATATTGACTTGCATCACTAGAGATTAGGAAAAATTGTCTGCGTAGAACATTAAAACAATAGTTTTATGATTCATATAATCGAAACGAATTGGAGCAAACTTTTTGAACAAGATATCTAAGCAGAAAAACAGCCGATCGACGTAACTAAATAATATTTTGTCCTCAAATTTAAATTCACCCATCTATCCTTACGGGCAAACTCAACCTAATGGGTTGAGTTTGCCCGTAAGGATAGATCCTGAGTACCTTAAATTCTAGTCTAGTCAAGTCATATCATAATTAATATTGAAATTATAAAATCATTAAAATTTCATTTTAAAATCAGCCACCTCAAAATGTTAAATATTAAATAAACCCACTATAAAATATAAAGCGTTCAGAAACCTGTGAAATTGAGAACGGTATCAGATTTTTCCGGGAATATTTTACAATGGTGCGTGAAATTTTAATGGTTCTCGTGATAAATGGGCGCGGAGTGCGACTGACGCGAAGGACCAATGCAAATGGCCCGGCTGCACTCGCCATGGCCCTCGTACGAATAGATAAGCCGTCATCAACGTCATCATCATTATTGGCCTATCCCACGAAGGATGCATTGCATAATTGTATAGTGTTCGTTTGACGGCACACGTACCTACATAAATGACTTCGCAAAAAACAAAAAACCGATTTATGGGACCTTTGACCTTGAAATTTAATATGTAGTTGCGTACTCCCTACCATATGTAGGTTTTGAGACAACTTTTAGGTTGTCAATATACAAGTATTTACAGGCTTACACAGCTGGGTATCTCGAAATGGCTGGGAATGACGCTGAAGCACTGTCAGCAACGAAGGTGTGTACAAATAAATTGTAGACTGATGTGTGACGTTTTGGTTTTTCTCTGTAATTCTTCTTTTTACTATAGTCGGAGAAAAAATATAAAGAACTTTATTCCATATCACATAAACAATTTCAAAATCCTTGTTACAATTATAATTAATTATGATTGTAATGTAAACTCATAAAAACATTAAATAGTCATTCAAAGTAGTATTATGGAATTTAAAATTTAATTTTAATTAGAAATTTTGTTTCATGTCGGTACAGTTTTTGATGTCAGTTGCTTTATGACATGGACTGCCTGCAGCGGTGTATGCCTCCTCCAAGTTAGTCGGAGAAGGCGTGGTAAATTAGATTTATTTGCTCACGTGAGCATAAGAAAATCTAATTTACCACGCCTTTTTTCGATCTTGTAATGCAGTACTGCATTGGAAGGAGTGAAAGATTGAGAAAGTTGCCTATGGTCTGCAATAAGATGAAATGGATGGCTACTATAATTATAGAAGCGAAAAAATAATTTTGTCTGTTCGTTACTTATTTACTACCAAGCTACTGAACGAGTCCTCAGGAAATTGGCAGAGAGGGATGGAGAAAATTAGAATTTATAGTTCACTGACTATCCTTTGATTTCCGCACGATACTTCTAGTTCCCTACATGTATGAAGGGTGGATGCTTTCGACTACCTAAGTATCAAATGAAAATAATGAGGTCAGAGACAAAGCTGAACGCTCATTTAAGACTTTTACGAAGTTACGGGTTTTAGTTCTTTTTCATATATTTTTTTTCACATTTTTTACAGATTGGTTGAGAATTTAAGGATGTTTGGAAAGTACACACAAATACCTTTACGACGATGAATATGCTCGTGTGGGGACATATGAATACATATTAATATTGAGATTTTCGAACCTTTTTCAGGCCACGACCTCCTTCGACCCCTAATTTTATTTGACTTTAAATGACTTACAAACATATGAGTATACAAATCATACGACAAAAAGTAGTTTCAGAGCTAATTGGGAATATATAAATAGGTTACATACATGCCAACAAAGGTGCAAACCTCAAACCCTCCTTCGTTGGTAGTCGGGTAATTATGAAAATTAAAAAAAATATTTTTATGTTATAAAGAAGCAATACTGAAACTAGATCATAGTCCTTACGAGTGCCATTCATAAAGAACTTTATTAAATTCAATGTTGAAAAAAGGTAGGAGCGAAGCTGATTTTGTTCTTTTACATTGGTCAGAAAGGAACTTAAAGCTACCTTCATAATATTTTCTTTGGTAAATTTTACTGCAGCATTTGCTTTAATGCTGTAAATAAATGTGAAAAAAAAAATTGAGTTCATAGTCGTAGGTACCTCTGAAAACATAACAACTCCATTTTGTTTGCTGTTTAGAAACGACTAAGTAATTAACATTTATACCTCTAAAATGCATTCATAGCTCAAAATGTAGTAACAAAAAAAATGTACCAACATATTTTTTTTAGGGAAACCATCATCACACTATACAGATATTGATAATACAGAAGATAATTTATGGGCCATTGATCCACCGATAGAAACATAATAAAGTTACTTGAAGGAAATAATGTAACTTCATGAACCTAATTTTATAATATTAACCAAAAAAACAACACTAGATCAAACCATAACCATATGTGGATACCATATTAGAAAAAAAGAAGCCATGCATAAAGGTTAGTATTGAGTTTCGTACCTCTTCAAATATTCAACCTGAAAGCCAAAGAACAAAGCAGGTACAAACTACCACAGACAGAATGTAAGCGCGTTATAGATACGCGGGTGTTGCCTTCATCGAGCAAAGCAAAGGAAATTGTATGCGCATTCACAAAAAGCAAGCTCCTAGAAGAAGACTAGGTCTTGGCACTTGCCTAGTGACGCTTGACTCTACTCTCGGTTATTGAACTAGAGACGGCGGCGCATGTGCTTGTAGAGTGCGATAGCGTAGCTTCTCAAAGATTACAATACCTCGGTAGACCGAGAACGCCAAGGGAGGCATCCTGGAGGATATCGGGTGGTTTAATTAGCAGACCCGTCACGCAGAAAGGTCTAGTTGCGGAAACCAGTCCAGAAACAATCCGGTCTCGATTATTGAACTAAACATACCGTTCGAGTTGAGAACCTAAGACCATGGGGTACCGAGACTGTCCAGGTTTTTAAAAATATATCAGTTTAAGTTGAAGCGATGCGTGACCTGAAAGCTGGTGAATATCTGGCCGAGCGTAACGAGATTTTCATACAATTAAATACATAAATTTCGGCAATGCAGCCACGGTTTTGGGGACGCTTTGGATTGGTATAGTAATGGAGCAGTTGAGCCACCCGTAGATTGTTAGCAACACTCTGTAGTTAGCTGAACTGTTGCTATTCTAAATAGATGGTTGTTACTTGGGTAACGTTATAGCGGTCTATTTTTTAAACAAAATAAAATCATACCTGAGTAGGTACCTCTATATGTTTCATCTCAGAGCTTCCATTAATTTGTTTTCCGTGGTTCGGTTAATGTAGGATACATTTGACATCTACGAAAAATCTACTTACTCAATTTTTTGCGTCCCAATTGTTTAATATATACTATATTAAGCAATATAATGTTATCGTGTCTTCATAATCTTGAAAACGAAAACTAAATTTAAGCTAACTAAAAGCAGAGAAGTGATGTCTAGGACTGACTAAATTAAATAAATAAATAATTCCGGACAATCCGAATAATTGCTGACTGAAAGACTATACAAAAAAGACAAATTTTAAAGTTGGCCTTACTATGGGAGCATGGGAGCATACTATTCCTTCCGAATATGTAGACGACACAAACGTATGGACACCTAAAAATAAAATAAAAAAATAATAGTCATTTATTGCCCATTTCTTCTATAGTTAAGGTTCTCGAAAAACATTATATCATCAGCTTCACATAATTAGGGAAGTATTTTATTTTATTATTGACAAGGCCTCGACTAAGCCACCATATTAATTGAAACCAAATTTCTTATACTTATTTTAAATTTTGACAAAGCCTCTAATAGAGCTGATTATCTTATTTTTCTATAGTATTGTATTTATTCTATATCCAACATTATTTCCATAGTCTATAATGATTTTTTTAATTGTTAATATGACATGACCATTGACCACTTAGCATGACCAAGTGTTCCTATGGATTAAAGTGGTTCCTTCTCCTTGCTTAGCGCTGATTTTCTTTGTGGTGTAATTTGTATTAAATTTTCCATATTACGTAAAAGTTATTCATACCGTAAATAGTAAATTGTTTTTATTTACCAAGCAATTAATGTTGACAACATTTATAGAACCTGTGTTTGGGACGAGCAACAACAGGCAAAGATTATAATGTGAACTGTTCGGCACGATACGCTATCTGGCAGTAACCTAGGTTTGCTATCTGTATGGTATGCTTACATATTCTGCCTTCCTGTTGTGACTTATGAAAATTATATTAATACTCGTAGAATATGAACTGAACTTAATTCCTTAACTTGTTATTTGAACGCGATTATAATCCTAACATCCATTTTATTTCGACAGTTAAAAAATGCATTCTGCTAGAAATCTAGGATATTATGTTTTAATTTACTGTGTTGTGTCAAGGAAGCTTCTGAAACTAAACGACATAACTATCTACAACTAGACTTGGTATTTCTGTTTTATTTCAATGTGAGGATCCGTCGTTTCGCCTCGACAAAGGTTATTTACGAACCAACTTAAATTACTCTACAAAGAGTTGGTAAATTCACTTGCTACTAGTATAGCCCACGATATAAGAACTTTATCAATGGAGACTAAAGCCTATAATAGATGAATAGAAATTAACACAACTTTATAAATAACACACAATAAGTAATAAGTAACAAAAAACGATGTAAAAGTCATAATAAATAGTGGAGCAACGTCATTGCCCGCCTCCTTGGCAGAAAAGAAATAAAGAAATTATAAAATTATAGTAACATACATCTTGATGAAATCAAACTGATTTTACTCTTTTAAAAAATTATCTGAACGCCTATTCGAAGCCATGACACGTGTGAACCGCCCGACAGCTGGTCAGTATCTGGCGCAGAGCATCAAATAAAATAAAACCGTAGAGCATCAAAATTGCCATACAGCGAGGCAATGCAACTAGCATCTTGGAGGCACTCAGATCACTTGAGCTACCTGTAGTTTGTTTGCAACAGTCAGTTAGCTCAATTGTTTCAAATATATAAACACTATTTCTATTTTGGTTATATAATTGTAATTTCTTGGCTAATAAAGGTTTTTTACTATTTATTCGAATTGAAATTAAAATAACGTTATGAAGTTAGTTACAAAAATCATTCGAAGCATCGTATTGCCGAAAAGCCTTTATCAATCGCGTGTTAAAATGTTGATGCTCCGCGCTCAGTTCGCGATATAACTTGGTATCAACAATGAATAATGCAACGAATTAGTATGCAGCAAATTTTCGGGTAAAGTCTAGCTCAGAATTATCATAGCTCACGCAAAAATAATACAATTCGGATGTAGGGGGTGGTACTCACATATCCGCTCGTACAGTAAGCTTCAGAGAAAAGGATCCACCCGTTTTAAAACATTAATCTTCATGTCGCCACTGTCGAGCCAAGACAACATGCAAAATATCAAATCTAACAAAATTCATTTTTTATTAGATTAGAATTTTGTTAGATTTTATATGTATTTTGCATGTTGTCTTGGCTCGACAGTGGCGACATGAAGATTATTTTTTTAAAACGGGGTGGATCCTTTTCTCTGAAGCTTACTGTACATAGTGTTATAGTGTTGGTAGATCGTACTCGTAGATCTCAGTAGATACACTTAACCATAATTTGGTGCTGCAGAACTTCGTACATTATGCAACAAAGCAAAATCTGCAAAAGTCTAAGTGTATATACTAACTGTAATTGTTATATTCTGTTTAACCCATACTGTAATTATAATGGGAAAAAAGCAAAAAAAAAACAAATCTGCTGCATGATATGCACCACATTCATACAAAAGATTTCGACGAATACGCTTATCCGCTTAGCGCTCATACTAGATATATATACATATATACATATATATGAATTAGTCTACTCACCCTTTTATAGGGGCTCTATGAAAATTAACACTTTATGGGCCATACGGCGTAGTACAGGGTAAATAAATAATGCTGGACAATCCACACAGCATCATCTAGCCCTAACCTAAGCAAAGCTTGTAATTTGGGTACTTGATGACTATTGCTACTGGAATCTCTGTATGCGATAAAAATTAATATCGATTTGTAATATTTATTCTTCTACGCCGTGTGGTGCCGGCATAGAATTTCACCACCCCAACTCTTCCCGTGGGTGTCGTAAGTGGCGACTAAGGGAAACACACCGGGGGGCGGGCAGCAGCGCCTTCTGCAGAACAACTACACCGAACTGCGATCCCCAACCCGCATGCCCAGCGTGGGGATTATGGGCAATAACCCCCAAATAATGATGCCATCTATGGCGCTCATTAGGGGATAGGATGTCCAGCAGGGACTATTATAGGCTGGTGATGAATATTTATTCTACGAAAAAATAATATAAAATTTATCAATATAAATAAGTGCAGCCAGGGTGTTGGAGACGCTTCCAACTGGTATTGATATGGATCAGTTGAGCTACTTTTAGTTTGCAACAAATACAAATTTTCTTTATTGCACCAAATAACACAGATATACAGGAAATGAAACGACAAATACAGATTGCGTGCAGCAATGGGCGGCCATGAGCGATCTCTTCCAGGCAACCTTTGGATTGACAAGGTAAAAAAATATTTTCGTTCGATTTTGATAAAATATTGCTTCTAAACAAATAAAAAGTGGTCCATATTTAGGATCCAACCCTCCGCAACGTATTGTGTTCTCAACATGTTTCGTTTGACCTTTCTATGAATAAAACATTGGGCTCGATATCAACTTTTCCGCAGAATATTGAAATATAATGCAGATGGGAAACGATTTGATATCATACGACTGTTGATCGAAAAAATATGAGTGTGCATTAATTTGAATAAAGAGTTTTTCATTTTATATAAAATGTGTTCTTTGGTTTCTTCCCGATAAAATACAACCTATATTTTAAAATATATAAAATTATAAACATATAGACGGTTTTGGGGCAGGTTGTCCATCAAAAATAAAAATTTCTAGCAGCTCGTTTTTGTGTCCTCGTTTTCAATGCTTTGAATTCGTTATATTTTTTATTTGTTCGTTTCTTAGAAATGAAGGATATGCAAACTTTTCACAATGTTGTCCTTATACACATAACCTAATCTAAACTAATACATCTGTGGTATCCTCTAAAGCTGATCGGAGGAAAGCTGTGTGAATTACGAAGTTTTATTCGTTGTTTAAAACACAATCTTCGCGTCGTCTCCGTTTTGGTTGAGTGTGGCCCTAATACCGAGTAGGTACTGACTATCGTTATCAGGCTAATGTGCGTACCATTCGCAGAGAGCAGGATTCTACGCATAATATAATAATAATAATATGTAAAATAACTATTTAGTTATTCACAAGTTATTAACCATTTTAACATCCGAGAAATGGGCTGAATTAAAATAAAATAATAATGTTGAATAAAATAATCAATGTATTAAAACTAATATGAAATCATATAATTTACTGGTTCGATGGTAGGTAAACCTATTAGTTAGAAATTCAACACTGAATTATTAAAGAACAATGGCAGAATTTGGTCTGGACTTTTTTTTGCGTCCATGGATCTGATGTATATGAATCAAGTTTAATAAATTTTCTATGATTTTTCAATTATTCACTCCTTCTCGTAAAGGCCGGAGTTATTTTATGATATTTAAAAGCTTATCAAATGATATTCGAATAAGGTACATTCGAAATGTTACCATTTTATTAGTGGTGCGGGTACAATTATTGAATGCAATGTATCATTTGTCTTTGATTTGTCTTTGATAGTTGTTGATAGTGTCATGTTGTCAGCGGTTGTCTGTCAAGACGCCATAGAATCTAGAACGTAGTGGTTTTATTCTCTTTGACATCCTTCCGAGACTTCGGCGTTTTTCATCTCTGCTGTGTTTTGTGTTTATATTTTGGTTTTCTATTTATTTTTACCCGAATTACGGAAGCCACAGGCGACGTATGTAACACCCGACCTGGACTGTTTATGGACATGGACTGATTGATACTGTGTCTGGCTAGTGCGTGCCCTTAGGACTCCGATATTGTTGTTTTGGGTGTTCTGGGCATTTTCTATGTAAAAAAATAAAATATCTATTAATGTAGGTATACCTATACATATATATTGTTTTAAGTATAATAAGTTATCTAGTAGGAACTCATAACAAAACACAACCTCTGCTTAGCTTCGGGCTAGATGATGTTGTGTGGATTGTCGAATATTATTTATTAAAACCCTCAGTTTTTTTGTGTTTACGGGGCAAGTAGGTACATTTTTTTTAATACACGCCCAGCTTTCGTAAACATACAAGAAGTTTAAGATTTGTTTTGCTCATTTTGTTTATCATTTCGAATATATAAGGTGGCGTGGTCTAATTGATAAGAACCCAAGACCAAACCACATTAGGTATTCATTTCTTTATGATTTGATTTCAATCTGCGATGTTTTGTTTTATAGACAAATATTGTTTGACGTTCATTCATAACCAAAAAATTCAAACACTGAAATCTTTTTTTTCCGGCTTTCCCCAAAGAAAATAGTCTCATTTATAGATTCTGGAGCTAACGCCAAATCTTTTAACATTTTTTTCATTACGGTACGCTTCAATTTGATCCCAGACAATTCTTAGTATGGAGACCTGCCATTGTTCTTTACTGTTATGGAGCTCTGCGAAATGTAGGTGGTAATTTACCTCAGCAAACAAAACATAAACGCGGAAACAAGCGAATATTTTTTTACGAAAATACATGATTTTGATAGATTACAAATATTATTTTTAACTTTAAACCTAGCTTGCAAATATAAAAGCATTACTATCTACTAATTTTTATTATGGCACTTAAATTTTCCTAATACAATTTCCCCATCCCTATGTAGAAGGACATAAAAGTAAATTCAATAACCTAAAAAGGTTCGATCCATTTCAGGACTATACCTATTATTCACAAAACATTATCATTTTTCACTGAGCCCATGAATGTAGGCACGAGCGCAACAAAACAAACCGAGTTGAGTCTCGTGATGAATAGAGCCATACAAACCGCACGACACATTTTTACTCTAAATAAACATGCCCCTGTCTCCCGCAAATACCCAAATGTATTACGAACTCAATGTTAAAGGCTTTAGCGTTTTTTATACTCGTAGAGTAACTTACACACCAGATTTCGCAGTACAATGCCGAGCACAGCGTAGTTGTGGTTTTCTAGAACAACAACTTGATAGCCAACGTCTTGCGACGACGCTCATGATATGGATCATTTGGGCTACCTTTATAGACAACAGTTAGATGAATTGTTTCAATTGTAAATAGTATTTGTAATTTGTTTGTGTTATTTGATTGTGTTATCTGTGCGTAGATCGATTACCTCTGTACCTATTCTAAAGTATCTGCCATATCGAAGAAGTGAAGTCAAGTTATTCTTAAAATCTTTATTATATATACAAATTCAACGAAATGATAGAACAGGTTGTAAAAATTAGTAGAAATTGGTATAGACTTTGGAATAAAATAGGGCTTTTACCAATCAGGTTTAAGGCCTACGTAGATAAAACCTAAACCTTAAATAAATACTATTATAATACAAATAATGGCAGTACATGGTAAAAATATGCTCAAATTACAAATCATTGTGGTATTTACGTTTGTATGGGAAATTCATTCGTCACCGGAGCCTTAAGTAAAATGGTTGAGTTATTAAAAAAAGCGTCAAAATGTTCTAAATTATTTTATGGTAATGTGTATACATTATTTTAGTAAACAATCTAAAATTTTCATCGCTAGTTACACCACTTTTCGAAATAAGTCATATTGTGTGCAGTATTCCCGGAAAGCGCGACTATCAGTCACTAGACAGACAGACAGACAAAATACAGATCTTACAGTACAGGCGTCATAGTCAAAGTCACTCTGTAGCTCTGTAGTATCTACCTAATACCTATGTTAGTACTACATAGGTAGTTTTTCTGTGCTAATACCTACATTCTTAAATCATTCACCTTCCGTAATGAGTTTTGTAGTGGCGATCACAACAGGCCTATCTGCCTGCCCAGCGTGATGATTATGGCAAAGCCGTCAACTGCAGAATATGCCTCCAGCTAATAACTCCCTCGTTGTTTGCTGGGAGCACTACACGGTACAGTGCAACCGTGCATTTAGGTATAAGCTGGGTATCAGTCAAATCTTCGATATATTAAGGCCATGTTTCATTTTATTACATCAATTTACGTTTATACCTCATCATGGTGCCTGCTCAGTTATCAATTAATTTATATTATCAGTATCATTATAAGAATTCTATAACAATCTCTTCTATTACTTAGAATATCATGTTTTGCAGTTATGAAATACCATCAGCACCTAGTTAGTACAAATATTTTTAGGACAGTTCATCTAAAGACAATTGCATGTTTTTTCTGTGGCAAACACAGCTTGTGTTTGAATATACGATATCCACTTAAACGTTCATGGGAACTACAGTGCCCAAAAAAAAGTAGGCGACTTACGTCCCGGGTACTACAGTACCCACTTTTTCGCTCAGTCGAAAAAATGATTTTACTCTAAAACTATGGCTCAAAGGCCTATAACCTGTTTTTTAGCGGAAGCGGAAATCATTCATTGAACGAATAAAGCTGTCACATTGACATTTCTAAACAAAGTTTTGTCTGTCAAAAATAAAATGTAAACATTGGTGATTGACCTTGAAAACCGTAATGGGTTTTTACTAAATGATTGTTTATTGTATTGTTTATTTCTTTGATTGTGATATACCTATGTATGTTTTTTAGATAAAACGCCGGTTTTAATGGTATATGAACGTGGATATTGATGCTTAAGTAAATCCTCAGAACAGTGAATTGTGAATCTTATGATGTTTTGACGACCTCTGCGGTGTGGCGGGCAAAGGCCTGCCCTACGCGAAGGTTGCGAGTTCGAATTGGTATTCGAACTCGAAGGTGGTTGAAACCCAAAATTGGTCCTTTGGGCAAATATTTGTGCGATCTGCAAATGTCCGCCCTGAGCGTTCCGGTATTAACTATATAAACAACTAGCGGTCCGCCCCGGCTTCGCACGGGTATTAAACAAAAATTTCAGAAATTATACACACTAAAACGATGGGTTTCACAGTTTTCATACGGATCTTTACTTTTTTTAACAGCATTGGGGTTTTTGACATTGACTCGACATTCCAAACTGACACTGGCCGTAGAAAGCAAGCACCGTGCGCTATACAACCTCTTTTTCTATTCTAACGCGCCATAATAGAAAAAGAGGTTGAATAATTATACAGCCCACGGTTGAATTATTGAATTTTTCATGCGGATCCTTAACTTTTTTGAAAATATTATATAGCCTATGTTCATCACGGAAAATTAAGGATTCTAATGGTGAAAGAATTTTTTAACTCGGTCCAGTAGTTTCGGAGCCTATTCAATTCAAACAAACAAACAAACATACAAACAATCAAATCTTTCCTCTTTATAATATTAGTATAGATAAGTTTCTAATGTAATATATTGTATTAGGTATATAAGTTTTAGAGTACCCATAACAGAAGCTCTGCTTAGCTAGAAGGCTAGAAAAATCTTCTAATAAGTCTGAGTCATGATGTCTAAGTTCATTACTCAGAGTCATTAAAAAATGAAATGTACCTACACATATAGAGAAATCCAAAAAAAATATAAAAGGACTAGCTTATACCGGATGTAGGCCACAGGAAGTATGAAATAAAACACAGAAACAGAAGGATCGCCTCGTCCTGATTGTTGGAATAAGTATATTATGTATCAACCATAAATAATAGATTCGGTCGTTTGCGGAAATCCATTGCAAAATATAAGGTTGAAAATATTATGTAACCTCACGCAAAACCTTCCTTGATAAATGTAGTGGGTGTCCCAAAGATGTCTCGTTTAAAGAACAAAACTAGTTGATGACTACATTGACAAATTTATTTTAGATCTTGTCAAGGTAGATTTTGCGCGGTGCCGTTTATTGGATATTTTCTGAGTATCAACCAAGCGGAAAAATCGAATGCCTAAAAATCTTCAAATTATAACTCAGGCATAACAGTTACTATTGAAGATCACCTTTAGGATCCAGCGACTGATGAATTTCCCATAAAAATGTGAATGATTTGTAATTTGAGAATATTTCATGGTTTGCTATTCAATTCAAAAATGCTTTCTTGTACTCCAAAAATTGAACACAACAAAAGAAATGTCTTTTGTTGTGTTCAATTTCGATTAGCGATAAGGCCGCCCATTGTACTTGTCTTATGTATACATAAGACAAGTACAATGGGCGGCCTTATCGCTTATAAGAGATCTCTTCCAGGCAACCTTTTATTATTTGTGTTTGATGGTATTTAGGTTCCAGCCACAAGCTTATTTAAAACACTTATCAACACAAATACTTTGAAAACATGTCTTATTTGATGTAAAAATGCAATTAGATTTAACTAAATCTCAGAAACCTCACTGGTGTTGCGGCCCACAGGACACTTTAAAAACCAATTAGTATATCAGTAGTAAGATATTGAGAGTTCTAGACCACTTGATGTCTGATAGAACACACTATCATCGTTCGCTTCGCTCACTCCGATGTGCCGTGTGTTCTATCAGACATCAAGTGGTCTAGAACTCTCAATACCTTATTTGAAAAATCTTGAAGACTGGAAGAACTCATTTCGTTCGCTCTGTTCGTGCTCAGAGAGTTCTAGACATCAAGTGGTCTAGAACTCTCAATACCTTTTTTGAAAAATATTAAAAATCCACAGATCTCTCTACCCACCACCTTACTTTGTTAGCTAAATAAAACTGTGTAAAATTTACTGCATTATGAGAACAATCACAAATAGTTTGAGCGAACCATGGTAAGAACGCTCAAGAGTCCGAGGTAGGTTTATCTCTCCCATCTGTGATGCTTCATTGACACAGTTGAAAATACACAGACCTCACTACCCACCTAACTTTGTTAGCTAAATAAAACTATGTAAAATCTACTGCATTATGAGAACAATCACAAATAGTTGAGCGAACCATGGTAAGAACGCTCAAGAGTCCGAGGTAGGTTTATCTCTCCCATCTGTGATGCTTCATTGACACTGTTGAAAATACACAGACCTCACTACCCACATAACTTTGTTAGCTAAATAAAACTGTTTTTTGTAAAACCTTGTTATCTTTGGCTTATATAAATACCTAAGTATTGATTTGTTGTCTTACAGATTAAAACCGTGCGCCTATGTGTGATGTGGGGATGTGTATGTAAGAAAAACAACAGGAGTGTATACAAATCAGTGCAGTCGCCACAATAATATTGTTGACATTCACTCGAGTTCGACATTTGCATCCACTTGTTCTACTGCTCAACAATATTTGATATCAACATCAACAAAAGGCATTTGCAATGCAGCTCATACACTTACACAATTATCGAGCAGCAAAAATAGAACTGTCTGCTGAACTCAACCGCAGGGTAACATAAGAATAACTTTACGTAAGTGATAATACTGATAATTCTCAACAAATCCAATTACCTTTAATATTGATTATTTCATCATAATAATGATCTTTTTAACAAGTTAGTATTCACACGAACTAAATAAACATTATAACAGTTGATTATTTTTTCTTTTTAGGTTTTTGGGGATGGATATCCTCTATGGGTCCTGAAGAAATAGTAGAAATAACTGGGCGCATGAATGACGAGCAATATTTGAAAGATACGCGGATCGCGTATCCAGAGGCCCAAATTTATTTTGTCCATGATAATTGTGCAGTGCATCTTACGCGGATGGTCTCTGAAGCGCTGTTCATCTCTAGAAGACATTACTGTTATTCCTTGGACATCTAAAAGTTCTGACCTAAATCCGATAGAAAATATGTGGGGTCAAATGGTTTTAAATTGAGATCCGATCCGTTAGCCCTTAAGCTATTAAGCGATAAGTATCACTAAATATAAAGGACGATAATTATCACTACTAAACCCTAATGTAATTTTACCTTTTAACATTGTCAGAAAAACTCCATTTGACCTCATTTATTTTCAAAACTACCTGATTATTAGTATTCCATGATTTACAGGAGATCCAAATTGTTTAATTCATAGATTTATCAATTACTTTAAGTTCATACTAATAGACAAAAACTTCACTATAACACATGAATAAATGTCATTACATTACTAAAATTAAGTAATAGTTAAAAAACAAAATCATTCACTGCAAGGATTCGATGACGGTCATTACGATGTGCAGTGACAGAATCTCGGTTACACTAACCACTACACCATAGTTACATGCTTGAAATTTCAGTATCGTTTATGTAGGTATTGAAAAAAAACATTTGTTTTTTATTTAAACAATTAAATAAACTTTATAAAAAAACAAAAATAAAATTATGGCGCTATGTTGATATTATTAACACTATGGCGGAATCTTTGCTTCTTAGATTCAAAATTAATGTTTTCAAGATTTAGTGATATCGGCTGTTTAACGAACTTCATTGTGTGAGCGTTTTACGGAAAATAATACCCGTTTAATCATTCATCCCGTTTTATATACATACTGGGTGTTATTGGAGGGTTTTGGAGGGAAGTTGTGATGTAGCACTCCCAATAACCTACTAATCATTTATTGGGATTCTAGATCACCATAGGTATTTATATAAGCCAAAGATAACAAGGTTTTACAAAAAACAAAATATCTTTGTTTCGTTACGATTATGACACAATAATAAGTAGATAACTTACCGTAATTCAAAGCTAACGAGCAATCTCCTGATTACTCATTTGCAGTTCGAAAAGCATCGTGATCTTGGTTCTCACAAAATCACTAATATGCATAATTTCCTTCAATATTCTTCAATTCATTTATAATTCAAACCAGTAAGTCAAGACTAGAATCGAGAATGGCTAGTGACCTTTTCTTTCACCAAGATTATATTTAGATCTACCCTCAAAAACTTCTTTTTTTCTTATCCAATGTAAAGAGATCCCATAAATAAAAATCCGCTGTCGAACACTAATAACATAAAATTTCGATGCGTTGATAACTGGTTCGTTGGTTTAGTTGGTTGGTGCGTGTGTTGCTTGTTGTGTGAGCGATTGGATGTCTGGTTCGCTTCCCACTGGGTGATACATTTTTGTTTCTTAGTATTTGAGTAAAAGATTTGTAAATCGTACGGTGATTTGCAGTGTAAACTTTAGCTATTAGGGGGGTTACCAATTAATGCTTCTGTCTGTACCTACCGAGTTTAATTGCAATAGTCAGTGGTAGTTTGCGAATTGCTATCGATTAGTGCACCTGATCATGGTCCGTTATAACGGGCTAATTTAATTAAATCTAAAGCTTTCCACTTTAGCAGTGATCGGTTATCAGTGATCGGAATAGGTAGAACGGTATTTAGGTATTTATACATCAAAGATAGGTTAGTATGGATATACTTCGGGAATTCCGATAATTTAAAATTATCAAGAATTATTTTCAGTAATTTCATAAATATTACACGGAGGCGTGAATTGAGTAACGAGAGAATTGAGTATCAATATCATCATCATCCGCAGTTTTGAGCTGGTCTCATCCAAATCCGTTCTGCGACGGATGCTATATTGTCAGTCTAACGCGCCACTGGACGAGCACCTGATATCAATTTAAGCATGTATTTGTCAACACTCTAGGGTCGGCATAGGTGATCGGCATTCAGTAGTAAAAACCGATGGTATTGAGAGACTTGAAGTAAAAAAAATACTTGGACTAACTACAAAAACTAATTAATTTTATGGAAACGCATACGGCGGAAATTACATTTTTTTTATTCAACGGGTCAATAAAAATTAGTTTACCTATAAACGTTTCACAATCACTTCCTTTAAATTTTAAATGTAGTTGTTACTAGATTATTACTTCAATTACAAAATTTAACGCAATCCCGTTAATATCGGAACTTTCCGGAAAAAAAGACATAGGTGTTATGAAACTTTGATGCAAGTACATCAAATCGTTCTACCTATTCCAATCTCTGGTTATCATATTATTGAATGAAACAAGTTAAAGTCGTTAGATGCATGAGATGATTTATTAATAACTAGTCACCTATATGTTTGTACCTAATTGTGAAATAAAAATTATTTAATGTTCTTGATGAAATTATTACACGGAATGAAATTGTTCATAGATTTTTGACCACAGAAATAAGAATATGTGTAGGCGTATATAAATCTTTCAAAAACCTGAGTTTTGCACATTTTGTGCAAGTACCAACACTTGATATACTATTTTTATTATTTGAACAGAAACTAGCTATGTACTTAGACTACCTTGTCCGGAAGGAAGTAAAGTTCTTTAAAAATTCATTGCATAAAGAAGACTTGATCTTTCTACATTTTACATTCTACCTATGTTGCCAAGGAGACCGACAAGAGACCGGCCGCTTTCCCTTCCGCCATATTTATTTTAACTAAAAGGCTGCAAACCTCATTTGCAGTAACAGGAAAGCGTATTTAGTCGTGACTTGTAAATGCATACAAAATGTTTTCACTCATTGCATAAAGTTTTGATGTAAGGCCTGAAGACATGGGTTGAAACAGTTTAAAAATAAAATTATTAGCGGATAAGATAACCACCACAATTTTACTTTGCATCAGGTTTGATTGTATTTAAAACTCCTTAGTTTTTTATTCAGCTTTATAATTTCTGCCACCCTTTTATGATGCTTAGATGTGTTAGACTATTTTCGTTTGTTTATTTCTACTTTTTATTTGTACCTGTGACCTGTGTAAAGTAGTTAAATAGGCGGCACAATTACTGAAAACAGTTTCTCCCAGGCAACCGAAACAGAAAAAGTTCAAGTGCTTTTAAAACCGATAGTAAAGTTTATTCAAACAACAATCTGCCATATCCTGTGTGATCCCGCCCTAAAAGGTTTTTATAATTACTAGTGCAAACGACCTAAAAGGGGTGGAACTTAGGGTGGAAATGAAACGGCCATTAAAAAGTAAAGATCACGTCACTGAACTGAAGGTTCACAATTTAAATTTAAATTCTATGAAACTAAATAACCTTATAAACATTTTATCAAACATCTGTAACTTATCTTGAATATTTGCATACGCATCGAATAAATCAATGTAATTTCGATGGATTATGGTCATTACCTCCCTTAAGGTAATAGCCAATACGGATCCAACCAGGAAGAGGCCTGCTTCAGCAATTGTCCAGTAAGTATAGGCTGAAGTATGTAAACGTGATATTATCAAATCGTTTTAGTTTAAACAAACAATCAAGTCTTTTTTCTTTATGATATTAGTTTAGACTTTCATTGAAAAGTTTAAAAAAGTAGTATCGCTTATCAATAAAAATTAGTAATTAGTAGTAAGTAGTTGAGAATTCGAAGGTAAGACATGAAAGGTTGAATTGAACTTAGATTCTTTTCTTAAATACTGAATCTGAAAATAGGAGAAACTTTTAGGTACATATTCGGTATGTTAGCGAATTCACGCAATACCAGATATTATTTCTGTCCTATACAGGTCTACTGGGTGAGCATGAATCAAATTTATGAAATTAAACGCGCTAAAATTTCACAGAACTACCTAAGAAAGGTGATCAGGTTTCATGTTTTTATTACTTTTCTTGATTTATCTTCATAAAACTTTACAATACGCTTTGGATGTGTTAGAAAGAGGATGTATGGTAAAATCGAATGGCCTAAGATCTCTTACAATCTGAGTAGAAACCTAAACTAGTTTTTCTCAAGGCTTACAGTATCCTAACACACTAATATTCATATTAGATTCACATTTCATGTAGTGTATAGGTAAGTTTGAGAAAGATGCCTAGCTAAAAGTATTTCTTTTAAATCGGGTATTGTTATTACGAAACTATTCATATGATCTTTGTACCTACAACATGAAAGCAATAAAATAAATAATACTTGTATGAAACCTTTCTAATATAATATACCGATAGTAGCAAAGTTGCTCTTAGTGATTTGTTACTAGTGAACATCAGATTGACGTAAATTATGGCACACTTTCTCGGCACAATGTATTTGACTCACAAGGAGTAAATCGAATGGTTAGATCTAGATAGAAAATACTTTATTTAAATTACACAAAGAGTCTGTTGAAGCGACGTATGACCCGAGATCCGTTAAGTATCTGGCGCAGCGCATCAATATCGCCATACAGCGAGGCAATGCAGCCATCTTCTTTGGGACGCTTCCGACTACTATGGATAAGTTGAGCTACCTGTAGTTTGTTAGCAACAATCTGCAGTTAGCTCAATTGTTTCAATAAATACTACATCTAATTTGGTTTTTATGTTTAATTGTGATTTTCTTTGTCAACAAGAGAACAAAACATGTTTAAAGTATCTAGAATCTCAGTCACAGATTAAAAGATGGAGCATTAGTTAGAATAAATATGTCTCGTCCAGAAATAAAAAAAATCATATCAATGGGTATTAATTTGAATACTTTAAAACAGTTTTGGAAATCGTCTTAAATTTAATACTTTTTGAAAAGTGTCGAAAAATACCAATAAATAAAAAAACAACAATAAATTTCATCGATATCTACTTCCTAATCTCCGAAGTAACTGATAGACCTGGTCCGTATTATTTTGTATACTAATCTACAAAACTTTGAAACCCACGGCGCACGAGTTACCCTCGCACTTGACAGATCTTGTAATGATTAATGCACTGAGTGAGTGAATGATGTCAAAGTAGAGATATATTGAGGTTAAATATTTCCTAAACTAAATTGATTAAACTAGTTATCTTGGGATTCGATTATGTACGTTGGCCTAAAGATACTTAGAACCTGAAAACTGCCTCTAGATGGTTCGAGAAAATAGTTCTTAGTGGCGGCCGTCTACTAGACTTTGCAGGACACAGTGGCTCCTAATACATAATAGATACATAGATAGGTGTAGATAGATAGATAGGGTAGACTTGTCAAAAGGGTAGACTTTGTAGGACTCAGACTACCGTGACCGTGATAGTAAAAGTTTATTAGTAGGTACTATGTACATATAGGTGAGATAGAACAAATAAGTAAATTATTTAGTCATGCATATTATAACCTCGACCTGGCTAGGTGCACTCCGCGGTCGTGTCAAATTCTAGAAGTGCATAGCCGACCCGTCTGGACGGGTTAATGCATCCAGGGCTGTCAAACACCGCTAAAATCTAATCAAATCAAATCAGAAGGCTGGGAGTAGGTATATTTCTCTTTATTAGGGACTTGGACATGGCGTACCTCAGATGTTTAGGTCGAAACAAGTGCGGCAGCTTACGGATTTTAAAATATCAACGATCTCTGAACAAAATGTTTTGAAAAATATTTTTACGGTTATTCTGAAATTGGCGAAATTGGCATTTTACATATCACAAGTGATTTAAGATAAAGATTACAAACCAAAATATATAGGAAAAAAGACCAGAAAAAATCTCTGCTTGGTCACAGTTTTTCACTTATTTTCGCTAAATGTAGGTAGCCTGGAAGCTTTGAAGCTACATTTTATAGGCCTTTGTCTCATAATCTCGACGGACTGAACTCGTCGAAATACAAATAGCATGTCGATAACCCTAGTCTTTTTATGTCATGCCCACTGATGAATCAGTTGTTTATGACAAAAAACCAGACAATTTAATAGGCGAGTTAACAGCGTAGTGCAAGCTGAACTGCACTGTATTATAAGCTAGCAGAGTAGCTTTTAAATTGAAGGATTCCGCGGAGTGCGCCTTCTGTACGTTAGTACTATATAGGTATTCGTGCCTCGACTGAGTTTCGTCGTGTAATGAAATGTTATCAAAAACTGACAATATAAAATATTCCAAAAGAACATTCACTCAACGCTCACTTCCGATTCGGGCGGGACAGTTTTCTAAATTCAAATGAGAAAGGCGACGAAAATAGCAGCGCGAAAATGTGAGTTTCCTTGTCCGCTTAAAAAATAAGCCACGATTTTCTGGTGCGAATGGTTTGGTTTTTTGTTCATCAAAAATGCAAAATTTGATGGAAATGTATGCGTTGAAATTCGGTGCCTCAACAGAAAATTTTTGCGGCGTTTGTGATGCAGATTACGCTCGCAGCATCCTGTATTGGGAACAAATCCGTGCGCTCTGCTATTGGTGTATCATTTCTATACCTTGCATGCGAATATTTGAACGTTATCCTTTCGCCCAAAACAGTTTAAGGTATATTATTTATTTACATTGAAATTGTCCTATTTCTGTTTATCAAAATTATTGCTAAGCTTACACGAAATGGTCGGCTTTCAATAAATTAATCTGGAAATTATATTTCCCGTTCATTTAAGAGGATAATACATAATTATGTTTGAATAAGTAATAATGTAGTGCTAAATGTTATGCTTTTAAACAAAATTTAGTTTTGTTGAGTAGTACAACGAACCTTACCTACAGCCTACGGTACTTAAATTTAAGTAAGTAGGTACAATTATATAAAGTTTTCATTTGATTATGTAAACCGCACTACAGTGCCTATAGTGATTTATATGTTTAAAATTGTATATTGGTGTACATTGTTGACATAATATGTCTAAAGTAACAAATTTTTTTATCAATCTGTAATAATATATTACATATAGACTTATAGCTTTACTTATGTCATTAGAATTTTGTGACGTCTTAAGAGTCATATTAGGTCTAAAAGATCAGATGTCTCATCTCATCAGCATATCTATTAAATTTCACGCAAGTCCGATGAACGGGAGAACAGTTGTGCTCGCACTGATTATTTTGCCATTTTCATAAAGCCATTTCACCAAGCTGAAAACTTCTTTCGTCCTTTATGTTATCTGTGGCTCCAATCACTCCGTTCAATTATCTACAAAGATATTTTGAGTAGAATTAATAGCACAAGATTAACATAGGAATATTCAGTTTGTCAAGCAGACAGACTTTTACGACAGACTTTTTTCAGAAATGGCGAAATTCTCTGAATATGATAAAAATTACAATTCAGTAACATTTTTTGTAATCAAAAATGCAAATCGTTTTAGATAAAATTACCTAGAATTTTCGGCCCGTGAAGAGAAAATTTTATTTTATCATTGCTGTGAATTTTCATCATATAATAACAGTATCTTATAATATTGTACACAAAGTGAATATACAAGTTTTATAAAGACAGTCTCATCTACGCTTTGAATCAGTTTTCCATTTGTAAACTTAAATAATATAAATAAGCTATCCATAGGGTGCGAAAAGCTAAAGACGGCGTTGTTGGTGAGCCCTATGTCCAGCAGTGGACTAACATGGGCGGATGATGATGATGTTGATTCATAGGGTACCTAGCAAGTTCAATATCGTTTCATAAGGTTCATAACAGGTTTCTTTTGAAGTCAAATGATATTTATGCATGGGTCGCAATCACACCGATTTGAATGGACCGCAGTCTTACACAAAGTAAATGTAACTGTTTGGCATTCAGTGACGAGAATATTCTCGTTACCTACTTATTTAAGGACTATTTTTTTCGTTGTTTCACACGCGTTATTTGTAGGTACGTTTAAAAGTTATTTATATTCTATGGGATATTGATATTGATTTATGGCACAACCATATATATATACCTATAATAGTTTTTGCTTGAAGAATAAACAAACGTCTATTTAACTATTCTTCCATCCATACTTTCACATTAATAATATTGGCATGAAGATTCGCGATAAGTACAAAGATACCTGAATTATATATTTTGTGTATATTTTGTGTGTGCCAGCTATACCAAATTAATTGAAACAAAATATCCAAAATAATAGTATAAAAATTTCTATTAAAATTAATTGATGATAATAATTCATTAGAGGCAATTCTCGAAACATAAATAAATTGTACTAATAATACCTACCCCAAAAATTTTAAAATATTGGCAAGTAAAATTTCGGCTTTATGAAACTTGTGATTTCCAATGCCTGTTTTAAAAGGAAAGTCAAAATGGTGTGTGCATGACCCCGGGGCATTTGCAGAATAACGAATAATTTGATTTCGTATGCATTAAGTGCATTTCCATTTCCCTGTAGACCTGGGAACTTTTTAGGGTTTCGCATTTATAAAGAGTGTCAACGGAAACATTTTGCTCATATGTTTTCTACCTACATGTTATAGCGAAAACAGCGAAAATATAGAGGGACAAGGCGTTATGGGCGTGGCATAGTTACCTATTTATAAAAATTGTTACTGCATACTTTCTTAGATATGAATAATTAAGTCTATTCGTCGTTTCTTAGGTATTTTTAATACTTTCTTAGACTCGTCTTCCGCTAGTTTTTGTAGATTTTACTCTGATCCACTTCTCGATGACGCTTTTTTAAATAGTGTACCGGATGAGCTTTTTGATCACTATCCTCAAATTAGGTGTGATTTATATTTATTTGTGTTTTTTTGGCGGGTTCGATTCCTTTCAGACAGGCGATTTTAAAATCTTTGAATGCCTTTTAAATTGTTTTTAACAAGGCTACATTCGGTAAAATATTCTATCTACAATACATATTTAAGGTTTCCATCCATGTGGCATGGCTGTGGGACAACCTGTATATGTGGTACTTACATACACAGTAATGGAAACTTCATTTTGAGTGTCCGACTCATACTTGGCTTATACCATTAAAACTATCGTCACACTAGAACAAATAACTCGATGTCAATTATCACCGTCTGTCAGATAGGAATAAATGAAAAATAACCTGAGGCCTTAGTCTTACAATACAAATAAATATTCACTGACGAAAAGCTGACTCGTACGTTGTTATTTTTCGTCAATTCATTCTTCAAATTATATTATATTAACAAGGTAGTTTCCTTAGTTTACAGGCAACTTTTGCACATTTTTAGAGATTTCACTCGATTAAAACATCGAGTTGCGTCGATATCTTTCCCTACTCGCGCCTGTCACTAGCGCGTGCGCTCATTCCTTTTTTGTGCAAGGCAACGATCGCACGCGCTTTTACCAAAAATGTTAAAACGCAGTGCAGAGGATAAAATATTGCACTATCAACGAAAAATAAGGAAATTGGAAGAAAAACAGAAGAAACGACGTCGTGTACAATGTCTTATACAGTCGTCAGACGAAGAAAATCTGGCAGGTATGTTTGTGTAAACGAAAATTATTTCTTTGGGTAAAATCGGGATTGACTGCGAGTCAATTGCGATAACACATTTAGCTGCGAGCTTCTTGTGATATTATAAAGCAGAAAATACGTGAATTCCAATAGTCTTACACGTTTATCTGAAATTATTGTCCGCGAGACAATATCTTATCCAAGTACCCTCATTATTCGGCACAATTATAGAAATTAAATTACAGTAACATGATTATTCTAATTTTAGATACAATCATGGAAGAAACGGTAAATGCCACGTTTAACGAGGAACCAAGGCAAATCCGATCGCCGTCACCTGCCTTAGAGGAGGTGCCACCGCAGCCGTCTTTGACGGAGGCGCCGCTGCCGCACAACGCCGGACTGGCGCCCGCCGCGTCCTCGTCTGAGATCCCGTCTGAACCATGCCTAGACTCTGAACTGTTATCAGCACTGGGTGCTTCTACCTCAGATACACCTGGATATGATGAGCCCATCCATGACAGTCTGGCCACCCTATGGCTCCCTTTATTAAGGAAAGGACTTCCAAGGGAAGAAAAGTCGGACCTTATGAAGAAGTACTTGGTTCCGTCCAATTGTAAATTTTTACAAGCACCGAAGCTCAATGCAGAGATCTTAGCCGCGACTTCCGACATTGTGAGAGGGCGTGACAAAAAACTTGAAAGTTTTCAAATAGCACTGGGCGCCGGTACATCTGCAGTAAACCGAGCTATGGATGTTTTACTAAGATCTGACGACAAGGTCTGTGCACTCAAATCGCTCAGCGATGGATGTCGCCTCCTAACAGACCTACACTTCTCATTTTCGAGTGATAGAAGAAAGCTAATTACCCCTAGCTTGGAAAAGAATTTTCTGCACATGATACAAGATGCAGAGAGAGACGAGACGCTTTTCGGCAGTTCCCTTGCCGACAAAATAAAAGCTAGTAAGGCTATCGAAAAACAAGGCCAAGAAATCCGTAAGCGGGTAAACCAGAAGCCTACAGCTCCCATTCCACAGTCATCAGTCAATCGTCCTACCCACCAGGGAAACTGGACGGGCCCTCCTCGTTTCTCGTCCTTCAGGGGGGGGCGGGGAGGCCAAAAGAGGCCAGCACCTGCGTCACGGCGGCCCTATCTGATGAATGCAACGTCGAGCCACGCGCCGACGCCGACATCGAAGAACTTCAACCAGTCCAAGCCCCGTGCCAACACGCAGCAATAACGCAGGTACACGCTGGTCGACTTACTTGCCATTTTAGCTGTTGGCTTAATATTACAAGTAATAGTGTAGTTTTGACGTGGATACAAATTGGGTATTCTATTCAATTTACTGAACAAGTTTTACAGCCCGTAATACCTTGTTCCACGTTTACCCGCGAAGATAGTCGTGAGATGCATACAGCTATTAAAAAACTAATTAATCTAGGCGCTGTTAGCCCTTGTACTCCATGTCATGACCAATATATTTCAAAAATATTCCTGGCTCCTAAACATAACGGCACAAAAAGGTTCATACTGAATTTAAAGCCACTAAATAAGTTTATTTTAAATACTCACTTCAATATGGAGGATTATAGGACGGCTACTAAACTCATCTCACGTGATGGGTTTTTAGCCAGTATTGACCTAAAAGAAGCTTTCCTTCTTATACCTATAAATCCTGCTGATAGGAAGTACCTGAGATTTGAATTCGAAAATAATTTACTTGAATTTGTGTCTTTACCGTATGGATTGTCAGTAGCGCCTAGAGTTTTTACTAAAATTATGAAAGAGGTTATAACCTATTTGCGCAAACAAGGCCACAAGTCTGTTATTTATCTTGACGATATCCTGTGCATAGGTGACAGTATCGAAGAATGCGCAGATAATGTCCATTCTACGTTACAATTGTTGAAGTGTTTATGATTCGGGGTTAACTATGAAAAAAGTTCACTACAACCTAAAAAATTTACAAAGTTTTTAGGTTTTATGTATAACACTAGTGATCTTACCTTATCTTTGCCTACAGATAAATGCCATAATATCGCACATTTAGTGCGAAAGTACTCACGTTTACCGAAATGTACTATTCGTGATTTTGCTAAGCTGATAGGTGTTCTTGTCTCAGCATGCCCAGCCGTTAGGTACGGGCTTTTGTACACAAAAATTTTAGAAAGACATAAATTTTTAGCTTTACAAGAAAATAACCACAATTACGACGCCAAAAAAAAAACTCACTGCGGAGATTTTAGATGATTTGAATTGGTGGCAAAATAACATTTATAGTTCATTCCAATGCTTTCAAAAAGTTCAGTATAAGCACGAGATTTTTACTGACGCTTCTTGAACAGGTTGGGGTGCTGTTTGCGACACCAAAAGAGCCAACGGTACATGGAAGGCATCTGAAAAAGAACACCACATCAACTATCTAGAGTTATTAGCAGTCTTTTTAGGATTAAAAAGTTTTTTCAAAACTGAATCAAACTGCTCAATATTGCTAAGAGTCGATAACACCACAGCAATAAGCTATGTGAATAGAATGGGAGGGATCCAGTTCCCACACCTAAGTACTTTAACGAGACACATTTGGCAATGGTGCGAGATGAGAAATATTTGGATATGGGCCTCTTACGTTAGTACGAAAGAAAACTGTGCGGATTTAGATTCTAGAATCGTAAACCCTGATACTGAATGGGAATTATCTGATACAGCTTTCCAAACAGTAGTACAACTCTTTGGTTACCCCGAAATCGATCTATTCGCCTCACGTAGCAATGCCAAGTGTAAAATTTTCGTCTCATGGAAACCTGATCCTGATGCTTTTGTCGTAGATGCTTTTACCATCACATGGAATGGTAGGTACTTTTACGCATTTCCACCATTTGCATTAATTTTGAAATGCCTACGGAAAATAATTGACGACAAAGCGACTGGAATATTCATATTCCCACACTGGCCATCGCAGGCTTGGTACCAACCCTGTTAGACAATTTACGAGTGTCTAAGATACACTTTTTCAACCCTAGTAAGTGTTTGTTACAATCACATTTTAGGGAGTGCCACCCTCTCCATGCGAACCTTACCCTGGGTGCCGCGCGGCTCTGCGCTCGGCGCTCGCGCGGCGCGATTCGCCGCCGGCGGCTTTAGACCTGAAGCTCGCCTCGCTCGCAGACACCACGCTGAAGCAGTATGGCGTCACTTTGAAGCTTTGGTGGCGGTTTTGTATGGACAATAATAATAACGTTTTCAATGACTCAATTACATTCGTCTTAAACTTCTTGACGGAACAATTCAATAATGGATGCTCGTATGGCTCTCTTAATAGTCACCGTTCCGCATTGTCATTTTTTTTAGGTAATCAGATCGGTTCTGATGATCGCATTAGAAGGCTTCTTAAAGGTGCCTACAAAATCAAACCCAACCGTCCTAAATATACGTCCACTTGGGACCCTCAAATAGTTCTTAACTATATATCTGATTGGTACCCAAATATTGAATTAAGTACTGAAAAAATTACAAAGAAGTTAGTTATTTTGCTAGCGCTATGTACCGCGCATAGAGTTCAAACTTTTTCCCTGATAAAACTGGAAAACATAACAATTATATCAGAGGGTATTAAGATAGCCATCACGGACAACATTAAGACCACAGCTCCCGGTCGAGACCAACCGATATTATTTTTACCCTGGTTTCGGGATAGCATAAATATTTGTCCCGCTTCAGTTCTCAAAGATTATATTTTTGTTACGCAAAAATTGAGAACCACGAACGCGGGTAACCTTCTGTTGACCACAAGACCGCCACATAGAAGCGCTACAGCACAGACCATCAGTCGCTGGATAAAGCAGGTGTTGTCAGCGAGCGGCGTGGACACGGCCAGGTTCAGTGCGCACAGCACGCGGCACGCGGCCAGCTCGGCCGCCAGCCTCGCTGGCGTCAGCATTGATACGATCCGTAAGACGGCGGGCTGGACACCCGCGTCCACTGCCTTCGCCCGCTTTTACAACCGACCCATTTTGAATAACGAAAGTGAATTTGCTAGAGGAGTCTTACTTCCATCAAATTCGTTAGTATAAGCATACTGTTTTAGTTTTAATGTTCTTAAGTTAGAATCAAATTTTGTTATATGAAGGATATATACTTTAAGTTTTTATAATAATTATTTACCTCATATGGTTTCAAGTTTGTTAATTATTCTAAATGTGATTTACCTGCCTAAAGCACTTTTTTAATAAACACAATTGTTTATTACAACAAAATTAATGGCTTTTAATAATTATAAACCAGAATTGTCAGATTAAGGAAACAAACCTTCCTTCTCTGAACATCTACCTTGTTAATATAATATAATTTGAAGAATGAATTGACGAAAAATAATAGCTGATCAATTGAACTTTTGTGAAGTTCGATCATTATTATTTGAGTCAATTCATTCGAAAATTATAGGAACCCAACCCACCCTATTTAAACATAGTCAAGTACTTGTTTGGCCCAATAGATAGGAAGCTTTGTTTATAATACTCTAAAAGAATGAGCGCACGCGCTAGTGACAGGCGCGAGTAGGGAAAGATATCGACGCAACTCGATGTTTTAATCGAGTGAAATCTCTAAAAATGTGCAAAAGTTGCCTGTAAACTAAGGAAACTACCTTGTTAATATAATATAATTTTCGAATGAATTGACTCAAATAATAATGATCGAACTTCACAAAAGTTCAATTGATCAGCTATTATTTTTCTTAAATCACCCGTTGTGGCCCGTTGTTCCATGAATGTTTCATTGAGTTTTATTTTTAGTATATCCATGGATATGCTTCCGAACTATGGTTCGGAAGCGCTGTTGTTGATTATTTGTTGTAGTTGACTATCATCGAGTTCATTAGAATGGTTGTCATTGTCACACCTCGCATAGTAGTTCTTCTCGATTCGGTAGATGCGCTGCATGGCGCGAAATGTATAAGAAGAACTCGAAATCGAAGGAAGTATTCAAAAGAAATTGTGCACAAGTCGGAATTAGCACTCTGCTTTGAAAGAACAGATAAGGTTATTTACAGTCATCCCGTTATGACGGCACAGTGTAAACCTGTTGAAATGTTGGGAATAATAGGTAAATAAACGCGATAAGTACATACCTGTGAATATTTATACCTACTTAGATACCTACGCACTCCCATTTTCACCTTCATTATTTTTTCATCTTATGTCGATCTGGATTTTTGGTAAATTAATTTGATGAATAAAATTCAAAGACTCTCGGCCTTACATTTTATAGAATTAAGGGCGAGAGTTAGGTACTTTAAATCTCTACAACTTCTCTATTTAATTCTCGTCAAGACGAGGAATCAGATGTGTATAGTTTCATTTATATTGTTTACATAAGTACATGTTATTTACAATATTATTTTCACTTCTTTTGCTCAAGAAGTTCAGAACATTTTCTTCTGTGTCTACAGACTTTCCGATTTACATTTAGGTATGTTCACGCAATCTGTGTCTCCGTGTTATTTGGTGTGCAATAAAGAATATTAAATATTCTTTATTGCAATACAAATTTTGTATTGTATTGTATTAATGTTTTTTTACGTATCAGGCACTTAGCCATTAGATACATCCTAAGTACTATCTCGCTTCTAAGCACACATTAAAAGTATTATCACATAACACCATCCTTTGTTATTTCAGAGTAGCTAGTATAGGTTAGCACATTATGAAAACAAATAAAGTTTTTTCCTACCACTGACTGGCTGGCTATTCACAATTTTATTGCTAACTATATAGCTCTCGTAGGGTTTAGCCAGCGTTTTCAATGTGAACGCAAATAAATTTATTTATTTAAGACAATGTCTTAAATACACTAATAGTTTTAGTGGTTTCTAATGTGATGTCATCACATTAGAAACCACTAAAACTATTAGTGTTTCTCTAATACCTATATTATACATGTTACATACATATAAAACGTTCAATTGAATCACTCTAACTATTGAAAAAAAATCGCATTAAAGATTAAAGCATACAAAGGGACATACAGACAGACAGACACCGGAAAGCGACTTATATATATTTTATACTATGTAGCCATGATGATGAAAAGCTACGGATCACTCAAAATCATTTCGAAACTGCAATCGAATTGTCAGAATTGTGGCAAATGCCAAGAAACATGGCAAAGAACTGAAGTGGCAGTGGGCCGGTCATATTTCGCGAAGAACCGACAACCGCTGGGGTAAACGTGTTCTTGAGTGGATACCGCGACTCTGTAAACGTAGTGTAAGACGCCCTCTTACAAGGTGAGATGACAAAATAAAATTAAAAATTATCTATCTATGTACAATATCAGTGATCCAGTAAACATAGCACAAGCTCTGCTTAACTTGAGGCTAAATAATGATGTGTGGATTGTCCAGCATTACTAATTAATATTAACAGTTTTCGTAAACTTTACAACATCCCATACTAGGGACTCAGTGCAGTTAGAAGGTAAGGCCAGACAACAGCACAAATAAAACGTTTTAACGGTTAAGGTGGCCCTCGTTTAAGTAAATCGTGAGCGTCACGCTATGGCCCAAGGATAAACGTTGGGAATTAACGGCTGCGCGGCTATTCTCGATTGGGCGAGTTTATTTTTGATGTTCGTAGGATGTCGTGTAAGTAAATAATACCCAAAACTAGTTAACACAGGAAACGTTTTCGGCAAATGAGACGAGTACCATGAAACTGTAAATTACCAAAGTTCCTGCTCCGGTACTTCAAGGAGTTTGCCTGTTTCGGTAGGGGATAATGCACAATACACTCCCATGCGAGATGTCAGTGCAGATCTCAGTTCCCCCACTTCTTAGAATTAGAATCATTACCATAGAAATAGAGGCGAATTAGTCAAGCCAGATACTGACCATACGTCGTCGGTTCGACCAGATATTTAGGTATATTTTTAAAAACGCGGAGAGCATTGATACCCCACGGACCTGGGCTACCTTGTTTTAATAAAAAGCAACAAGTGCGACCCAATTGGTCCCGTTTCAGCATAATGTCGCTCCACTAACAGTAGAACAGCGCTGGTTTTCTGACAGGACCCTTGGAGATTGTCAACACAATAAAATTTACAAGCTAGTTAAATATTTTATCATTGGATAACATTTGAATTTTAATTAAAAATATTCATCAACCTCTCATTGAGTGTAAGCCATTTTTTTCTATCTTCAGCCTTGTTTAGCCAGTTATTTCGATTATTTTATCTATCCATCTCTGTTTTGGTATGCTTGTGGTTCTTTTGATTGTCCGTTGTAATTTTTATGATCCACTTGTTATTTTCCATACGGGTATGAGAAATAACAAGTGGGCAGACAATAAACAACAAAATTAACTTATGAAACTTACTACCTTACCTGGGTTGTAAGTTTCATAATGAAATTTTTCTCACTCTGACTTATGTCGATAGAAGAAAACAGAGTGATAAATAGCAATGCTTTAATTTTAATTTTGTTTTGGTTCTATGGACGCTGTCTGAATAAATATGCAAACTTTTTATTTTATATTATTTAAGTTACCAGATAGATGATGAATAAGGGATTAGACTGTAGCTAACAACTAAAAAGAAAAATACGAAAGAAAGAAAGATTTATTTATTTGGCCATATAAAAAGAGGTAGCTAAATATCTTATACTAGGAAAGAAGAAACAATAAATTTTTCTCGTATATCGGGTTCGATTCCGGACTCAACCATGTAACTATTTAAAAATCTATGAATGCAGTTTAAATTGATTTTTAATTTAAAATAAAGTCTTCTTTGATTAAAATGTTCCATCTACAATATTTAAGGTACCTTCCCTACATGTGGTATAGCCGTGGGACTCCCTGTATATGTATAAATATTTTACCCCACAATCAACGGAGAAATCTAAAAACTTATATATGTACATAAAATATATAAGTCATAAAACCAAACATTCACCTCCTTTTTTGAGGTCAGTTAATGACAAAAGAAATCTACACACTTCAACACTAATTCAGTTTCTCTATTTCTCTTTGATAATTATCAGAAATATGGAAACTAAACTATCGAAATGTAAATGTAGTTTTGAATGAGGAGTATAACCTAAATTTCGAGCGCTTTCAAAATAGGGTTTCATTACTAAAATGACATCGTTGCATGCCTGCTCGCAATAACGGGGGCGCCACTGTCTTCGTAGTTCCCGGATACAATTTATTATAATAATTTCCGCTTTAAATGCCCATTTGAAACTTCTGCGTGGAAAGAAACGATGTGACTAATCGTGACAGTTGCACGGGATGGGAAAATATTAAAATAATTTGGGTTTTGTTACACGATTTTCATGCTATGCCCACATAATAAAATTTATGAACAATTAAATAAATAGGTATGCGATTAAATTGATCCAAGTTCTACATAATTATGTTATGCTTCAACAAGAATTCTCTATTTGATCCATCTGTGTGACCCAAAGCTTAGCCCTAGTACTCCTCTCTTGACATGGCTGGCATATTAAGTCACTCCAAATTGATGGCACAACGTAATATCGAAATTCGAAGTGCCCATGGACATTGCAGTTATGGAACTATTGATTGGTTTATGATTGCAGTGTTTAGAAATAGAAGACAGTCACTAGAAGTCCAGTTATTCGAGCTCATATAATTTATGCGCAGCTTTTCAAACGGATTCTCAGTGCTTCAATGAAAATCGTATCTGGGGCAAACATTTTATGGAAATTTAGATTCATTTTAGATTATATCCCGGCTCCAGACAGCTGAATGCCTTTTAGAACCAAAATCTGAAGTTCTGTATGTTGTCTCAATAACCGAATACTAACCGGATTCCGGAAACCAATGAATGTGTGGAATAAATTTATAATTATGTACTAATCTTGTATAGATTTGATATTTCTTTGGATTGAATAGGCTCCGAACCTGCTGGACCGATTTGAAAAATTCTTTCACCTACGATTCTACATATATTCATCATCTGATGAACATAGATCATGCATCTACGAAGGATGGTTTTGATGTGTTAGTTTTTTGGCATTCACGCAGATGACTTGCAAGGCCTCGGCATCTACAGATGCGGCTGCAGTTTGATTTGGCATCCGTGAGCTCGAGGTTGGCAGTCCCTTTTTATATTTATTATACAAAGAATCTGATTCCGGTATATGATAAGTCGCTCTACAGAAACGTTTAATGCATTCATAAAGCAATCATCAGCTTTGCTCCAATTCATGAACTGAAAAAAGAGGGTCTGGAAAAGTTGTACTTTACCCTTTTGTATTAAAAGAACTTTATGAACAGGAAAATTAAATTTGAAGCCAATTCCTTTGATGCGAACGGGAAAAATTTTGAACTATGATCATAAACGAGTATTTCTAGCTGTTCCATTTAAATCTATTATAACATATCAAAACCTAATGTTATTTTATACGAGATTTGAATTTATCAGGGATCCCTTACCTATTAATATAGCTGACTGCAGGTCCTGTCTGAATACCAGCATCTCTACTAGCTTCGGCTTGAAGCGGCATAATGCTAAATCTTTGTTTCTGTTTTTCTTTTGGGTTTTTTAATTATTATTAAAGTTCGGCAAATTGGATGCATTTACCTAAATTAATGTTTTGAAACTTACGCAATCTGAACACATAATGATTTATCTGTCGTGGTCACGAGATGACATTAGTCATTTCGTGACCACGGCAGAGTGCAAATCTGTTGAAACGTCGAGAAAAGAAGAAGAAGAAAGGAGGAAGAAGAAACGCGATAAATACCCGTTAATTACTAATCATTACATTTACCTAAATAATAGCTAACTTCAGGTAAATGTTTATCATCGAGTTCCTTATTTTTCTGAAACTGTTTATTTACCTACACGATCTTATTGTTTACAGGGTTTAAAAAAAATATTTTCTTTCTCTCTTTCAGATTCACAATTAAAGAAAATCCGTTGATGAAAAAGTTGCCGTTCTATTATTCAGACACTGACATGTGATAAAACGAAACTTTTATAAATTCGATTAATAAATAAAAATGTTGATATTTTATTCAGCGCCGCCGTAGGTATGGAATACACACCAGAAATAATTACAAATCTTATTAGAATACGAACGAGGATATGCCAAATATAGTCTAATCTAGACTTTATAGGCTGATGTTATTGATGTCAAATCTGAGTAGGTATAGAATTTCAGCTCTTACAGTAACAGAAGAGAATCGCAGAGTGAAATGCCACAGCTACACTAATGATCGTTCTGTGGCCTCACAACACAACCCGCTGCATAGCTGCCATTCCTCAAGGAATTAGTTCTCAAGAGCATCGTCGGCGAACGTTAATACCTACCGTGGCACCATGTGTTGGTATGTAGAAATAATTTGCGCAAGCTCTGCTTTATACGTTTTTAGTTAGTCATGCGGGACTTGGTTGGTTTTGATATATTGCGCAGCTTTAGTTTCATGGATTGCTGTTTTTCGGGGTTGAATCACTCTCTTTATATATAGGTACACTTAATTATAATTTTTGGTTATAAATAATAAAATGGAGATTTATATTTTGTTACTAAATATAAAGGAGACTCAGTGGATGTTAAGTTTTTTTTTTATATTGCATAAAAAGTAGCTTATCTATTACTCTGGTTCCGGTGTTTTTGAGTCCAACATTTTGTGATTTGAATTAATAAAATTTAAATTAATTTATAACAAATTAAGTAGGTGCATTAAAATTTTTGAGTAGGTATGTGATAAATTTGTAGTTACTTTGGCAAGCCACTATTAGCACTCATCTATTGTTTGTTAGTTAACTACTTTGTAATCATAACGTTGGGTAGTACTTACAGTTAAAAAAAAATAATGAGGAACCGTAATATTATCGTAGCCGTGTACAACAGCCGTTTTAATTTTAAACCGATTAATATTATGTTAGCCTCTTGACTTTTATTGACTTATTAGCTTTACGTTTGTAGGTTATGTATTGTTCTATTTTGACCATTTGAAAAATAGTACGTCGCATTGACAATTACAAAACGTAGTAACGGACTAACCTTTTAACCATGGCGATGCTAATAACCTGGTTTTGAATTTGTATAATAGACTTTTGAACAGTTACATAATAATGTACTTAAAACATCTATCTTGGTACTAAGCTGTTTTTTATATTAATTATTATTATTTTAATACAGCTCAATCCCCCCATGGAATTCTATTATGTGCAAAAACACAAAAAAAACCGTTGTATGTTTTGATTTTGGATATCCATTTGTTCATCTCATTGGCATAACGGCACGAATTTTTGCTTATATAATATGAGTACTTACCTTCTCATTTATTCGTCGATTTTAAGTACGGAACCCTTTGCATGCGAATAGGCTTGGCTAGTTTTGAAATTTAACTGATCCTTCTGGAGTTCTCTATGTAAATAAAACTACTAAAAACCTTTCGGCAGTCAGTCAGGCTTATGTTAGCTGTATTTCACTTATCAAACAAGTCTAGGATGATTTTAAGTTTTCTACAAAAATTCATTTAATAAGTTCAAATTCCTTCAGATTTATATTGATTTTAAGTTTTAACAAATAGTAATCGGGAATAAATATGAGACTAATGGGACCATTATAAAGGTTACAGCCGAATAATCTCACTCCTACACTCTTTGAATTGTAACATAAATTTACTATTATACATATCTATTAATATGACTCACAAAATTCTGAAAAATAATTTTGGCACTACGTTTATCCGTCACTGGAGCGCTAAAGACCTGTCGTTTTTCAAAAATTATGTACTCATGCAAATATATGATTTATTAAACAAATAACCTCTTTTTTCGAAGTTAGTGAAATAAATCAGTCTTCAAAAAACCGTTTTCTGAAGACTGATTTCTTTCTTCGACTTTTTCAGTTATGTTTATTTTCTACAAAAATGTGATTCAACCATTAACATTATTTAACTTGTATTTCTAAATTTAAAAGTTTTTTGTAGACACACCTGCATGCATTATCTCACTTGTCACTTGACTTGCATTAAAAGCCTTTTTTTCTGATTTGGAAACTGTCAACATAAACATGTTACCTACTATTGAAACCAAAAAGAACGTCCGCAGAAATCGAAAATAGAATAAACCAGAAGAAGCCAAATTAAGTTGTGAAGCCAAAAGTACATGAGAAGTAATTCCGAGTGAGTTTCCAGTTTGCATCAAGTTGCTCGGGGCAAGTATTCGCTCTATCTAACTCTCACGTGATAGCCGCCGGTATTTCGTAGATTCCGTGGTAGGTACCGACTGGTTCCTACAACAGAATGAATGGATCAATTGAGCTACCTGTTTATTGTTTGAAGCAGTATGCAGTTAAATAAATAAATAATCATGGACAAATCACATAGCATCTAGCCCTAATAGTAGAGCTTGTGTTATGGGTATGTACTAGATGACTGATATTATACTTTTATATTTTTATTGATTTCTAGCATATTTATATAATACACAAGAATAATATTACAATCTAGCCATACATTTGGCTAATGGGTAATTTAGTTTTAACTTAATTTTATAAAAACATATCACTAAGAACGTGTCCATCGGCACTTTTCTTATTGTCTGTACTTAAGGGGAAGACACTTTGTTCATGCGTTCTTTAAGATTAGCACTTATGCACTTGAACTAACCATCACTACACTAACTCAAAAGGTTTAGTTCTTTTGAGCCTTCTCACTATGTCCGTGTTGTCGAGGAGCTGGATCGCCTCGACGTTCACATGATGATGAATACTCTGTTCATGAGCCTCTGCATATTTTTGTATAATAGCATCGATGAATTCAATCTTCAGGTCCCGATGAAGATCATCATTTCTTAAAAACCAAGGAGCATTAACAATTGCCCTGAGCACTTTATTCTGAAATCTTTGTATAATTGCTATGTTTGTCTTTTTGGTACAGCCCCAGAGCTGTATGCCATAGGTCCAAATTGGCATAAAGACTTGTTTGTATAATAAAACTTTATTGTGTACTGCTAAAGTAGATATTATACTTAATACAATAAATTACATACATAAATATTTGGTCGTTTTCCATATACAATACGAGTATACACATCGCGCCATTGAGGTCACCATTTTAGTCAGTTAGCTTCATTATTGCAATCCTAAATACTAGTTCTAATTTGCTTATATTCTTTTATAGGAAGTCGCCCTTTTGCCCGCTAAACTAAATAAAATACGTTACCGTTACCTCTGCCTAAACGTTCTAAATTCTCTAAGGCCTACACTATAAAAAAAAAAAACAAATTCCCTTTGTTTAACGTAACAATGGTCGTTTTTATAATAAAAAAATATCTATCTATGTAATAATATTGTATTATGTACAGTGTGCGTCAGAATTAAGTACCCCCCTTGTATACAAACTATTTTTGACTACTTCTAATTTCCTTGTAACTTGTCACAATTTTTCACATGCAAAAATTTATCACGCCGCCGCTCAGGATCGAACTGCCCTTCCATAATACTAAAAGTCGAAATTCCCAACAATAACAACTTTTGTGTCCCACATACATAGAGATAGGGGGGGTACTTATAATGTGACGCGCACTGTACATCAGTTATCTAGTACCCATAACACAAACTCTGCTTAGCTTGGGGCTAGGCGATGCTGTGTGGATTATCAGGCATTATTTGTTAATTTTTTTACTAATAAGATATAATACTTGGCGGCGGTTATTTGGGTCGGGCAAGCCTTCATAAATAACACACAGTTATGATTCAAACTTTATTTTTCAGTACATTCAAAGCATTCAAGTGCCTTTATTTTAGTCTTACATAATTAAAATGTACCTATTTCCTTATTATTTACACATAGAGTTACATACATGAAAACTAACCAACTTATTAATGTTTCAAGTCAATATTTGTGATATTAAAAGTAATGATGAGTACACAAAGCTCTTATACCTACAGCTTCTCTGATAATGTTTAGCTCGCAAAGGTATAAGTTACGTAGTTGCTCAAGCCAGCTTCTTTGGAGTGTAGCTCGAACTTGAGTTCTCTATGAGTTATGAGAGTTTTAGTTTATAGAGCTAGGTTTAGTCAGAAGTGCCTAAATAATCGGAGCGGGGTTTGAGCGTGTAATAAATAAACTATCTTTTGTCTGCAGGTTCGCATGCTTTTGTCAATATACAAAGTAATAGATGTTAATCCCTAGAAATAAGAGATCCCAAATTCAATACTCTTAGCGTCATTGGATTTTGATGATGATGATATTTTACAATCATTTATTAGAATACACTCAAAAACCACGAAATTTGAGGAGGTTTTCTCAAAATTAGATCGTTTTGGAATTAATATCTACCATATTCCAATAGTTTCAACTATTGTTTAGTTATAATAACTCATATTCGGTAATCAATCATATGAAATGGTAAATTATAGCAGGCAAATATATTTATGCAGTCGTGTTAAACACGCGTAGGAATGACAATAATCCTTAGCAATTTATACAAAATATATGATACTACCTACCTACTTGTGTACCTAAATATTATTATGTAAAAACTCAACAAAATGGAAATCAAATTTATGAAATCGTATATATAGTAAAAAAAAGTCGCCATTTGCTGTTTGAAAATTTAAATGTCGCCAAAAATATCAATAACCTATGTGAATGATGAAAAACACTGATGGTTTCATAAAATAGCATGAGAACAGGGTAATGTTTTGCTTGTAGCAAATCCCTTTTACCTTAATATTACTTTAAAATATTGTCAGCATATCAAATTCTATCATCTATAGGTAATACAGTATTTTAATTATTTTATGCTAGGAATATACAGCAGAATATATAATTATGCAGATACCAAATAGGCACGCACTGAACAACCCCGCTGGTTATTTTTATCAAGAAATCAATAAAGTTTAGCTGAGTATAGATAAACAGTCAAAAACCAATTGGGCCAGTGGTTCTGGTTCATCAACCACCTAATTAATTCTCATGATTTCTATCCTACGCGAACTGATAAACGGGATTAAATGCAGGCTTTGTTTCAAAATAAGTCATAGGTCCAGATTTACATCGCTGCAAGAATCCAAATCTGTTTTATAGTTTTGGCGTAATGAGTTAACAAATATAAGTCAGAAATCCATCTTCTACGTCTTCAAAGCATTCTCAAAATTCTGTCATACATCAAACGCCAACACTTTTATAATATTATGTGTGATGATAGTGTGATTGTTTTTATTTGTGACGCAATGGAAACGGCTCTTTTTTTGATCCCACCTGTTTTGCACACGCTTTTGTTTTTGACTTTGACGCCACTTTTTTCAATTTTAAGTTTTTTGTCATCCAGCTTTGTCTCCACTGCTGCTAGTTGTGAATGGTCGAAACATTTCGTTGATTTCTGTAAACAAACAATGTGTTTTTTTGTACTTATTTAATAGAGAGTAATTGATAATGGATCAGTTGAGATACTTCTAGACTTTCTGCAGCCAGTTTTTACTATGTACATTAAATTCTTTCTATTTTTAATTCTTTGCTATTATAATACAAAAAGAAGTCTTTTTAGGGTTTTGCCATCGGTTGCAAAACCCTTATGAAATCGCTTTGGGTCTGTTTTGTGTTTTGAATCCTTAATATCTCAGAAACTACTGCAGCTATTGACTTGAAATTTGAAATAATAATACATTTTGTGCGCCCGCACATATTTATAGAAAAATAAATGAAAATAAATGAAAAATCAAAATGAGGATTTTCCATACAAATTTTGAAATCGAAATTTTAAATGGAACGTACAAAGTCAAAAATGGTATCAAATGAAAGGTACAGGTTTGTAAATTTCAAAATAGTTTTTGAAATTTTGGTATATTTTATACTTTTTAAAATATTTTGAAAAAGGTCAAAAAATTGACCGTTCCCCCCCCTCTATCTCCGAAGATTGCAGAGCGATCGACGTGATATGTACCAAGTGTTTGTAGATATGGATCTATATTTTACAGGAAAAATATAGAGAAGTCTGTAAAAATAACAGTTTTTGAAATATGGTCAAAAAAGGGCGGGAAAAATTTCTGAAGGGCTGACTACCCCACCGAGTTGGGTATCAAATGAAAGGTAATGGTTTGTACATTCCAATACAGTTTTTGAAATTTCGATAAGTTTTATAGTTTTCGAAATATTTTCAAAAAGGTCGAAAAATTTACCGGTACCCCCCCTCTATCTCCGAAGATTGCAGAGCGATCGATGTGTTTGTAGATATGGATCTATATTTTACAGGAAAAATATAGAGAAGTCTGTAAAAATAATACTTTTTGAAATAAGGTCAAAAAAGGGCGGGGAATTTTTCTAAAGGGGTGACTACCTCACCGAATTGGGTATCAAATGAAAGGTATTGGTTTGTACATTCCAATACAGTTTTTGAAATTTAGATAAGTTTTATACTTTTCGAAATATTTTGAAAAAGGTCGAAAAATGGACCATTCCCCCCCCCCCTATCTCCGAAGATTGCAGAGTGTTTGATGTAAAATGTACTAAGCGTTTGTAGATATAGACCTATATTTTACAGGAAAAATATAGAGAAGTCTGTAAATATAATACTTTTTGAAATATGGTCAAAAAACTAATTTTCATACAATGGGGGCTATTTCATTGAGAGTAATATCAAATCAAAGGTATGGATTTCGACAATTCAAAACAGGTTTTGAAAATCGTCTAAGTTTCATACTTAGTGAAATAGGTTGAAAAAAGCCGAAAAAAAATGTAGGTACCAACCCACTTACCTACCCACTAATCTCTGTAGTAACTGTAATAGGAGTTCCACAGCGCACCAAAACTGTTGTTCTCAAAATTTTTGGGAAGAGATAGGTATGTACAGTGCGCGTCACATATAAGTACCCCCCTATCTCAATGTATGTGGGACACAATAGTTGTTATTTGTTATTGTTGGGAATTTCAGACTTTGAGTATTATGGTGGGTGGTTCGATCCTAAGCGGTGGCGTGATAAATTTTTGCATGTGAAAATTTGTGATAAGTTACAAAGGAATTCGAAGTAGTCGTAAATATTATGTAGACAAGGGGGGTACTTAATTCTGACGCGCACTGTACCTATCCTAGATAATCCACATAGTATCATTTACCCATGTTATTGGTATTACTACGATAGCTGTTATAGTTAATAAAGTATAAGTATCACTTTAGATGATTTATTTTTGTGTACTGAAAAGGACTAGAACAACCGAACAAATAATCTGAAGATCCTACAAATATTAGTCCCGAGGCAGAAATCAAACCTCAACCTCCTGCGTTGTAAACCCACCGCGCCAAGAGGTTGTCATATACGTACCTACCTAAACGACAAAAGTTCAAAACCCTCGGCGCGCGAGTTACACTCGCACTTGTCGTACTTGTTTAATTTGAGCCCAATGACAGATTCCCTGTACATCACTTAATGGTTTTAATTTCGGTAACAAGCTTACCTTCGGGTTGGCTGCTTTAGAATACAGCTTCGCTCGCCTTTCTAGCTCCAGTTTGAGTCGCCAGTCTTGAAGATTCATCTGCATAGCCGCAGCATCAAGCCAACCACGCCGCCATGTGTGCCACCTTGAGGAAAATTACAATTTAAAAAGGAGGTTTCTATGCGTTGTACAATGCTTAATTCTAGGAGAAATTATTGAACAACGTTTCGGGTGTTTTCAATGATACAACGCTGAGCAAAAACTATCAATCACAAACCAGCGGGAAATAAAATATTTATACATTTTATTTTCTCGCTTCTAAATTTGATTTGATTTATGATTTGTCGTAGCATTTAGTAGTTCGGAGTTAAGAATTCAGTAGCTTGTCATTTTTGGAGAAGAAACAAACAATTCAGAGCTAGCTAGCCAGTGTTCAGTGTCTTAATGTTTTCTGTGTATGTTTTAAAATGGATCTTGATATATGACAATGACTGTTACTATTAACCCTACATCAATACGTAGCCCCCTGTAAAAATTTAAATTTATTTTAAGTAGGTATATGTAAATATCAATTTCTATTTTTAGAGAATTATTTTTAACTGGTTTTTTAAGGTAAAATTAACACAGGAAGCTGTTCTGCTCAATAACAACAAATTTAATAACATATAATTTAATATAGTATCAAAAATAATGTAAATATGTGACTTAAAACCCAATAAGGTACCTATTTTTATTATTACCTATCTATGAACGCGAAGTATAATATGAAGAACGCTAGCAACCATAAATTTTACTGTACCAACCCTTCGTTGGTAAAAACAAATTTGTAACCAATTACCACACTCAGCAATACGACTGCTCTTTCTGACATTGCTACTGGTCTTGTAGATATTTAGGTAAAGTTCAAAATTAGCAGTAGAGACGCGGAACTTGCGCAACCCGAACTGCAGCTGGTTTAAAATTTGGTGTTCTAACTCAAACTAGGTTCATGGTTAACCCGCTCACATTCATAATAAACTCGACAAACTACAACAGTTTTTTTATCTGTGACACCAATTGCAATGAATTTTGAGACTGAAAGATCCGGCCGCTGCGAATTAAGCTTTAAGTCGTATAAGTGCGTCCACATAAATAAAACATGTTAAATAACTATGTTTTACAACGTATTCTGTTACTTGAATCTGGACTCATCTTTAGGTATAGGTTCCTACAGACGAATCAACGCTTATCAGTCGGTTTAAACGAATCTTAGAAAATAATCTTGCTCTGAGTGAATGTTGGTACTCGTAAGTAGATGAAAAACAAATAAACAATAACTAGTACTGTCGTGTTAAAGTTTAAAAACTAATTACACTTCTGACTTCTTAACCTAATAAAACACTCATTTATCACGCACACCATCGAAAATTCAGGACCAATCTCGTATAGAGTAGTCGGAAACTAATCAATCAAACTTAATCCAATTAAAACTTCTGATTCTTTGGACTTTGTCCCCACGGTATACCGGGATAGAGTCAAAAATTACACAATGCCTATTTAGGCGACGAAAGAGCTTCGTAGAAAACTGTATTTATTTCGATCTCGATTTATGAAGGAATGTTGCAATCTTTATTCTTAAACTAGCTGCTTCCCACAGTTTCTCTCATTTTGGAGATAAAGCCTATTTATAATAATAATCATTGCCTAAAACTGCACCTAACTATGTAAAATTGCAGACCTTCCCGTACATCATTAAGACGTGATATGGCCACAAACACAGACTTTCGCGTTTATAAGTACAATCACCACTCTTTTATTCATAAAAAGAAATAAAAACACCCTCAACTATTAACCACCTAACATCGCATCCACAGAAGTCAGAAGCTATATTTTTAGGGGCCGACTATAATCCTCAGATATAAAAGTTAGATACGCTTTATGTATTAGATGTATGGTGACAATCTTGGTTTTTCAATGGTCAGTAGTTAACTGTACCGAATAAAACCCCTAATCGAGGATAAAACTTATGTGGAAAAATGCTTAGCAGGCCTTAGGCTAAGGCTTTAAAAAATTTTGCACTCTGAAAAGTAAAATAATAACTATAAATTTAATTATCACCTGTTGACTGACTCAAATGGATGATATGATGACTCCGGCAACATGTACTTACCTTTACTAACCTGAACTACGTTAGTATTATCTGTCTTAACATAAATAAATAATGCTGGACAATCCACAGCATCATCTAGCCCCAAGTTCAGCAGAGCTTGTATTAGGGTACTAGATGACTGATATACTTAATACAATATTGTAATATAATAAAAATATCTATCTATGTATGACGACTTCTGTGGCGCGGTGGGCGAAGGTCCGCCTGCGACGCAGGAGGTTGCGGGTTCGTTCGATTCCCGCCTCAGGACAAATGTTATTACGATCTGCAGATATTCAGTCATCTAATATCCATAACACAAGCTCTGCTCTGCTCTCTTGGGGCTAGGTGATGGTATGTTGATTGTCCAGCATTATGTATAGATACATAAATAGATATTTTTATTATATAAAGAAAACCGCCAGAACACAATACATACCTTGTTATTAGTTGCAGCGTCCTAGACAGCTGCCCCTGTGCTCGGTACATCAGCGCAGTGTAACGCAAAGCGACTAAGTCACCTCTAGGGTTGTCTACGAAGCGATGCTTCATAACCAGTCTTGTTGCTCCTAAATATGATTGACTCGCTGGCCCGGGGAGCCCTGAAAATAGTAACCATTAAATACCGTACTATGTTCTATTTCACGATTTCAATGTTAAACAAAATGCCGGAACGCGCAGGGTACTTGAAAATGCTTTATAAGCTTAATCTTGATCAAGAGCGTAAACACATTTGAATTTCATGAGTTTTATCTGAATTAATCACAAGAAATCTTTCAGGAATTCGCAAAATAAACAACTCTGTATAATTTGTCAAAAGTCATTTTATTGAAAACCATTTTTATCGCCAGTAAAACGAAAATATTTCTCGGAATATCTCTATTTCTTCTTTACCTATATTAATATTATAAAGAGGAAAGATTTGATCGTTTGTTTGTTTGAATTGAATAGGCCCCCAATCCCATTACAATCCTAAATTTTCCCTGAACATCAAGGAAAATTTAGTCATAGGCTATAGAATATTTTCAAAAAGTTAGGGATCCGCATGAAAAATTCAATTTAAAGGTTGAACCAGCAGCAATAGCTTGTTCAAGACCTTACCTCTTTCTCTCCACCAATGCCCGTAGAGAATATGATGCTCCCAATTTTCGGGCTCCAGATCCACGAGGGTGGCCAGCGTACTCCTCTGCTGGTCTCGTGGTCTCAGGTTCAGCAGCTCAAGATGGGCTTGCACAAAACTGGGCTGGATCCAAATGCACTTCTCCAAAATTGAAACAGCCAGAGGAATTCGGCTGGTCTTCCTAGAAATACGTTTGTATCATTGCTATTCGTTCAACAATAGAAAAGTATTAAATAAACTAATATTTGAACTCAAATCCGTAGAAACAGTGATGCCAAATTTTTGGCTGTAACATGTGCCGCGCATAAAATCAATAAAATTAACAGCCATTGTTGGCACTTGTCAGTTTACCCCAGGAGGCATTAGGCTACATTTTTTACTATTCATAATTCTCTTATAAATGGATCGCTCTAACTAATTAGTAGGGGACTAATTAGTTCTCAGACAAGATAAAAAAGGCCTTCTCGACCTAAAATTTTAGTTTGTTTCAATGAATTCTAAAATCTATAAGTGAATAAGTACAGTAGCTGGGTCTCGATACTGTTACTTTCTTAGACAAAACGGCTTATTCCAGTTTCCCCCCCCCCTGAATATCACTCGTACGGGTTGGGAAAAAGACTTATACTTAAAAATTAATTCCTGTTTTCCACCTTGAACATTCTCCGTCTGGTACCAGTTTTATCAAAGAGGGAAAACTGATACCAGCTTAGAAATGTTGACGGGAGAAAATACGAATTTATATTTTTAATTCTACTTTTCAGGCGCCCCATCTCATCGAATAATTAATCAAACTTTGCTTTTCCAGTAAATAACTAGGTTTACAAGCTAAGCTTTGTTTAAGCTGGATTTATACTATAGATGTAAATAAAAGAATAAAACAGATACATGTGAATGCTGCAAACTTTTTTTAGCATTGGGTGAGGTAGCAAAATGTTAAAATATCTGGCATTTGTAAAGGATTACGAATGCTGTTGTGCAGGTGGTTTTTATTTCTATATTTTTAGGTATCGATGAAACAATAGTTTGTTTATATTATATAGTTATAGTTTATACAAGAGTGCAAAGTTTCCTTTTAACCACGTGCACAATTTAGAATCCTGAGTTTAAAGCGAAAATTAGCACGAGGTAAATAATCTTTGCATTCGAGTCCAACAACGTTACATCCCATTTATTATTTAGTCGTTACCTCAGCGAGGAAATGACTAAATGCAAAAACTAACATTTACAATCACAAGATACTTTTATTTCAGGTTAGGTAACTACTCCAATATGATAGATAAGCATTACTATAGTAAAACTTATTTACAATTAAGAAAGATTGAAAGTAACGTTGCCGTTTACTTGAGTTTTTAACAAATTAAAAACGTAAAAAAACGACGAATTCACAAACTTAGTGCACACGATTTTCTAAGTTCAATTTATTTTATCCTCTAGCGAATAGAAACGGATTTTGTAGATATCGAAGAGCAAAAATACTCTTTTCGAGATGGGGGGATGATGTTATTTTTCAACAAAATTGGAAACCGTAATGCCGATGATGCATTTAATTAAAGTTAGCAAACTTACTTGTAAAGTTTCCCAAGATTGAAGAGTGCGTTCACATGATACTTGTTGAACTTGATAGCTTGCAAGAAGTGCGGTTCAGCATCTTCTGGCCGCGTCAGTAGTGTGCCAATGTTGTTGTGAGCACTTGCGTAACTTGGCCATAGCCTAGCAACAATAAAAAAAAGAAATATATTATTTAACATTTATTTATTTACATAATAACTAGTGTAACAGACAGTATTAGTCCATAGGCTCCTAAACAAGTATAAAATCTTTGTTTCAGGAGCTAGTGGCTTCTCCAACTAATATAAATACCTAGATAATTATGTCGTTCCAACATTACTAATAACTAATCTTAAAGTATCACAGAGGTAGAAGAAACAATATTGCAAATTTGAAAGTAAACCATGTAGAGCTATTGATTTCAACCTTGTAAATTACATTCTATTGGTGTAAACGTACATACAATATACATACTGTGTAACTTTGAGTAACGTAAAAGACACAAATAGACATTTTGGTTTATTTAAAGCTGATATACGCAATGCTCATTTGGTTTCATAGTGGAGATCAGTTTACAACGCTCACGTCACGGCACAGAAGTACGAAAAACAAAAGACTTTAAAAGACTCTTATGAAAAAAACATAATTATAGTTTTTTAGTGGTAGGCTTACGGGCAATAATAATCATATGGGTGAAATTTTGGACGGGACAGTAGGGACAGGTCACGTACTTTAACGGTTTAATTAACCGTTGAAAGTACATAAAAACGGTCTTAGGAAATAAACAAAAACCCATTTGTTTTAGAAAAATTTGATGATCGAACCTGTTTTTTTGTACTGACCAATTTTTTTAAATAAGAATAAAAAAACGTAAAACTGATTACGTCGGTATGTAAAATTTACAGTAATACGTAGGTACAGTACAGGTTATAGACCCTCTTATTTGTACACTAATGCTTTGTACTGCCCCGTACAAAATATCTACTCTGTGTAGTACTATTGTATGTTCCTTTTAAATATAGCATAGGCAAGCCCGTAGGGTTAGTTGGAGCAATTCCACGGCGGCTGATGAAACCTTCTAAGCAGCTGCACGTAATGAATTCTACTCCAAACATTTGTATTCCATCTTCTATCACCAGCGCACTAATCAAACTAATATTTTGTATGAAAGTGGCGATATATACTATCTATCCCTGACATGAACTACAAAATTGGGTGATTGGGGATGCATATTGAGGTTCGGTGGAGACTTTCAAGAGCTTTCAATATGGTGTACATTTACAATCTACTGCTCCGGCCGAAGATTCCATTTTGTATAGTACTTGTATGTTCAATTTAAATACACCACAGTAATATTATTAAATACTTTATTTGATTAAACCTTTTAGCTACAAGTAACGCAAAAGCACAACGATATTCTCAGCAAGGACTATTTAAAGTTGCGAAGCTATTTATGATACCAACCTCAATGCTTCTTTATAATGCTTTATAGCGTTGTCTGGCTGTTCGATCTCCCGCAAGTAGTTTCCAAAGTTGTAGTGCAGTTTAGCGTTGTGAGGCAGAGTTAGTAGGTCCGTTCTAAAACAAATCGCAATCGCTTTTACTTCGAACGTATTGAATTATACAAGGTGTAACAAAATATGTGTACTAAGCCGAAGGGGGAGGTTTCAGACCCCAATGGTGATCAGTTGTGGGGGGGAGATAATTAAAAATTCCTGTTTTTCGTTTCCCATACAAAAAGTTTTAATTTTAAAAAGTAACAACTCTATCCGGGTAGCCTATAAATACCTACTGCCACCGCAGGTAGGTAGGTATTTATCTTCGTAGAGTTCAGCTATGGCGGGGCGGGAGACTACCTAATCTATCTATCTACCTATTTATCACTCTACATCTGTGACCATACTGACGTCATTGTCACAGGTACAAGAAACCGCTGCCTTTATGGTTGTCACTTCGTAAAAAACCAGCTGTCCAAGTTGAAACTTTAATGCAGTTTTTTCCGAGATACCGATCTATACCGCCTTTTTTACTGTACCTAATCTTTTAATACGATATTTCTTTTTCGAATGATTTAAATTTTGAAAGATTTATAGAAAAAGAAAAGTCAGAATATTTACTGCAATATTTTTAAATATTTTATATAATATATGGATAGAATAACGTATGTTGGGTTAGAAACAGCTGGTTTAAATAAAGACTCACTTTAAGAGGGTGGCCCGATCCCGCCAATCAGCGTTTCTCCTATAGGTCCTGGAGATTCCACTGGCAGCCAGCATGGCTACTCCCACAACCAGGTACGCCCTCACACCTGGCTTCGAATACCACATCAGCTGAACTCCGTATGCGGTGATGATCACACTTCCTACACTATGGAAAAGAACTTACATTTATATTGATACTTGCGTCATTAAGTCACTTCCTAATTTATGCATGAAAGGGTGCACCTTTAATGCATAAATAAACAAATAAAAAATATACTATAGAGGTATACAGCTGCAGTGCATAGAATCCGAATTTGTTCTATTATTTTATCATCAAAGCTACTATTATTTTTTTGTCCAAGTAAATTACTTGCTAAACGTCTTATATTATATTATAGTTTATGAGGCTACAATTCAAAATAAATGTATGTACACCTAGTTTATACGTCCAAACTGTATTATCTGATGTCTAAGAAATTTTTAATAAAAATAAAGTTAAGCAGTAATAAGTTAAATTAACATTATTTTAAATATAAAATAAACTTAATTACCTAGGAATATAGAGAACACGTTCTGCAATAACGAATCCAACGGTGACCATTAGATTGCTGGCCGGCACAAAAGGCACTACGAGAAGCAGCAAGCCAACCACCATGGGTGTGTGACGCTGCATCTGTTGACAAGAGCGAAATTATAATACAATCTATACCTACAATACGAATCCAAAATATCGTATGTAAATGGGTTAGCTACGGACCTTATTTGTGTTGGAAGACCACTTTATTTCAGTCCTTTACAAAGGACATCTTCAATAAGCGCTCGTGCGTGTGTTGTGTGGTAGTAATCGAAGAGAAACGGTACTCTTCTATAACCTGACTCACCCTGAAGAATACCCGTTGAGGCTCCGGCGATGGATGAATTTTCCGAACAAACTTAGTAGCAAAGTGATTTGTAATTTGAGCATATTTTCACCATGGTCTACTTTTGTATTTTACATTTTGTATTTTAATAGTATTTAACTAGGTTGCTACCAAATTTTTTTTAGAAATACTTTTCTTTAATGAAATTAACCTAATCGCATTGCAATCTACAATCTCAAATTACAAATCATTTAGAAGAATTTGAAAAGAAACGTTCGTGTTCTTCCAAAACAGATAATTAATCGTTGTTAACCCACTTACAACGGAAATTAAATCGTCAAACTGCGATAACTTTTAAAGAAAAACAAGCATTGAGTACTTTTGGTTACAGCGTTTGCGGTGGAAGGTGGTTTGTGTGTGCAATGTAAACCAGTGTTTCCATTTATGTTCCGATCGGATAAACAGCTTCTGATTTAGTTGTTTGAAATGCGAGGGTCCGCTTGTAACCTAAATTCTCGTCTCTACAAGATTGTACGATCTGTAGATATTTGTTCCGTTGTTATCTATACTAATATTATAAAGAGGAAAGATTTGATTGTTTGTATGTTTGTTTGTTTGTTTGAATTGAATAGGCTCCGAAACTACTGGACCGAGTTAAAAAATTCTTTCACCATTAGAATCCTTAATTTTCCGTGATGAACATAGGCTATATAATATTTTCAAAAAAGTTAGGGATCCGCATGAAAAATTAAATAATTGAACCGTGGGCTGTATATTCAACCTCTTTTTCTATTATGGCGCGTCAGAATACAAAAAGAGGTTGTATAGCGCACGGTGCTTGCTTTTTCTCTACGGCCAGTGTCAGTTTTGGAATGTCGAGTCAATGTCAAAAACCCCAATGCTGTTAAAAAAAGTAAAGATCCGTATGAAAACTGTGAAACCCATCGTTTTAGTGTGTATAATTTCTGAAATTTTTGTTTAATACCCGTGCGAAGCCGGGGCGGGCCGCTAGTACACTATAAAATATTATATCAATAATATATTGTATGAAGTATAATCAAGTATATCAGTCATCTAGTACCCATAACAAAGACTCTGCTTAGCTATAGGCTAGACGACGGCGTGTGGAGTTTCCCGCATTATTTATTTAAAAAAGATATTTCTGTAAGTGTTCCTCGCTATGCTCGGTTCAATCCTATATTAAATGAATAGTCGATTTTAAAAATTAAGTAACTTTTTTTAAAATCAATGTGTTTTTTTATATTCTTATTGTTTGCATTCATCATCATCAGCCAATATTAGTCCAAAAATAATGAGCGCCATAGCGACCTGTCATAAGCTTGATTGCATTAGTTTTGAAAAACAAAAATACCATTTTATAATACGTGGTATACAGATAAAAAAATTAAAAGAATGCTATAAATAAATAATGCTGCACAATTCACACTGCACTATCTAGCCACAAGCTAAGCAGCGGAGCGATTACGATAATATCTCCCTTCATGTTTTTGACATTTGAAAGCCCTTTTGATGGTCTTTGCATTCCAAACCCATCAAATTGCAAATAAAAAAACCCTTCAGAGGACGATTGCCAGTCCCAGCCGAAATTGAAGCCCATGAATGAATGAAATTAGTGCTTTTGAAAGTAAATAGAACGATGGGCCAGCAAACCATTTCCCATTTACAAATGTTATTTGTCAATGTATCATGTCAATGTCAACACCAACAAACAGATCAAAGCAAATAACAACGCAGTGTAGCCATATCAAATTTTATAAAGTCACTAAGAAGTAGAGTACACAGTTTGAATCGAAAACAATCTTCTCCTTTTTAGTCCACGCTCATATTATTTTCTGTTTGATAGTCCGATTCACAATCAATACTACATTATGATTTCCTGTCTAAATTTTAAATGAAAATATTATATAAATATATATAATAAATATTATATAATATATAAATATTATGCCGTGTGGTGCCGGCTAGAATTGCACCACCCCAACTCTTCCCGCGGGTGTCGTAAGAGGCGACTAAGGGAAACACACCGAGGGCGGGCAGCAGCGCCCTCTGTAGAACAATTCCACCGAACTGCGATCCCCAACTCGCATGCCCAGCGTGGGGATTATGGGCAATAACCCCCAAATGATGAATAATGCCACATATGGCGCTCATTAGGGGAGGCCTATGTCCAGCAGTGGACTATATAGGCTCATGTTGTATATAAATATTATATAATATATAAATATTATATAATATATAAATATTATATAATATATGAATATTACATAATATATAAATATTATATAATATATAAATATTATATAATATTATTTTTTCAAAACAAAAACGAAACGTCGAATGAGGAATCCGCTTAGTTCACTTACTCTATGTTCACTCACATTAACCATTCAGCCTTAAAGTTTTGTGTAATTAAATTTGTCCCATCCAAGGAATGGGAAGTTTTATTGCCCAGTCTCCCATCCATGGATCCATTGAAAATAGCGTAATCGGTTCGCTGAGCTTGTGTTATGGGTACTAGAACGTCGTAAATATACGAGTAGGTAGATTTTTTTATTATCTAAATGTATTGAAGTGAATACTTTTCTACCTCCAAGTCTGCCAGACAGCGGTACGACATCGCAAGCAGTGCCAGCAACGCCGCGCAAGTGAGAAGGTTCCGAGGATCCCATCCACTGGTGACCAGAGGCACAGACCCCATCTGCCAGTCATGGCTCAGCGTCCACGGGTACAACATCAGCCACCAGTTGAAGGCTGCTATGTAGCAGAATGTCATCAGTCTACGAGTAAACAGGTAACATTCAAAGATTTGCAGAAGAATATTATTTCTGATAACGGAAAGAGTATTAATTTATTAAAAAAATACAGTGTAATTAACAGCATAAAACAATTTTATACACTCATATCTATTTTCTAAAATCTAGCTCTCACACGGGCAGCGTGCCTAGAAATATGGCAGCTTTTAGCTACGTTAGATGGCAATGCTAATTCGCTGCCCGAAATAAAAGCCAGTATTCCGATAACATGTGGGCTCATGTCGTAGACTGATGAAGGGGAAATATATTGAATATACATATGTATATCAAGTGGTGCGAATTTTTTATGTTTTTTTCAACCTTATACTAATAAATAGTGTTGTTTGTGGAAATTAGATAAACTCCCTGACAAGTTTCAAGTATCGTTATATTGGCTGTTATTCAGAAGTCGTAGTTCTTTATGAAAATATAAGACAAATTTGATATTCGTATCACATTGGGATGTCTCTTGACGCGTCCCTTCTATTCTTGCTGGGTACGTAACGCTTGAAAAATATAAATACCTAGTAGTAATGGATAGAAAATGTCACCTCACAAAAAAGCTAGGATGAAAAGCAGCTGGGTTGTCCTGCACGGAGAAGGTTGGCCAGGTGCCTTGCAGCAAGGCGAGCCTCACGCAAACGAGGAGTGCCAATGAAACCAGCACTTTGACGCTCCTAATGGACAGGCTCGTGCATTTCTTCTCAATCCTCAGTGAGCTGATGGACCTGAGAAAAAAATATCGATAAGTTGTTTTAGATTAGATTAATAGATAAATAAAATTAATGCCGGACAATCCACACAGCATCATCTAGCCCAAGCTAAGCAGAGCTTGTGTTATGGGTACTAGATGACTGATATACATAATACAATATCAATACATTATATATGTAGATATATTTTATTATACATAGAAAACGACCAGAACGCCCCGAACAAATTTCTGGTATACAGGGTGGCTTTTTGAGATGGGAGTGGGTGGCCAAATCAGGAACCAACAGAATTAGAGAAAAATCTTGCAAAGCGACTACTACTTGACTACGATTAATGATAAAATAAAAGCTGCGTATTTACACAAATAATAAGAAAACTCGTTTTTTTTAAAGTCCTATTGGTTTAATTTCATTACAAAAAGGATTTAAAAAAATAAATGTGGTAGGAACCTAGATAAATACAATTAAAATAAAAATAATAGCGGATCATGGTGAAAATATGTATGTATACTCAAATTACATATCATTTTGGTATACGTTTGTATACCTTATATGTATTTGGGAAATTCGTGTGTGTCGAGAGCCTGTACCATGCTTATTAGAAAAACCAATACTAGAAATAGAGTTGATATTCATGTCTATTAAAATTTACTTAAACGTGAAACATGAATCATTTATTTTCACAAAATCAAGACACTTATGAACTCTAGAGTCCTTTGTAATTGCATTACGCCGAGCTCTTTCATTCAAAAATGAGAGGCAAAATAACATAGATTTAAGTTATTAGCTAAACTTTAGACGAATGCTTTGCTAATCTGACAAATTAGGAATTAGATTTAGTTATGCGAAACAAAGAAATTTCGTAAATAAATAATTATGGTCTGAAAATAAGATGACATTATGAAAAATAAGCCAGGAGTTAACGTTAAAGAGCTGATAACAGAAATAAATACAGAGGTTCGAAGCCTGGCTTAAAGCCCCACCGCCGTCTTTTTTTGCAAAATAGCGGTGCATGAAACCTGCATAGATTGATTAGGAATATTTATATAAACCATCATGATGATGATGATGATGATGATGATTTATATAAACCAATAAATATATGGTCACTATAGTCCTGAAGCGGCACCTTTTGATGATCCGTTAAAAAGATCGAAGTTGAATAATTATCTTGGAAACTATTTCAGAAGATTATTGTGCGTAAGCTACATTTATGAAGTGATTTTTTTAAGTTATTACCGTTGACCTTTTTTACAAATAGCTTTGTAGCGTGACACTTTCGGAATATGGTTTTTTTGTTTATTTGTATCCAAGATAATGTGTACTTCTCCAAGATAGGTAAAAACTTCCGATATTTTGAAAAAAAAAAATTGCGGACTGTTGACTCAACCGAAATCTTTGAACCCCTATTGTTTCACGATGAAGTTCAGCTTGCAACTATTATCATAAATGAGAATTTAACATTACAAATTTTGTATTATTTTAGCCTAATTTTCAGACTAAAATCATTTTTGTATGATCCTGACCTAGCCCTTCGAGTGCGAGGTATCACGACTCATTAGATGAATTACCTAGTTCTGATCAATATCAACAAGTGTCTTCTACTCTACGCAGTTACTCAATAAGTATAATGTTTCAGTGTGCCCCGTTTTAGTATAATATTGCTCCACAAAAAGGAGAGCAACGCTGGTTTTCAGGCGCACTTTATAATACGATAAAAAATTGGAATAATTCAAACATGCGAGCATTTTAAAATAGAGCTTCACTCACAACAAATGTCGTCGCTTGCCTATTAGTTAATAAACTTTTATGAAAAGCCAACATCGAAAGCAGTCACAATAAAGGCCAGTATTTTTGAATAAAACTAAATAAATAAATAAAATAAAAAATAAATAGAGGTAAACTAAAATATTGGTAAATAGTAGTGTAAAATATAGGTACATAATAGGCTTACAGAAAGACCAGCGCTACGGCAGGATTTTCTTTTGATAACGTCCGCGCGTTTGTTGTAAGTTGCTCTTATTTATATTGTTTGAATTGTTCAACAAAATAAACAATATTACCTACCTTTTACGTCACTTTTACAAAAGTTTATAGTTAGTTAGTACATAAAGTTTATATAAACATCTTGTTAGAGACTTTTCAGAGTGCGCAGCGATTTACACTAATGTCGCTTTGAAATCGCTTGTGTCGCCAGTATTATTTATTCTTACTAACCTTTTTACGAAATGCCAACACCGGTAGAAGTCGAGTGCGAGGTTCAACATCAGCACCGTGATTCCCGTCTCCTTGGCCAGCATACTTAGAGCTCCCAGCACCACGCTCAGCCATAAGCACTTCTTGTTGCTAGTAGGCCTACAAAATAAATCATAGTTTACCGTGGATCTTGGAGCTTCTCGAAACTTAGGTCAAACATGATAATTCTGGGTTTTGTTTATTAATTTTTAAAAAGTAGGATAAGGTAAGCGTCAAAATCGTATTTATGAGACTGTATAAGTTATTTCCCAACCAAGCACGATAATTCCAAGTTTAAAATAAAAGTTAGGGATGCTAGGAAATTAATTTAACAAAACAGTAATATTAATGAGAATAAAGCTTACCTATGATAGACTAACAACGATGATAAAAAGAATATGCAGGCTAGGACGTCTGCCCGACCAACCAATCCGGCCACCTGTTGAAAGAAATTGTAATATTCTACACACAAAATTATTACAAGTTATTAAGTTTCATATGTACCGATTTGGACTTGTAATGACTATCATTATTATGGCAATTATGTAACTAAGTGCCTGGTATCAAATTAACATCCCCAATGTTATCTAGAGGACATCGCGCTCAAAAATAAAAAATACTAGAACTAGTTTTTCGTCCTAAACACCAAAACAACTACGAATTCGGTAGCCCGGTTGTACATTAACAAGTTCTTAAAACATCAAAATGATAAATACTATACATAACGAAATATATATATGTTTTTGGTACAATTAGGTGCAACATTCCCCCGTACACCTAATAATTTGTTTCTAAGCCGAGGAGTGTAACATTCTCCTGAAGAGCTTAAAGAATTTCAAAACGTTTAAAATACAATAAATTTTATAACAAATAAATAAAAAAAAATATATTAACTTACCGCCTCCGTATGTACAGGGTGTACCGCAAACAGAAGCGCCGCGAGAGCGGCAAATGGTCGCTTGAGTCGCGCGACCGTGACGCAAGCGCGCGCGACTAGCACGCAGCAAGCCGCATGCAGCGCAACGTTGCTTGCATGCCACCACCACGGGTAGAGACCCGACAGTATGTAGTTTAGCCTGCAAAAAAGGATTTATTATGTTACTAAAACAGTTTGATGGTTTAGAAAAAAGCCGACTTCAAATTCGTAGTAATTTACACTGTTGTAGGTAGATGAATAAACCACGCTTGATTTTCGCAAAAGAATTATTGAAATTTATTACAGATCCACCTCAAGTGGACGATCGTTCGCAAACTCTTGCAAAGTTACAACTACCCACCTGGCTGTAAAAATAAAATTTTCTTTTAAAGTTCTGCGTCCACCCGCAACTTCATCCTATTTATTTAGAATAGTAAATCAATCAAAAGATGGCGTATAAGTCGGTACTTGTCGATTAGGAACATTAAATGTAAAGAACGGACTTTGGATCCCAAATAGGTAGGTACAAAATACAGATTAGGGAAAATATCTTAGACTAAATAAGTACATAAAATAAGACTAACGTGTGTAGACTACAGTTAAAAAAAACACACAATTACAACAACATTATTTAAGCTAAAAGCTTACCTATCGCACATCAAAAGCAGAGCCCAGCAGAGGGAGCTGTAATGCTCGATTGCAGGCTGGTGGCGTTGTAGCTGCTGTTAGCTAATACAAAATTGACGTTGGACAGCGATGATCGCGAGATTTACGCCTGTTGCGAGATTCGTTATCAGCCAGCCTGACGGCTTTTTTTTATTAAAATTTTGGGATAATTCTGCATAAAACGTATGATTTTTCTAAATTGGTTCATAATTAACGGAGAAATCGACGAACGTATCATCACGTAAATAAAAATCGCTCCGTAGCAACTGGACGAATTCGCAGCTGGACGGATTCTCAACTGGACGGATTCTCAGCTGGACGGCTTAGCAACTGGACAGAACGTGTACAGTCCGTGATATAATTAATAGCATGTAGTGTTAATTTATTTGCATCCTATTTAAACACAAAGGCAGACTGTTCGGGCTTCAGAGTCTTAACTTTTTTGTAGGAACTACTGATACAAAACCTTAGCCTACCACAAGTAAAGTTGGCTTTACCTGAAGGTAGATCGGGATGGTTTAAGTGACAGTGCGAGTCACTGCTTATGTCAAAACTGACAGCTACTGTCCAAAGTGACAGCAACGGTCAAAAAGAGCGCAAATGTCAAAATATGCAATATGACAGAATTTATAAAAAATTACAGGAAATATCTAGATGTATAGTAGGTACATGTAGGTATGTGTATGTCTTTAAGTACCAAGTTTTCGTCAAGTAAGTATATTAGATGCGCTTTAGATAAATCTTGAGGACGGTGGGAGATATTCTTTCATGTAACTATAGCATTAACAAAGGGCATCAATCACACCACACACACATCAATCCACCGTCCTATTTTATTCTTATAAAATTGTAAGGACTGTTCGCTTTATATATCTTAGACAATTTAACGCGGGTCCCTACACCTACATTGTGCTGTGAAAGGAAATAAATGCAATCTGCGAAACAACTAAAGACCAGAAAAAATCACATATGCCTAAAATTATGTGGAAATAGTGATAATTCTATTATTTTCAGATTGTTTGAAAACAGAACTAGTGATTAAATAAAAACGTCAGTACCTAGTTAAAGTTAGTTTTGAAAATATTGACGACTGTACTCTGTCCGGCTGCTAATCTGTCCAGCTGAGAATTCGTCCAGCTGAGAAACCGTCCAGTTGCGAATCTGTCCAGTTGCTACGGAGCGATAAAAATTACATGCAGCCAAACATTAAATTCAAAACAACAAAATTCTTCCTCGTTTGTTTTTCGTCGGTCATAAGTGGGTTCCATCACTATAAAAATTGCATTTAAAAGAAAATTAAGCGTTTAAATTTGCACCAACGTATTTTTTTTGTTGGGTGTCGTTAGAGGAGTGAAAAGAGAACGGGTAAGAGCGACCAACGCATAACAGATCGCCATTCTTAACTTACGTGCTCAGCGAGTTAGTTTCATAAGATTAAACTATAGGTAATGATAAGAACCAATAATGTTGTTTCCACATTTGGAAACCCTCCCCTTCCAAATGTGGACAGGTAAAAGTGGTTGAAAAAATGTTACTAATAAACCTTTCAAAACTGTTTTTTACCATTATTATACATGGTGACACATTTAGATCGGTCAGTATGGGAAAGTCTGAAACTAAGACATACGTGCCCTGTATGTCACAAAATATTTAATTACTTCATTTAAAATGTCATTTCTGTTTCGGCATATGACGGTAATTCCTTTTATTGTAAGTATGTTTCTATCCATAGAAAAGTTGGCAGTGACAGACTGACAGACAGATATTCGTTTTCACTTTTTAACAAAAATCAATCCTCTCAAAAAAGGACGTCCCCAAAAAGGTTTAGTAATGCTAATGTCCTCAAAGTTTTCAGCTAAGTACCTACCTACTCCATAAAATTATTAAGTGCATAATTAGCGTTTGTGATAAATGAAGGAGAGTTTGTTTCACCCGAGCTTAGCCTAACTCAAAAAGTTTGAACACTGTACATACAAAAGCGTTTTTATTTAAAAGGATCGTGGTTTAATTACAGTAGAGGCTGGTATATAAATGCATGCTCGTTAACGCGTGGTTTTGACAAGTGTATAAGAACTCAATGACTAAGTATATTAGCGCTTGTCATGGTACAATATTTATCTAGACTTTATGTTCTCATCTGTACACACACTTTCACATCTATTATGTGTCCATCAGGGGCGGACACCACGATTGTTCACGGAATCGTGGTGTCGCAGTTGAAGTAATTTACCTAACTAGATGGGTAAATACATTCAATATTCATTGTGAACCTTACGGACAAACCGTAACATGGATTAAGTTAGCTATTTTAGATAAGTTTTTTACTAAACTTACTTTAAAACATAAATGAATGAAAAAAAAGAAAAGTCTTATAAATACATTATGATCTTTCCTCTGTTAAGACACGTGGATATCCACAGGCTGTGTTAGGTAAATTTTAACGCTGAGATTTATTTAGATACTTAGATAAAACACGTCGTTAAAATGAGCAATGAAAAATTTTGTAAAACATTTAACATTTCACTTAAGAGTTACCTACATCTTTATCGAATTTGTTCTTGTTAATTGCAAGCAACTTGGCTAATGTATGCAAATGCAATTGCATACGTTAGCCAAGTTGTAGAGATTCATGGACCAAGCGCGAGCTTAAGGTACCTGAACTAAGCTCTCAGTCTACTCTGCGATGCACAGCATCAGAACGTGGCGTGGAACGTAATTGATCTTCGACCACGGCAGAGTGGCCACACATAGTGCCATGCTGTATATGCGACGATATGTGTAAGGCAGTAGGTACAGACTGACAATCAAACGGGACTGACAATCAAACGGACTTTTAAGTCACTAAACTATGTCAATACTAGAAATATGAATGACAAGAAGTTAGAACACTACCACTGAGATGGTAGTGCATAACTAAGATTTTTGTTATTATAGTGGGTAAGCCCTCGCACTTGGGGTTATCTCTAGGAAATTAAATAATATCTATTATTAATACTCAAAATTTTGTATAAGCATCCCGGGAAAAGGTAGCCGCGATTCCTATGGTTGTGTTGGAAGGTTATGTCGCAATCATATTCCCCATTTCACCGTTCTAATCTTTAAATTGAACACTTTAATTCAGTTTGTTGATGACGTAAGAGTTGATATAGGGAATCAAAAAGCTGCAGCTTCCTTCTGCTTATTTTATGAAAATCTACTGCGATACCCAGTCCTCCTACCAAGCGTGGTTATGGAAAAAAACCCACGTTTGGGGAGGCACTTTCAGGACTGCCGGAATCGCTTTACAAACGTCGTTTGTATTGTTTGGTTTGACAGGTCGTACATGCCTAATTGAGTTAAGTGTGTTATGAGTACTTATATAAGTAGGTTCTTTAATATTTTATAAACGCATCCAAAATAAATAAATTCATGTATTTTGAGTTGTTATATATAATATTGTATATAATACCATTTTTACTATTGGCAATCCATTGTTCTGATGAATTTATAAAGTGTTTTAACAATTACCTACCTACATTATATTCTTTACAACGTTTTTACTCACAGTTTAGACTTTTTTAGATTTACCACAAAAAACCGGTCGCATATATTAGGTCCTTACATATGAAATTGGCGTTTTGTATGGGAGGAACAAAAAGTCGAATATTTTTTAATATAATATATTTAATTAATCAAAGTATGAACCATTATTTTCTATGCACTTTTGCCATCTTATAGGTAGTTCATTGATCCCTTTACTAAAAAAACCAGTCGGACGGGAATCAATAAAATCTTTGAAGGCGATTTGGACTGCCCCATCGGAGTTGAATTTTTTCCCTTGCAAGAAGTTATCCAAATTTCGAAAAAAATGGTAATCTGTTGGAGCAAGGTCCGGGGAGTACGGAGGATGTCTTAGACTTTCCAATTGAAGCTCTTCTAATTTAGTAGCCGTCTGTTGCGCAGTGTGTGGTCTAGCGTTGTCGTGAAGCAGCAGTGGCGTGGAGCGATTGACCAGCCTAGGTTGTTTAGCCGCTAGCTTTTCCATCATGGTTTGCAATTGCTGACAATAGACATCAGCCGTAATAGTCTGGCCAGATTTGAGAAAACTGTAATGAACAATACCGGCACTAGTCCACCAAACGCTTACAAGTAACTTTTTTGGGGTTAATTTTCGCTTGGGGCAGGATTTGGCTGGCTGGCCAGGATCCAACCATTGCGCTGAGCGCTTCCGATTATCGTAAAGAACCCATTTTTCATCACAGGTAATGATTCGGTTTAAAATACCTTCATTATTGTGCCGGTTTAGTAATGTAACGCAGCAGTCGACGCGCGTTTGCCGGTTTGCTTCAGTCAATTCGTGAGGTACCCACCTTTCAAGCTTTTTAATCTTCCCAATTTGCTTCAAGTGAATTAAAACAGTTTTATCACTAACACCGCAGCCTGCAGCTAACTCGGACGTGGTTTGCGAGGGATCCGCTTCCAAAGAGGAGAAATTTGTGATTAAAGTGGCCAGTACGAAAAACGCCAATTTCATATGTAAGGACCTAATATTAGTTCCAAAACATTAGGAAAAAATTGGTAGTAAGTACACCAAAATCTGAAATTTTGAAGAATCTTTACTTCTGCTTGCTATATATGTGCAAGGTGGCTTGTGAAACATAATTGCTTTCTCCCATGACAACCAATTAATTCGATCGAAAAACGAATATAAAGAAAAGAAGACTTTTCCTTTACGGCTTGGCTTAGCTTTTCTATTCTTTTTAATTCGTTAATTATTAGTCAACTACAAGCAACTGTTTGTCGTTAACTAATACTTATAATTTAATTATGTAGGTTTAATTCATGTCCAGCCGAACTGGATGTAAAATGTTTACCTAAAATTTACTGTGTTTTCGCGTTTCAGGAAAAGCGCCAAGTATTATAAAAACTAGATTATTTAACGAACTATGAAAACGCTCCGATTTCTCACGGGCTATTTAACGAAAATTTCAAATAATATAAGATTTTCTCCTACACGTTCGGTTAAATTATTAAAGTTTTCATACGGGTTTTTGAAAATACTCTATAGCCTATGTTTTTCAGGGATAATGTAGAATTGTAATGGTGGAAGAATTTTTCAAATAAATCCAATAGTTTCGGAGACAATTCAATCCAAACAAAACAATCAAGTCTTTGCTCTTTATAATATTAGTATAGATGAATGAATTCGGGTATTTTTATTAATTATACTGGGTACATTTATGGCCAAGAGATTTTATCGTTTAGCAGTCACATAGCCATAAACACCGGTTCCAAGCCTTTATCCTGAAACATGTACTTATAAGTCATAACACACAATAAGCGCACTAATCGTTAACAAAAACAAAACCTAGATTGTTCATCGGGTAGCGGACCGTCACCGAAGCGGGATTGCTTTTTAATTAGATAAGCTATCAAACGTCCGTAGGCCCCAACTCTGGAGAATAAGTTTCTTTATTCTGAATATAAGATTCATATTTATCGAAGCTGCATGCAGAAAAACAGATAAAGTTCTTCCAAAAAAATAGTTTAGGTACCGAATTCGTGAAATTACGTAAGTTTATATAATAAAAAAATAGATAAATACCTAAATATCATTTTTTATAAATAATAAATAGAAATCAATGTTTTTATGAAACGTATGGTAATTACCAATACAATTCATAGAGATTAATAATACCTACCTATTAAAAACTTATTCTTAGTTTATCCTTTGTTGCAGTATATACTCGTACCTTTGTGTAGACAATAAAGATATTTATTATAGAAATAACTTTATCTAATAAGCACAATAATAAATACAATGCTATAGGTCTATTTCTCGTAACACATCACCTGTGAATGGCGGATCTGTTATACGTTAGTCGCTGCTACCTATTCTCATTTCCCTCCTCTTACGAAACCCGGCACAAAGAGTGGTGTACTTTTTTAAAACCTGTAACAAATTTTCTTTTAAAAGGTATTCTTATAATGATTTTCATCACTGGCCGACTGAGTATGTAAGTCGATAGCATGAATCGAGGCCCAGGTGTAGCCGAGGGTTCATCATGGGCTCATTTTTTTTCTATACGTGCCCATTTCCCGTCGGTGTTGAGTGCAAAACGAAGTTATCGGTCAGTCAGATGTTTCTGAGAGATGTTCGACCTATTTTAGTGTTTCTGAAAATGTTTTAGGACGTATGGTCATAATTATTTTTGAGAACCAGTAGTTATAAAAATACACAAGATTCTTTGTTGTACCTATATTTTACGGGTATTTAACTAAAATTGAATCTTTCATGCTCCCTAACTTTTTTAAAAATATTTTATAGGCTATCTTCATTAGGGAAAATTTAGGATTCTAATGGTGAAAGAATTTTCAGATCGGTCCAGTAGCTTCAGAGTCTATTCAATTGAAACAGGCAAATAATTAAATCTTTCCTCTTTATAGTATTAGTATTTATATAATACAATTATATATATATATGTAATATATAGTGTATTAAGTATCAAATACAAATACAAAAATGCTTTATAGTACACCAGAAATAGAACAGTATAAAAGACATTTCACAAGACAAGTACAATGGGCGGCCTTATCGCTTAGAAGCGATCTCTTCCTACCTTTGGTTGGAAAGAATTAGTTGGATATAAAAAGGCAGGGGGTGTATATCAGTCATCTATTACCCATAACTAGCTCTGCTTAGCTTGGAGTTAATTGAGGCTGAGTGGATTGTCCAGCATTATTAATTTATGTAATTTTGGGTAAATCATTGACGAAACAAGCAGGAAATTTATCTTTCCCTACGCCGTAGTGTAGCGGAACAAAACTTTGAGGGATCCTAGGATTCTTCGATTTTGAGGTAGGTAATATATAAAATTTATGTAAGTAGGTTTTACATTCAAATGCAAATATTCTAATATCTCATGCAGTTTCCTAAAAATGACTGTCGCTCCAATGGAGAATAGGTGTTTATTCAGTAGGCAATGTCCTGTTAGCTTTTCCACCAATATACTAGTACTCAATCGTGTTATTTTTGCACGTTGAAAATAGTAACATGAATACATATTTCCTAACTGAGTGAAAAAGCTTTACAGTCAATATGAATTGTAAAGTAACAGGCAGCTCTGTCGTTTATTATTGACGATAAAGGCCCTGAGTGCTATTTGTGTGAATAAAAGATGTACAGTGTGTCCCAGAACTAGTGTTCTTCCAAACAGTTTGTGCTTTAACATCGTGAATAATTTTCTATTGGTAACCTTTTTATTCTATGGCTGTGTAGTGTTTATCTGTATTTTCTAACCAGCCTGATTCAAATTTTCTTCAATTATCACAGTGAGTTGAAGAACGAGAGTAAATAAAGCTAGCTATTATTTGAGTATTGGTTCTTATACTTGTAGGTAGCTCATAAGATATTCTGGTTCACCCTGTACCTACTATTGTTTTATTAATGCGGACGAGGATTCCAGAATCATAAATTATTTTTATGGCCTGATGACATAATGTGCATTTTTACAGGGAATTTTTTATTTGCATTGTAGCTACTCTAGCTAGACAATAGTTCCCTAACTTCTATAAATCTATCGACTTTGTTATTGAGGTTCTTTTATCATACGATAAATGATATATAGATTTATACACGGAAAACGGATATCCGTAGAAGAACCAAAGAAACTGATTTATATCTTAAAAATATATATATATTTATATAATTTTCTTTTATTTATAAAGGTTACACAACGTTTGATAATATTGCCACTAAACCACAGTACGTTTGTGTTGGTAATCAATCTTGTGTCATGTCCATGTTAAGATAACCTTATGAAGTCTCGGAAATTTACTGATAAAATCACACTCGTCTTTAACATAAAGTGACCTACTATAGTTAAAAGTTTAATTGCATTTGTATCACTTTTTATAATCTTTGAGACAGTGGACAGGAATATCAGACATTCAAATATAACTTTTAAGGTTTTTATTATTATTATAATAACTTAATTTTACGACAACTTGTTGCAATTTGCCAGAATCAAAAGTGCGCAGTATACTTATGATATTATTTGAGTTTTTAATATATTACTTTGATAATATTATTAAAAAATATTGATACATAGTAAGTGCCTACATTATTTAATTTTGTATAATACTACTCTAAAAAATTAGAAGTGGTTTAGTTGTTAATTATAGTTGATGTTACAGGCCTAAAACCTCGCAGGACTAATACCCGCTGGGAAATAAAGATGCTTGAGTGGCACTTGCGATGCAATGCGAATGAAGAAATTAGTAATTTCTGACCAGTAGGCCAAACACGGGGATTGTTCTCTGGGGTAGAATAGACAATAATGACATCGCATCGCCATACATTACGTACATTATTGAAGTTAAAGAAATTAATTTCAAATAATTTACGCATTCGATGACAAAGTGACGTAATTTTTGTCTATTCTACCTTAGACAAAAAAGCCCGTGCTTGCCCTACAGATGATCTATTTATGACATTTTATAAGTAACATTCACACTATTACCCTAATACCTACTCGCACTTCAAAGAAAGGAAAAGGTTGTTCATCGGTATATTTTTTCCATGCGTATTCAGACTACAGCTGGCTAAGTACTCGATGTAATGATAAAGTATACCTATTAGTTCAGTTTTTATATTTTTAAGATAATTTATATTTGACGACCTCTGTGATGCGGTGGGCGAAGGTCCGCCTGCAAAGCAGGACGTTGCGGGACCGATTTCCGCCTCGAGACAAAAGTTTGTACGATCTGCAGATATTTTTTCCGGATGTTCTGGTAGTTTTCTCTGTATATTATAAAATAGCTATATATTGTATTTAAAATTTTAGTAGGTAACCATAACACAAGCTTTGCTTAGCTTAGGGCTGTATATACTGTGAAAAAAAATTGCTTTTGACTTGACTTACTCTGCCGTTCTCTTTGTCGTTTAGTATTCTTTTGATCTTATTGTTAAATATATTATATTTGTATATTTAAATGGTGTGGTTACCTAACTAAAAATATATAATTTAAAAAAGATGATCGGCTAAAACAGTCTGACCGAATCGTTTAATCACTATTATAAATAGTATCTTCTACACACGTTTTCATACTATTACAAAAATAAAGCCTTTAAATATTAACAAAAATAGATATAATGAGAATTACGATTAAATAATCAAATTAGAATGAGTATAAACAATTGAGCTAACTGCAGACTGTTGCGAACAACAATATTCAGTAAAACTTCTATGATTTGCTTAAATTCAAAACATTTGCCTCCACAAGATTGTTCAGATTTCGAGATGCAAATACCTCTTAGTTCCTATAATTATGTTTTGTATTCATAACATTGTTATTTGATTTAGGCAATCAAACAATTTTGTGCACATACATATACATAGGTATGCTGAAATAACTGAGCTGTGAATTTCATCTTTATTCCAATCAGTTGATTCTAAATTTATCGTAAATGCAAACATAAATTCAATTTCCACGTGGAAAACCCGTCGGTTTCAGAAAAGGTTTTCGACAAGTGATTCTATCCAAACAGACATCAAAACAATCTCCAAAATCATTGAGCTATGCGGGTTGTTCATCGAAAAGATGATCGAAAACATGTGGAAATTCATCAGAGTGTACGAAAAAACCTTTAACAAAATTAAACACTGGAGCGATTATTTCCAAAGAGATTATTTTTAAATAGAGTTCCATAATTTCACCTGGTACCTACGCGTTTTTTCGTACCTACGCGGTTTTTTCGTAATGAAAAATGTTTCATGTCGTGTGTACGCAAAAAACCCTAGCCACAGTGTAAATGATAGTTATTACTGCAGGCTAATTACGGATACAATGTACCGTGGTGGTGCCAGCAAAAAATGGCAAACTTTTGTGCACTAATTAAAACAAAAACCTACTCAGTGGAAAACGCCAAGTACCCACCTAGTAATTTTAGTTTCAAACATTTTGTTACCTCGGTTATTACAAGAAAACCTGTATAACATATTCTACTTATCTCTACACTTCAATAGATTGCAGTAATTCAACTTATATAAAAAGATAAGTAGGTACTTTATCAGTTTATCTACCTGTAGATGGTTTGTAGTCAGTTCGATTGTTCCAATAATTATAAATACTAGTTCTAATTGTTATGTTCTTTGTTTATAAAGGTTTTACCTACAAATTGTAATATATAATATATAAGTAATAATAGTATAATGTAGGCCAATACTGCTACTCGTACTAATATAATTAATAAAAAAAATCCACAAAGGGAAACATTACGCTCCCATTTTCGCGAGTTCCGCTTTGCTCAAATGCGATAGTTTTAGCAATGGGCCTTCCCTTAAAAACACTCATTTCGGCAACTCATTTCGGTCCCCATTTATAGAATTTAGGCAACGAGACCAACTGAAATATTGCAAAAACGAAAGACTGTGTGTATTCTTGGAATTGGTTACCAAAGGTAGATAGGTAAAAATTTGAAAAAGTGTCAGATTAAACTAATATAATTATTGCTGTCTAATGTTTGTCGTTTGTAGGTAAGGTACTCGTACCTAGCTACTTTAGCAATAATTTTATATTTTTTATTCTGATATATATTTTATTATATATTTATTCTGTATATTTTTAAAAATAGTTAATTATTTCTTTGTTAGTATTCTACACCAATTTCCGAAAAACAAAGACGAAAGATACGGTGTCCTTAATGCAAAATGTATGCAGAGCGTAATTGCGTAAACATGGTAACTGTTTGTCGGCAAATAATTCAAAACTATCTGCTAGGACGTGCTTAGACTTGAGGAGTTGACGCTTATTCAAACATTTCCGTACGTTTACATAGAAAACATGCTGTCCCTCATCATCATCATCATCATCATTAGCCTATGTTAGTCCACTGTTGGACATAGGCCTCCCCTAATGAGCGCCATAGCGCCCTGTCTTCGGCTTGTCGCATCCAGCATCTGCCAGCAGTCTTTCGCAGATCGTCATCCCACCTGGCCGGAGGGCGTCCTACACTACGTTTACCAAGTCGCGGTCTCCACTCAAGAACACGTTTACCCCAGCGGTTATCGGTTCTTCGCGATATATGGCCGGCCCACTGCCACTTCAGTTTGCTAATTCTCTGAGCTATGTCGATGACTTTAGTTCTCTGTCGGATCAATTCGTTACGAATCCTATCCTTCAGAGAAATTCCGAGCATAGCTCTTTCCATAGCTCGCTGAGCGACTTTGAACTGGTGGACCAACCCTATCGTGAGTGTCCACGTCTCAGCTCCGTAGGTCATGACTGGTAGGACGCACTGATTAAAAACTTTCGTTTTTAAACATTGCGGTATGGATGACGAGAAGACTCGACGTAGTTTTCCGAACGCTGCCCAGCCTAGCTGGATCCTCCTCTTGGCTTCCTTCTCGAAATTGTTTTTACCCAACTGCAAAATCTGCCCGAGGTAAGTGTACTCAGAAACAATTTCGAGAAGGTGGCCATGTACGATCACCGGTCTTGGATCAATGTGGCCATTGATCATGATTTTGGTTTTATCCAAATTCATGCCAAGACCGATACATCGGGAGGCTGAAGCTAGACTGTCCAGCATCCGGTTCAGCTCCTCTAGCGACTCCGCCATTAAGACTATGTCATCAGCGAATCGCAGGTGTGAGATGTACTCGCCGTTTATGTTGATGCCCTTGTCTTTCCAGTCCAGCGTCTTAAACATATCTTCCAACGCGCTCGTGAACAGTTTCGGGGATATAACATCCCCCTGCCTCACTCCTCTGCGCAGTTGGATCGGTTTAGTCTGCTGGTCCTGTACTCGGACACTCATCGTAGCGGCTTCGTAAAGACATCTCAGCACCTCGATATAACGATAGTCTACTTGGCATCGCTGTAAGGATTGTAGAACAGCCCAGGTTTCAACGGAGTCAAAGGCCTTCTCATAGTCCACAAAAGCCAGACACAGGGGCTGATTATACTCTTCGGACTTCTGTATAATCTGCCTCACTGTGTGAATGTGGTCTATGGTACCATATCCTCCGCGAAACCCAGCCTGCTCCGGTGGCTGAAACTCGTCGAGTCTCCTAGCGAGACGGTTCGATATAACTCGTGAGAATAGCTTATAGACGTGACTTAGGAGCGAGATGGGTCTATAATTTTTAAGGAGGGTTTTATCTCCCTTCTTAAAAAAGAGCACCACCAAACTCCCACTCCACGCCTTTGGAGTTCTCCCACTGTGAAGGACGGCGTTGAAGAGGCTCTGTAACTCCTGTATAACAGGGTATCCTCCAGCTTTTAAAAGCTCTGATGTTATTCCGTCCTCACCGGGGGCTTTTCCATTTTTAAGCTGCCTCAGAGCTAACACAATCTCGTCTTGACTGATGTCTGGCAGCTGGTCTGGTGCTGTCCCTGACGGGTATGAAACGATCGGGAGCCGTAATATAGACGACTGTGGGCATCTTATTATTTCAACGAAATCGAAGAAGACTTTGACAGAGAACTAAAGTCATTGACATAGCTCAGAGAATTAGCAAACTAAAGTGGCAGTGGGCCGGCCATATTTCACGAAGAACCGATAACCGCTGGGGTAAACGTGTTCTTGAGTGGAGACCGAGACTCGGTAAACGTAGTGTAGGACGCCCTCCTGCCAAGTGGGATGACGATCTGAGAAAGACTGCTGGCAGATGCTGGATGCGACAAGCCGAAGACAGGGCGCTATGTCGCTCATTAGGGTAGGCCTATGTCCAGCTGTGGACTAACATAGGCTGATGATGATGATGATGAAGAAGACTTTGATATTGTTGTAATAATCGACGGCTTACAACTTTGGTATATTTATGTCGAGCCCTATGAAAATTGTTTCATTGGCTGTTTATTAATCGATGCAACGATACTTCGACTATTTTTTTTGCAATATTTTTCGTTTCGCTGCTACTAAATACCGATTAACTTTCATCGATACCTTAGGTCAAGTTTTGTTTAATCCATACAATGTTATTTCGAATATATTTTTCTGATATTACTGTAACTGTAAGGAATATTTTCCACATAACCAATGGTAGGTAGGTAAAACTTTACCTACAGCTCCAGTTATTAGTGTAAATTCAGTCTTACGTAATTCTGTTAATGTGCTTTTATGTAAATGAGGGAAGCACTTGCTATGCTGAATTCGAGGGTTTCCAATGAAATTCGGATTATTTAATTACCTACCGATTTCAATACCAAGTCATTTATTATGCAGCCGGAATGAATTCTGAAACCACTCTGATCAAAGCTTTGAGGATATTACACCATGGGTCTATTGTTCATAGTTTATATAATTTGTGTTATACATTATATGTAATTTGTTCTTACTTATCCGTTCTCGTACTTCATAATATTTTTTTGTTATTTGTTAGTTAAATAAATAAAATAAATAAATAAATAATGCTGGACAATCCACACAGCATCATCTAGCCCCAAGTTAAGCAGAGCTTGGTACTAGACTGATATACGTAATACAAATTATTAAATATATAGATATTTTTTATTATACATAGAAAACGACCATAGTTATCGTATAAGTTTTGTTAATTGGTAGTAGTGCTCTCAGTTAACTTCATAATCTAGTTGTTAACAATACAGCACTGGTAGGTACTCCATTGTCCTCCGCAAACAAACAGTCTTCTGAGCATAATACTGAGTTAATATTTAATTTTAAACATAAAGAGTGTAAAACTGTTTGTTCTCCAAATATAATAAAATACAATGGGTTCATAACTAGATGAATAGCATCGTACAATTCTTACATCATTTTGTTCGTTTTTAAACGAACTTTATATTTCAATAGGTCAAGAAAGTAACTTGGTTTCGTAAGATTCAAAGAAGGTTTCAACGTTCTTAGATAAGAAAACATCTTTTTTATATTAAAAATATAAAGTTTACAAGAATAAATAATAATTTAATGAATGATACTACTACATTATATAATACCAAACTGCATCATATAGCCTCAAATTAAGCAGAGCACTAAATAACATATTTTTTTTTGATAAATACCCTAAACCAGAATAAATACTGCAGATCGTATGCATGTTTGTCTAACGTAATTAAACCCGCAACGAACCTTTGCTAGTTGCGGCACTGAGGTCTTAATGGATCTAGTTTAATTTATATTAACATAAATTTATATGAATATAAATCTATAAGTACTTATATTATAAAGAGGAAAGATTTGATTGTTTGATTGAATTCAATATCTCTGAACCAACGCCAATTTGAAAAATTATTATATTTTTAGAATCCTACATTACCCTGACGAATAGCTATTTAATATTTTTTATTACAGTTATATTTTTTTAAATACCCGCGCGAAGTGGGGTTAGGCTGGTAATATATAAAATCAATATAAAATAGATAGATCATTGCTCTATATTGTATTACTAGTATTCATTATTTCACAGTTCAAAAGATGAATGATTATTTCACAAAAACCCTGTAATAAAACCCGTACAAACAATAGACAGTCCATTATCTGCATACCGACAGCAAAAGAATAACTTTCAGGCATAAGGGAAAATAAAGTCCCTATTACTAAGCCTCCGCCGTCTGTTCGTCTGTGTGTCCGTCTTTCAGCGGTCTGAAATTTTCCCAAAAAAAAAAATTAATAACAAAAGATATAGCTATTAAAGTTTAAATATAACCCAATTTTTCTTTCTCTTCTCTATATACATAATTCTTGACTTTTTGGCTATTTTTACTCTACTTTTGTCAGGTCGTATATAGTGGTATCATCTAGCCCCAAGCTAAGCAGAGCTTGTGTTACGGGTACTATTGATGACTGGTATACTTAATACAATACATATATTTAATAAATAGATATTTTTTACTATACATAGAAAACAACCCGAACACCCTGAACAAATATTTGCAGATCGTACGAAGGACCGCAATGTTGACTCGCATTTAGCTAGTTTTATTAAAAAAACATTCAGACACGATTGCAGGTAAAGCTCGTTTTCTTAACCTAGGCACTGAGCACTGGTATTCTTGCGGAAACCACTGATGAGTTTTATGTCATCAGTGGTTTCCGCAAGGTTTGAACTAAAACTTTTCTGTTCTTTTGTTTTGCTGTCCGTCCTATTGAATGTAGAAACAAGTAGATCCAGTGTTGTACGGTCAATGCAGTCGACAGTACCTAATGTTCAAAACACGCCTGCCAATGTCGAAACTCTTTCTGATTTACAGTTATTGCGAACGGTACACATTCGTCGTACCGATATTATTTGTTAGGAAACCAGGCACTAGAGCTGTTCCTGATCGGAACTATGAGAGACAAAATGTCTACAAAAAAGGGTCTATAGTCCTTGGCTATCAAATAATTTGATTGTGATTGTAAAGTAAAATCTTCGTTGGTTAACAAAGATTTTCCTTTCATTGTTTTGATTTGATTAGGTAGTGATTAGATTACAACAATTCAATAGTTCAAACGATTTCTTATCAACTCAACTGTAAATTTTAAAACTGGAACTTTTAATCCAATTTATAGTTTATCCTATATTCCACATTTTTGGTAAGTAGAGATTGCCGCCTCAGTGGTCACATGGTCAATAACTACTTCTAAAAACATAACTTTTGTAACTCCCTAAACATAATAATACTTATATTGGTTAAGAAGGCAACAACAGATTTCAGAGATACGAGAAATCCATAGTCTATAAAAGTGACCATTTGTAATTATATAATAGGCATAAACTTTTTTATATTATTAATTGTTTTTAAATTTAAATTATTTATTGTATAATTTGAATCAGTAGTAGATATTTTCGACTTACTGCGGAATATGGAAAATGTGTTGTGTAATTAAAACAAATATGGCATGTTATTTATAAAATCTCAAATTTAATGATTGAATAGGAGATAATAGCACAGGGCTAGACAATGTTGGGTGGATTGTACAGCTTATTTAATGATGTATTGATTTTTAGACGATCAAAACTTAGCAATTTTCAAAAATGGAGTTTTGACAGTTAAATTGGAAATTATTCACCGACCAATTTATGGATCCAATGCAATCAATAAAATCATAAAAAAAAATATATAAAGGGCGACTGGATGGTCACATTTCTTAAAACTTTTCATCGTATGGATGAAAAGTCATATATCGAGCTTAAAATTTAAATGTAACTCAAGGTATAAATTCTATTTTATATGAAATAATGATGTATGAAAATATACCAGCTTGTTTATTTTCCAGCACATCACTACTGCTCGTTGCTGGCCTATGATTGTGCTGCGAGCTGAATTTACTGGCATTGTGTGGTTCAACACGGAACGTATTATTGGTGCCATTCGTCATATTTACAATCGGAAGTTAGTTTTGGTTTTAGTAAACCTTTGGAATCAAAGTTTTATAAAATCGAGCAGGCTCATGAAAATAGTGTTAAGTTAAAAAAATGTATCTTAAAGTACCATTCATAGTTGCGACATACTTAGACACCCAATTTAGCATTAAAGACTCTACTTACCATAAAAACGTCATCATTTCTTATCAACAAAATCTATCCCGTACCTAGTACGTATGTATGTCGTTTTACCAAAACAAAACGAACTGACAAAAAAATAGTGAAAAGTAGGCACAAATAAAAGTAGAGATTAAGACATAGACATAAATAAAAGTAGAGATTAGGTAGGTGTGGATGTAATTTTAATCCTATGGTAGCTAATTATGCTACCAAATTAAGGCAAATTTTAGAGACAGAAACTTATCTGCTGACATAAAAATTTGGCTCAATAGAGAATTAAGTCGCTTGTTACATATTTACTATTTGTTATGCCTGTTTGGCTAGACAGAGGTTATTGCAGACTACACTAGCTCTGTACCCAGTAAACATTCACACACGCTAGCTCCGTTCCCAGTAAAACATCGCAAGCCACAAACAATAGCAAGTTTGATACAATTCCAGCATAAGAATCCCACAGTAAAGCATCATGTAATTATTTTAGGGGTCCAGTCGTTAGCTGAATTCCAGCAATTCCATTGTCCGCTATGTACTACGCTACTGGCCGTCTGAACAATTTTGCGGTCCATTTGGGGTGCGAGAGCGCCGATTTTAAGTACTTTTACAAAATCAGGTACTGTAGTATGAGTATTTGAGTCGATATTTGCGCGATAGAGCGAGGCATTGCAGATAGCATCTTGGTGGTATTGATAATGGATCATTTGAGCTACCTGTAGTTTGTCTGCAGTTAGTTCAATTCTTGCAATTGTTAAAACTAGTCCTAATTTGGTTATGTAATTGCAAATTTCTTTGTAAGTAAAGGAACTTTCATCGCACTAAAATAAACAATGCGATAAACTTTGAAAGACGAGGAATAATTACAGATAATACGAAAATATAGGTCAAACATAGGTCATCACAAGATGTACCTATTTCATCTGTTTTAATCATAAGTCTGCTCCCACAACAGCGCGTCCAATTATGAACGTATTTGTACTTAATATAGGAGTTATACAAACAGAACCCGTCCCGGACTCAACCCGTCGGGTTGTGGAAATGTTCTGAGGCGAGACGTAGTGCCGGACATTAGGGAATCATTCCACTTTATTACGTAGTTTGTACATAGTTAACATTTATGCGACGGGATTATAATAAGATTTCTCCGACCACGACTGGCTTTGAATTATGTACGAAAGTTTGTTTAATATTTCGTCTACAACATTAAAAATAAAATAATATTAAAAATGTTGATTTACAAAAAGGTTTACAATATTCGCACTAGTCTAATTATTAATCGTAATATGAATTTGGAGTGATCATTATCTAGCACAAACATGCTTAAAATAAACCTATTAGGGTCAAAGAAAATTACTTCTTGCTCTCCCTAAGTTAGAATAACTTGTATTGAGATCTAAGGGCTCTCATTACCTAATAGATTAGTTGAGAATTTAGTGGAGACTATCTTAAAATATATGTATGCGTGTCCATCGATCCCGACAGAATACTAAGTATAAAGTTTATTTTCAGTGTTTTACAAAGTAAAGTACCAAGGTACTTTACGTAAACACATTATTAAAGTGCCATTGAATAAAGTGATATGTACTGGAATTTTATAATAAAGTGACGTGATATAGATTAAAGAATTTATTAGGGATGTTTGTATCTCTGACTGTACCTTTCCACACTTTTTGTTCACTTATGCTCTTTTATTAGTTTGTGGGTTGAAACGAAAATCTTAAAAACAGCCGGTGGGAAACGAAACCATTATTATTACTCTTAGCTTGAGGTGCAAACAATTTGGTGCGAAACAGCGCTGCACCATCAAATAATACCTATTTCAATTAAAATTATTTTCAATATTCCGAATAGACATTGCCAGGTCGATAATTTTATGAATTTTCAACTGTGTTTCTAAAACCACTCAAACCAATAATTTAAACTTTTCTATTCAGACATTGAAAATCGCTACATTATTATCACAGATGTAGTGTAGTTTTTCAACCAAAAACATTTCAGTCACCATTATTTTTCCGACCACAATGACGAATAACTAGAACAAAGAAATAGACGATCTGATGTGGCGACGACTAAAGAAAAAACTGCCACCTCATCTCAATAAATAGAATGCTCAAATCACCTGTAAAAGCCTCCAAGAGGAAAATTACCCACACGTTCGGAGTTCTACCAGGATTAGGCAAGTCACTCCACTAACGCACAATAAACATCATACAGAAGGCAAACTTTATAAAGCTTATAGCTGTTCCCAATATCCAGTCAATCTGAAGTTTTTCTTTTAGTAGTACCAAAAGGGATTCAAGTGATATTATATCAGAGAGACCTTTGCAGCATATAATTTAATAGTTTTTAAGTTTGTAGAAGCAAAATCATACTTTTTAATTATTTTACCACCATTATCAACGCAACGGTCAGATTATATCGCTAGATGCGTATTTTTTTCGTTTTCACGCTCTATGCCTTAGTTATCATTTTATTTTTTATATCCAGATGTAGGTACCTACTATAAATTTTAAAAGAAAAATATTTTGGTAATATTATGGCTATTACCTGTTCTACGCAAAAGGTACACTAAATTTAATTTTATAAAACCGAAACTAAAGTAACTTTAAATCCTTGTTTTTACTTTACCCTAAAAAGGTTGAAAGTGAATTGATTAAAGTGTTCACTTTATTTCCCATACTTATGTAATTTGTATTTTGTTACGTGTCTAAGAGTCCTGTAAGGTCTAAAGTAAATAAAACACTTTGTAGTAGATTTTTTTTGATTTGTTGTACTACGAAGATACTTAAATGGGCATTATTTTCTAGGGTAAAATAGACAATTTAACATCGCATAGTCAAATACTGCGTACATTATTAAAGTTGAAGGAACAGATTTCAAATAATTAATTTTTCTTTACAAATTCATGGGTTGATTGGTTATCAAATTGACGTAATGTTTCTTTATTCTACCGTAGACAAGAATCCTCGTGATAAGGGGGGCTGTACATTAAGCCAACTAAAACCAAAGATTTTTTTTTGTAGTCGGTGGTATTAATTTTCTGTCCAATCTCGCTTTGGCTCTGTTAGGTCTGATTTTTATATTAACCTTAAATTTTGTTTTAACAAATTGATGTCTACTGTATACTTTCAATATTGTGCTGTGACGAAGAAACGTCGACAATAAAGTCCCGGGTGAAAAGTTGCCGAACGCTTCATGACGAATGTACGTCTCTTCACATACGAAAATGAGGGTAGTTTATCACACAGCTTGTTTTATTTGGAGGGTAACGAATAGTTCTGGGCTAGAATAAGAGCTCAAGTTGCTTTGCATCAATTATCAGTTTATAGAACCATTTTGAACTGAAACAATGGTTTACTTTGACAAGAATCCATCTTGTTATGATAACGCGCGGATCCTATAATATGACGTAAAATATTTACTTTGGCAAGGTACTATTCTGACCACGCGCGGATTATGAACAAATGGGAACTAGGTCGGTAGCAGAATAGTGCTTTTGTAGTAGATACGTATATCATGCTTTCCTTGTCTTGAATGCAAAAGCTCACGGTTACTGCGTATGACAGGACAGTAATTGGATAAAGAACTGTCATAAGTGGGAGTATTGTACGATCCTTCGTATGAAGACGCGAGGTTTACCTATTTATGTAGAATTTACTCCGAGGTAGGTTTCCAATTCGGTATCTATTTTATTTTATGAAGAGGAAAGATTTGGTTGTTTGTTTGTTTGGATTATAGGCTCCGAAACTAGTGGACCGATTTAAGAAATTCTTTCACTATTGCAATACGCTCCACAAATGATTTTAAATTATTAAGATGCAACTCCAACCGCTCGACATTCATAAGGTCTTGGCGTTCATCATCATCATCATCAGCCTATGTTAGATAGATAGGCCTCCCCTAATGAGCGCCATAGCGCCCTGTCTTCGGCTTGTCGCATCCAGCATCTGCCAGCAGTCTTCCGCAGATCGTCATCCCACCTGGCAGGAGGGCGTCCTACACTACGTTGACCGAGTAGCGGTCTCCACTCAAGAACACGTTTACCCCAGCGGTTATCGGTTCTTCGCGAAATATAGCTTGGCGTTAGTAGTGGTGTTAATAAGGCAGGGGGATTAGCACAATACACTCTCATGCGAGATGTCAGAGAAGATCTTAATTCCCCTTTCCTTTACTTAGGATTCGAATAAGATAAATGCAAATATCAGAAACTCTCTCTGAATATTTACTGACTTTCGAATATGTAAATGTATAGTATGAGAGTACCTACTCTATAAGTTTGTGCATGATTTATTTCTTATTTGTCCATACATGTTGAATAGACAAATTATTTTCTAACCTGGCGACTAGATACCCAGGACAAGGTCGAGTGCTGTCTATACTTTCTCTAAATTACACAGAACACATAGCATCGAACATCAGCGGCGATTACTGAGTCGAGATACGTCAAGTCAGAGTGTAACTAGTTCACCGAAGGTTTCGTACTTTTGTCGTTTATGTATCAATTCTATATGTACCAGGTGCTTCGAAGGTCTGATGAGAGTGGGTATATTTTTCTACTAATATCAATTTTTTTTAAAAAGTATAAAACTTAGACTTTCAAAAACCTTTTAATGGATACCACGCTTCACATTATAAGTGACTCTTTTAAAATGTCGACATGAAAAGAATAAAGAATAAAAGAATAAATAATTCTTTTTTTTCGTTTATCTGTAAAGGCGTACGAAATGTATTATTGTTAATAATAATAACTGTGATAGTTACTGAGATATAAAAGATTGAAAACAGGATACAGACGGAGACCATAAGGGTTTAGAAACAGATCGCAAAACCCTAAAAATCAGTAGCCAATCAACCAATCAATAACGAACAGAAGGCAAAAATAATCTTTATTATGATGGATGAACCAATATGTAAAGAAATAATACATAAGAAATCACTCACCGCATATTGCCCCAAAGGAAGTGGAGCTTTTGCTTTGAAGTATTAGATAGGTACTAACTATCTACAGATACTTAAGAGTGTGCAAATGCAATTTAGCAGTTCGAACTCGTTATTTATCTCGGAATCTCTGAAACCTGCCTTCATATTTAAAGAAATGATACTTCTTACTTTTATCTTGGGTTACGTGTTTAGTGAAAATTTTATACATTATGTGTTTTAATAAAAAAAAGGAAGAAATGATTAATTACAAAAGACACACGAATATAAAAATTTACACACATTTTGCTATGTATATATGTACGGTGCAACTCAATTTTTTCTCAAGTTAATGTATAATGTCAAGAAACCTAGAAGTATTTTTAGTAACGTTTTTTCAACTGTTAATTTGTTAACTTGTTATTAAGTAAAACGTTATGGCGTCAGAAAATACGGTGGTTCTCATTTATCGTACATCTCTATACTTCTCACACACGAGAAAACCACATCTTGTCATTATGCTCTAAATCTATCTCGTAGTGGCCTTATTGTTAAAATTTATAGTCATATTTGATGGTTGATACTCGATGGATGAATTTTGATTCCTCTAATCCACATAATGACCATAGAACTTAGCTCTACTTCACCAAAGTCGTGGGCAACTCTCTCTGCAGTCAAATCCATGCTAACTGGTATCAGCTATTGATTAAGTTCGGGAGCCATCGGATCGGAAACGCCGGACTTTCTGATGGGAAGTTACCTTTACAACTTGTATATAGCAATACAACTTGCAGAGCAGCACTCACCACTACTCTATCACATATTGGTATCTCTAGCTGTAGTTGGTATAGTTTTGCAATGTCGCCAATTTGGAGTCCTTGAAGTATCTATTGAATCAATAGTGTTTCAATAACGAACTTGATTACGCTCATTGAATAAAGGGCAACATGTTACCATCTAATTATATTTGACTAGCGGCCCGCCCCGGCTTCGCACGGGTATTAAACAAAAATTTCAGAAATTATACACACTAAAACGATGGGTTTCACAGTTTTCATACGGATCTTTACTTTTTTTAACAGCATTGGGGTTTTTGACATTGACTCGACATTCCAAAACTGACACTGGCCGTAGAGAAAAAGCAAGCACCGTGCGCTATACAACCTCTTTTTCTATTCTGACGCGCCATAATAGAAAAAGAGGTTGAATATACAGCCCACGGTTCAATTATTGAATTTTTCATGCGGATCCCTAACTTTTTTGAAAATATTATATAGCCTATGTTCATCACGGAAAATTAAGGATTCTAATGGTGAAAGAATTTTTTAACTCGGTCCAGTAGTTTCGGAGCCTATTCAATTCAAACAAACAAACAAACAAACAAACAAACAATCAAATCTTTCCTCTTTATAATATTAGTATAGAAGAACACAACCCTCACAAGTATAATTAGATGGTAACATAGTTATTTAACGTTTCGGCCGATCTTCAATAAATTTGCTCAGTTAAAAAAATTTATCTCTTTAACTATGTTTTGTCTGTCTTCTAAATAAATATACCTCAAATAATATATAAATAAACTAATAAAAATATTCATACTAAATACGTCAAACTTTGACGTATTTAGTATGAATATTTTTATTAGTTCTTCCAGAGAACTTCACTTTAAATACCCACCCCTTATATTTGTACTAACTGCAATAATTCCTGAAGCCAAAATACCAATGACTTCATTGAAGTTTTTCAAAGTTATTATAATATTATAAGCTTGAAAAATATTATTATGTGCCTGTGTGGAGCAAATCTTGCAACTACATCCTATACCAATGATCACTAACATCGAGTTTTAACAACTTCGAGTATTCTCGTCATCCATGCTCAAGAACTAAAGTTTTCAATCAGTCCTTCCAGTCACCATGGACCAGTCCAGTCCAGTCCAGTCCAGTCACCTTCAGAGTCGGACGTGGACAATCATAGTAGGGCTGTTACACCAGTTCAAAGTCAGCGAGGTATGGCTCGGATTTTCTCTGAAGGAAAGGATTCCTGACGAATTCATCTTAACGAGAACCAACAATTGATATAGCTTAAAGAATTAGCAGCTAAAGTGGCATATCGCCTTTATAGTTGGTTCTTCGCAAGATACCCAGTATCTAAAAAATAAACATGCTCTTGAGAAGAGACCCCAACTCGCCCTCTCACTAGATGGGAAGAAGGCTGCAGGCAGGTGCTGGATGAGGCAAAACGCTGAAGACAGAACACTATGTCACTCACTAGGTAAGGCTCATGGCCGATAAATTAATTCAGCTTATAAATTGAGCTGAAATATCGCATACTTAAGTCAGTTCGGCCATAGGCACATTAGGCATTCTTGAACCAAAACAACGTTACAAGGTGGATTAGTTTTTGATAATTGTTTTTTTTTATATTCCTGTTGATTCAAATTACTTCTTGTGCGTGCGTACCACCCACTACTGATAAACAAATTATCATAATTTCACAAATTATTATCATAATCTAAGTCCGCACAAAAATTCAAGAGACGTCGTACCAGCTCATTCGTACCAGCTCGTACTACCGTCATTAATTCGAAACATTATAACGTGAATTCTTTACCTCGAGAAATCACGCAATTCAAAACAAACTTAAAGCATTGCACTTTGATCGTGGGAGCTTCGTTTTTATTTACTTACTGTTCACATGTCTGTATTTAGGGTGGCTCGATTTACTGTGGCTTGACATATATTTTTTCTTATGTGAATTTTTAGCAAAATACTCAGTACTCAGATCGGTCTATTCAGATGTCGCAAAAATAAACTGGTTTGAGTCCTAATAAGTATACTATTTTATTACGTCGATAGGTAGACATAGACATATTATTTATTTTCCACTTTATAATACTTATTTATAATCACACAATAAAAAAACGGCTAAAATACATTGAAAAAAGTAGGTACCTATGAGATGGAACACATTTTTAATCCTAAAATTAAGGTTACCGCATCTAATTGATATATCTTGATTGTTATCAATAATCTTTGTTGCACCATAGAAAACTTTAAAGCAGACTATGGCTACTACTTACTAAACTTAAACTAAGCTTATTGACACCATTACTAGATAGAAACGTACCTTCTGTTAATTGAAGTTAGTTCTATGGTGAAGTAATGTGTTTCTAGGAAATGGGTGTTTGATCTTTCACCACCTTTATTCCTTTATAAACCATAAATTAATTTAACCTGGCGCAATTTTGTAGTCAAACATCTTAACTTTTGTAAGAGCCTTTAATTTCTGCAAATACGTCGGTAAGCCGTGTGGTGCCGGCATATAATTTCACCACCCCAACTCTTCCCGTGGGTGTCGTAAGAGGCGACTAAGGGAAACACACCGGGGGGTGGGCAGCAGCGCCTTCTGCAGAACAACTACACCGAACTGCGATCCCCAACCCGCGTGCCCAGCGTGGGGATTATGGGCAATAACCTCCACATAATGATGCCATCTATGGCGCTCATTAGGGGAAGCCTATGTCCAGCAGTGGACTATTATAGGCTGGTGATGATAATGTCGGTAAGCCTGCGCGTGCTGAGAAGCGTAACGACGAGCGTACAACGCACACATTTTGTCGCGAAAGATAAAATTTATTTTATCGTTTATTTTTGCCTTTCAGTCAAAAACGGTATGATACATCTATATTTTTACCAATGTTTTTTCGGGCACGTTTTGTAGCGCAATAACAAATAAAATATAAAAATATCTATGCCAGTATACCGGCCAGATTTCAGTTACTAGGCCGGTGATAAATCACAGCAAAACAACTTGAATCGCACCTATTCGAACGTTATCAAACCACAGTATATTCTAAAAGCATATAAATGTCAAATAAATTAAATACCGTCCGATAAAGTCGAAGACGATGGAATATCGTAGTTTCTGTAGAAAGGTCGAGAATATTTAGCATCCGCTCGGCGGGGTTATATAATGGACGGCTTGAGTTGAACGCTATCTCGACAATAGAAGCTTTGTTCGGAAAACCATTTTAATATCGCTAGACCGTTAGACAGTTAACTGTATTTGTCAGATGATTGTCATAATATTTTTAGTACCATCCGCCCGTGGCTTTGATTTTTTCTGTTATAAAAATTCGTTTATAGTTAGTTTAAAGTACTAAATAAATAATAAATAAATAAATAATGCTGGACAATCCACACACCATCACCTAGCCCCAAGCTAAGCAGAGCTTGTGTTATGGGTACTAGATGACTGATATACATAATACAATATTATTACATATACATATAGATATTTTTTATTATACATAGATAACGACCAGAACACCCTGAAAAAATATCTGGAGATCGTACAAATATTTGTCCTGAGGCGGGAATCGAACCCGCAACCTCCTGCGTCACAGGCGGACCTTCGCCCACCGCGCCACAGAGGTCGTCAACTGTGATTGTATTTTTATTTGTATGTTTACTAGTATTATTTATAACAAGTTACTCAATAATTTCAGGCGTGTATCGTAAAACAAAATGAAAACACATATTAAACAATTTTTTTCTGTGAATTGAATTCAATGCAGTTTATTTGATTAAATACGGTAGCACAACAATTAAATTAATTTTATAAAAAAATATGGCTGATTAATAACATTTAGACGATGGGTGGATATTGCCACCTAAACCATATATTATTGTTATTTGAATTTGTATTATAACTGAAAATATGGATCATTTGTGGTATCTGAAATAAAGAATTATTATTATTATTATAATACTGTTGTAACTGTATTGTAATGTTTTCTTTCTCTGTGTGGTATATAATAAAGCATTTTCTATGTATTTCTATCTACTCGTATCTATTGTAATAATAGTTTAAACTAATAATACTCATACGATTAAACATGAGTCCTACGAATATGCTACGAAAAAACTATGAAAGTGCTACGATTGGTACGTTAGTGCTACGAGACTGCTACACCATTGCTATGATACCGTTAGGCAGCGTCAAGCCTCAAGACGTCGATCATCTATAACCGTACTTATATTATAAAGAGGAAAGATTTAATGTTCGTTTGAATTGAATAGGGTAAAAAACCAATGTGTTGTCAAATAGTTAAGTTTAGTTTTGGCTGAATAAAAAACCTCTTAACTAGCCTATAAATACTGCTATATAAATGTCCCTTGCATTTATCATATAAAAATAATATATAAAAATAAAACAAAACATATAATTAGAACCTCATAAATCACCTATTTATATAACTTTTGGGTGTTAATATCAAAGTGACAGAGATAGTGACAGGAGTATCGTGACCGAGCTACGATTAATAAAACATTAAGTTCACGATGCTATAGGGATGTTTAAACTACTATTTGTTTGTCTAAAGAACCAGTCAACGATGTCAGTTATAATAACCGAAGCAAAGCCGTGACGGGAACCGAAAGGTACTATCAAAACACTGAATTTAACGGTATTGACTTTATGTACCTTACACACCATAATGTAAAATAATATTCTTAGCAAAAAGGCTTACGATAAAATATCAGATTATCTAGACGACATAAAAATTTGGGACGAGTTTAGCTCCAACTCTAAACCTACAAAGAAGCGAAGAGGAACCTTTACCTTGTTAAATTGTTAACAAGGTAAAGGTTTCTCGTCGCTTCTTTACTTTACCTTAAAAAGATTTAAGTGAACAATGAATCAAAGTGATTTAATTCCCCGTATTATTACTTATGTAATTTATATTTTGTGGCGTGTCCAAGAGTTCTGTAAGGTCTAAAGGAAATGAAGCACTTTGATTTTGATTAGTATGGTATAGTCAATGCTAACAGCACGGTCGAATACGGGAAGAACAGGGTCAGCTACGGTAAAGCAGGTTCAGATACGGTCTGTGAGCTCTCTAGATAAACTCATAAGATTACGTGGACCTCCTCGTTGACACCTGTCAAACGAGGCACACATGCAAATAGGTTTTGGGGATAAGATTAATTCATAAGTACTGTGATGATAGGAACTTTAACATTAGATCTACTATAAATTCGTGTCAGGAAGCAGGCGAAGTACGTGAAGAGTACGGGAAGTTTTCAACTTTTCATCGTTCAAAATGTATCCTATTATAACTGTGCACGTAATAAAAAAAAAACGATTTTGTATAGATATTTCTTTTACCTACATCTACTATACACAAGAACAATATGATCAAATAGTAGACAAGAAAATTGCCATGCCTTAATAAATAAATCAATAGTTTTTTTATAACCTAATTCAGTACTACTATTAATAAGTACTTTTGGAATCAATATTGGTAATGCGCAATTATTTTTAAAGTTGACAGTACTAATTAATTCGTCTACCGTAGTATGGCGGGGTTAGAAGCTTTAAGACTTTATCTTGATTTGACTAGAGAGCAGTTATGACTAAATCGCCTTCTGACTAAATCTCGATTTGACAAATCTCATAATGATCTCAGTCAAAGTTTGCAAATAAGTTCTTCTCAGTGTCTGGTAGAGGATATGCAAGATATTGCAAAGGTATAGTATGAAAGCAAACTTTATAGTTTTTGTAAAAAACTAATCCTAAGGCCTCAGAATGATCAAATATTTGTTATTCGCTGTCTGGATATAACAGGGTGTAATTTCAAAAAACTAATTTAAATGATAATGCTTTAGGACTAATTTGAAATATCAAATAATAATCGGAGTAAGTAATCCAATCCTAGTATAGTATAATATTGCCAATGCTAGTAAGTAAACAAAAGGTAACAAAAAAACATATATTTATTCCATCCGAACATTTAGCATTTTCCGTCTAACAGAAGGAATAAATTCTTCCCTAAGAATCCCCTGGCGCTTACTAGTTTAAATATTTACCAGAAAATTTATAACGTTATAACTTTAGGTAGGTCCGTAGTTATTAATGACATTATTCCCTTAACAACACGCACTATTCGATCAAACAATAACAGCATTTATTACACGAATTTATAGAGTCCTTATTACAATGACAAATTAGGTCATGACCACCTTTCATCGGTAATGTGGACTCATAGGAATAGTTACTCTAATGATACGAGTACCCTTGGTACTTCATTAGGGACTATAATATTCTTTGGATATTGGTGTAAATTTCAGAATACCTTTAATTTTGTATATTAAAACATGTATTATAATAATCTTAATATATAAAGGAACAAGCGATTTTCTGGCGACAACGCCCAGCCTAAACCTTTGAAGCTAGAAAGCTGAAATTTGGAAGGTAGGTTTCTTTTACAACACAACCACCTGCTAAGAAGGGATTTTTGGAAATTCCAACCCTAAAGGGGTGAGGGGGGTGGAAGTTTTTTTCGTCCTTTTTCAAAATCTGTAACCGGTGGCCCGATTTTCTTGAAATTTACAGGAAATACTAAACATACAAAAATATTGAACACGTGTTACAGGATTTTTCAAAATATTCCTGAAAATAGGGTAATAATAATAATATAATAATAATATGGGTTATTCAAGTTTGAGATTCGTAGTTTGGCTCCGTATTTAAATGTCTATAACTTTTTAATATAGCACACTGACTTGAATCTTTCAGTATGTACTAAGAAAACTATAAATTAAAACACGTGTTTCAGGATTTTTCAAAAATGTCACTATATAAGTATAAAAAGGAAGTCGAACTATTGAGGTTATTGTGATGAAATTTATCAACCATTTACGCTATAGGCATTAACATTTACAGAGAAAACTAAACAAACAAAAATATTGAATACGTATTTTAGGATTTTTCTAATAATCCCGAAAATAGGATAAAATGGGTTATTCAAGTTTGAGATACGTCTTTAACTTTTAAATATGGCGTATTAACTGTTTAGTTTACAAAAAAAGGAACACGTACAGGAGCTTTTCATAAAAGTTACTCAATAAGTATACAAAATAAGTAGAATTTATTTATATTCTTTTTTGCATTTTTATAGTTTGCTTAAAAAAATTAGCAAACAATAATATTGAATACAATTTTCTAAATAATCCTGGAAATGGGGTGAAACAGGTTATTCAAGTTTGAAATTTGTAGTTTGGCTTCGTATTGTAATGCCTATAACTTTTTAGTGTTGGAATGACTTTAAGATTTCAGTGTGTACTGAAAAAAACATTAAATTAAAATACCTGTGACAGTATTTTAAAAAAATATTCCTATAACTGGATTGGCCCGGGTTATTAAAGTTTGAGTGATTCGTAGTTAGTAATAAATTCGTACGGAGCCTCCGTATGAATTTTTTTATTAAGGATGGTACCGACTTAACGTTTCAAAAATATACTGAAAAAACAATGAATAAAAACAAGAGTTCCAAAGTTTTCTTTTTTTTTTTGTCTTTATAAGGACAATAATACAGACGAAGTTTTTAAGGACTTTTTAACTTATGTGACTTTTTATCCAGTGTCGAAATTACCTTGAAACTTGCTGATAATACTTAAAATATCAATTTATTGAACATTTAATTTTGTTTAATGATTTTTCAACATAAAAAAGGTTTTGAAGTTATTCAGGTTTTTTGTAAGTTTTAACCAATATTTACTTTAAATACCTAAACACATATTTCTGGATGTTTAATAAGTGTCTGAAAATGTTGTAAATGGCTTTATGACAGTGTAGGTTTTAAAAATGCTACCGCAGAAAATAAAATAGTTTGGCCCGTATCGGCTGTAACTTATTAATTATGTTTTATTAACCTTAAATGATCTGTAGGTATACAGGGTGGTTTCTGAGAAGGAATGGATCAAATCCGAAACCATGAGTTAAAAATACGTCTTGATAGGATGCATGACCTCGATTTATGAGGAAACCATACGAGCCAGATTTTTTTATTTTGTTGGATGGAAAACTAAAAAATACACCTTATATTTTTATAGCAACAGATTTGGTTGCTAATAAGGATCATTCTTTGAAAAGAAATGCATAATTGATAATCAAAAGAAAAGGTCATTATTTAAAATTTCGAATACTCACTCTACTTAGATTTAGGTAATTTATTATAGTACAGAGTAATTTTTACAATCTTTTCAAACAACTGGTGTGCTTGCTTTAATTCAATTGTGTTTTTTCCTCGATACAATATAAATTCGTAATATTTTTTTTGAACTTTGTCGATTTTTTAGGTTTTTTACCCTAAAGTCCACGCAAATGAAATTGCGAGCGCGTCAGCTAGTTTTAGAATAAAATTTTATATGTTCTGCAGATATTTGTCCAGGGTGTTCTTGTCGTTTCTATGTATGGATAATAAAAAAAACATATGTAATATATACATCAGACATCTAGTACCCCTTGGGGCTAGATGATGCTGTGTGGATTGTCCATAATTATTTATTTATTTAATATTATGCGCGCTCTTTGATAACAATTAAAATAAAAGGAGATGACATAAATTTGTGTGCAGATAAATTCATCATCATCATCATGCTCATCAGGGCAGGCCTATGTCCAGCAATGGATGCTGGACATAGGCCTGCCCTAATGAGAGCCGTAGCGCCCTGTATTCAGTTTGTCGCATCCAGCATCTGCCTGCAGTCTTTCGCTGATCGTCATCCCGCCTGGCCGGAGGGAAATATGTAAACAAATCAGTTTACTTTAATTTTAGAACAACTGTACCTTGTAAGATTCTAATAAGCTGTCTAGCTTTTTACAGAACGGTTCCAGTGTCACGTATCTTCTATACCAAAATTAATAAGACATTCATCATTAAATGTGTGGATGCGTCACACGCCGCCGTACCTATTGTGTAGTTTTAGTTATTAAGACTTTATATTTTTGTATGTATGTTAGTCTGTAAGGTATTTGTTGATATGGGCCCTAGAATAAGTTTTTTACCATCTATAACTTTTCTTATGTTGCCTGAAATAAATGATTATTATTATTATATTATTATTAAAAAAACACACTAATATTTACTAATGCGAATTGTTGGATGGATGTATATATTATGTAAAATTCACTTGAGTTGTTAAAAATATTTACATTTCAGTAGAATTTGTCACTGCAATTATGAATCAGAGCGGTGCTGACGCGAACAAATCTGATTAAGGGAGCGCAAAAACAAATATTATACTGAAAAAACATCGCTTAAAATATGCAAGACTAGAATAAATTTTACTCGCTTAAGCGAAATATACATTTTCTATGTAGATGATTATAGATTTATTTATTTAAAGTAAAACCAGAAGTATGATTTATCATAGTTACAAATTGATTAAAGAAAGCTAATTGAAGGTTTTCTCGGGTAGACAGTAGAATAATATTATTTAAAAGACCATGAATTGATAATCATTTAATTTAGAGCTAGTTTTCTTGTTTGGCGAGAGACTGGTGACTGAGAGGTTTATGGGTCACCAGGGTACAAGGCATATGTTAAACAGTCACAAACTTTTTAACTTTTCTTGCTAAATTTCATTTAAACTGAAAATAATCCTGAATATTTTGATTCCCGATACGACTCGATTGTCAAAATATTTGGCGTTAACATACAATAATAATATTTGTGGTCATACGCGGTCATATAATACATATATGTATTTTTAATGCTGAATCCAACTTCTATGTCTACATAAGTTTGGTTTGAAAGATTTATTTTGACAATCAATGCACGAGTTACCTTCACTTGTTTTTGAAAATGTACCTTAACAACAGGCAGACGTACAACGAAATAATCCTATATAATTTCCTATTTTCCTTTAAAGCACAGAATCCTAAAAATAATGCTATCGTAAAGACTTCTAAATGATAAAAATAAATGGTTTTTTGCAAGTAGATACCAATATTCGTATCTTAAGCATTGAAGCAGAGATGAGAAAATTTATCAAAATAAACAAAGAGCTTACCTCTGAATTTTATTATTTCTTCCTTTCAAGTCTCATGTGAATTGGTTATCATGGGGTTAGCTTTCTTGGTATATTGTTTGATATTGATTTTAGAGTTCCGCAAACATATTGTGATAAAGTATAACAAAGTAAAACTTTTGATTGTCTGGTATTATAATAAACACGCCTACCAAAACGTAGGCGTATGTAGATACTACCAACTCATTGATGTTGATAACTTGGCGTGTGTTAATTATAACTTGTCTAATCACTTTCCAAACAAGGGAGCTTTGTTTAGCAAATCAAAGCTTTAATCTACTAAAGAAAGGTAACTTGACTATGATTTTCACTTTCTTAGTTTGCGAAGCATCATTTTTAAGAACTAGACCGACTTTGTTAGAGATAACCAAGTTAGCTTTTCGCTAATTAAATTTTGAGTTTTGTTTATGATAGAAAAACATTCATAATATGTAGCTTACGTCAAAGTTAATGGGTAAATCTGCTCATGGTTTTATTATGGTGCTTTTGGTGATTGGAATGCTTAATTATTAGTACTATTTTAACGGGTATTTATCGCGTTTAATTACTTACCTCATGGGATAACAGTCATCCCGTGACCACGACAGTGTGTAAACCTGTTGAAACGTCGGGAAAAATAGGTAATTAAACGCGATAAATACCCGTCCTAATAATTATGTGTTCAGATTGCGTAAGTTTTAAAATATTGATTGGAATGCTGACTTTTATTTCAGTCATCGATTTAGCATCCTCATCCAATGTGGTATTGCTGCCAATATTCTGGATGCCTTCTGTAGGGCAAGCACGGGCTTTCTTGTCTCAGGTAGAATAGACAAAAATTACGTCACTTTGTCATCGAATGCGTAAATTATTTGAAATAAATTTCTTCAACTTCAATAATGTACGCAATGTATGGCGATGCGATGTCATTATTGTCTATCCCTAGAGAACAATCCCAGTGCTTAGCCTACTGGTGACGGCTTTGGTTTTTAGGAAATAGATATAATTGTTAATACTAATAGTGATACTAGTAATGATAAGATTGTATGATTCTATTTAGTTTTGTTATTTCCAACACATACATTACATATAAATAAAGAAAGCACGTATAATTTCTTATTTTAATGAAATAAATATTATATAAAAGGTTTATTATCTCTCGCAAAGGTTAATGAAGGTAACTTTTGCACTAAACTAACTTTTTTCCTATGGTTTAGAGTGTCGTAGAAATAATAATAGAATGAGTCTTTGATTAGTTAAGAAAATACATACAAAAATACAATATAATATCTAATCTAGTACATTCATTCAACTATTGTAGAATAGCACCTCTAGTATTGTTCCACTGTCTGTGATTTTCCCGAGCTCTGTTCTATCCAAGCACTTCTGTAAATAATATTTTTATAGCTCTCCTGACCCCGGAAGTAGAGACCCACTAAATAAAATATTTCCCCCAAAGAATATTTCTCTTATTAGGTATGTACAGCAACCCAGAATGTGAAAATGGAATCCGTTCTTGTGGACTTTTCGAAGGCATTTATATTCACAGTGGAATTTTTTTATGAAAATGTCTCTGTACTGCGTGTTCTGAAATCCTAATTCAGGTACTTATTCACTTTATTAACGTACGTAGATAGATAGATAATACATTTATTTGACAACTACAGCACATGTTACAAAGGTTACAAAACAAAAAGGCACATCATAAATAACACAGATAAATTAGAGAACAATGAGTTACAGTAAACAATAAGTAAAAAGTAGGTACATATAAAAAATTTAAAAAGATGACATTTAAAAGATTGCGTGTGTGCTGCAGCCCGTCAAAAAGGCAATAACTCAGCTAAAAGCTTTGCTCGAGGAGCAAAACACTGATTTTCAGTATTACCCCTTGAGGCGACCAGAGGAACGAAACACTGACAAAATAAATAATGTCTGGCATAATATTAAAAAATTTATAATTTGGGATCAATCAAATAAAATCAAATAAATGACTGTGCAGTGTTGTTGTTATTTGGCGGTATTATATTGTCGGAAGTATATTAGTCTTTGGCTGGACCAACGAACAATTTAGGAAAAAGAGCAGCAAACAGAGTGCTTCCTATCTCTGGCAAACGAAGCGTTTCGGAATACCCTCTTTTTGTATTTGTAACAGTAAGAGTTTGAGATGTAATTTAAAACTGAATTTAGTGTTGAGATTACGTAAGGGTGGAGGTATATTATTCCAACACTTCGTTGCCAGATACCGAAAACTACCTTTGAACGCTGCTGTTTTATGGTTATGATATGAGAGTGCAGATGTGATTGACCGGAGACCTCGAGTCATATCTTTAAATTTTAACTTAGAGTGCAGGTATTCGGTTTATTGAATTTTACAACATCAAAAACCAACCCCCCGAGGTGCAACTCTCTACGCGATTCCATATTGAGCATGGACATTTTGTTCAAGTAAGGGGTAATGTGACACCGGGGCGGAATATTGAAACAAAATCGGCAACATGCGTTCTGCACTCGCTGTACCACTTGACGTACACACTTTATTAAGTAGCATATTGAATCGTTAACACGATGCCTCTCGTTGCCAAACATGAAATGTTTGTTTCGTATGTTTCAGTGTGGAGCCATACTGCTACCATAGTAAAAATTACTCGTAAACTTTGTGACCAGTCCGATGATAAATATTACTTACCATCTTAAGGTAGATCGTAGTGAAGGTTGGTTAGTTGAAGAGTAATATTATATATATTCTGTAAATAGTGTAAATAATAATTATGTAAAGTGTAAATCAATATTGAGGAAGTGTGTAATGTAAATATTGAGTTTACAACACATCCATCTAAAATAACAATTTTGTATGTAAAATGTTATTTTAAAAAGTAATGAAGGAAAAAATATACTCAATTACTGAAACATTTAGGCCGGTTTTTTGGCAGTCATAAAAGAACAATCTATATCTATACTAATATTATAAAGAGGAAAGATTTGATTGTTTGTATGTTTGTTTGTTTGTTTGAATTGAATAGGCTCCGAAACTACTGGACCGATTTGAAAAATTCTTTCACCATTAGAATCCTAAATTTTCCGTGATGAACATAGGCTATATAATATTTTCAAAAAAGTTAGGGATCCGCATGAAAAATTCAATAATTGAACCGTGCGCTGTATATTCAACCTCTTTTTCTATTATGGCGCGTCAGAATAGAAAAAGAGGTTGCGCACTGTGCTTGCTTTTTCTCTATGGCCAGTGTCAGTTATGGAGTGTCGAGTCGATGTCAAAAATCCCAATGCTGTTAGAAAAAGTAAGGGATCCGTATGAAAACTGTGAAACCCATCGTGTTATTGTGTATAATTTCTGAAATTTTTGTTTAATACCCGTGCGAAGCCGGGGCGGGCCGCTATTTAATAAATAAAATAAATGATGCTGGACAATCCACTCAGCATTATCTAGCCCCAAGCTAAGCAGAGCTTCTGTTATGGGTGCTAAATGACTGATATACATACATAATAAATGACTACAACACCACCGCAAATATCTGCAGATCATTCAAACATTTGTCTCGAGGCTGGATTCGAACCCGCAACCTCCTGCGCCGCAGGATTTTCGCCCACAGCGCCACAGACTTGTCATATTACTTAAAATTAAAAAGCTGCAAATAAATAATACATACGACTCGCTCGTTCGTTCTTCGTTTATTTTTAATGAGACTCTGTCTATAAATTTTCCCTCGTCCATGCATGGGCCTTTCACTTTATATTTGGATCAATGTTATTCCGTATAGATTAAATTTATTTGTTACGTCAATGGAAAGGTTTTGACAATAAGCTGGGTTCTTTTAATTGTTCCGAATCGGGGTGGTTCAGTTTTAACTTTGATGATTAGGTACTAAGTTTTAGTCTGGGAGCCATTGGAATCATGCATTAATTATAGTGTAATGTGTTAACAGTCAATTATTGAGTCACTAGAAAAGAAGAGTGGTTTGTCGTGTTTCTAGGATACATTACCAGAATTCAGCACACTACCTACCGATAGCTATTTAATACATGTTCAAATAAAATGCTCTACAAAATAATAGAAAACTACTTTTCTGCGAGTTTTCGTTCTTACAGAACGCAGAAAATGTTTTAAAATGCTAATATATTGGAATTTCGCGCGAACCTGTTCTAAATTCTATATCAAAAACTCGGAACCGGAGTTTCTTAATAACCTTGCTTATCCGTTACTACCAAACGCTTGGTTTGAATACTTCCACGACGACCTCTGTGGCGCAGTGGGCGAAGGTCCGCCTGCGACGCAGGAGTTGCGGGTTCGATTCCCGCCTCTGGACAAATATTTGTACGATCTGCATATATTTGTTCAGGGTGTTCTGGTCGTTTTCTATATATAATAAAAAAATATATTTATATGTAATAATATTGTATTATGTATATCAGTCATCTAGTACCCATAACACAAGCTTTGCTTAGCTTGGGGCTAGATGATGCTGTGTGAATTGTCAGACATTATTTATTTATTTATTCTAAGAGATTACGAATACAGTTACATCATGAGGTGAGCGTAAAATAAATCCGCATTATTATAATATCCCCCGGGAGTGCAGTATTAGATTACCGAGATCTAGATATGAAGTATGATCTATAGTTAAAATGACTAGCGCCTATTAGATTTAAGTAGCTAGTTTGACCATGTATAGGATGCAGACAGATGCTTATAGGAAAGCTGTGCATTCTAACTCTACTGCCATACGTATGGGTTCGTTAGTTGACGGCGAACCTAGATATTAAGGAAATCCCTTTCTATCATGAGCCCTTATTATGGCTCGCTACTGGCTTGTCACGGGTACTTAACAATAAAAAAATGAAATTTATTTTTGGTTACCTTATCGAGAAGATTTCCGTGTGGATCCCTAACATTTCGAAAAAGTTCTTTAAGCTTTATTTATAAATAAATAAAATAAAATAAAAATCTTTTATTTCGGATTTCATTGATCCATAATTTGTTAGTACACCAACCTAAATTAAGTTACAATTAAAATCAACCATACCTATCAATTAAATAAAATTGAAACAATATATTTATGTTTATCTGGTATAATATAGGATTGTAATGGGGGTCTAGTGCGATTTTTCACCTATTATATCCAAACAAACAAATCTTTCCTTTTTATATAAACTGATACAAGGGTATATTTACGTCGATTCAATGAGATGTGCGCGGGGTCTTTTAGTATAATATAAAAATTAAATGGAACCATATTTTTTATAAGGCTGGTATGAATGATTCATTTCCAACTATGTGACCTGTACTACTCCTTAAGAATATTTGCTAGACGTAGGAAAAAATCTGGCTAGAGTGACCTATGAGCATAGACGAGTGTACCAATACCTTATTTTAGAATAACGTTATTGACTTAGAAAACATCCAACTGAAAACTAGAGAGTAAATCAAAAATGTTTTAATTAAAAATTCAATGGATACTTTAATTACACACATTTTTCTTTTGGGTAATTAAAATTTAAAAAAAAAAATTATTTATTTTAGCTTTTAATTATTTAGTACCTAGTTACTTCTGTGTGATCAATTAATCTACTCTCGTATCTTTATCGTTCTAATTTAAAGAGCAACCGCTTCGTTTCCTCGAATAAATTATTGCCGATATTAATCTTCGTCGTTTATTACGGCATGAAGTCCTAGTGATGAATTAGTACTGAGAAGTGTTAACGGGGTGAATTTATTGCACTGCCTTGGAGCTCTGTAATAATCATCCGTATTCTACTTATTTTGCTGTTAATTGAAATAGATGACAATGGCCAAGGATCCAACAAACCACGTAATTTGAAAAAAAAATTGTTGTGGGAACCTACATAAATACTATTCTAATACAAATAATAGCAGTACATGTTAAAATATGCTCATATTACAAATCATTTTGGTATTACGTTTATATGGGAAATTCTACTCGGGCTCCAAGAAATACATGTACGTGTCGTGGGCAATGCAATGTTAGTAATGTTTCAGCCTCGCCCCTTCGGATTGCGTCTCAGCTACTTACAAGTGCATTGTAAGTAATAAAAAGTAATAACCAAGTATAATTGTTAGATTGACTAAGGTCTGGGTTGAATCATTAATTTCTCAACGCACGGGGTTACGGATAAAATAGAATTGAAACAATGTGTCTCACTCCGTGGCAGTAGAAGTAAATATCAGTAGTAAAAAGATACGTGGTATTAACATTAAAACGGAAATTTGATGTTACAGATATATAAATATAAATGTTACGCCTACGTAACATTAAACAAGGAGTTTACTCGAGCACACATTCAAGTTTATGAATCAATTTCCTGTAAAAAACGAAGCATCGTCAAATAGTTCATAGCTTCCTCTGAACCCACGAGCCGAAGCGTAAAAGCTTCTCGTATATTCCCCAGCAGTACGTACTTATCAAGGACAATATAGCGATAAAATTGTGTGTAACCAGCCCCCACCGTTTTACGCCTTCCTTACTATCACGCAAGGAAATGTTGGGGTTATGTTAAAGAAGATTACAAAGCGTTCTAAAAGTATTATATCAGACAACCAAAGGCAATTAAAAAAGCATTAAAAGGCATGTATAAAATAGCATACTTACGTGCCTTATAATGCTTGTATTATTAATGTTAGAGACGGACTTACGTATCTTTCCTTTTTACCCATCTTAGTGCGGTTGTAACTTTGCATTAAACTCTGTTAAATAGGCTGCGCTCTGGTATTTTATTTTGTACAGAATATAAATTAATAATAAAATAAAGTAAATAATCGTTTTGTCTCTTGATAATGATACTTGTTGATGACTTGTTAATGAGCCTAAAATTTAACTTATTCTCGGATAGATTTGCAAAACTTTTTGAAAATACATAATGTATAATATGCATATTACAATATTTTGCCATGGTATTCTTGGATTGCGGACGTTGAATAAAACTATGTTATAATTAGTACCTGCGCGCGTTCTGTCCCCTGGATTCCCAAATTTTATAGATAGGTGCGCATAGAAATAGAACAGGACGGATCCTGGCCAAAATAAATATTCATAGTCACATTTCTCATACTCTCGTAATTAAATGGGGTACCTACATATTATATAGAACAAAAATTATAAAAATGAACATGATAACATCTCCGTTGAAAATGCTTACCCTGCCAATTGTAACCGCTCTTCCCATAATCGCACACCTGCACAACACCGCACTAATAAATTACGCGATAACATGACGGTTGAACGGTGGTTATCTCTCTCGAGTTCGCACTTTAACAAAATGTGTATTTATGACCATTTTTCGCTCGTGTGTGACAAAGGGAGGTAGGGGTGGTAGTGATATGGTTAATGGGAGACGGTGGATTGGGTAACAGAGGATTGAATAGGGCCCTCGCATAAAGGTTGCCTAGTAATGTTTAATAGCTCGACCTCCAAGGTTGATATTCAACTGGTTTTTGGGTATCGATAGTAGTAACAAAGAAAGATACTATCAAATATGTAGTATAAACAAATTAGATCTAGTATTTAAAATTAAAATAATTGAGCTTATTGCAGACAATTTTTTTAAGTTGTAGCTAATAACTATAACTTCTAAAAAGGTATCTAGATTTCATAAAAAAGAGCCACTGAATAGACTTATTTCGCTCAAGGGTTTTCATTGCTGGAAAATCTAATCATTCTCTAACTAAAAGCACAAAGGTTTATAGATTTTAACGTAGCGTATAAAGCCAGTCACTGGAAAAATTAGCGCGTTTTTGGCAAATGGTTCAGAATTATACTGGCAACCCGTCAAGTCTTGTTTTTAGGAAAAATTTCGCGCTCGACAATTTAATATCAAAACTGAACTAAAACATCGCAAGATTTTTTTAAATACATCGAAGACATTTAGGATTTGATTCAGACGAGTCTGAAATCCGAAAAATAACCCTTTCTTCTCTTTATGTTACTTTCTACGCCACCTTTCTCGCAGACTCTCACTGAAATTTAATCAGATATGAGGAGATTATCCGCATAGATCTTAGAACTGTGAAGCTCGGGAGGCTGTGGGGAAGGCACATAGCTTGTAGAGACGTTGGGACCGTGAGGCTCTCAAGTGACAAAGAAGACCCCCTCACAAGGTAGACAGACGACCTGGTGAAGTCTATTAAATAAGTAGGTATAAAATTAATTAAATTATTTATCCCCTTGTATGCACACGTACTCACGTTCATAGCTTTATCTCTTTCTCTCCCAATAAGGTTTGCTAGAAGAGAACTCTTTTTAGGGTTAAGCTCGCCATTGCCAATATTTTACCTACATCTTATTGTTTTATTGTTTAATATTTTTTATTGCGCAATAAAGAATAAAGCAGGTCGTCGGACGTCGGAACTGCTGAAAGTGGGTAGCCGGTCATTGTAGGGATCTTCGGCGGACCTATCTAGCAGTGAACATCTTTCGGCTGATGATGATTACTCAGAGATCGACGTATCTTTTTTCATTAATTGAATTTTTATAGAAATAGTTTCCGCCTATCAATGTGATAATGTGAAGTCCAGCGTACTTGTACAAAAGACGTCGATTATAAAACCCTAGAATTATTACGTGATAAAAATAAATGCTAAAAAATAATGCAAAATGCTCGGATTCCCACCCAATTCTTTTTTAAAATGAATATAAGAGTAGAATAATACTTCAAATTCTTGAATATTATTCAAGAATTTGTTTGCAGTTTTTATTTAAACATGGCAAATTGTTGAATTTTCCTGAGTGTCCCTTAAAATAGAAAATATTTGAATATTCAGTTCGATAAACAAACATTCGAAACCTTTTTGTCTATTTGCTCATAAAACGGATGCTATCGATTTATTTCATAATCATCGTTTACGTGACCTTCCTCCATGCTGTACGCTTATAGATATGTACTATTTAATACCTAATGTTCTTTTATAATGATAGTATCGGCAAATTGTTGAATGTTCCTTAGTGTCCCTTAAAATAGAAAATATTTGAATATTCAGTTCTATCATAAAACCTTCGAAACCTTTTGTTTATTTGCTGTGAAAACGGATGCTATCAATTTATTTTATAATCATCGTTAACATGACCTTCCTCCATGCTGCACGCTTATAGAAATGTACTACTTAATACTTAATGTTCTTTTATAATGAATGAATGAATGAATGAATGAACACTTTATTGTATTTTTCTATAAATAAACAGTTACATAGTCTTATATCTAAATTAAATTTAAAAAAGTACAATAGGCGGCCTTATTGCTCAAAGCAATTTCTTCCAGGCAACCTTATTAGTAGCTAGCGATACAAGAACAAAAATAGAGTTGGTAGTACAACAGAAAATGAAACTGATCAATATAATATAAACATAATGTATACAAAAACTTAACTATATAGAAATATATATGTATATTATAATGTTCTCGAGCGTCCCTTAAAATAGAAAATAAGTCCAATCAACAAATCTTCGAAACCTTTTCGTGCATTTGCTCGAAAAACGTATGCTATCGATTTATTTTATAATCATCGTAAAATTACCTTCCTTCATGCTGCACGCTCATAAAAATGTATTCTTTGTGATACCCAACTTAAGGCGCATACAGGAGCGAATGACCTTGAGCAATTTGGGCGGGGCTATGGTTTCGGCCCGCACCCTTCCGCGCGCCCCCCGCCGCCGGCGCCGCATAGCCAAGAAAATGAAATAGATTTCGCGCGTAAGCCGCAAAAGATAAATAGAAATCCTTCATGGCCGCGCGGCGCGGCGTGGTAAACCAAGCCGGCTGACACGCGATAATTACGGGTTCAATTCCCACTGCGGGATATTTTTTTACAAATTGTCTATCTTTATTTATGTCTGTGCTGTTCTTGTGAAGCTAAATAAATGTAGCTTTGTCTTTAAAATTCTGCAAGTATTTGTTCTTGGTCTGAGAACAGAACTCGGTACTTTAGGTAAGTAATAAGTACATATGTATGTTACCGCCTTACCGCCTCTTGTTACTACCCGCGCGGCGCGGGGCGTTCGCGTTGTAGGTAATTTCCTTCTAAACTAGCCTATATTCCAATCATTCGAAAGTTTTATGCAAATCAGTTTAGTAGTTAGGTACATGGTAACAAACATTCATACAAGCTTCTCTAATTTTCAATGTTTGTAGGATATCAATGATAGGTAGGTTATACGGGTGGAATAATTTAAAACAATAAATCTCTGAGCTAAAGGAAAAAGGTCATAATGGACCAAGAGAAAAAAATTACCATTACATGGTATTTACATATAGGTTTTTACACCTATTCAAAGAAATGATGCCAGAAATCGGATGTAAAGATTTGATAAAACAGTAAATTTCTAAGCAAGAGGAGAAAGGGCATCCTGGACCAAGAGACAAATTTACTTTTATATAGTAGATTTTTTTTCTTTTATTTTCTTTCTGCTGTTTTTTAGGGGTTTGAAACCGAGGTCAAAACCCTAAAAACCAGCAGAAAGAAAACAAAAGAAAAAAAAATCTACTATATATAAATTTTGTCTCTTAGTCCAGGGATCCTTATGACTTTGATTCTGTTTTGTGTTTTGAATCCATAATATTTCAGAAACTACTGCAGCTATTGACTTGAAATTTGAAATAATAATACATTTAGTAATTTTTTTTAGTATTAATCTGTGCGGGCGCACCGCACAGATTTATAGAAAAATAAATAAAAAATGAATATGAAGATTTTCAGTACAAATTTTGAAATCGAAATTTTAAATGGGACCTACAGAAATTAAGGTGGTATGAAATGAAAGGTACTGCTGATTTGTACATTTCGTTTTGGAAATTTTGATAAATTTTATACTTTTTGAGAAAAAGGTCGAAAAAATTACCATTCCCCCTCCCCCCCCCCCACCTATCTCCGAAGATTGCAGAGCGATCGATGTAAAATGTACCAAGTATTTGAAGATATGGATCTATATTTTACAGGAAAAATATAAAGAAGTCTGTAAAAATAATACTTTTTGAAATATGGTCAAAAAAGGGCGGGAAAAATTTCTAAAGGGGTGACTACCAGAGAAGTCTGTTAACATAACTACTTTTAAAAATTATGGTCAAAAGGGGGGGGGGGGGGATTTCGAAAGGGGAGACTACCCCCGTCGAGTGGGGTGGGGTATCAATTTGCACATTCCAAAACAGTTTTTGAAATTTCAAAAGGTTTTATACTTTTCGAAATATTTTGATAAAGGTCGAAAAATTGGCCATTCCCCCCCCTATCTCCGAAGATTGCAGAGTGATCGATATAAAATGTACAAAGCGTATGTAGATAAATATACAATGTGTCTGGTCACCGGTGTCGGAGACTTTGGGGGGGGGGGGGGGTGAAATACGGTAAATTTTATCGAAAAATCACTATTCCTATCTTTTTTCTACCTCCATTGCAAAATGGCAGTCATTTTGTTTTCTTTTGCCTCGAAGCACGGGTGCTTGTACTGATTTAGCTATAGCTACCCATGTAGAGGTCCTAGGAAGACGATAGAGGGCTCATTTGATAGCCAATAATGTGGACAATAAAGCAATGATAACATTATTTCCATTTCCATTTTATAGTAGAGGAGGAAAAAAGAATTTACAAAACAAAAAAAAAAGATTTTTTTAAAATGATTTTTTGAATAAACTTCTAAACTATCTTACTTATAGCTAAGATACAAGACTTATTTTGAAGCACACAGTATTTACTATCGTTCAAAAACAAAAAACATGTAGCTTGACAGTTTGGATTCTATGAAAAAGCTAATAATTCAAAAATTTTTTTTTAAAAAAATCTTTTTTTGGTTTCATAAATTCATTTTTCCTCTATTATAAAATGGAAATGGAAACAATGTTATCGTTGCTTTATTGTCCACATCATTGTCTATTAAATAAGCCCTCTATCGTCTTCCTAGGACCTCTACATGGGTTGCTATAGCTAAATCAGTATAAGCACCCGTGCTTCGAGGCAAAAGAAAACAAAATGGCTGCCATTTTGTCATGGAGGTAGAAAAAAAATAGGAATAGTGATTTGTCGATAAAATTTACCGTATTTCACCCCCCCCCCCCCCAAAGTCTCCGACACCGGTGACCAGACACATTGTAAATCTATATTTTACAGGAAAAACATAAAAAAATTAAAAAAATAAAAATAAGTGCGTTGGTACCAACGCACTTACCTACCCACTAATCTCTGTAGTAACCGCAACCTCCTGCGTTGTAAGCCCACCGCGCCAAGAGGATTTGTACATTTCGTTTTGGAAATTTTGATTTTTATACTTTTTGAGAAAAAGGTCGAAAAAATGACAATTCCCCCCCCCCCCCCCCACCTATCTCCGAAGATTGCAGAGCGATCGATGTAAAATGTACCAAGTATTTGAAGATATGTATCTATATTTTACAGGAAAAATATAAAGAAGTCTGTAAAAATAATATTTTTTGAAATATGGTCAAAAAAGGGCGGGAAAAATTTCTAAAGGGGTCACTACCAGAGAAATCTGTTAACATAACTACTTTTCAAAATATGGTCAAAAAGGGGGGGGGGGATTTCTAAAGGGGAGACTACCCCCGTCGAGTGGGGTATCAATTTGCACATTCCAAAACAGGTTTTGAAATTTCAAAAGGTTTTATACTTTTCGAAATATTTTGATAAAGGTCGAAAAATTGGCCATTCCTCCCCCTCTATCTCCGAAGATTGCAGAGTGATCGATATAAAATGTACAAAGCGTTTGTAGATATACAATATGTCTGGTCACCGGTGTCGGAGACTTTGGGAAGGGGGGTTGATATACGGTAAATTTTATCGAAAAATCACTATTCCTATTTTTTTTCTACCTCCATTGCAAAATGGCAGCCATTTTGTTTTCTTTTGCCTCGAAGCACGGGTGCTTGTACTGATTTAGCTATAGATACCCATGTAGTGTAGAGGTCCTAGGAAGACGATAGAGGGCTCATTTGATAGCCAATAATGTGGACAATAAAGCAGTGATAACATTGTTTCCATTTCCATTTTATAATAGAGGAAAAAATAATTTATAAAACAAAAACAAGATTTTTTTTTTAATTTTTGAATAAACTTCTAAACTATCTTACGTATAGCTAAGATACAAGACTTCTTTTGAAGCACACAGTATTTACTAACGTTCAAAAACAAAAAAACATGTAGCTTGACAGTTAAAAAGCTAATAATTCAATTTTTTTTTCAAAAATCTTTTTTTTTGGTTTTATAAATTATTTTTTCCTACCTATATTTTACAGAAAAACATAAAAAAAAATTAAAAAAAAATTGTAGGTACCAACGCATTTACCTACCCACTAATCTCTGTAGTAACCGCAACCTCTTGCGTTGTAAGCCCACCGCGCCAAGAGGTCGTCAATAAACGTAACAACCTAAACGACAAAAGTTCAAAACCCTCGGCGCGCGAGTTACACTCGCAATTGTCGTACTTGTTTATCTAGAATTCTAGATAATTATGGACAAATACACGTAAGGGTGGCCGTCGCGAAGAAAACCCGTAAAAATACTCGTAAATAAAAAATACCCGTAAAAACGCGATAAATACCTACCCGTTAAAATAGTAATTATGATTTCAGATCTCGTAAGTTTAAAAATATCCGAGCTCTAGGAGATGAAAAAAGGCTATGTACCATTTTTACCCAGTCTCCTTTACATTTTGAATCCCATTCCCATTTCATAACAGTAAGTAAGGTGGGGGTGTACCTACCTAGTGCTTCACTTCGGAGAGTCATAGAACTGTTGCAGCCATACTAGAATTCTGAAGACGATCATGAACCGCGTTAGGAAGAATGCCGTACGTAGGTACATATTTTATTTCGTCGCATAATACATCATAGCTACCTACCTAATATTAGCTACCACAATACAATAAAACATTTTCACTCCAGTTTCAACTTGTCCGGTCAATGTAAATCTATAAATAAATAATAATGTAAGATTAGTAATAAAACAAATAAATGGGTAGGTCTAAGGAGTATTTACTTACATTGCCGTTCATTTGTTCCTACCTAGTTAAGTACCTACCCGATCTCCTAAAATAAATATACAAATATGTAAAATCTACATAAGATTGCTAATAGGTAGTTACAATAGCATAAATTTTCTAAAATAACGAGCTTTCAGAGTTCTGGCTTTCTTCAGCTTACTGATCTTCGGAATTTTCAATATTTTACAAACTGTCTTACACCAAATAAAGCGTCCATGCGCGGATAACTTTGAATTATAAATAAAGCGTCTATGTGCATCAATATAGCATTATAGTAAAAAAGCAAAAGTACGCCTCGCGCTCACCTAGAGCGCGAGGCAGACGAACACAACCTCCCCGTACGACAGTCAGGGTTTCACTGCCGCCCGTCGCCCGCGCAGACTACCTTCAAAGGTTACCGCCCACTAATCATACGCAAAAATTAAAAATAATGATTTTCTATGTGAAAAACCGTCGTATCACAAAATCATACGTTCAGTTTGAAGATAAAGTCTTTGCCGACATGATGGTGAAAAAAAAAGTATAAAATTCTAAGTAGTTTAGAAGTAGATACACTTTTTCAGTCAGAAACAGCTCCACTTTGTGATTTTTTTTCACCAGATAAACGAGCACGTAGAACATTTTTGTACGTTCACTTTACAGATAAAAAGTCAATGTATAACATATATTTTTTTCAGCCCATAAAATTGACTACTCTAGGAGGAGAAAGCCTCCAAAGAGGAGCAATCAGCTACTGTATGCGCCTTAATACCTAAATGTTCTTTTATAATGATGGTACACTGAGGAGAGAATAAAACTCACCTAAACGAGAGCGTCGTCAGCGGCCGGTAGGACTTATGACTGTTCACGTCCGCCATCGGAGTCCCCCAGAAGTCGTTCAGAAATAGTTCCTTAAGCGGACTACTTTTTGCCACGTCAGCATTATTCACAATCGCCGGAATGTCGTCGTGGACGAAATCACCGTTCAAACTGTTCGCGTAACTTAGAACTGCCGTGGTTATCACTATGATGTAGATGGTGGAATTACTCGCTTGTGTTTGTTTTTGAACGGTGGGCAGGCGTCGTTTCGTTCTAGAATGCATGGTTCTTACTTTTAAAGCCACATGTCTACATTTGCACATTTGTATTGATGATCTGTAACAAAAAGAAAAAAAACCTTATAATTTTAATTGAGATTAAACATTATAAATTCATATCCGGATATTTTTTAATGTAAATATTAGGAAACTGATACACCAGAAATCGTAGGAAATATCGCGGTACAACTATCTCACACAATTCTATCATATGTTTTCCCTTAAATTAAACGCTATGAATGTTAACCTGGTTGTCTATTTTTGGGGCAAATATGTATTTCATTTCGGTTAGCATTTTGCGACTATTTATTAAAAATGTTTAGGTAACTATTTTTCAATATAGCAGCATATTGGTGCGTTATGAATTTCGCTCCCTCGGCGTAGTCTGCCTATTTAGAATCGGTACGTGCCCAAAATATAATATCACAATTCTGAAGGAACAGCGTAAGCAATTCCTGGCAAAACGTGGCTGCGGGTACAACCCATGCGGATTTTTACTTGTACTTGCGGTTTACTCTGGAAATGTTTGTAGAGGACTTTTCAATTCCACGGTGGAAATATTTACGTAGGTACATTTAAATCGTTCTGCACATAATGCAAGTGTAAACTTTTACAATTGATAACTCAATTTAACTAATGATATTCAATTTATTAATATTAGTATACATTCAATTTATTAATGTTAGTGTATATTAATCTAAATAAATATTCTAATGTGGTTTTAGAGAAAAAAATATCTAAATATATAGATTAAAATATAACACCTGAAACAGGATTTTCTAAAAACAAGTAAACATACCATAGCCCTGAGTTCAGTTTGACGTTAAACTATCGAAACGTTATCGTGTCGCGTCGTTTTATTTATCGCCACGATGACAACGATCCTCCAAACGATAGTACATTGCTGTTCCAATCGTCCTATCAAAATACTGTGGTATATTTATACCACTATATTTTGGGAATGGTCGAATATCCCGGTGCGTGGAACGAATAGGTTGACGTGCGACGTGATCCGCCATAGATACAAAAATATTTTAAAACTAGCTGTACCCTGCTGTGCTGAACTTCCACAATTTTTCCACAGTGTTTTCCTATTAAATAAATTTCAATATGCAGTACTTGGCCTGTTACACTCTTTGAGTTTAATTTATTAATTTGAGATTTACCTATTTTAATGCAAGTCGTCAAACTGTATAGCAAAACATTTGTGCCACCCTTGTTTTAGTACCTTCTCAGAAATATACCAGTTTTGTATACAGGGTGTTATTGTGAACAGTCTTATCATGTTTACCCCTAAAAAAGGTTATAATTAGATTCGCTAGAACTTCATAATTCATTTCTACGCTGTACGCGTTATTATGATCACCTTAGTCACTCTCGAATCGTAGGCGATTCAGGTGGTTTCAATAACTAAGCGGAATAGTTAAGCGGGAACGAAGGGAAAGTTCCATGAAAAGTTATGCAGGTACTTATACCTATATACTTCATACTTTTCCTGTCTTAAGACAGACAAAAACAGCTACCTACTCTAACACAGTTCAGTATCTACAATAGGGAGCCCTGTTCAAGTCAAGTTAACAAAATAACTTCAATGTACAGAATTCAAGCTATTCCAGATTTATTGCAAGTAAGTACAGATATTAATTCGATAATTTAAATATTAATTTAAAATTATGCTTCCTGTTTTCACTGTTTTAGTATGGTCACGAATACAGTTGCATAATTTGTTGTGGAATATCGCTGTACCTGATATCATTACTGGTTTTACTTTACGGATAAACGTATTTCAGGGAAATACACAAGTAACTGTGACGCATAAAATTCGACCATTTTGCTAGTAATAATAGTAATCTTAAATAAATTTAGGTGTGAACGCGTTGATGTTTTGTTAAAAAAGTCTGATAAATTGATTATATCTCCCAGTTCCATTACTATATTTTTATTACTAGCCCTATATTTAATATCCGAGAGTATTACTTCATAACCGTATTCATTACCGAATAACTGCCAAAGTATTTTGTGAGATCATTTATTTCCTCTATAACGCTATTGCTTATAATTTTAGTGCCATGGTAATATCAAATACATATTTCAGATATGGGAAAGCTGGCACAACTTGTGAAGGATTGGCTTTTGGTTAGATATTATTTAAGGTAAATTAAGTTGTGATATTTTTAGGTGGTTACATAAAAAATCTTCACATTAAACTATAAAAACTTTTGAAATTGACGAATCCATTATGAATGATAGAAGGTTAACTACGAACGTAGTTCGTATTGGAAGAAAATTGGAACACCTAATTTTTATCCCTTAACGAGGGATTTCATCATTTCATCAGGGAGCGGCTTCACATCAAGCGAGTATGATATAGTATAAATAGTTTTTTTAAAAGGCATTTAAAATACCCATACCTGAGCGATAGCTGAATGAACTACTTATTCTTCTGTTCATTAAAATACCAGGCGGTGTGATACCACGCGCGACCGAACGAAGTTTACCGCTACTGTTTTGGTTAGTAAATACCGTGTAGGTCTGAAAAGGCCGTACCAAACAATATGGAAACCATGTCAATTGGATGTCAATACGTTAAATTGACAAGGTGTTTGCACAATAACTAGATGCAAATAACGACTGTCGTGTTACTGTCACACGTCACTTGATAACGGTAACATTTATATCGCAGAGATCAGTGGTATTTCTTCAGCGGTTTACTATAATTTGTTTGTACCGGAAACTGTTTTATAGTTGAACTAAATAATACACAAAAAAAATATTTATTCTACACCAGAAAAAGAACACAAGAAAAGACATTACATAAGACAAGGCAATAGGCGGCCTTGTCGCTTAAAAGCAATCTCTTACAGGCAAACTTTGGATGCAAAGAATTCTTTGCATTTAAGAAAGGCAGGTACCTACAATATTAGTTATAATACCTTGAAGAAAAACTCGTAACTAAAAAATTAGGAGTAAAAATTTACCTCGGTGTCGAATAATATTTTTGACATTGAAAGAAAATATGATTTGTATTGTCAAAACAATTTTTCTCTTTCATCCACTACAAAAATAGCCACTACTGGAGTTAGGACTCCTTATCCAGTATCCTTATATAGTAAGTTTCCTGTAGCACGATTGGATATTGAGAAAAAGGTTTTGTTATTGCCATTAGTACCTTTTTGGTAGGTAAAATAACTAAGATATAACAAGTAGCAGGAACACATACAAGAGCGTATAAGTAATATTTTATTTTTTTACAAGTACCTCTTGAATATGTTTAAAAAATGTTAGCCAAAGCTCGATAAACTTAGCTGAAATTGTTCATAGTATGCATAGCATGATATTTGCTAAACTAAAGCTAAGTCTCATCTGCAAATCGGACATATCATTTGAACACGACAACGGCGCCATTACTAACTGAACGGGGCGTAAACGACCCGCTCGCTCGTATCACCACGACCAAGGTTAGTATATATACAGAGAAAAGTGAGTTCCAGTTCTTACATTGTATACTTAGGTACTTCTTTTCTTAAAGTAAAGCACAAAATAGGGAGACTTAGGTGTGTGATATCAATTCTAAACTGACCGAAAAGGAGGTCGTTTGATTTCAACGATTTATATGGTTTTCTATACTGAATAAAATATTCCAAAATGTAGCATATTTTTTGCAATTACATAATATTTTTGCCGCAAAGCTTGAAAAACAGCGTAAATAGAGTTTATTGCATTTAGTTTATCAGGAAATACCCAAAATATATAAAAATAAATGAACATGTTTCGTCTGATATAACTTTCCAATCGAATCATTTTGGGTTCACCACCTGACTTAAATTTGTCTGTTCGTGAGGTTTGAACTAGCAGAAGTTATTGCGTGGAGCGATGACCTCACTGGCACAAAGTCCGCTTGCGCATTATTCTGGATGTTTTCTATAAATGGTCAAAATATCTATGCAAGTAATGTATTCAGATAGTAAAACTGTTATCTAGTACCGATAACATAATAAGCACTGTTGATTGTTGTTAGAAAGAAATAATTCTTTCTTTATTTTATAGAAAAAAATATATATTTGAATCCAGTAACACAAAAGATATGGTATAAACGATATGGTGTGAATTTTCAAGAATTTTTACATACAAGCAACTTCTATCCACGACTGTACCTGCGGCGTATCCGGGTGATAGTGACCTGCCCATGGTTTTACGACACTTGTGGAGGGTTAATGTGATTAAATGAATGTATTTAGCGATAAGGTCCTTTATTTGTGTCCTTTCCTTAGTTTACGAGAAGTTTTATTTGAATTGCTAACCTTTTTGTGGTCCACTTACTGGTTTGTAAATTAGCTATTTACAACAGTTACCTTGTAAATAGCTGGGCGTGAATTTGTTATTTAACGAGTTATCCTTAACCTTTTCTGTACTAATATTATGAAGGGCAAAATTTGATTATTGGTTTGTTGTCTACTGGACCGATTTGATTTTTTTTAACCATAAAGTAGGATCGTTATCCCTGATGAACCTAGGCTATAGAATATTATTAAAAAAAGTTAGGATTTCGTATGAAAACTTCAATAACGTAACCCAAACCCAAAGTGTGTAAAAAAATATTATTTACATTAAATATCCGTGCGAAGCCAGGAGGACCTCTAAAAATATAATTGATGCTGTATAATTCACACGGCATCCGCTAGCCCCAAAGCTGAAAACTGAAAAAGTTAAACTGGGAAAGTTTATATCCCAGTAAATCTGTGAAAAGAACTATGGGAATTTACGAAGCAGACCGTATGGGATAATAGTTATATTGAAACATCACTTAGATAAATACAATACAATATGGCTACAATACAACAACTATTTTATTTATTGCACACCGAAAATAAAAAAATATGAATAAAAACAAACGAGCGATGTCTTTTCAAGCAACCTTTGGATGGACAAACAATACTTAGAACTGTATTTCTTTATCAGTAAATTCATTCTCTTGTAAAATAAAATTGTAAATACCGTATTTATTTATTTTTTATGTTGTTTGAGATCAGAGCTTATTATATTCAACGTCAGTAAAGGAAACTGAATAAAATGAGAGGTAAAATGCGGGAAAGACGATAAGCTTCCGGTTGTTTATAAATTGGTTGTTAACTCAGATGTAATAAGGTTCAGCGATTTGATCCCGGTCGGGTAGGTTTATTGAATTTTGTAGCAAAAAACTTTTTTTACCCATTCTCCTCCTGCAAAATCTCATTAATCAATTCTTATAACTTTTTCTACAGCGGTGCCAGAAGATTCAGGTATGTGGAAATTAATCTAAATATCTGAGCGTCTGGTCGAAGCAACGTGTGACCCGAGAGCTAGTGAGTAAATGGCGCAGCGCATCAGCATTGCCCTACAGCCAGGCAATGCAGCCAGCGTATAAGGGACGCTTTCTACTGGTATTGATATGGATCTGTTGAGCTACCTGTCGTGGCTACTTCTACTAAGAGGCGACTAAGGGAGATGAACAGCAGCTCCCTCTGCAGAACAATTGCACCGAACTGCGATCCCCAAATCCGCATGCCCTGCGTGGGGATTATGAGCAATAAACGCCCAAATTATAAATAATGCCGTCTATGGCGCTCATTAGGGGAGCAGTGGATGAGCAGTGGACTATAATAGGCTGATGATGATAATGATTGATCTATGATTGTTTGCTACAGTCTGCAGTTAGCTCAATTGTTTCAATTGTAGTCTACGTTAGTATAAATTGATAAAGATATTCTATGCAAAAAGGCTTACTATAAAATATGAGATTATATGGACGATAAAAAGGTTTGGGAAGACTTTTAATCCAACTCGAAAACTAACAACTAACCTAACAAGGTAAAGGTTTCTTGTTTGCTTCTTTAAATTATCTTAAAAAGATTGAAATTAACAAAAAATAAAAGTGAACACTTTTACGTTTACTTTTCGTAGTCGGCTTAAAAGCTTTCATAATAGCTGCAATTACCGAAATCCCTGACAACCACTGCAAATCAAAACATTATTATATATGTATAAGGATATACTGATTGTCTGTTGCAATTTAAACGCTGTTTGATTCCAGTAATCAGAATCATGTTGTATGTAGGCAAACATACATTTGCATAATATGTCCGTTATGTTGTCACTTTCCATTAGGTGAGATTGCGAACAAAGGTTTATAAAATTACTCAATATATTTATAGTGGTCAAAGCGCCTATCACACTACCTACACTTAATGTATCTGTGACAGAAAAAAACGTATGTCTCTCCATCGTAAATATTGTGCACATTTTCAGGAGTATGTCTAAATATAATAACTGGTACCTAGTCTTGGTTTGCAGGTAATTTAATTATATCAAATATCATCGTGTTTTATTTCCTTAAGATCTTACAGCACTCTTGGACAAATCACACAACACAAATATTGCCCTCTGGACCATCTGACCACCATGAACTTGCCACTGGTTGTCAATTGAGACGGAAACCACCCCATTTTACCACTGGTCAACTGGGAAAAACTTATTCCCAATTCACCACTAGTGATAAAATGGCACGATTTTAGTTCTAATTGACCACCGGTGTTGAGATGGTGTAAAATTTCACCACCAGGGGTGAAATGGGACTAAGCAATAAGGGCTTGTTTTCCAGACACAGATATAAAAGGGTGTTTTTATCACTTCAACCGTTGTCTGTGGAGAAAGGCAAACGAAATTCTATACTAAGATACTCGTATAAAGAGATCACTTTTACTTTTTGTTCACTTCAATCTTTATAAGTTAAATAAAGAAGCGAACAAGAAACCTTTGTTTTGCTAGGTTGTCCGTTTCCGACTTGGAACAAAACTCCTCCGAAACATTTTTATCGTCCAGATAATCTGATATATTATATACAGTACAGTTTTTGCAAACAATAATTGATAATTTTTAAAATTTATTTTTACATAAGTTTTGCGTCTCACTTTGCGTTTTTTTAATTGTTGTTGAAACTACTGGATCGATTTGTAAAAATCTTTCACCATTAGAATCCTTAATTTTCCCCGATGAACATAACCTATAGAATATTTACAAAAAAGTTAGGGATCCCTATGAAAAATTCAATGGTAAAACCGTGCGCTATAGAATTATTATTTTTTTAATAATAATGGCTTCGCTGATTGCTTTTCACTACGACTCTGCCAGTACCAAGGAACTTATACCCAATCTGGAATGTGCGTTGTCAATTTGACACCAATATAAAATAAACCTTATGTGTATGACCCTAAGTCTATTATAGACAATCACTTGGTCAGAGCGAAATCCGGTCCGAGGGAGAAAGAGGATCTCAGTGCCCTGTGTCCCTTTCTAAAGTAGTTTAGTAGAATATAATTTAGGTTAGAGCCCGTCAGCCATTTTCATTGGTTGTCATGGTGATCCTGATCAACATGGTGAAATTTAACCGTAATTCGGCGATAAAAAAATTAATTTCTTCATTCGGATGCAACAAACATGGTCAAAAAGCGTGCGATTCGAGGTTGCAGAAGCGAATCCTATGCAGGATGCGGTGTTTCTTTCTTCAAGTTAGTATATTTCAATTCTTGAAGTAGGGTGCCCATAATGAACGAAACTCAAGGACCTTATACCTATAAGTTCCTTAACGAAACTAGATTCCCCAGATTTAGGCTTTTGAATAAAACTGTTTTATTTAGTAATGTGTAAACCTGACTGTTAATATTTACCAAATAAATATTTATAAATTCTCTACAATGCATTTTACTTTATCTCATCCATCCTTTAAGCATAATCTATACTAATGCATAATTATAAAGCTGAAGAGTTTGTTTGTTTGAACGCGCTAATCTCAGGAAGTACTGGTTTGAATTGAAGTATATTTATCGAGGAAGGCTTTAGGCTACGACGCATTTGGCTTTTAGCACGCTGCGTCCAATAGGAGCGAAGAATAAATGGCTACCCGTGCAAAGCCGGGATGGACCGCTAGTTATTTTATGAAATCAAATTATTGGTTATTCAAGGAAAGAAGTAAGTATTATTATTGCACACCAAAGGAAAGGAACTTATTTGGTTAAGGGGAATCCTAACCTTTGTAGCGAGAAATTATTATTTTTTTGAGGTTTTTCGCGATTTACGGCTTCAATTCTAATCCTCATGTGTGGAAACTGAATTTCCGCCAATTGGAAATTAATAAAATTAATTAAATAATTAATTCAATAATAATAATTCAATAATTAATCATTAATTAAACACGTAAAACCTCAAAAAAAAATGAGTATCTACCTAAGTTACATTGTTTGGTAACCCTAATGAAAGGGACAGAGGGCACTCGCTGAAGCTATCTCGCTCGGACCGCGTATCGGCAGCTTGTTCACATTCCAGATTGGGTATAAGTTCCTTGGCCAGTACCAGTTATGGAGTGTCATAAATGTCACTGTGTGTGCGGGAGGAAAGTCAATTTCAAAAAATAAAGTGCGAGTCAATGTCAAAAAGCCCAATGCTGCTAAAAAAGTTAGGGATCTGTATAAAAAATGTGAAACCCACGTGTTAATGTGTATAATTACTGAATTTTTGTTTAATACCCGTGCGAAGCCGGGGCGTACCGCTACTCTCTAATATGATTTATAGACATATGACAGTTACACTGGAGCGAAGAATCACGGCTTGGGGTGATTTCGTGGGTACGTAATCATGTAATCTGGCGAGTACACTATGATAACATGTCATCATGATCGTTCATTAATTTTATTAACGTAATAAACAGCCTAAATTACTCAAATGCCTGTAAATTACGCGTACACCGCGTTGTAATGTTGTGTGTACCTTAGTAATTTGTAGCTCTTGTTTACTTTGTAGTTAAGGTCTAATTTAGAGCTTCATTATTTATAATTAACCGCTCGAAACCGGAACTAGATATGCCCTCGGGTTCAATTCCCAGACGTTTTGCTATATGAACAATTTCCATGAAAGAGTATTAACCTAGTATTTAAAAAGTTTGAGATGTACGTAGGTACAGTGCGCGTCAGAATTAAGTACCCCCCTTGTCTACAAAATATTTTCGACTACTTCTAATTCCCTTGTAACTTGTCACTAATTTTCACATGCAAAAATTTATCACGCCGCCGCTCAGGGTCAAACCACCCACCCATAATACTCAAAGTCTGAAATTCCCAACAATAACCACTATTGTGTCCCAAATACGTTGAGATAGGGGGGGAACTTATATGTGACGCGTACTGTACATCTCGCATATTGTCCCACTACTTCGTAAAAATTGTCTGTATAAACTTCGCAACTCGAATCTATCCCCAAAGTAATTTCGAGAAACTAAGTAATTTCGACAAACGTAAAAATTCGGAATAAACATCGCATCTGTCTAAATGCTCGAACAACATCGCATTAATTCCGAATCTGGCTAACGAGCGTCCTGTGACTCAGTAGGTAGGACTCGGTAAATATGTCGCCGGCGTTCAAAAATGATTCCGATTTACCGATACTCCTAGAGAAACCAGGTTTTTACATGATATAATAAATGTTTCTCTTATTTTTAAATAGTGTAACGCTACAAAAGCGCCTGGTGACGATATATTATAAATTGTGGCACTTTGTCAGAATTGTTTACTCATCGAATGCGTAAATTATTTGATGAATTTGAAAGATTAATTCCTTCAAATTCAATAATTTACTCAATGTATGACGATGTGAAGCCATTAATATTTATTTTTAAATATTAAAATAATGACCATAGAGAACAAACTCCGTGCTTTTTCTTCTGCTTTCTGTGTAAATAAAAGCATCAGTTTGTAAGTAAATGAGCTCAGGCGAATCGCCCTGAAAATTGTGTTTCGAAACAAAAGAAGGTCATTTGTCATTTTTCGTTGTTTCGGTATTATTCAGAACTGCCGCTATATACGAGTACTAGCACAGCTTTGTTTCAAAATAACTTGTATTGTGCCTATATTTTGTAATCAAACAGGAGTTTTGTTTACTGAAACAATTTTTCTTTATATTTACTTTGTGTATTAAATTAAATGTTGCTCATATTTGTAAATTTGGTATAAAAAATGCACGTGATTGTGAATTTCACTCAGATTCGTTCACGTTTTTAGTACCTAATATTATGATTTTATAAATTATGTTAAAACTAAATTACCGTTTAGCTAAATTTATGGCTAGATTGATTTTATATTCTAGTGTAACTAACATTAATTTCAAATGTGTACACTAGACATCAATAAAAAAAACTCAGATGATGATGACATCTTCCCAGACTGGCCATATTTTAGTGTACAAAAAATGCTTCGGCAAATACCTCTACAGTGCACTGATATGTCTTTACTATAAATATTTTTAAACTTACGCGATCTGAACATATATGTAATTATAAGTTAATGGGTATTTATCGCGTTTTTTTTACTTTTTTAGCAACGGGTCACGACAGCCTGTAAGCCTGTTGATAGGTCGGAAAAAAAAAGTTATATAAACGCGATAAAAACTCTTTAAAATAGTGCTTATAAAATAGTACTTACTTTAAAATAGTACTTATAGTAATATATCTATACTAATAGGTTTATACTTCTAATACAGTAAAATCAATTAATATAATGTGCAGCATTACGTGTTTAAAATAATTTTCTGAGCAATGGTAATTTTGTAACGAACGAACAATTTAAAATGCATTTTATTAATTACTAGTATGTCATGTAAGCGAAGTCGCATTGCAGTTATCGTGAGCTACTGTCATGTCATGGAATAAAACTCATATAATTATTTTTCACCTTGCTAACTTATTGCAGTATGCCTAGCCAATTTTAATGTACAATTTTACTTTACAATACTTCACAATTTTATTTTACTACTGCAGTGGTACGAGTAATGACTCGTTCTATCAATAAATACATAAAGCTTGAAAATCCACACAGCATCAGCTTAAGCAGAGCTCGTGTCATGGGTCTAGATGTCTGTAACACAGATATTTTTTGTTAATTAATTTCGACTGTCTGATCGTACACCGGTAACAAATATCTGCAGATTGTTCAAAAGTTCGTCCCGAGGCGGGAATCGAACACGCAAGCTCCGGCTTCGCAGACGGACCATCGCCCACAGAGCTTGTCAAAGTACATCAATCGTTCGGTTTTGCTTAGAAAATCCTTTCGAAGACTTACTTTTGTTTAGGTGTGTGTAGTTGTTTTGTCATATCGGTTTTTGGGCTACCCATAAGGTAGAAAAACTAATAGAGTAAAATCTTTTAATGTGTGCTCTGGTCAGCGTGTCAAAATGGTGATGAGGTCTTAATAAGGGAACTCTGTCTAGTAGCAGTGCGCCGTCCAACAAATCATCTGGTGACGAGTGGGTTGAAGACGCACTGGAGCTAACGTGAGAGATATACCAACTAAAAACCCATCAATACTCCTGTTGATGGGTTTTTAGTTATTATGTCACTAACAGCTAACACTCTGTTAGTATCTCAGTGGAGAGCCCAAGATACCCATCCAGCTCTCCTCAGCTTCAGAGGTACAGCATTATACAATGGTAAAAAAGCAAGTATGTCGAATCTAGCAAGTGTTACTATGTGCTACCACACTCAACATATTCATATTTTAATACGTCAAAAGTGTTTTGCAATGTTATGGTAATTTACTAACATTATGTGAAGTGCTGAAGTGATTCAGCATGGCATGTCCAGTCGCACTTCAAAGTGTTATGAATTAATCTTTAGCAGATTAATGCAAGTCATAATAAAACTGAGTTCACCTCTACAATTTGGTAAGTATTTAGTAAGCTATAGGCTTTTTAGTTTATTTTCCATTCTTCATATTTAGCGTGTCAAAACTTGGTTGCCCTTTAGAAGTGGAATTTCTTAGCAGTGAGCGGAAATCCTCACTGCTAAGATTTTGACCTTAAGCACAGACTATACCGGACCTGAAAAAAAAGGTTGGACGAGGCTCATATAAATCCTATAATCTATAATATATAATCTATATCTATAATAAATATTTGAATTTTTCCTGCGTTGATTACATAAACCAGGGGATTACATTACAGGGGCCATCCGATTCCGAATTTCACGCGGAAACAACCAGCTATGCAGTCAAGTAGCCAAAATTCAAATGTTTACTAGAAACGGAATATGACCAGACCTGTCCGAGGCCTGAGTCTTATATATCTCCAATTATTTATTTGCCAATAAACAAATAAATTCTTGGTTGTTATTTTTATGAGAGAGTTAAGTGGACCACTGATGCCACTATCCCAACTTTACCCAAAATGGATAATAAATAATGCTGGATAATTCATACAACATCATCTATCCCCAAGTTAAACAAAGCTTCTGTTATGGGACCACTATATTTTAAAATGTCTTCCTCCATGGACAAAATCATGATTGCCCTTGCGCAAATACAAATGAAAATTCTTACAAGCTGATAGTATGTATACTAGGTATATTCTTTTATTATCCTCCAATTGTATGATCCGTGAGATGTACTCGTATGACTGAAACCTAAAGGCAAATGTACAAGTGCAAAGCATAAAATGCGAACGTGTGGCCGTAATCGGCGCAAATGGTTGCGTGTAGAGGAAGCCTTATATCGAATTATGAACTTCTAGATGTACTATGTAGTTATTCTTGTTTTACATAGCTTAGACCACGGCTTCATGAGCGTTGTAGGTCATCGTAAAATAAAAACGGATAGGATAAAAAAATGGTGCATTAATCGGATGCATCTCTTTCACGTCAAATAGGTTCTCAATATTCAGCTCACCTTTTCTGATAGATAACAGGAACACGGCACCGATAATCACACACAGCATGATCTAAATAATATTAAATTCACCAATTTAAATTCAAAACTTCCTAACAATTGTTTATCCGTAATATTTTATCAATAAGATGTTTTTAAAAATAACTCTTTGAGATCTACCATCATTTGACCTGATGGTTAGCGACATAGCCGACTGTATTTTATGTAAAAGTAACAAAACCCAAAAAATTGTTTCATATTAAATTGTTTTTGATATGTTTTTCAGCCTCAACATAATATGGAGGAATAAATTACTGTTATTATTCAAAAAAAATTAAAGCCAAACTAAAATACAGTTGGTGAATTCTCTCGGTCCCAAATTACCTAATCCAAAATAAGTTCATCAAACATTCAAAGGTCAGTAAACTACGGTTAGCGTGCCAAATGAACATTTTAGTAGGATGGCAATCATGCCCGCATTCCTACCCCTTTCAGCCAATAACTCAATTAGCTCTTTTTTTTTTGACCAAACATTTGTATAAATAAATAATGCTGGACAATCCACACAGCATCAAGCTTGTGTTACTAGATGACAAATATCATCATCATCATCATCAGCCTTTGTTAGTCCACAGCTGGATATAGGCCTATGGCGCTCATTAGGGGAGACCTATGTCCAGCAGTGGACTGATATACTTAATACAATATATTTTACTATACATTGAAAAGGAGGCGGGAAATGAACCCTAACCGCACGGTTAGCCGCTTTTTCAGTTTAAATTGTAAACGCTTGTACGCACTAAACCGCCCCAAAATTTAAACCACCGCATCCTAACGCTAGTGCGTAGCGAGCCTAAGGTAGTTCTGTATTTTAGACGTTTCTTAATAAACCTTGAATGATATTTACTCAAATATTTCAGTGATCTTTTAGGAATATATTTTTAACGAAGGATTTCTTTTTATGAAGCTAAATGTATTGACGTGACGACACGTCCATTAGGTGAATATGTAACAAAATACAAGGCGTATTGTTGGCAGGGCGAGGTGAGAATCCCAATAATCGATGGGCAAACATTTGTGGAACAATCCTATCACACTTAAGTGTTACATGACAGGCATTTTTTCGCGTCATTTATAACGAAGAGGCTTTTATTTGTTGATAACAATTTGAGGCTTCATTGAGTGAACGAATGTAATAACGTTGTGAAGTTGTTGTTGTTCATATTATTTGGAAATAGCTTAATTATGAGTCCAAGTAAATTCACATATGTTTGCGTCGTGCAACATTTCAGTATGGGTCAGGGTCATAAATCATACACAAATATAGTCGATTTTTGTCTATGAAATTTTGTATTATAACAGTGTAAACATGTATAGGTCGCTGAGTTTCTCTGAGCATAGGTTCGAGCCCTATAATTACCGACAACGTCATCGATCCGATATTGGTGTGTGTTGTCAGTACAACTCATACCCATTGAAGATTTAAGTTTTAAGGTCTGGGTACCTTGACGAAAAAATATTCTGAATCTTCTCGAATTCTTCGTCGAAGTTGGATTTATTCTTAGATAAACAAGCTTTTTTTATTAGATTGATTTGAGCTGATACTCGGCTTTTCGTCGTTTCATTACAGAGTTCACATAGCCGCCTTCCATAGTACCCAAGGCCGCCATGCCAAAGATTCCCTTAGGAGGTTATCATACGTTATTCTAGATTTAGATACAGCTCATTCGGAAAACGAATATGTGTGAAATTTAACTTAGAAGATTAGATGACACATGACACCGGACGGGCAAACAGGGGCAAACCCAAATAAAAGCTTTAAAAAACCTACAACAAAGCCACTGTTCAGGTCACTTTCATAGATTAGAAAAGACCGAGAGAGTGCCTATCCAATCACGATGGTAAATTTCAAAACAAAAACCTGACACCAACCTGACACCGGATAAATGGAGCTTCGAGGCGATCTCTGAAAAGTCAATTTGTTCAAGGCCTCACTTTTCCCAGTTTGACAGTTAATAAAGCCCCGATAGAGGCGTAATCTGAATTGCTAATGCTATTTTTCTTTAAATTACTTCGCTTGGATTAAGTCCATTATATTCAAATATTGTTTGCCTTATCGAGGTTTATTGCTTAGTGCCTTCAAAGTGCCTGTTTTATTGGAGAAAAAATAAGTAAATAAGTGGAGTAAAGTTGAGAGTTATAGTTAGCTTTTTCTGTACAGGGTGTTTGGTGCGTCGTTTACCGAAAAATACCAATAAGGTTAGGAGAGGGGTTTTGATGCCTTCTTAATCCACTCGAAAGATTTATTTGGATTTTATTTGAATTTGTATTGTTTTAAGGTTCTATCGATTTTTTCAAGTTTAAAACTTGTTCAAAGTAACCGCCGTCATTGCGAATGCCCGCGGTACAAAAAGATTTTGATGTTTTTATTTCAAGTCTGAGAAGTGTTCGTACCGTAAAGAAGATAGTAGACATTCTATCTACGTCATTTATTTATTGAGTTCAGTAACTAACACGATTAAAAAAATAATTAAATAAACAAACTACCTAGTTACTAAGATTTTAAAATGGTGTAAGTAGTAAATCAAGTAGACAAAGGACGTTTATGATAGCTAACTTGGCACCTTGTTTTGCGGACGAGTTAAAACACGCACAATAATTTTTCATTGCAGTTTCAGTAAACAAACGATGATCTTCCAATATAGGGCTATAAAAAATATAGCTTACACTAACTCCCACTCTCATATTATATGTGTTTAGGTAGGAAGATAAGCCTCCAACTTCCTAATATAAAAAAAAATTTGGAAATTAGGTGAATGCTATTTTAAGACTTAATGCTGTCGGGTTTTAATTTAATATTTTTCCTTACATAATATGTCCTCAAATGCTGATTCACTGATCACTTTTAAACATTAACTTTAAGAAAAAGTTGTACAAACAAACTAGTGAGTAGTACAAACAAACTACTAACATTGAGATTTTTGACCTTAATTTAGACGCCGCGCCGTTAAGCTAAGGTCAAAAATCTCATCGTAATCTGTCGTACATACCTAACCTATAACTATTGAGGTATTGAGAAAAATCACACGGCACCTTATCTGTTACTATCGGATTATTAGTTACAGCTCAACAGTGGGAACGAAGCAATCGTTTTTTCTAATTTTTAAATCTAATTGTCAGGATAAACTCTAAAAGTTTATCTTCTTATTATAATGCAGAACATTTCAAGGTTTCAGATTTCCGCTTAGTAGCCCTGAAAAAAAACTTACCCTGTAGTGTGTCATAGCCGATTTCTTTGCCAACCTCATAGCTCTCCTTAGTTGTTCGTCGTTGTTAGTCGGGTAAAAAATATCAAAAACTGTAACGTCACCGCCATGAGTCCAGTAGCGACGTGTGAAGATGTTAATAAAGCAGCATCCGGCTAATTGGAACGCTGCGGAATGGTTTCTGGGCCGAGATTGCACACATTATGAGGTCGTAAATTACTGACGTACACAGGGTAGCACAGTTTACATTTCTTTTGAGTTAGGTATACTTGGCCTGACCGTTATGGCCTTTTAGATAGGATCATCACATCATCATCATCAACATCAACATCATCATCATCACCAGCCTACAACAGTCCACTGCTGGACATAGGCCTCCCCTAATGAGCGCCATAGATGGCATTATCATTTGGGGGTTAATGCCCATAATCCCCACGCTGGGCATGCGGGTTGGGGATCGCAGTTCGGTAGAGTTGTTCTGCAGAGAGCGCTGCTGCCCGCCCCCCGGTGTGTTTCCCTTAGTCGCCTCTTACGACACCCACGGGAAGAGAGGGGTGGTGAAATTCTATGCCGGCACCACACGGCAAGGTACTAGATAAATAAATCTAATATCATCATCAGCATCATCATCCCTATATCAGTTCATTGTTGGACATAAGCCTCCCCTAATGAGCGCCATAGATGGTTATCATTTGAGTTGGTGGCCACGCTGGGCATGCGGGTTGGGGATCGCAGTTCGGTGGAGATGTTCTGCAGAGAGTGCTGCTGCCCGCCCTCCGGTATGTCTATCGTCATGTGATATATAATCTACTATATTGAATAAAATATCTGTCTAGTCTTTACTCCAGAACCAGTGAGCATCTTTTAAACTATGGGCCTGTCAGCGGGTACTAATTTATTACTATTTTGTTTATATTGTTATTAATCTGGGAGAGATTGTTCTTAAGCGATAAGACAGCCAACTGTCGCTTATTCCATAATCAGTCAGATGTAAGTTTTTGTTATGCATAAGATATGATGCCTTTTAACACAAAAAAATAAGGAATACCTATTTTATAGTAGGTACTGTAACTGTATTTTTGTAACTGTGAATTGGGATTATTATTTCAATAGCAAATGGACAGTATCCTAAACGATTATCCTGTAATTTCTGGTCAGACTCTTACTGCGTTCAAAAATCCACTCTGTTTATTACATTGAAATAAAAACGTACAAATCGCACATAAAATAAAAAAAAACAAGCTTGAGAGAAGACTAGAGAATTTCTATTTATGTCCAACATTTCCTTTGATCCGACATTCTCTTTGAACTTCAACCTATTTCGGTTTTTTCTGATTTAATTTAATTTTAGATTTTAGCTTGATACAATTTTTTTTTTGTACGGTAATTAAAAGGAAAATAATTATACTATTTAGATCCTAAAAGCTCTTCTTACTTGAGCCTAGCATAATCGCTTTCTACCATACCATACAACATCTATGATAGCAAAAAAATATTTTATTCGCAATTTTTTGTTCATTTAGTTTATCAATAAAAATTCAATAGAGGGAAGACTATTATTTATTCGATATGAAACTACCAAGATTTGGTAAATAAAGCTATATTGAAATACTAGTTATCACGCATGCTACATTATAGCAAAATTTTTGTTTGTTCTGTTGTGCGTTATCAATATCATGCGTTGTTTTGATTTTAATTATGTTTTATAAGCATTGTTGAGATAGGCTTCGTCAAATTTTTGTTTCAAATGGCCCGATATTTATTGGATTGTCTAAGTTTTTTATTGTACTTATTTCCCAAATAACTTAAAAGAATTTTAAATAAGTAGTTGGATCAATATAAGTCCCTGCCTAATAATAACTCTTATTGTACCACTTGAGAACTCTGTGTCTAGTTAAACCTAATATAGGCTTTATGTCTCTTTTAACCGTAGAGCGATGTAATTTTTTACCTGAATAAATAATTTCTTTTTCACTTCTTCCACTAGTGGACAAAAAATTGAAGTGAAGAGAAATCAATAACAACTTATTTATTTTTTGTTATAATAATTAACTGTATGAAATTTGACTTGTCTAAGTGCTTATTTTGTAAGCCTAAAGAAATAAAGTTATTGTATCTGAATTTTATTATATTCTATATCAAAAATTTTCACCAACTTGTATACCCAGACTATATTCTCTAAGGTACTTTTTCTAACCCAGGAAACCATTTGCGAGCCCTTCCCAACCGGCAAAGTAGGCCATTTATCCAGATAGGTGAATACATAAAACACGTTAGTTGTGACATTGCTCACCCTGCGATAAGACACCTACATTACAAGAAAAATATCTAAAACGTGACAGTTTCTGCCTCCGTTACACGTTGAACCCTCCAGAGAGCCGGAGAGGTTTATAGGCGTATATTCCAAGGAGTTCTGATTAGTTTTGATATAAGAATATTATGTTAAGTTTTAGATTTAGGCCAATAAGATAAAAAAAATAATATAATAAATTGTTATCTTATTGAAGATATTATAAATAAAGGCATTAATAATTTTATCATATAGGCATAAATCTAAAACTTAACATGTCTCAACTAAACAGAACTTGTCATTATATTCTTATAGGCATAAATTTGTAAATACATTCATTTATTAGTTCCATTAATGATTGGACAAAAATATTCAAAATTTTCTGTCTGATTAATGGTTATTAGATGGAATTCAAGGAACTAATTTTATATTTAGTAGTAGTAATTAATCAAAATGTAAGTTGTACAGTATATTCATAAGCTAGGCATTTGGCAAAAAAATCTGTATGATGTGAGAAATTGAAAAGAAAGATTAAAAATATATCTAGAAAAAGAGGGTAAGGTTTGTCTACGCATCTTATACAACAAGTTTATTTTAACTTTGCAGTTGTAGAAAAATTTCTAAAATTGACTTTACAAAAAAAAATATAATCAGGAAATTTGTATCTAAAAAGTCTGCTTAAAGGTGACTATGTTTATCTACATATATTTACGTCTTTGATCATGCATTTATGCGCGAAAACACACAAAACAAACACACCTTTTTAAATTTAAATCAGGTACCTGAAAATACCCTTCCCCGATGCCCTTCCCCAAGCAAAATCACTCGAATTCTACTGATCATTTACCCACTAGGGGTGTCAAACCTTAGAATTACACGTTCTAAAGCACAACACAACATGGTTTTATCTTGTTTACTCAGTCGGTGGCAACCCTCGACATATTTGATTACAATTGAAATTCGTTGCGGGTACATTGCGGGTCGGCGTCAGAATATCTGAGCATTTAAGATGCTCAGCTATATTGCCCCTAAGGGGAGCCTACAGCAGAAAACTGATTATTGTTATAACATTTTTCATATTAGGGGTGTCTGCCAGGCACTGTTAACGAAAATAAGCGACGAAACTATTTAAATGTAACTTATGTTTGATCGAATTGAGGTGGTATTGAATTAGTGGTTGCTAAGCCATTTTCGTTTTACAATAAGCGTCGTTTTTCACTAGCTTTACAAAACATTTTCATTGATTTCCTTTTTGGGACTAAATATTTTAATAGACAGATACGAGTAAAACAATATATTGTTTTTCACCTGAATAAAAAACATCATTTCAAGCAACATGTGATCTTTAAAAAAACAAACGTTGATGGAGGTTTTCATAACTAAAAATTCCTGGAAGTTTTACAGAGGGACGGATACGGATATTTGGGTCGCGTCAAGTATTCCGTACTTAAAGAATCACAAAATAATTAATAATTAATAACCCTTTCAAAAATTCAAAATTTTTACAAAACCAAGAGGAATTTTTCCACATACCATTCAAGGAGAGGTTACCTCGAGCCCAATTTAATTAGGTAAGTTAAATGGATTGATTCCCAAAATACAGAAATATTGCCCCAAATCTCAATTAAAGAAATTATCATGAATTACCGATCATCCTGAGAAGAATACAGCTGTCAACAGTTTATATCTCTCTTTTATTTTTATTACGAAATAATCCTCAAAAAACTGTAAAAATAAACCAAACTGACTCAGAATAACAATTTACTTCGCCAAAACCATTGAATAGCCAAAAATTACTTTAGGCCTTCGATTTTTCTTCTAAAAATGGACCCCTAAAGTGTTTCCCCGTCGTTATTGTTATAAAGGTCGGCATTGTTAGGCTAATGCAAGTTATTGTTACGGTGACGGTGTATTATCTGCAATGTGGCCGAATAGAGCCTTCCATTATTGGAGTATTGTCCGTGGTAAGTGTGATTATACACTGATTTATTTTCAGAGTAGGCAGAATAATGCTTTTTAAATATTTAAAAAGCCGTGGAGTTCATGGTGTAATAATATAACCCTCCTACTCAACCCGTCGATGTCGTTAGAGGCAACTAAGGGCATCTACAAGAAGAAGAGCAACAGGATTACTTTTGTAAAATTTTAACACTTCAACTGCGATGTTCAATCCCCCTGCCGAGCGTGGTGATTGATATAGCCTTGTGTGGGTAACCACTAGCAGTGTACGAGTGTACGAATGTGTGCTGATGAGGTGGCAAAAATCCATGTCTATATTGTCCTACACTAAAAAAAACAATTGTTCTAATAAAACTTTTAGTAAGAAAATTACAAATTAATGAAATGATAACTATTATTTACAAATGAAACCATTGAGCTAACTACAGACTGTTGCGAACAATCTACAGGTACCTCATTCATATCTAAGTTTGATAAATATCTTTCACATAATTGAATAAATTTAGTTTGGAGAGCCTGAAGCTATAAATTACATATAAATGGAAGCTTCCAGTGCTGTGTATAAATCCTTAGCTGCTGAAGTAACACTACTCCACGAGAGATAAAGTTTCACAGACTACAGCCGAGGCAAAGTAACCCTCAATCCACTTTTTCTCTTAAAGAAGTAGCAAAATCAACAAGTCTAATTTGGCTAATAAGAAAACTTTTGAAGTCTTGCCGAAGTTTTGATCATTGACTATGAAAGGATTTAATGAATTTTAGAGTTGTAATTATAATGATGGTTCACTTGGGATTTTATTTTATGACGCACTAGCGTCCGCCCTGGCTTCGCACGGGTTACACATGTTGGGTAACATTATTGAAGTGAACTTTCAAATCTTTCCTCTTTATAATTAGGATAGATTTTAAATGAGTTAAAGATTTTTGTAAAACGATAATGTTTTTTTAGAGTTCAACCGTTAAAAATTGAAGTTAACAAAAAGTCAAAGTGACCACTTTATTTCGTAGTTTTACTCATGTTATTCGAAACATAAATCTGTAGAGTGTAAGTTTTAAAATAAATATATAAGTACACATCTGAATTTTTGACTCGTATCATGGCGGTAAATGGAAGTATGACCACAGAGACGCAAATATTATGCATGGTTTAAAATAAACCCTTATTTTCATTATTCTTTATCCTTAATTCTAATTTATGCTTGTAGCTAGCTAGGTACCTCTTTATTTTAGTTACCTTTTTTTAGGTTAATGTTATTATTTGTATAAAAATAATGGACCAAATAAAACGTAAATACCTATCGGCCATGTAATTAAAGGCTAGTTTCTTTGGTCACATTAAAATTCCAGGCATTACTGTAAACCTAACATTTGATGGCAGTTGAATGACCTGGAAATAGCTGTTCACTTTTATGAACTTTTATTTCATAACGATTTCTATTTCAATAAAAAGCTAAGGTATGTTCTTTTACCTGGTTTTTATTATGTCCAGTAGTTTTAATAAAACAACCTAACTAGCTTTCGACGAATGAACGTACCAACAAACTTGAAGGTAGTATATTTTGTGATTTAATAAGTTGGTCTTATTACAAGCTTACAATGTAATTTACTATGTAAAAATTGGGTTGGTACGTTTACGTTGCGGAACTTAACGAAAGTTTTTAAATTATATTTGTAGAACTGACCTTGTTTATCTTCTTAATCAGCCAGCACAAAACGCCTACATTTATATTAAAAAGTTCACAAACATTTCGCAAGTTCGAATCAAAGAATACACTCGCGGACCCGAAGTTGATTGCGCAGGGCGACGGGTCTCTCTCTACGAGATCCGCTATCGACTGTCGGCACCACGATACCAACAGTTGCCGGCAACTGTACCATCCAACGCTGCATTATAACGCGCGTGCGTACCTCCACCATCAAACGTTCAAAACATGAGCTTTTAACTTAAATAACTGAACTCTCCTCCTTCGCAATAAGAGCGTAAGGTAAAACACTTTTACAGGGAGCATTTTAAGAAAGTTCCACCACATGTCACCTCAAACGAACTCCTTTGAGTGTGTCTAATGAATAGAAGTGTGAAAGTAAGTGATGTTTCTTCATGTTCACACGTTAATACTTCTCTAATGTTTCTAACTTGGTTGGTGTTTGTCAACAAGTAGATGGGGTTATTTGTTATGGTTGTAGGTAACGAGTGACAAATGTGTTTGGTTGCTTTAGCTGTTTTGTGGTTGTGAGTTGGGTCGCGTATGTTAATAGATAGTTTATACCCGGGCGGACGCTGAAATATAGAAAACGGTATGTCAACTCCGATAAGAGTTTAAAGTTATAACATTTACTAACAAAAAAAAATACAGTTGGTAATTAACAGAATAAAACAATTACAATTATTATAATACAATTATAGGTTTTTTAATCTGTTTAATCTGGTCCATAAGTTCTTTTTTTTTACAAGGCTCAGTTAAGACTAGGATGACCTTTGTGGTATGAATGAAATGTTTGAGAGCCTTAAAAGAGATCCCATTAAATGCCAATAGTAAAGACGCAACGACCACGCGCGTAATGTTTTTTTCAACACATTTTTCGCTACCGATAACGAAGCCTTACTCGGTTTATTTCTACGTTCACGATATTGATTGATACAGTTTCTGAATCGAGCTTAGCATCCAAGTGAACTTAGCAATGCTATGGAGCCCGAGGAGAGAGTTATTCGGTAAACAATGAGCGCTTGCGTCATCAATCGAGCCGTCTCTCACTGCAATTTGTCATCAGCGCGCGATGACAGACCGACGGACAATTTTCATGATTTATTAAATGCATGTGACGTATTGCGCCGGAAAACGGGATTTGCATCTCCCTGATGGGTTCGGATAATTTATGAGTTGGAAGTTGTTGCTCGTAAGTGCAATGTTGTCTGGCTCATTCAGACATCGTACATATATACATACATAAAAAATAGATAGGTACCTTATACTTTTGTAGGTAGGCTGTTTGTTGATTTAGTTGGCACAGTTACTAAATCAAACTGTACTGTTAGCACGAAAATATGCCATCATCATTATATTATATTTTATCATTATGTATTAATATACTTTTATTTATTTGTATAGTGTTATTTATTTTTATCAATGTCATGAGCTTTTGATTTTTGTTAACTTTTCTATAATTTTTATTACCTAGCACCGCCTGCAAAATTTTGTCAACACTACTCAAAGGTTTGCAGGTAGATAATGCTATCTAACATTAATGTAGCATTATGTTCGCCTATGTAACTTTTGTGCAATAAAGTAAATAGAATATATTTTACTACACTATTCTATCATTATCTGTCCGTGTTAGTTCACTGCTGGACATAGACCTCCCATAAAAAGCGCCATAGCGCCCTGTCTTCAGTTTGTCACTTCCAGCATTTACCAGCCAGAGCGGTCTAAAATAGATATGCCATTCCTTTATTATAACGGATAGGAACGGGGCGGCATTATTTTAAGTGTTATCAAAATAGTTTATATTTTTGCTATCTGAATTGACTCCAATATATAATTTATAAACGTTGAATAAATTAAATTAGTATCGTTATAGCACACCTACAAGACACCTACAGACAAAAATGCATTTCACGATAAGATGGAAGAATTTCTTCGTATCTTTATAAATGCAGGTATCTACTGGTATTGTAAATTGATAATAAAAGTAGCATTTTTCAATAAGATTGGCTCAGAGATGCATTCAATCTTATACGGCGTGAAAAATTTAATCAGGGCTGTATCTAGAATTCTGAATCACGCGATGCAGACGTATCGGTGCTTGGAGTCTTGTAAGCGCCTCTGATTTCAGGGTTGTCAGGTTGATCCCGTGAAATATGTATCTATTTATGCTTATCTTAACGGACTGTCATGCGGGGCAGCCTAATGCAATAATACATTTCAAATCTATACTAATATAGGATCATTTGATTTTTTGTTTGGATTGAATAGGCTCCGAAACTAGATTACTAATTTGATAAATTCTTTTACCTTTGGAATCCTACCATTATTCCTGGTAAATAAAGAAAAATTAAATAAATATATATTAAAATAATTAATATTTCAATAACGAAACCCAACGTGTTGTCTTTAAATAATTATAAATTTAGTGAAATATACGTGCAAAGCCGGCGCGGGCCGCTAGTATGAATATAAGCCGATTATATACCCAATACAAAGCAAATAAAGGAAATTGAAAATTGAAGTATTGCAGATGATTATGATGATTATGATGGCGATCCTTATCGCGATGAAACCGTCTGTAGTTGTCGGTCCGTGTAAGTTTATTTTTTTATAAAAATAAGAATAAAATATATATATTAGTTTTTAACGATCTTCGTTTATTGGAACTATGGCAGATGGTATATTCTTTTAAAATTATTTTTTGTAATAAACCTTGTATATTATTGAAAAAAAAAGTCATTATATTGAGTGTTTCAAAAATAGATAATCAATTAGTTTCAAAAATTAAGAGATACAATAATTAATAATAAAACTAGAACAAGTATTAACTATTGAAACAATTAAGCTAATTACAACTTATCGCAAACAATAAACATCTACAATAGAAATACAATTTTCTTTTAATATTCTTTTTGATATATCTAAAAGCTCTGCTTGTAGTTATCTAATATAATAACTTTTTTTAGTTATATTTTATGTAGGCACAGCCCTAGGTAAACCATTCTCACGTCGATATCTAATCTAACTCCCGCAATGTTCAATGACTACAAATGTTTGTTACGGCATCAGAATCTGTTTGGTTACATTTTATATTTACCCGATGGTAAAGGTAAAATTACCAAACAGGTTGTAATTCAATAATTAAAATATAAAAACACATTATACATAACGTAACATGTATATAGTATTCAATAACAGTTACCTATCTAGTAACCATCACATAAGCTCTGCTTAGCTTGGGGCTAGATGATGCTGTGTGAATTGTACAGCATTATTTATTATTATATTATTTCGCACAGTCAAATTCTGTGCATATTAAAATCGCTAAGGAATGGTCTCCTCCAGGCAACTTTAGAAAGGAGGTAATTTAATGGAATCTAGAAAAACAAACAATATATCTAAAACATCTTATTTTTTATTTTATAAAATTAAAGTATTTAGCAATTTATTTATTGGCTTATTTTTTAATCCTAGAGACTAAGTTATTGAATTCAAAAATCCAAATCTGAATGTAAATTATGGTACATTTACTGAAATAAGAAACTTGACTCTAATAACTACTCTGTAGAATTAATTATAACAGTTGTTCAGCACGAAAAACTCTTTTAATTTATATTTGAAAGGGTTTATTTTGCCGGTTCATGTTTTGGCCCAAAGCCACAATAGCATTAAAAGCAACCGTTTTTGTCGATATGGAAATGGTCGGGTCAGGATGGATCGTTGTTCAATACAGCGGTCATCGATCAATCAAAGCGAATATTGCGAATGTGCCCGTTTTGTAAAAAACTAAACAATAAATTGTTCGGAAACTAATATCCGTTCTATGGTTCGTTTAAATTATAATTTATTCTCCACTCTTGACGCAGAAGGACGCGGGTTCGATTCTCGCCTTGTCCAGGGTGTTCTGGTCGTTTTATTTATAGTAAAAAATATCTATTTATTTAATGTGTGTATAATCGTGCTGAACAATTGTATTATGTGTAATATCAGTCATATAGTACCCATAACACAAGCTCTGCTTAGTTTGGGGCTAGATGATGTTGTCCAGCATTAGTTTTTTTATTACTCTCATATAATCGTAAAACTTTAACGATTCTTTTTTTAAATTGTATTGAATGTGCAACGAGTTTAAGGGATATTATAGAAAGGGGATTTATCGAAAGGGGAAGATCTAACAGACCGGCCACGTCACGTCTTAGCCGAGTGTTACTCAGAAAATGTAATTAATGAACACACTCGCTGTGACGTCTTGGTTTGTTCGCTCAACGAAAGGCGTCATGTACACACTCTTTGTCGCTTTCTTTTGCCATAAGACGGGGAACGAGTACCATTGACTCGAACCGATTCCCAACAAGCGGCCGCGATAAGGAGAGCCTGACCAGGGACCGCGACGCGAGACAAAGATCGCGTGTACACATTTGTATGCGGCTTCATATGGGGTGCTTCGGCGAGTATATACTGCCGGAAGAATTTGTGATGACTTGTCAAAGTCATCACAAATTATTCAAGCAAGCTGTCAAGCTTGCTTACAAACCTAGGGTCACCATAATTCGGCCAGCATGTGGATAGACCATAAATAAATAATGCTGGACACACAGAATCACTTAACCAGAGCCTTTGTTGTAGCTATCAAATTACTAGCACCTATAGGTAGATCATACAAATATTTTCCGCGCGGCGGGAATTGCTTCCGCAACTTTTTGTCTAAGTATAAAAATACCAAGATCCAAGTCGCGGGCGAAACCTACAACGATAAAGGACTGAGTCGTAAACCGGTAACTGATCTGAATAAAACACAGCAACACAATGAGATTGAATTATGTATGGCAAAGGCCTACGGACAATGGGCTTTAATCGAATGTCAACCGGCTACGTACTATGGGCGAAAATTGTTTGCAGTCTCATACATTTTAGAAAGCTTTAGCGGTATAAACTACCAACCGCCAGTTCCGACCGCATTTTATAGGCCGGCTTTGACTATGTATAGATCAAGCTCCTTTGTTACGTGCATTTTAAAAGCATCTGGTTTCTTTATTCGTACACACGTTGAAATCTCAAAAACTGACGTTCTCAATCTGTATTAAAACAGATTTTGCTCCGTACGCTGATAAGAATGCGCTTTAACGCTTAATGTATACTTGCTATTAGACCCGTCGTTATGTTTAACGTTGCATCCAGTTTGATAAACAAGTTTTTTGAGAACACAGCTATGTCATAAAGTATGTTTCTTTAATCTTTACGCAGCTTAAGAAAGTTTTAGAAAGAAAACAATTACGGTCCTTTCATAATATGGCCCAATCAAGGGATGCCTAGGCTTGCAATGGGTGTTAATGTTGATATCGCAAAGGGTATTTGCGCAGACTTATTACGAAAATTGTAATACAGAAGGAAAGGAAACCATTTCATCATAGTACATCGGCGTAGTATATTCTACGTCGCGTCGTACACATCTACTTCGTAGCTTATCTACTTTGTAGCTCATCTACTTTGTAGCTCATCTACGTCGTAGCTCATCTACTTCGTAGCTCATCTACGTCGTAGCGCATCTACGTCGTAGTGCATCTACGTCGTAGCACATCTATGGCGTAGCAAATGCGTAGCACTTTGGTCATGATTATGTTAATTCTCAGATTTTCTATATGAAATACAAATTATGTATGACAATTTACAGAAGATCATTTAGCCGAGCTAAGCAGAGCTTGTCTTATGAGTACTATGTAGATAACTGATAGCTATACTACTAATACAAATTCGCAAGTGACTGTGTCACTATCATTATATTTTAATATAAAAACAATCGTAGTTCGACGATTTAAGCGGGTTAACTACAAACCTATTTTGTGTAAGAAGAACACCAATGTTTCATCCCTTAACGAAGAACTTCATCAGAGTGAGTGCGGCTCACGTCGCGTCCGTATCGCTTATACGCGCTTGCCCTGATGAAGTCCCTCGTTGAGGGATGAAAGGTTGGTATTCCTCCAAAATAGGTTCGTAGTTAACCAGCTTACATTCATAATTAATGTTTCATTATAATCTGATGATTTTAATGACACAGTCACTTTTAAATTTATATTGTACATTTAATGAAACATTGTCATTTAAATTCAGATTCAGATTCAGATTTAGATTCAATAACTTTATTTCTTTAGGCTTACAAAATAAGCACTAAGACAAAGCCTTTACGGCTTAACGGATCTCAATGAATTTTGGTAGACAAGTAAACGGTATCCCAGGAATAGAGTTGCGAAGTCGAGGACAGAACCTAGTACATATTACAATATATATATCTTACATAGATATCTTTTACTATACATAAAAAACACATAAGACCCCGGTACAAATATTTGGAGATCATACAATCATTTGTCATGAAAATGAACCTTCTGCGTCGCAGGTAGATCTTTGCCTGCGGTGAGACAGGTCGTCATATGTTATTTATTTGACAACCTCAACAAATAAAATGAGCTACATAATAAGCTATTCAACTTTGTAAAAATGAGGAGGGTCTATGTTTGGCTGTGTTTTTGGTTTTTTACGTATCGTTGTTAACTCTTTTCGCTTTTGTGTCATTCATGAAAGAATTATTCCGGGGTGGTCCTATTAAAATTTTAATCACGAAGAATTCGTACTTATTCCGGAAAACTGGGATAAAGGATAGGGAAAAGGGATTCCAAGTCGATTTTAACTTTTTTCACAACAACCAATTTATATAATAAATACTTAAATATTTTAACAGCTTACAAAATAAATAAGACCGTGTAAACACAGGTACAGAGCTCAAGATTCAAGTGAACGCATTTGTCAGTATGTCTAGCTTCACCATAAACCCCGCTCTATCTCCATCATGGGCAAGTGTTCAGGGTCTGTGATCAATCCTCACTGCAACGCAAGAGGTAGATGGACTAGCGTTACTTTATTGATTTAGATATTTTTATAAGAAGCAAGTTGATAAGTATAGAATGATACCATCTATGTATTTGTGATATGCGTTTACCATATATATACTATTATATAAAGTGCCTGATAAATAGTTATAGGCTGTTTGATGATGATGATGATGATGTTTAGTCGTCAAATCTGTAGGTATGCTTATAAATAAAAAATAACAAACTTGTTGCGGTACTTCTTATATAATAGTAAGTAGGTACTTTGAAAATAAATAATTAAAAAAAAAATTTCAAAGGGTTACTCAAACGAACATTATTATGTATGGTTATTCTTGCCATACATAATAATATCTTTCAAATTGATTGTAAATTGTCCGAAATAAACAAATTTTATTTTATTTATTTATTTAAATGATATAAAACTCATTTTGATTAGGCTGGTACCAGGTTCTATACATATATTTGTACCAATCATCCTTTATCTTTCTAACGGTTTTTTTTCACTAATTATTTTGCTATAACTGGTTTTAAATTAGAAGGAGAGCTTTTTGGTCTCTTATTTCAGAGACAAGATCCATTGTATGTAAATTAGACAAGTTGTAGACTTCATAAAAACTTTGCAGACTTTACCAACCGATCTTTTAGTCTTTTTCTTTACAATGATTATATCGATGATTGATTGGTTATTATACAACTTTATTTTTAAAATATACTAAAAACTTTTATTTAGGATCATCAAGATACATTTTCGTTAAAGCTGGCGAGGAACATTTAGAATAAGTAACTTTATACATCGAAAACGACTGAAGATAAACTTCAAAAGCAATGTATTGTAAGCTCCAAAGAATTCTCCAAAGGAAATTAACTTTCATGTTCTACCAACTGTAAAGTGCACAATACACAGCGATAAAAACATCTTAAATCAAACTTAGTGGACCGTCTAAGCCAAAACAAACGGGAAGCAAAAGTTTCGTCCCCCCTCTTGTTAAGAAAGTTCCTCGGGTCGGGACACTAGTCCACCTTCGAAATCTCCACTTTACGTTGCTTAAAACAATTTCCTGCTATCAAAGTTCAAAGAGTAGTTCTTATTTGTTCGTGTCACGTCGGTCCCAAGAGCTGTTTGCTGTTAGTCGTACTATAAGCGAATTTACTGGTATTTTCCTGCTTGCGATAAAATGCTGCTTGGGGCAATCAACACTTAAGATAGCCACTTATTTACTGATTAATAATGTCCTCATTTCGTCGTTATTAAAGTAGGATTCTAGATTCTATTACATTTCTATGAATTATATGTACATAGGTATCAAAAACTGTAACAGATCGAAACTTTATGGTAATCTCATTATTCCCCAGCTTTCATCCACAGATTCTAAACTATATATCCCAAGTAGAAAGCTCTGAAAGCAATGGATAGTTTATCCATAGCCTATCAACATCGAGCACAAATTATTGGATCACTTGCCTGTGTAAAGGCTAGCAGCATTTTGGGAGCTCGCGTAAAGCAGACGTGTGCTCCCACAGGACGCTTCTAGCACGTTTCTCCACGCTCTTGTTTAGGTATTGTTTCCCTTATATTACTAGTTCGCGGAAAACAGACCATCACTTATAGATCATAACTTCAGTTAAAAGCTATTTGGCTTGATTTAGGATGCTGAATTCGCTTAATTCAATAATTGCATTCTCCGTATTCTAGGTATTTCTTATAGCAAAAACGGAATCTACTCACCATAATCGGCAACGGTGAGTTGCAGCGGTATTTCAGTATATGGTCTTCAAGTTGACAAAACACTGTCAGCGTACAGTGTTTAGGTTACTTGTCGGCAACCCGCTAACTTCTGTGTGTAAATTCTATTATAAACTGGGCGTCCAATAATTAATGGATAACCCCGCAAGTACGTATGGGGGGCAATATCTGCAGTAGTAATCTTATAGATCTGCATGAATAGGCTGATGATGATGATGATGATGATGAATCTTATAGATTTAAAAAATATAAATTACATAACTTATTTTATTTTCACATTATTGGGCACTAGAACTATAAATTCAATAATAAAAAATAACAATAAGAAAAATTTTCTCTGAGAATGACAGTGAAAAGGCTTTGCCATCGCGCAATACAAAATGTCTATTTATTAAATTTATAAAAATTAAAATAACGCTCGTAAAAAATGCTAGACTACAAACAGATATTTTTCCATTTTTTCTTTCGGCCTTGGTGCCTTGGGCCTTGGCCTATAAGCACCTGCGACGGTATCCATTAATCACCGCACACCCTGTATATATATCTACTTAGATGGACACCTAGAAATCTCTTCGTTCCCAACAACAACATAACTCGAGAAGAGAAAATATTTTTACTAAATAACTTGATAGCATAAAACTACATGGCACGTCACATTCGAAAATCCAATTTCCTTTAAGTACGTGAGAATTTTCCGATAGAATCTTGTATCAATATTATATTGGAGTTGTGCGGTACTTGGTCTACATAGTATAAAAATGGTATTAAGTATGATAAATTACTATGGTATTTTGGTTAAAGTGCCGTAGGCAGTCTTTTGTTTACATAGTGTACTTCACAAGAAGATCTCACCTTTGCTTTGACAAAATTTTTACGTTAGTAGGATTGTGTTCCGTAGTACTTACTGAAAAAAGAAACAAGTGTTATAAAATCGCTTCTCCTAGATCTCTGAAGCAAGCGAGAACTCATCCTTCTCGGCAGCTAAGCTGGGATAAGTTAAATTGAAAAATGTGATTATTACTCCTTCAAAGTAGCTACTCTTCTAGGAAATTATATGACTAGGAAAATAAATACACTTTCCTTCAAGAGAGGAGTCGCAGAGCTGGATAAATAACAATGGACAACAATCCTACAATCAGTTTTATGAAAGAAATTAAAAAATATCGCAAGAACATGGCGCATTTACACGTTCTGTGGCTATTATGGTAGAGACCTCGTTTTACTTCATTTTGGCGGAAAATGAAAGCTATGAAGGGTTATACAGGTGAGCAAAGTAAGCTGCAATTTTTTTAATAGCGTCGCGATTTCTTTAGCGGTCCAATACAAATTCTTTGAGTATTTTGGGCACATGTAATTAATGTCTCATACACAATCTAAACAAATCAATTGTAAATAGTTCTAATTCGGTTCTGTTATTTAATTGTAATTTTTTTGTCAGTAAGATATCTACACCATGTTTTGCAAAGATTCGTTAAATTAAATAATGGCAAACAGAGAGGTACAAAAATTTGCGGTTACATTATAATGAAGTAGAAGTTAACTCAAGCAAGATGAACTGCATCATGAACAACTGCAATGCTGCATGAATCATGTGACCCTGTATTTTTGCTAAGAAACTAGCACGGCCAGTGGTAGACATATCTACCACTGGCCGTAGAGAAAAACAAGTAGCGGAGCCATAATAAAAAGAAATTGAATACACGGTTTTATTATGGAAAATTTCATGCAAATCACTAACTTTTTTGAAAATATTCTTATAGCCTATACTCCATAGAGTATGGAGCTTCACAAATTTGTCACTGTGGTGTATAAAAAAACCTTTTGACTAACTTTATTTTTGACAACTCAATTGTCAAAAAACAAAGTCATTGTCAAAAAGCCCAATGTTGCTAAAAAGTTATTGATCCGTATGAAAACTGTGAAACCCAACGTGTTAGAGTGTATAATTTAAATTTTTGTTTAATACCCGTGCGAATCCGGGGCGGGCCGCTAGTAGAAAATAAAAAGAACAAGAATTATTTTCTGTCTTGTGGAAGTCGTTACTTACATCAAGATGGCATATAAACAACAAACGCCGAAGCCGTGTAACCAACGCAATAAGAAATATGTATAACGGAAGCGGTGGGCACGCATCCAAATTCCTAAATTTACTGCTTTATACAACCTACCTTTTTATAGTTTCCGATGCGATATTTACTATAGGCTTGACCTCGGTTTGCATGGGTATTTAACAAAAATATAAAAAATCTAAATTTTTACACACGGTTACAAAATTTAAGTTTTCAAACGTAAGCCTAACATTTTGAAAATATTTCATAGCCTCAGTTCATCAGGGATAATGTTGTTGTTGTTGTTTGTTTGATGGGTTTTAATGAGCTCTGCTTAGCTTGGGGCTAGATGATGCTGTGTGAATTGTCCGGCATTATTTTTATTTATTTTATTTAATAATGATGAGAGATTTTTTCATCGGTCCTCTAGTTTTGGAGCCTATTCAAAACAAACGTTCAAGTTTTACCTGTTTATAATATAAGTATAAAGATTTATAATACAAGGGTTTAGTTTAGTAACTTAATTATAACACAGAAAGTACGTAAACTATTACTTACACCACAATAAATATATTTATATATTTCGTTCTACCCGTAACTTCTAAAAATGTAAGCAGACAAAAAAAAGGTAAAGTACTCAGAAATTAACAGCTTTGGCACGTTGAATGCCAATGCTAATTTGTTTCCGAAATAAAAATAACTATCTCTAACACTATTTAAAAGTTTAAAGTTTTACAAAGTCCAGTGTAAGCCCGGGCACGTTTACGAAAATAATTATTCAATAAACATTTAAAAAATGCACGGACCGATATGATATTTCCCGCATCACTGCCTATTAGGTATCTGTTCCATTCTTAGATTTTACATGGTGCGAGTAAGTAGCTTCTAAACGCTAAAACTCATCATCATCAGCCCATATTAGTCCACTGCTAGACATAGGGCTCCCCTAAAGAGTATCATAGCGCCCTGTTTTCAGCTTATCGCATCCAGTATCTTCCTGCAGTCCCTTGCAGTTCGTCACCTCACCTAGCCGGAAGTCATCCATTGCAATGTATCCTACACTACGTTTGCCAAGTAGCGGTTTCCAGTCAAGAACACCGTTACCCTCAAGAACACGTTTAACAAAACTAATAAAGTTTAATTTTATCTAATCGAAAAGGATAATAATAAATACTAGCTTTTATTTAGTTAGACAATTGTAGATTTCTTTGTTAATAAAGGATTTTTTGCCCTTAAAATTTAAAAAACAAAATAAAAATTAAATACACTCGAGAGCAATGAATCCGGGTCACTCAAAGAATCCAAAAAATCTCGGAAAGTAAGAATGCTAGGTTAATGCAATAAATTGTATTTAATAGACAATTTAATACTCCTTAAATGAAAGTTAAAAAAATATGAGTCACCATACATTTTATTTACACAAAATTACATAAAGAAAAAAAACTGCTGATCTCTCCTTAAAACAAAAATAGGAAACATGAAATTTTTGAACTTTATGACGATTTTCTTGAATTTCAATACTTCGTATTACCTCCTCGTGCTTCCATTACTGCGTTTACGCGGTTTGGCATGCTGTACACCAAGTTCCTTATACGATTTTGGGGAATATTCTCCCATTCCTCTGTGAGAGCAATTTTGAGCTCAGGAAGCGTGATTGGGGGAGGGTTTCGTTGTTTTACGCATCTGCCTAGCTCGTCCCAAGCATGCTCGATCGGGTTGATATCCGGGCTGCGCGCTGGCCACTCCATACAAGTAATGTTCATCTCTTGAAGGTAGTCATTCACAATCCTACCTGTATGAGGTCGGGCATTGTCATGCATAAATATAGCATCCTCACCCAAATTGACCATAAATGGACCAACGTGTTCGTTGAGGATTTCTTCCACATATCTTACGCTAGTTAAAGAGCCGTTTTCTATGATCACCAGCTCTGTGCGACTTTCAGAGGAAATTCCGGCCCACACAAGTACAGACCCACCACCGTAGGCTACTTTTTCTTCGATGCATGCTTGCTTGAATCTTTCCCCTGGTCTTCTATACACTCTGTGTCTTCCATCGTGCTTGTAGAGCATAAATTTTGATTCGTCGGAGAACAATTTATTGCATTAACCTAGCATTCTTACTTTCAGAGATTTTTTGGATTCTTTGAGTGACCCGGATTCATTGCTTTCGAGTGTATTATAAGGTTAATAAAAATTTACCCATCACAATTAATATATGAATAAACATAGCGTAGTACCTTCAGTATCGCATTGAATAAAAATAAAACCACTAAAGCCTTGAGAGGTTTAACCGTAAACTGCAAATGTCCACTTATCCTTTTCATTCGTTCGTCGATTTAACTTTTTGTGACTGTTTGGACGTCTGCCTTTATTGGTTTAGTTCTTAAGTGGGCATTTAATGTTATCGTTGTGTACCATTAATATAAAACTAAGAAATTATTTGTTTTAATTAGGTAGTATAAAAGTTTATTTTAAGTACAGACCACATCCCGTGCTGTGCATGGGAATTAATACGTTAGAAAAAAAAATTACGTCACTCATAGTTAAAAATAGTTTGGAATTAATTCTTTCAACTCCATTTAGTACGGAACGTATGACAAATTTTATGTAATTATTTTCTATTCTGTCTTACAGAACCGCCCCTTGCTAGCAGGTTACACTGTTTGGGTAATTTTCGTCCTTCTAACTATGTTATTTTACCTGCTCGTCTGGTTTGAACAGCTACTACATACAGTACAGACACTAATTTGATTTATTATGTTGGTAGACAAAATCTACATCTAAACTATCACACATAAAACATGAAAAATCAATTTTTATGAGAAAAAAAAAAACGATTTGTTTTATCTTAATACTAAAAAGTTTCTATATAACTTACTTTTGTACAATGAGTCAGATATAACATGGAAAGAATTTAATTTGTCATCCTTTCAATCCAATCCTTTTTTTACCTCTAGATGGCCCCAGAGGTAAGGATAGGAAGGATTATTTACTTAGCCAACAATCCAATTTCAAATACAAACTTGCCACTCCATTTCTCTACGTCTCTCAAATTCCAGTAGCAAACACAAATATTACGGGTTATATCCCAAGGCAAATAAACGACAATGCCTTGCCCTCGGTTTCGCAAATCCGATGTCAATATCTCAACTTACATGAATAGTATGCGAATCCTTTTCAATGCTTGGATATTCCCACAGCGCGGCACACAATATTGGTAGACAAGTCTCTTAGTTTTGTTTCTCTTTCACGGCTTTGTGATATAAAGGAGGCCTATGTCCACTGCTGGACATAGGCCTCCCCACAATTCGTACGATTCGACGTAAACGTATTCTATACGAAGATATCGTCAGTGGCGTATAGTGTAATGACGAGACGTTTGAACTTTTCATCTACTCCTAAACGTATTCCATACAAAGACATCTTCAGTGGGGCGTAGTGAAGACCATTATTCGTACAGAATACCAACGATTGACGCTGAAACTCTGAGACAAGATATTGCGATTGTTTATCGAAAGTCAAATCTATCGAAGTCAAATATTACCACAGAAGAGCAAACAGCATTTGAAATCTTCGCGCAAATATCGATATACTGATGCTCAAAGCTGATAAGAGTAGGTAATGCCTCTGTGGTGATGAACACGTGTAAATACTGACGAATGTAAGGATTCTGTGCAAATGTACAAATAACGGCTAAGTGACACGAAATCCTGCAGATTTTGTGTGAAGGCGGAGAAAACGCCTCTCCATCTGCTACGAGAATGCGGTGCACTGATGCAAATTTTGCACCCGTCTGGGAAGGCACCTGCTTAGTCCAGACGAACTACGAGATATCATTCCGACAGAAATCCTACAGTTCTTATCAACTGCAAGGATAAATGGCGAACTGTAGCGCCGCAGCTTCGGTGGTGAACTGTTGAAGTGGCGATCACAATAGGCCGCAGCGATACAGAAATAAAAAGAAGCAAATACGATATGTACAATCCATATAATATATACAACCAGTGGCCTTTAAGAACAAGAGTGACGAAGCGTATCAGATCACTCATCAAAACCTTAAGGACCTGTTTACGGAGGACTTTTTCTTTGTTTACGGTAGAAGCTGAACCAAAGACTGTATTTCACGTTTCTTCAGGAATCGTCTCTATTACACTGCCAATCACTATTGCTAGTCCAAACGCTTTACACAGATGCGACAAGACAGCAGCGCGGAATCGGCCAAAACCATATTGCTAATGAGTTCTAACACGGTTTGAACTCATTAGCAATATGGTTGACGTCACACGGTTTGGGTAAGGAATCTCCTATGAGATAGAGAATAATGGCTGAAGAGTTCGTCGTATATAACGTGATTGAAGAGTTAGCTTGACTGATGTAATTGCACATATTCCAGTTATTACCGCGTTCTGCACTACCCTGGACAGACAATTCCATTATGCATAACGATGTTGTTTTCCTGCCGACCCTAGGTGTAATTTGCATTCTTCTCGGGAGCACTTCGAAACTTTACAAATTATTCTTTTAACTCAAAGCTATCTCGCAGTAAGTTTTTAATCATTTTATTTCGCAGGTTCCAGGAAGCTATCCAAGTTTCTACTTAATGCTGGAAGTGCTGTAGCTAATTTATAATGAAAACTTCATTCAAAGAGAATCACTTATTGGTCCTAGCTAATAACCTACTTTATATTTAGATATTGTCTTCTTTAATAAATAAATAATGCTGGACTTATTTAAATTGGTTAAAATACAAATAAAAATATTATTCAAACCATATCCGACTTTTAGGTGGACAAATCGCGCGCAAAAGCTAGTAAAATTAAAAATCGATAAAAATTTACTTCATCGAAAACATTTTAAAACAAGATTGTATAATCAGTAACTTACATAAGCTATGTTGATGCAACTTACCTATAGAATATATTACCTATAGAGATAGAAATAAACTTTTCGGCGACGTGCGCTACGATTTTAATATTTAATTTTATTAATTGCCATACAGCGAGGCATCTTGGGTCTACACTTCCGGCTGGTGGGCATATGGAAAGAAAGAAAGGAGGAAAGAATGAAAAAAAGTCGTTTATTTTGGCTCATACAAGAAAACATTAGTACAAAAATAACCCTAAAATAAATAAAATAATCCTTAAATTATATTATACAGAGTACGTATGAACCAAAAAAGGGCCTACCTCAGCATAATGTTACTTGACAGAAGTCGAGCAACGCGTAGGACCTTTCGTGCGAGCGTGTCTACACGGTTGACATTCTACAAGAACTAAAAAAAAAAAACAAAAAAAAAATACAATTTTAATCAGGGCAAAAGTAATGTTGAACAATATGGATCAGTTAAGCTTCCTGTAGTTTTTTTGAATCAGTCTGCAGTCAGCTCAATTGTTTCAATTGTAAATACTAGTTCTAATTTGGTTTTTTAATTGTAATTTTATTTGTTACTAGCGGCCCGCCCCGGCTTCGCACGGGTATTAAACAAAAATTTCAGAAATTATACACACTTAAACGATGGGTTTCACAGTTTTCATACGGATCTTTACTTTTTTTAACAGCATTGGGGTTTTTGACATTGACTCGACATTCCAAAACTGACACTGGCCGTAGAGAAAAAGCAAGCACCGTGCGCTATACAACCTCTTTTTCTATTCTGACGCGCCATAATAGAAAAAGAGGTTGAATATACAGCCCACGGTTCAATTATTGAATTTTTCATGCGGATCCCTAACTTTTTTGCAAATATTATATAGCCTATGTTCATCACGGAAAATTAAGGATTCTAATGGTGAAAGAATTTTTTAACTCGGTCCAGTAGTTTCGGAGCCTATTCAATTCAAACAAACAAACAAACAAACAAACAAACAAACAAACAAACAAACAAACAAACATACAAACAAACAAACAATCAAATCTTTCCTCTTTATAATATTAGTATAGATTAAAGGTTTAAAACAATTGCACCATTAAACCGACAAGAGCTCAATCCTATACAATAACGAATATAATTTCTGTTGTAAACATGGTGGAGATTATTTCATTTTAATTGATAAGCTGTTGGCAACATTCAAAGGAGCCCGCAAAGTTCATTATGTTCATATGCTTCACAAAGGTGTACCTATCTCTCCTGCACAATCGGTTGCACTGAGTAATCCAGTAAGTACCTTGTCGCATTGAAGTAGATCTACTTATTAACCGCGTTCTGTCTACTAACAAGTGCTATATAGTATGACAAAGCTTTTAAGTGTATTCTATTGCAGCTATTGTTGTATCTTCGTATATTTTATGGATTACTTTTTGGGGTGCTCGTGCGGCAGCAGATTTGGCGAGGATCTCAAGAGGCGCAAATATGCAGGTCTTGACTGAGCCTACTGACTGAGCCCTTTGTTCCCCCTGGAGTCGAACCCTAGTTCCATGGCGTACTGAGGCTCTCTGGGTTTTCAAAAAATTATCGAGCGTCTGGTCAAAGCGACGTGTGACCCGAGAGCTGGTCAGTGTCTTGCGCAGCGCATCAGCATTGCCATATAGCGAGGCAATGCAGCCAGCATCTTGTGTACACTTCCGACTGGTTATGGATCAGTTGAGCTACCCGTAGTTTGTTTGCAAGAGCCTGCAGTCAACACAATTATCTCAATTTTAAATACTAGTGTTAATTTGATTATTCAATTGTAAGGAGTAAATGTTTAACCGTTTAAAAAAAATACATTTTGATTCGGAACCCTAAAAGTTTAAATGTCCTGATTATTTTTATGGAAAATTCCAATATTTCGTCAATGATACGCTGATGCACAGCTTTACTGCAATAAACCCAATTTTTCACTGAGTGAATAAAAGCTCTCATTGGCAGTAATTATGTAAATAAAGACATGCGTTTACCCGCTCATATGAGTAAAAGCTTGACGGATTTAATATACTGATATTATATTATTCTGTTAACTTTTTCGTAAAGTGTACGAATTACACAGAAACGTTTGAAAATTTTAATCAAACGTTAGCATATAATAAATCATGTAATATAACAGTGGCAACTAGTATTTACACTTATATACATTTCCTAAAAATCTAAGCCCTCACCAGAAAGCCCAGAATGCTAACAGCATTGCCACGTTGGATAACAATGTTTATTCTTTCATCGAAATAAAAGCCAGTACTCCGATCACCTGCGGACTCTATAAATATATTTGTAAGATCTATATACATTGCATGTACCCCAGGACCCACTATGGAACAACTTTTGTAAGTTGTTTAGAAATGTGTTTTTAAAGAAAATATTAAAATAAATCATTATAGAATCATATTATACGCAAAAAGCAGTCGGAAAGCGTGAGTTTTAGTTAAAAAAATATTAAAATAAATTTTAAAATTCAATTCAATTCTGTTTTACAAACTCCGTGAAATAGTTACTGTCATATTACGACGACAAATCGCTGTTTATAGATAGGTACTAAAAAATGTCAACTGAACAGCGTTTTTAGTTGACTACTTTGTTCGCTCAGCCAACTGACGTCATAACCAAAAAGCAATATGGCGTCCAGGGCGCCCAGGGTTATTGGCAAATTACGCATGAAATTTTAATTGCATTTTTATGGCGCTTTTGCTTACAGATAGTATTTTTTTTTTTATTAGCAAATAAAATCTAATATAAACACTTTTCAGAAATGGGTGTAATATCCTACTGTCCCGTTAAATTGAAACAGTCAATCAACGTTTCATTCATTATCAATAAAACCTTATTTTTACGTTATAATAATATATTAGAAATTTGACGCTTCCGATTGCTTATTATGTAATAAACAAATAATAAATAATGCTGGACAATTGACACAGCAATATCTAGCCCCAAGCTAAGCAGAGTTTGTGGTTTGTGTAAGCCTAAAGTAAATAGTTATTGAAATCTGAAACCTGAATAGCAGAATAGAGTCTCTCGCAATCAACTGTTCATGATAAGACAGACGTTAATCTTTAGTCTGGAATAAGGGACCTTGCGAATTCAGCCCATGATGTCGAAAAGGACACTTGGTATTCCCAAGCGCGGCAGATCGTAAACGAACAGCAATCAAAGCTTCCGTTAATCAAGAGAAACTAGGAACAGAAGGCAACAAAACCCGCGGCCAGCCATCTTTAATCGCAAACGTCAACAGATGAGAGCCTTCTCGGTCCGAGTATAACCCTTAGGGACGGTGTTAGCATTGTGAATTATGGCCTGACTTCTGATTCAGTTACTGGGGGTTGTCATGAAATCTTGGTAATTAGAATTAACAGTTTTAAAATGAGCTTATGCCTGTACTAGTTTTTGGTTCCGGCTTTGCACGCTATGAATAAATACTTTATTTGCACATAATAGTTATTAAAAAGAAAATTACAGTTCTTAACAAAATAAAAAAATACGTGTAGTATCACATTTATCTATTCCGGAAAATCTAAGTCGTCGTCAGAAGCAGAGCGCCCAAAATGCTGGCAGCATTGCCACGTTGGCAATGCTAATTCGTTTCCCGAAACAAACTCCAGCATTCCGGTCACTTCCTTGTACTAAAGGGAAAATAAAAAATATATCTTTAATTATATCTTTATGTAAAGACAGTGCAAAACCTTATAGCTCGATTTCACATAGATCACCAAAAAAGATAAAAAAAAGGTTTGATAGTGCACAGACAGTAAACAACAGAATTTATTATAACATATTTTTTTTGTATTTTACATAATACTAAATTTGTTGTGAGTGTTAAGTATGATTAATAATATTTTATTGTGTATATCAGTCACCTAGTATCCATAACACATATTCTGCTTAACTATCCATACCTATAGATGATGCTGTATGGATTAACCAGTATTTTTTAAAATTTATGTATTACCTAAAACAACTAGCTCGTGTATTACTTAATCTCAATCCTTACACTCTTTTCTTTCTAGATTACCCTTGCATGTTTCTTATTGATAAAAAAAAACTTGTATTTGCCAAATGTATAAAGCCGGGTCCACAACTGCGAGCGAAATAATTAGCTAAAGAGCACATCGCAGTCCTGTCACGTGCCTAATCAAGCAACTTTCGCCAAGTTAGATGAAGTTACCATGCGAGCTGTGTAAATTACTTTGATAACATGACGTGACCCGACTGTGTGAACTTGGCCTTATAAGTGACGTCGACGGATGTTCGCCAAATCCTGATCAGATAGAGTTCGGATCTATTTGCTATTTGCTTTGGTACTAGATTGGTTGGGATCGAACTATATGCTTAGCAGCGTGATTGGTACATCATCACATTACACATCTTTCCACTACTGGACAAGCCTATCACAGAAGTTTTCTAAAAAAAGTATAATTTTTATTAAATACCCATACGAAGCCGCAGGACCGCTAGTGTGCCATAAAATTGATAGATAATTTTTGTTCCTAATAAATAAATAAATAATGCTGGACAATATTATACCTGGCCGTGTGGTGTCGGCATAGAATTTCACCACCCCATCTCTTCCCGTGGGTGTCGTAAGAGGCGACTAAGGGAAACATACCGGAGGGCGGGCAGCAGCGCCCTCGGCAGAACAACTCGACCGAACTGCGACCCCAACCCGCATGCCCAGCGTGGGGATTATGGGCATTAACCCCTAAATGATAGTACCATCTTTGGCGCTCAGGGGAGGCCTATGTCCAGCAGTGGATTATTATAGGCTGGTGATGATGATGATTATTATACCGAAATTATAAGGCCTATGTCCAGAAGTGAACTAACAGGTCTGATAACGATGATGATGATATGGAAGTTTATTAAAACAAACACGCAAGCTAGTATTTATCGATATGGGTTATAGATTGAATCTAAAGTTCAATGAATCAAAACAATTCCCCGAACGTATTATAAACTCATGGCAACAGCTAGATAGTACTGCGGTATCGCGGTATCAGTATTTTTAAACAATTAATCAGAAAATCGTCGCAAACGAGGGATTTTCCTGACAACAGCCACATAATACAAAAAAGACATCTTTGCCACAAAGGTTTCCTGCTCAGGTAGTTAGCGATAGTTAACTTGAGTTGCATTATATTGTAGTATTTTTCTATATTAATCAAAAACTTATTCTTTTCTTATTTCTACGACACTTTAAAAACCATATAAGGTTTGTCTAGTGTCGATCGTTACAGCGTTGTGACAAATTTAGCTTAAAGTTATAAACAAAAAAAATCGCTTTTACTTGTTCTTTTTTTAATATATCTGCTTCATTCGTCTCATACAATACAAAAATGCTTAATTGTACACCAGAAAAGAACATAACATTGCCGCCCATTATAATGTCTTGAGGTTTGGATACTTCCTTCTTGTATTTTTTGTTGTCAAGATGAGTAGACAATATATGTGGCACGTTTGCATTCAGAAATCTTTCTATCTAATGTTTTTTCAATTATTAAGTTTAATAACGGAAAGCACTCACAGTCATAAATTAAAAAAGAAGTACTGTTACAATGTTAATAACTTTTAGTTGACGATCTGAAACTTTGAACATTCAATTTGAAAAATGAACAACTAGCTGCCCGCCACGGCTTCGCATGGATATTTAGTAAAAATATCAAGTCCTCGTTAACATGAATGCTATAAAACCGTTCCAAGAAATCTCTTACCTGCTTCGCTCATCGAGTTACGTATTAACCACTAAGTTAAAATACGTCATTACTGATTGAATAACCAAAAGCATATTGGTAGCGGCTAAACTAAACTGCTTAGCTAAAATCAAAAGATAAAAGATAGTGGAAGATCGATTTATCTGATAACATCTACTAGCTAAACATAATCTGAGCGTTCGGTCGAAGCGATGACGTATGACCCAGCTGGTGAGTATCTGGCGCAGCGCATCAGCATTGCCATGCAGCGAACCAATACAGCCAGCGTCTTGGAGACGCTTCCGACTAGTTTTGATGTGGGTCAATTGAGCTACCTGTCGATGTTTTGCAACTGTCCAAACTTATTTATCTAAATTGTAACAAATGAAAATATTAGTTCTAACTAGACATTGACTTTAGATAATCTGAGATAATGCAACTGTGCCAAATTATTGAAAAACTGAAAACAACACACTAAATGTTGGTTTATGTTTTATTCATTTATTGTTTTTACAAAATCAATATTAATAAAAGCAGTTCGATACTCAATAATCACACTTACGCTCAAAATGTGATTTGCATTTATAAAATAATAGTTAATTACGAAATACCGATAATCATTCATGAACAAAAACAAAATACAACTTACAAAGATAACAAGAATGTACAGATAATTAGAAAATTAAAATTTTAGACATCAATTCACCTCAACTACGCAATATCAATAAATATTGACATTGAAATAGCTTATGGTTTCACATTCTCAATACGTCTTGAAATCTTAGGTTGCAAGGTGATGAGTGAAATTGATCATATCTCGTTAGGGGAACTAATGAAACACCGGTGTCGGAGCTTAATGACCCAGGGATCTCGGAAACGGTGTTGGATTCAAGATATGACGAATGGCAGTACCTACCTATCTACCTTCATAAATATACGAAGTTAGCAAGGTAATGGATGTGATTTTCTGTTCGGAGTCTTAATTATGACCTGCGCTGTAGTTTGCTCACTCCGATTTATGGTCAAATCAATGGACTAGCTGTTAATTAAACTTAGAAAACACCAAACACAAAAAACCGGAAAAGAAACTTCCTAAAATACTGATAGAGTCTCTTTTGGAAAACTTAAACTTGGTAAAGTTTTATGGTTCAAGCTATCAAAACATCTGAAATGCAAAGCGTGGCCTTGATGTCGTCTTCGCGTTAAGGCTACGGAGGCGACACAGATTAATTTCCCTAATATATACAAACAATACCAAAATGATTTGTAATTTGAGCATATTTTCACCATAATTTGCTAATATTTCTATGAATATTGTATTTATCTAGGTTCGGAATCAGTCTGTTTAATCGTACAACAATATATTGCAATTGACCTACCCTTTTTATTAGCTTACTGTCGTTTTGTTATCAATCACTGTGACCATGGTAGGCCTGGCCTATTGCTATCGTTACTTTATGAGTTCATTATTCTGTACTTACCCTTGCAGTCGCTAGGAACTGTAAGATTTTTTTCGGGGAGAAATCTCGTGGCTCTTCTGCCAGGTGTTTACCCAGATGAGTGCTAATTTTTAGCTACGCATCAGTGCTCCACACTCTTCAAGCAGATGGAAAAGCGTTTCCTCTGCCTCGTCGCAAAATCAGCAGGACCAACATACCCGTGCTGATTTTATGATTTTATTCAGTGGCAACATAGACCATCTTGATGGACTGTGAAGGTTAAAAGAACCTGTAAAAATCCAAAAACCCGACGATTAGCATCAATGATTGAAGTTAGACCGTTCCCAGTTTTAGAATACCCTCGTCAATTTTCCGGTTGTTTCGCAACTCAACGGTACTGAGTGAGCATTGATATGATTTTATGAAACGCCATCTGGCAGGAATCCGTGAAATTCGTTAAATTCATTCTGAGAATTTATGATGACGATCAAATAGAATTAAATTATGGAAACGTGGAATGCTTCATAAGTACACAGGTATGCCCAATCTATATCTACCTGGTACCTATTTGAATGTTATCCGTGTAGACAGAAAGGCAGTACGTCGATCACACGTTACATCGATCTACACTATAGTTATCGTTGCTCGTAAATAGTTTAACAATGTATTAGTGGGTAAAACCTTTATTAACTAAGAGCATTACAAATAAATAACCAAATTAGAACTAGTATGTACAATTGAAAACATGGAGCTAACTGCAAACTGTTGCAAACAAACTACAAATGCTCAACTGATCAATATCAGTTGGAAGTGTACCAATTAGATATTAACGATTTTAAATTGGTAAAATTTACAAAGATTTATCTAAGTAAGATAATAATTTGTATGTAAATAGTTCAGTAGCGGTACACTTTCTGCTTCCTTGATGATTCTTTGGTCATTTTAACCGCAGCAAGTTTCCACTTCATAAAATGTTTTGAACGCCGATCGTCTAGGGTAAGATAAATTTGCATTTTATAATCAAGCAATCAGATTCAACCTATAAGGAAACTCTGACAACAACACAGCGAAGAAAAAGCAGAATCGTGGGTCTATTTTAGTAAAAATCTGTCTGTATCTAAATCTGTCAGCTTTCGTTTGTTTTTCCTTGAAAAATTCTAGACTAATCAAACAATACATTTGTTTTTAGCTGATAAACAATGAATAATGCTGATGATGATATCTATTAGAATTCCTGGCCACGGCAACGTTTCAACTATAGCCACAAGCGCAGAACATATTATAGTGCATAAATATGTCAGTATTTTTTTTTATGAACTTTCATGCTGTATAGCACAGATGGCCATGACAGCGTTACCGGATTTTTGGCGGCCGCAGAGGGCACCACACCGCGGTATCGTTAGGTTAGTTTAGGTGTCAACACAGGTCACTATTGTGACACACACAATGCCACCATTGTGGGCAGGATCGTGACTCCGCCCACCATACGCTTGAGGAATGTTCGGCGTGGGGAGCTGAAAGGCGGGTCTTGGTCAACAGGATCGGGCAGGATCTCTCTCTGCCCAGCGTAGTTGCGGCAATGCTGGTGGATGAGTCGGCGTGGAAAGAGGTGGTCTCTTTCTGTGAAACGGTTATGGTCCAGAAAGAGGCTGCCGAGCGGGATCGTGAGAGAGCAGATCCCGCTCGGAGGAGACGGCGGCAAAGTGCGCGCTACGGCCGCTCCGCGCCGCCTGCCTAATGAGGCAACCTTATAGCACCTGGGTCCGCGGGCAGTCGGAGTGAGGGCTCCGGCTTCCCAAGGCGAACCACGGGAGGGCGATGGCACGGTGTGGCACGTGCCATCGTAGTTTTTCGCAGGATGTGGTCGCGGTCACGAGCGCCCCTAAAGACGTGCTTGAAATAGCAATGCAAGATGACGCGGTCCATCGGAGTTCCCAGGCCCATTCATTAAGCATAGAAGCTGGCCACCGGGGGGTTGTTTAGTGGGTCGTTGAAGCTTATCTTCTACATCCCCACATAACCATGCTGTACCCTCCATGCAGTATGGTATCTGTTTGCAGATTTTTCCCCTCGAAAACAAAAAAAAAGGTGTCAACACAGGTGCACTCTAAATTCACTCACTCTCACAATCGGATGGGATGGCAGACAGGCAGAAGAGGTCTGTCTGGTCAGAAATAAGGCGCAAGACCAGTGCCAAAACGCATTTTCCGAGTCACGGGGGTTAAACCCGTCACCTTCCTGACTCTGGATTGCTTCGAATTTTTTTCTCCGACCAGGGATAAACAATAATGTCGTTAAACTATATCTATTCAAGTTAGGCTATGCTTTAGGTTTCTGCAATTTTTTCAACTGTAACCCTGACGAAATACTTTATTAAGGCATCACCGAGGCATCTTTTACATTTTAATGACACTTTTAGGGTAACTCTTGACTGAGACCACGTTTACAAAATCAGGATTTATGCTAAACATCCCATCATTCTTTGGTTTTATTTCCATTAGAATTTAGTGTTACGCTGGCATCTAATGTTCTCCTAGGTACATTTTCTTGCTTATTGCTTGCTACCCGTAACTTTTTTGCTTTAGAACTATTGACTGGCGTTTTGAGTGGTGGCGGAAATACCTACTTACCCAATTGTATTAATATATTCTAATTCTTTATTGCACGATAGAATATATAAAAAACATTAAGAAGAAAAAGAATTGTTACAGGCGAGCTTATGCCTAAAAATAATTACCTTCCAGCAAACCTTATTGGGAGAGAGAGATAATGTTACAAACAGTGCAAAAAAGGGAATACAATATTATTGGATTTGAACCTACTTTTTTAAAACACTACGACATATAATATATACTAGTACTATTTTATCGACTGGACCATTACCACAAATATTTGCAAATCTTACAAATACGTGTCCCGAGGCGTGAATAGAACCCGCAACATCTTGCGTCGCAGGCGGAGCTTCGCCCACCACGCTACCCAGAGGTCGTCAATTCATTACGTTCCTATTATTAACTAGCTACCGGTAGTTATATATTCCTAGCGAATGTAGTATTGTCAGGAGGAATAACCTTTTTTACAACATTCTCTTGGCTCTATTCCACGTTCAATCGATCAGCTGACCAATTATGGGAATTCCACGAGCTCTGATTGGGTGTAATGGCTTAGAAAGCCCTATTCATTATTTACTTGAAATAACATGGAATTTTCCCCGCAGGAATGGTTATGAATCGGAATAACGAATAATTTTATTTTGTAGCACCCTTAATATCAATGGCATATTAACGAGCAGTAAGAAATTTTTAAAATATTTTATATTATGCTTGGCTAACTAGCAGCGATTCCTACAACGTGCCTCTTAAAATGTATTTTATGGTAAAAAAAAATATATTTCCTTAAGTGCTTGACCAAACATAAACCCAACCCCACCATAGTTCCCATCCATAAAACCAAAATATTTTCGAAATTTTACGATCATTTCAAACTATTGACATCATTCGACGCCCTTCGGGGGCAATACAAAAGGTGTTAAAACTACTTAGAGCTTCCACAAATAGAATGAGGCGATAAAATTAAATGCTTCTCACTAAGTAGGTTTTCATTAAGCAAATTAAATAGTTATACGGAATTGGATGCCACCTACATTGTTTGAGGCACAGATAACATAATAATAGTTTGAGGTAAAAAGATTGTAGGATAAGGTTTCTAGGTTATGTTTATGACAATTCCACGTTGAATCGTGGTCATCTAGTAATTCATCATTAACTAAAAGTATTAAAAAAACGAAACAAAACCAACCAAAAAGCCACTCTTTAAAAATTTGTTGCTATTAGTTCATTTCTTCCACGAAATAAGGGGTAAAGTAGATAAAAATGTCTACCAATAAATGTGAATAGCAACGGTTCCATAATTCATAGTAATGTCAAGATGCAAATTAATAGAATTACTATCGACTCGAAATCATTTTAGTTGGAACAAAACAAAAATAGGTACGTACCTAGTATTTTTCCGTTACGGTATAGAACTTTTTTGTCGTTCATTATGAATGAATGGGTGGGCCTCAACCCCGATACAAATCAACGCCCTTGCTTATTTTATCGTATTATTGCGTTGAAAAAAGAAAATTTAGAATTTTAATCATAGGGCAGTTTGTCTTATTAGATTATTTTTGTTGCTTGTGTCATAGTTTATTTTTGTATAGTTCAGGAAAAGATAAAACATAAATTTTGTATTAATTTTTAATTTCCATTTTATTTGTTTTCTTTAATTATAATTTTAAAAACAACGTAAAAAAAAATACGATTCCTAATTGGAAATTTTGAAGTCAAGGAAAAATATAAAAACAGATGCTAAACTAATTGCGAATTAGTTTCGCAAATTGAATACGTCAGATTTTTTCCAAAGTCAACCAATAAAAAGATAATAGCGCTTTTGACTTCCACTGGATCTTATAAGAGCCTGAATGCGTTTTCCCTTCCCAATGAAGCTATCAATTGTAGCCAGAACACAAGTTCTGCATGGCCAGTGATGTGAGAATTTTAAATTTAAAATTTCCGCCATGTTTTTCTGCAAAAGCCCATAAAACTGTTCTTGATCACATTCTTAAAGGATATCAATTGTAAATGCAGTATCGGAAACGTATTGCATTACCATTTTAGATTTACTTCGTTCATTTGAATACGATATAGTCGATCTCACACTTAGCTTAACGAGTTCTTGCAATCTAGTTGGTGGCTGGGTAATTACTTACATAAGGTTCTTAGATTTGAATAATTCCTTCATTTCTCCAATAAAATATTGATTTACTTGGTAGAACCTTTATTAACAAATCAGATAACCAAATAAGAACTATTAACAATATAAACAAACCTCTGTAGGCCAAGCACGCGGATTGTTCTCTAGGGTAGAATAGACAATAATGGCATCGCATCGCCATACATTGCGTACATTAATGAAGTTGAAGAAATTAATTTCATATAATTTACGCATTCGATGACAAAGTTACGTAATTTTTCTCCATTCTACCTTAGACAAGAAAGCCCGTGCTTGCCTTACTGAAGGTCTTTGAAAGGGTAATAAAGTTTCTAAGGAAAATTATTGTTCCTCGGTTCGATTTACTCAAAACTTGGTGTAACTAAACTAGATAGTAAATTATTACTCAGGTATAATATATTTTTATAAAACTACTCCTAGGTTGTGAAAAAATGTAAAATATATATTTTTAAATCGAAATTTCTACGCGGGCAAAGCCACGGGGGACAACTTTATGCTGGACATTCCACACAGTATCATCTAGCTCCAAGCTTGAGTTATGGGTGACTTATATACTCATACAATATATTACATTATATATTTTTTACTGTACATAGAAAACGACTAGAACACCCGGTACTGCAGATCAGTATCTGCAGATCGTACAGGCATTTGAATGATTTGTGCATTTCTAGTGTTCGGACTTAGGTATGAAGTAGCAGGCGTAGCTGTGCTATGACGTAACAAGTGTAGGTACTGGTGAATTTTTAAACTCTTTTCAATGTATTCCATAAATGAATTTTTGAAACCCTATGAATATTTTACTATTTTCAAAGTGTCATCTATAGACAGCCTAAGCTAATAAATATTAGGAATCGTTCCTAAACGACATGTCCCACTAGTTAGGTCTTGTTAGTTGGACTAATTAAGTCCATGCAAATATAATATATCTCCCATATTGATCCAAGTGGGCGAAGTAACGCGGTCGTAAAAGTTTGCATTCCCGCTATAGCAAGCAGTTAAATTGAAAAGCGCTCTGCGAACGTAACTGCTCGAATTATTGCCGGTAAATATTGACTCATTGAATTTTTACGATGAAGGCTATGTGGGTCAGGTAAGGTGAAACGGTAGGTGTTAAATAAAATAAAATCCTAACTAAATTTATTATTTTTAAGGTTATAACCACCAATTTGATTTTACAGTAATCGTTTCGTCTTGGCGCGAAATCTAAATGTTTTATATTTCTCCACCATAAAACTAACAGGAAAATAATTTGTCCCAAGTCGTTGCCATTTTTTAAAAACCCATTATAAAAATAACTTCGATTCAATTAATTTTTCATAGTAATGTGATAGAAACAGGAATCCGCTTTGGTCGCCGTCGTGAAAATCGATGATAAATCCTACATAATTATTTTCATTTTTATTTATTTTATTAGTCAATATTTTAGGAGAATTTGGGAATATGTTGATTTTAGCCTAAAATCTCTTATATTCCCGAATGCTCTGAAAATCTCAGTTAATCGAAACTAATATTTCATAAGTTAATTTAAAAGTTTTATTCATTGTAGGGCGCTGAAAAAATGAATACCACAAAATAATTTTGAATTCAGCAGCAATTCAAAAATATCAACCATAGTCAGGTCCAGTTTTGAGTTGACGATCTATACCTATATAGCGAGTTAATTCGAAAAAAAATATAGTTTTTTCATTGCGGAACTGTTTCTTGTTCATCTGAATATTTGTATTCGAAAATAACTCTCGAACGGAAGACCAGATTTTCTTTTTTAAAGTATTCTGAAAATAGCAATAATACGATTCGATTTTTAAGAGGAAATCCCCACGATTTGTTACCTCTTTTCTTATTCAGAAAGGTCAATATCCATAGCAAACTAACACTTCCGACTGGTATTAATATAGACCAGTTGAGCTACCTATAGTTTATTACATACCTATAGTTCATACTCAGTTGCTTTAATTGTAAATATTAGTTCTGATTTGGTTATTTAATGATAATTTTCTTGGTTAATAAAGGTTTTACCCAAACTAAGCGCTTAACCCTAAACCGAAACTCAGCAAAACTTTTTGTTCGAAACAACAGAACGGAAGGTTTCCCGACGAACAGAAAAGATGTATTAAAATTCACTTTACAGTGAACCAGTTAGCTGGCTAATGAAACGTTGCTTTGAGATTAATGGAATCTGTTTTTGCTATACGTAACATTTGGCGTGACGCCTAGAAGTCTTGTGAGACTCGGTGATGATGCATGAGTTTGCTATATGATCGAGTACCAGTTAGAAAACCATTACATTTTTGAGTAAGGAATCAATAGTCATGAATCAATGGAACCTAAAACTTAAAGAGATACGACGAATTTTGCAGGATCATGGTGAAAGAGGTTCTGACTACTATTTTAAATAATATCTGTCAATCATTGCCATTTATCACCCGATCGATTCTGCTCCACAAATTTTAGGGATTAAATATTTTTTTCAAAAATTATGAGATTAACTAATAAGGGTTAAATAAATCCACTGAACATGCATCCTAGCTACTATAAAACAAAAATGTAAACACGTTTTTAAGCGTTATTTACTTGTTTCAAACATATACAAATATACAGAATCAAAGAATAAGTAGTAGTATTGGTTATGGAACCTTTTAAAACATTTTACCATATTAGGAATTCATGGAAGCTTTAGTTGAGCATTACATTGTACATAAATCAATATTTTAGGGATTGAAGACACAAGACGGTTCCTTTCCATTTCCAGTACAAAACTACGTAAAATTTAGGCTGCGGTCTCCAACTCTATCTAGTCTTGATGGGAGTTAGTTTAATTCTGGGCCATTGTTTATCCGTACTGTATGTTAGTTGGAAGATCTGCCCAACTTGTTCTTGTAGTTTTGCCAGTACTGGTTATTTACTGCCAATTTTAAAACGGTTTATATTTTTAAACGTTAGAGATCGTAAATGGTTCATGAAATAAGTGAATCCGTCTATGTATTAATCTTTGTGAACAAAATAGCTAGTAGGTATAAAATTAAGTAGGTTCTGTAATAATGGTCGGTTTACTGCAAAACACCTTATTTATTAAGATAATAATGAACCGATGTTAAGTAAATGAATACTAGTTGTAAGGGTACATGTATGTCAATTGCATACTCCTTACGTTTTAATGACGATATAATAAAAATACTAATTGTTATTTTTAGATGTATGGTAAATTGTTGTGTTGTGTGTTGTCAAATAAACGCAATATTTCATTTCTTTTCATTTCACATAGATATAATGTATATGTCGTAGCCATATCGTAGATTTGCTCACTTCATGAAATGCTCGAGAATTTCATGAAATGGTCGCATTTCATGAAATATTCCACTGTCTATTGGCCACATCATGATGTGATTTGGGCAGATCAATGATAAGAAATCGTTTTTCGATATGGGCAACTAAACGCGCGGTTTCTTCATGAAATGGTCAAGATTATTTTGATCATATCGTAAAGTATTTACATTAATTACCGGTAGAGGCGCTGCAAGCGCCTTGTTCATGTGTGAAGATGACGGCCGCTGTTGTTTCTCGCAGTGAAAAAGTGAATAATTCGTTATTAAATGAGGAAGAAAGTGATAAATAACAAAACATCGCTTACGGCGAAAATGTTCTCGATTATTATGCAAGTCACGAAAAAAACTGAGCAAAATGTAATTTTTTTTTTCTTTTTAGGTTATGACACAAATTAAGGAGAATAGGGTGACTACGCAAAAGAAATTCATGAACTTTACTGGCTGTCAAAATATGACATTTTGGAAACTGCGGATGAGGAATATCTTATAAGCATTCAATAAAAAATGCGTCGGCGCGACGATCCTACTATGTATTCGTATTATTCCGATGGAGAAGTATTTTAAAATATTAAAGGAAGTTCATAAAACCGTAGGACATGGTGGACGATTTTAATTCGTATATTGTGCATTCCATGTGAATTCTTATATTACTTTTGTTACTATGTACCAAAGAACCTACATATTATTTTGAAATAATTGTTTACTATCTAAAAAGGAATGTGTAACTTTACGTTTTTGATGTTTAATTTTGTTACAAAAATTTGATTCATTTTGTTTGTGTCAGTTGGATTTAATTACAATTAACTAGTTCTTAACATATTCTGGATTTTTATAAAATATTTTATGGACACCCTATTTATAGGATCCGGCCAAATGTGAATGACAAAATCGTGAAATGTTGATGATTAAATGATATGATCAAATTTAGTTGCCCTCTCAATAATTCGTATCGTAATTCTCGAGCATTTCATGAAGTGAGCAAATCTACGATATGGCTACGACATACATAACATTACAATTATATTCAAGGAATAAAAATAGGTGTAAGTTAACACTTTAAAAACAAATATCGTCTGTGCAGTTCGAGCCCAGTCTAACATACTTTCCAAATGACCGGATGTGTGAGGGAGGTAGGAGTATCTTCTCCCGAAGCCTATTTGCTAACTTTCAAGTCGATTACGGAAAGTTATGGGAGCTTCCTGAACGTATCTTAGAGTACCTACTAGCAATACTAATGGGAAAAAATATAGTAAAATCAAACAATCATGAAATAAATGACATCAGCATCATATAGCCTAGCCTATTAAGGAGAGCTTGTGTTATGGTTACTAGATTACTGTTTTTTTTATTTATTTATAGGCACAGAAAATGAAATGTTAATAATATTATTTAGTTAATTACAAGACACTGCAAAGACTCAAACAAATAAGTATCTACATAATTATTATATGTCTGAGAATCAATTCGACGACCACTGTGGCGCGGTGGGCGAAGGTCCGCCTGCAACGCAGGAGGTTGCGGGTTCGATTCCCGCATCGGGACAAATATTTGTACGATCTGCAGATATTTGTTCAGGGGTTCTGGTTGTTTTCTATGTATAATAAAAAATATCTATCTATTTAATAATATTGTATTATGTATACTCGTATCAGTCATCTAGTACCCATAACACAAGCTCTGCTTAGCTTGGGGCTAGATGATGCTGTGTGGATTGTCCAGCATTATTTATTTATTTATTATTGATACTAAAATCATTTTATATCGCCATAAAGCAAGGTAATGCAGCCGGGTATTGATATGGATGAGTTGAGCAGTCTGCAGTTAGCTCAAATGTTTTAATTGTAAATAGTAGTTATTATTTGGTCACTTTCTTGATTAATAATGGTTTTGACCTTTTATATTTTAAAATCTATTAAACTCTCAAGAGAGTTACACTACTTATCAACTTCTTTCTTCACGCCAAACCCTTTTACATTACAAACATATTGAAGTTCGTTATTCGACTTGATCGGCATAAATCGAATGGAGACATTGCGTGGGTTGACATAGTATAAAACAAAGTCGCGTCCCGCTGTCTGTACCTATGTAGCGCGTTAAAACTACGCAATGGATTGTAATGAGGTCATTATTGAAAGCAAGTTGTTTATTTATTAATATACAACGCTATGCCAATGATAAAATATTAAAAAACATTAACAATTATCAAAATTATAAAGTTTCTACCACGGCTAATTCTTGTCTAGGGTAGAATAGACCGTTCTTAAGAATGAGCGGACATAAATGTTTTCTAGACTACTCTAGAGATAGGTCTGCGAATATGCCCATCAATTTACTCTATTTTTGACATTTCGGAAAAGAAACATTTCTCCAAAAATCTAAAATTCACTACACCTCCCGAGACCTAGACAAGTGTTTCTCTGAGTGATTTTTCGACTGCTTTGAGCACTTTGTCATGTGCTATACGTTTTTCACATTATGCTGTACGATACTTGAAACTTTGACTTGACTTGACTTCTTTGATATGGCAATATGTGTCTGGTTTGCCACTTTTCTGCCAGTGTCCAGTTCATGGAAATGTCTTAGTCATGGAATGGAGGCAATTTACAATAATAATATGAGCGGTAATTTTGAAAAACACCAATATGATTTTTACCACGCAAACAATAACTATAACCACTTACTAGTTTAATGACATTGACATAGGCAACGATGTGACGTAAATTATCGAATCAATTTCAAAGTGAAAAGTTTCGTTTTACGTATTTAAACTGTTTTATTGTTACGTGTTGATATTTTGTGGTTAATGAAATGCAAAGAATGAGCTTATTACAACATTAATTATATTATTATCTGTGTCGTTCCCGTTGCTATAGAAAGATCTTGCCTACGAAGAAATTTTCAAGGGTTTTTGTTTAGAGAAACGGTGTATTCGGGAAATATAAAGAATACGAACAGACGAAACTTTCTTCTCTATTCTAGGGTAGAGTAGAGATAAAAACGCCATGCTAACCAGGCTGATTTGCATGATCGAGCCAGTAGATGACAAATAAAATAGGTAAAGAAGGTGCCTGTGAACTCGTGCGAACTCGCGTGTTTAATTCGCTCGAGCGAGTTGACGAATAAGTCAAGGGATTAAATCTAGAGGTAGTATTAAAGTTAGGTAATAAAAAAAATAAAATACAAATAAGTAGGTAATAAAAAAATCTATTATGTACAAAAGTTTCTGAGGACTGAGACCTCGCGGACACAGGTAGTTCCTGTTAAGTGTATCTAAAGACGACCTCTGCGGCGCAGCAGGTTGCGTGTTCGATTCGGATTGTCCAGCATTATTTATTTATTTTTATATTTATTTGGCGTACAAAGCCACCCACCCGAGTTGTAAATATAGACTGGAGAGGTGCAAAAGAAAAATAACTGCCACGGTACTCTCGCGGGAGTCATTAATGAATTGGGTAGTGCTAATAAATACTGAAGAAGCAAAAACATCGTTAGTTGGAATTGAATGGAATAGTTATCCCATTTCGCTGACTCTGGTCGGACTTTTGTAATGCTCTGAGGTGTTTTTACTTTATTTGTGCAGTGTCGAAAAGCGTTTCAATGTTTTTATGAATTTGAGAATGAGTTTTTTTTCTTAGAAAGTCAAAAAAAGTTTATAAAATGATGTTTATAAAAGGTCCAGTCCGGAATTCTATTAAGAATCTATGACTACGAGGCATTTAATATAATATTTACCATTATATGAGTTCTGAGTTTTCGCGTATTTCGGCTTAGTTGCATGTGCTGAAATTGCAGTTTTTAATACTGATACCGATCTTCCCCCATTCAATGGCATTTAAATAAAAATAAACAAATAATGCCGGATTTAATTTATAATTATAACCATTATAATGGAATAGCTTTAGAAGGAAACAAACATAAATGATATGACGATGTATCTAGGTATAGTTCTCATAAATACCTTATAACGATCTCTGTGGCTCAGTAAGTGAAGGTCCGCCTGCGATGCAGGAGGTTGCGGGTTCGATTCCCGCAAATATTTTTACGATCTGCAGATAATTGTTCAGGGTGTTCTGGTCGTTTTCTATATAATGTGTAATTAAAAATATTTATATATTTAATATGTTTTATTATGTATGTATATCAGTCATCTAGTATATATATATACCCATAACACAAGCTCTGCGTAGTTTGGGTCTAGGTGATGCTGTGTGGATTATTTAACCTTTATAATATATATAATCTTTATTAGCCCACCATGCGTGGTTCATTAAATATCAGATATTACGAACTTATCGAAATAAGTATAGTTTACCACACAAAGCACTATGGCTTTTTTGTTTTAGTAAAGAATGCTATGTACGGCATACAATATAACTTCAAAAACCTTATGCTTACAAACTGGCAAACTTGATAACATAACTACTTTTATACAAATAAAACTGTTTCTTACTTACCCTTATCTGCCCCGGTTTTTACATATTATCCCGCCCCCGAAGTTTCACCCGGTTCGATTATTCCAAAGATATCAGACTGATATTGTCCTGCCGATATTTGTTTTTGTATGTTATCTTTTATATTCCGTATGCTGTATTCAATTTTGTGGCCTTCTTTGAAGAAGACGAGTTTCTTCTAGCGTATGTTTTATGAAAGATAAACTATAATATTTAGATTTTCTCGATTAATAAATCCAATAGCTAAAATCGTTATCTGTATAAATAATCAGGGCCCGTTCAAAAATCCATTGATATAATGGTGTTTATTTTCAGTTTCAATAAAGATGACACGAGCTTTATGGCGATTTTCAAAGTTTATATCGAACAAATAGGTAATTAAAATACTATACGTATACAAGCAATTACTGTAGCTACTCCTAATGAGGTACTAACCTACCAAATCACCATTGAACCGGAGTTTGAATCCATCAGCCCATATTTAAAATTCGTTAGTGCTGGGTTTAATCCGATTTAGTTTAGCGTTGGCAACGTCTCAAACGGCTTTCGTGTGATTTAGCCTGCGACATTATTGTCGGACGCGACATGTTGATATGCTTTTGGTCGCAAAATTGTAGGTACTTATTCATTTGGTATTACTAGTGGTTTCGTTTCCACTTCACAAGTGGACCAAACATTGAAGTGAAAAAATACCCTATTTCGTATTTTAAAATAATTTACTGTTTGAAATTTTACTTGAGTGCTTATTCTGTAAGCATATAGAAACAAATTTGAAATCTAAAAATATTAGCGGAGTGAAATACCAAAACCAATTATGAATTATGTCAAAGTGAACATGGGTTAGAAAAGTGTCAGTATTGAAATGACGGCAGATGGAGAAATTCGAAGATAAATTACATGCCGACCCCACATTGCTTGCGTCAGGGCAGGGAGGAAATTGCTTAAGATCAAATACTCATAATACCTACTCCTGTGGCCTTAATTTGCCTTCTTTACAAGACATCTTCAGCTTCAAGGTTCGTAGCAGTCCCCGGCAAGCTAGCAGCCTCACGTTTTTCGGATTTCAACTCCCTTTTCGTCAATCCAGTGAGAGCGTGCCCGATTTGGTTACGTCTGAGATGGTTTCTCATTAGTTTGCCAAAAGTTATTTTAAGTTATAGATTAAAGAGAGAGATTAAACAAGTTAAATATAGAGCATTTACTTATTTGCTTCTGCAAAACGCAATAATATAGGTACCTTTTGTTGTGTTCCCTTTTAATATAGGCAGGGACGGCATCAGACCTAAGGAACGGGGGGAGGGGAAGTACAAGTACACAAGCGTTACTTCAAATACTCGTACCAGCAAATTAATATTCGATTATGCTTTCACTGACAAATATACTAAAAACATTAATATTCCCTTACAATGGGTAATAAATAAATGCATGCGACTCTTGCCACCGCTCGTAAGAGCGGTGTCAAGAGTCGCAAGCTGGTGTAAATAATTGATTCAATTATTTACGTTTGTCGAATACCAACCGTTTTTGACCATATTAGAAATGCCTACTATTTTCGAATGCAAGTCAGCTAAAAGCTATGAAATTCAACACATTACCAAGTGGAGATACACGTTATCTTATGGCGCAATAGTCACAAAACACTTAGCTTAGAATCAAGTTTTTTTTTCCTTATCTGAAACGCTGGAGGCGAAAAGGAGGGGCTCCTTTTCACTTTTCAGTGCTACTTCGGGAAAATCGTAGATCCGACTCTGGGTAAAGTTGCTAAAACAAAGAAGTTCCTGAGAATTCTTGGTGGATGGAACAAGGCTAATTACTAATGTCTACTGTATTTAAGCAATACGTTTGGATATACCAATAGGTATGTGTACGGATATATCCAATTGGTTTTTAAAATGCGTGTTTCTAAGGGACGCACTTTAAAACACGTAATGTAATACTCTCTCTTTAGTCACAGATAATTATGATTCTAACTTTGATAGTTAGGACGGGTCTCGACTTAAATGCATGTTTGAAACTTTCATGCAATCGAGCCACGTAGGTAGAGGCGTGCGGAGCCAAATGTTTGATCAAACGTTTGAAGGATCGAGAGATTAAATGCGCTATGTCAGATAACTTTAAATGGGCTATCTACGTTGAGTAGACTTTAATTTCTTAATACCAACGTGGTATTCTTTGTATGGTACTTTCTGCTTTGCTATTTGAGCAGTGGTCCGCCGCGGTTTCGGGTTTTTAACGAAAATTTATTTTTTCATGCGTATTCCTAATTATTTGTAAATATTCTATAGCATATTGTCATCAGGGAAAATTTAAAATTAATATGGTGAAAGAATTTTTCAAAGCGGTCCAGTAGTTTTGGAGCCTATTAAATTCAAACATTCAAATCTCTCCTCTTTATTATATTAGTATAGATGACATTTGCTGCTAATTTATTTAGCTTGCTGCAATGCCTAAAAATCCGCGTCGAAGCTTCCACCTGTAACTCTTTTACAAAGTCTTTATTAATATACAATGTTTAATATTGTAAAATTTTCACAAACGGGTGGAGTTTGTCCCGCTTTCTACAGTAACCTGTAAATAACGGAGCTGGTTACAGTCTTAGAAATAAGTTTATTAAAGTAATATATTTTAATATATAAAAGGACAAGCGGTTTTCTGAGGACAATGCCCAGCTCAAACCGCTGAAGCGAGAAAGCTGAAATTTGGGGTACTTTTTACTACATACATACCAACTTTCCGCTATGAAGTGATTTTTGGAAATTCCATACCTAAGAGGGTGAAATAAGAACAAAATATTTTTATTTTGTTTTGGTGTTTATCGCAACTCTAACCTACCGATCGATGGTATTATTTTCTTGGAGCTTTCAGAGAATCCAAAAAACACAAAATGATTTCATTCAGGATTATCAAAATATTTCTGAAAATCGGATGAAACGTGTTCGACTTTCAGACTCTTAGTGTGGCATTCGAACGGTATGTTTGTAACATTATGATACGGTATGCTTCAAATTCACTATGAAAACTAAACAAATAATATTACGGGAAATGGGTTTCAGTATTTTCAAGAGAACCCTTAAAACTAGCGTATACTTGGAGTTGTTTATTATTAAAAGCGGGTTCCAGGAATCCGATTCTCAAAATAGGGTATAAGCAGATTTCGATAAGCTTCTTTTACCCTTATGTCCACAAAAATAAAATTTCGAGCGGGTCAGCTTGTTAATATATACATAATGACTTCAGCAAGAAGTTTGACATTGACCCGTTTCATACCAGCATTCCCAGGGCAAGGCGTCGCATGACTCTGGACTTTTTTGATACTTAATCTAGGTCTTGGTCGGTTTTTGATAATTGTTTATTACTTTGTTTTATGTTTTCTATTATTTTTATCACTAGTTTAAGTATGAGCACTTTGTGGTTTCCCATACTTTATGGGAACGCTGTCTTTTTGTCACAATTTTGTAGTTAGTGTTCACTTATAAATAGCTTATTCAGATTCTATTAGTGAATATCTATTATTAGCTCTCTGTTGTCATTTATATCTCTATAGACATTATTGTAGCTGATGGTGTTCCGAAAAAATAAATAAATAAAAAATAAGTGTCAATATAAATAAATTAGGTACAACAATTATGAACGAATTCCTAAAAATGGTGGAAACGTAACATAAAGTCTTTCTAAAGTCTTTCGAAACCACCTTTAAAGCCAAAACATGTCAAGTTTTTCAACAATACTTAGTAAAATACTTGACATTTGGTTAAAACTTTTGGCAAACAAATTGGTACCGAGCCCAATTTCTTGAAAATCTACGTTAACAATGAATCACGTTTTTCTTCAGTTTGAAGTTTGCTGAAACACAAGAAATTCATTTATCTTTCAACCCCTATTTCGTGTGTGATTGTAAAAATTCCTTTCTCAGTACCAGTTTCTAGTCTCTCTGATGTAGCTAGTCTATGTCTATGTATCATAGACCAGCCACAAATTTTTAAAACGTGAGTTGTTGGTATAGTTAAATAAACCACTTTCAGACTTTAATAAACTTTTTAGACATTCCTTTATGAGTCAGAGAGTCTTTTCTCTTTTATATATAAAGATTTTAACCAATAAGCGAAGATTTCCCAACTGTGGTTTCTAGTGGAAAGTTGATGACGCATACGCTAGCTTCCAGGGTGGGTAGCAGTTAAGGTACTTTGAGGTGCCAGAGCGCGTACGTTTGTCCACGTGACTCCCGAGAGCGTGACCTACTGCTGAGAAACTTTGCTCACGTTGTTTATTTTTTCAATAAGCTTAAAGAACAATTTGTTTCAGTTCACATTTTGCTCTCGTACTGCACAGTCGCTCTATGATTAATTACATTTAGGTGTTTACTTATGAATTGAATGTGGCTGGAGATAAGAGTTTGTTATTTGAATAACAGTTCACAGTGTTCAAAGGCCCAGGTATGTTTCGTTTAATAGGTACTTTAAGTATGACTTTACAAGAACAGATTTTTCGTATTTCAGATTTCAATAACTTTATTTCTACATTCTTCTATATAGCTGTAATGTATAAAGTATTAACACATTCCTTACTCGTAACTATGAAAATAAAATCATAGTCGCACCTTGTGCTGGTTGAACTTATTTGTAGCCGGAGGGAAGAGCCCTTGTGTCTCAATAAGAGTTATTCTAACTTAGTGGGAGCGAGAAGTCATTTTCTTTGACCCTAATAGATTTATATTAAGCATGTTTGTGCTAGATAGTGATCACTCCAAATGTATATAACGATTAATAATTAGACTAGTACGAATATTGTAAACCTTTTTGTAAATAAACATTTCAACAGACAGGTCTCGACAGAGCCTACAAATTTGCTCCCCTTGGAGACGAGACCCTAGGTCCGTGGGGTACCGAGGCTCTGCGGGTCTTCAAAAAATTATCTGAGCGTCTGGTCGTCTGGTCAGATTAAAAATGGATTGGATACTACGAAGCCCCCAGATGCACAGCACCTTCAGCCGCCTCTGTTATGTTCAAGCGGATGGTTAACACGCCTATGAAAACTGCGACTGTGAGTAAATGGCATATCTATACTTCTATACTAATATTACTAGCGGTCCGCACGCATATTAACAAAAATTTCAGAAATTATATACACTAACACGATGGGTTTCACAGTATTCATGCGGATCCCTTACTTATTTTAGCAGCATTGGGGTTTCTGACATTGTCTTGACACTCCATAACTGACTCGGGCCGTAAAGAAAAAGCAAACAGCGGAGCCATAATAGAAAAAGAGGTTGAGTACTTAGTTGAATATATAGCGCACGGTTTAATTATTGAATTTTTCATGCGGATCCCTAACTTTTATGAAAATATTATATAGCATATGTTCATTACGGAAAATTTAGGATTCTAATGATGAAAGAATTGTTCAAATCGGTCCAGTAGTTTCGGAGCCCTATTCAATACAAACAAGTCATTTTCGATGAGAAGCTTGGATTTCATACCCCTACGACTTTATTTCAGTTAGATGTTCCAAGTTACTAGGTAGGTTTTATAACTAGGTCCACAAGAGACTTCAAGGACCCACGTAGTTTCATATGCCTCTACCACACTCTCGTTCGCAGCATTATGGAATATAATGCAGTAGTTTGGTCTCCTTTCTACAAAGTTCACATCGAGCGCCATGAGAAAATCCAAAAAAGGTTTCTTAAAATTTTGGGGTATAGGTACGGCATAAATCGAACTCTACCAACATATGAGGAAAAACTTTGTAAATTCAAATTCATGTCTCTCGAGACCCGTCGTCAATATCTCGACATGATACCTTTTTTTTAAAATCATTCACTCAGCAATCGATTCTCCTGTATTATCTATACTAATATTATAAAGAGGAAAGATTTGATTGTTTGTATGTTTGTTTGTTTGTTTGTTTGTTTGTTTGAATTGAATAGGCTCCGAAACTACTGGACCGATTTGAAAAATTCTTTCACCATTAGAATCCTGAATTTTCCGTGATGAACATAGGCTATATAATATTTTCAAAAACGTTAGGGATCCGCATGGAAACTTCAATAATTGAACCGTGCACTGTATATTCAACCTCTTTTTCTATTATGGCGCGTCAGAATAGAAAAAGAGGTTGAGTACCTATATAGCGCACGGTGCTTGCTTTTTCTCTATGGCCAGTGTCAGTTAAGGAGTGTCGAGTCAATGTCAAAAACCAAACCCCAATGCTGTTAAAAAAAGTAAGGGATCCGTATGAAAATTGTGAAACCAATCGTTTTAGTGTATATAATTTCTGAAATTTTTGTTTAATACCCGTGCGAAGCCGGGGCGTACCGCTAGTCTTCTATAAGTTTAATCACCAGGCCGAGATCTCGATATCCCTTTCAGAATACTTTCGCCCTGCAGATTTTAGTAATACCTCTTACTACAATCCTATGGTCAGAATGTGTCGTCAGTATAACGATCTTTTAATTAATAACAGTGATAACATTGTCATTTTTAACAACAGAATATTTAAATTTAAAAGAGACATTGAAGCCGCTCTCATTAAGGAGAGTGGGCTTAATTTTATGTACCGTTAATTCTTATGTGTTGATAAATTTATTGTTTTCTTTTGTGCTGTAATTTAATTTTAATGCATGCCTTTAACATATTTTATTTGTATTTCAACAGAGAACTGCCTTAAATACTATTAATGCTGTGTACACATACTTAGGGATACAATCTGGATAATAATTTAAGTCAGAGTCCAAGAGTCCTGTAAGGTCTAAAGGAAATGAAGCACTTTGACTGAGTCTTTCTATTTTGTAATGTTTTGATTGTGTTCTGTTTTGTGTGCCAAATAAATAAATAAATAAAACAAACAATCGAATCTTTCCTCTTTATAATATTAGTACAGATAAAGAGTATATATAGTATAGATAAAGATAGTATAGATAAAGAGGAAAGATTTGATTGTTTGTTTGAATTGAATAGGTTCCGAAAATACTGGACCGATTTGAAAAATTCTTTCACCATTAGAATCCTAAATTTTCCTTAATGAACATAGGCTATAGAATATTTTCAAAAAAGTTAGGGATCCGCATGTAAAATTATATTAATGACCTCTGTGGCGCGGTGGGACAGCTCCGCCACGCAGCGAATATATATAATTTATTTATATTTATTTTTTACATAGAAAGAAAAAAGATGATATGACCGATATTTATATAGATATAAAATTACATCCTAGCTTTAAATCCTATCGCAGGAGTTTGCGCCTCGGAAAAAAATGTTTGAACAAATATTTGCAGATCGTACAAACGAAAATATAGGTAACATTATTCGAACTATATTTTCATAGGCTTAGTTCATAGGCAATGTATTACAGCATTGTCAGATTTTCAAAAAATTACAGTTATTAAAAAATTGGCATGTTACACGAAAAGTTTGTTGATATTAGATTGAAGTTGATGTCAATCGCTCTCTGTTCTTAAACTTTTCAAAAACTTCTCTAGGACCGACTAAGGCCGCAGTAGTTAAAAAGAAAAAAATCTTCCCATACACTTTATAAGAAGTCAAGAGTTATTTAATTTCTAACTTCCAACTGAATATTATTGATAAAAAAATACTTCGAATTTCAAACTCAAAAATATATTATATTTTTATATACTAATTAAAATTTTAGAAATACATATCACATTGTGTGATCAATTTTTTATTTGGTAACATTTTTATATCTAGGTAAATAGTAGCATCTGTGTATCCTTTGCTTTTTAAGTTGTTTTTGTATATGAGAATCACACAGTTTTCGTGGCTGATTTCTACAAAATGTATGGGAAAAGTTTTATGTCTTACACTATAATTTTATTATACGTTAGCATCCCGTGTACATCTGTGGTAATTATTATTATCTCCACTGTTCTAGCTGCCCTCGATGAAATTCTTCAAAATATTCTAGCTGAGGATAAAAATTTACGAAATTACCGACGAAATATTAATTTTGGTCAAAACATACAAAAAGATCTAATACCTTTACTCATTCATGCCAAGGAAGATACAACAGTGGACCTTGTTATAAGAATATTGATAAACCTCACTCTTCCTATAGAATGTTTGCTGGACGTTAAAGTTACTGCAAGAACAGATTTTGGCCGGCACGTAATTTTTGACATCAATAAACTACTGGCTTCAGCAAAAGTCGCTTTCACGGAACTGCAAACATCGAAAGTGGTCATCGATTTTCTAAAGAAAAACATCGACGTGGAACCAAATAAGAAGCTGTCAGAGAAACAGCTTAATAACGCCAACAACTCTCTTCTCCTACTAAGGAACATACTGTACATCCCGTAGTATCACGGGTACACCACATGCAATGGATCCCATCACTTTGTACAAAACCAAATTATTTGGAACATATTCAGCCAAAGTATTGATAAAGTCATTATCAAGACGATGACTATAAGCGATACGGTGAGTCGAGAAATATTTATACCTTTATATCTAAATCTAATAAGTTTTGGCAGCTACTATTTGTTCAACAAATGGTAAATCAGTATGTACTGAAGTTTTCATGAGAGTAAGTACTACACAGTATTCTGATTGAGCATATAATATTGTGCCTGGCTTTAAATTCTTCAGGTCTGCCTCTACTTTCACATCTAATAATGCAACCGAACAACTGCCTTGATATGAATATGTTAAAATCACGGCAGTGTAAATTAACATTGAACTTAGAAAGGTTTGTGAAACCTTTAATTCATAGTACCTATTTTACCTAAGGATTAAAGGGCCTAACTTATAAATAAACCATCTTCAATTTAAAATGAATACCATGCTTAGTTTAATAGTTGATTTTGTCATGCATGAGAATTATATTATTATTTGCCATACTGATTTCAGCATCCCTGAGGCAATCACCAAGGATACAAACACTGCAGGGCTGGTCGCACCGCTTTTGCAGCCTACCGCATCCCTTATGATGCCTACTACATGCATTAAGCAGCCTAACACATCCGTTATGCTGCCTTCTACACCATTTATGCTTCCTACAACATCTGATATGCAGCGTACCTCATCCGTTATTCGGACTACCTCATCTGTTATTCAGACTACCTCATCCGCTATACTGCGTACATCATCTATTATGTAATGAATTAATCAAAACACGATAGTTTTTATGTCAAAATTAGCAACACAGAATTACCTAAGTACCTACCATCATCATCATCACCAGCCCATGTGAGACCAAGCTGGACATTAGGCTTCCCCTAATGATCACCGTAGCACGCGTTCAAATACCATAAGTATTATAAATTAAAACCTAATATTAAACCCTTATAATAATTATAGATAATGAACTATATTTGTAATGTCTTCCTATGTACGCCTATGTGCACTAAGGAAAGTTAAGTTAACGTGTAAAATCTTTGTCGTAGCGTGTGTGAAACTGAAGCTGTTGCATCGGACCTTACTCGCATCTAGGATGGAGAGGAAAACTTGACGACGTCGTCTGGCCCAGACCCCTAAGACGGTAGCAGTCAAAGAGCTGGTGAGCCCACCGCCCGCTGAATCAAGAGTGGTAAACGGCACATAACTATTGAAACTCATCAACAATACCATCTTAGCTACTACAGTCAGATCGACGAATAAATAATAAGGAAGTAAGGTGGTTCCTACTTCAACTTAAATAAGATTACCTACGAAGTTTGTTAAAATGTAATGAATATCTGAGTTTAAATATAATAATAAATATATAATTATGTGTAGTATTCTCTGTAAGTAGTAACGATTTTTTATTATGTTTGTACTTTTTTTTTACTTATGTATGTTTAACAACAAATAAACACTTTGATTTGATTTGAAATAACACTGTTGTACGTTTGAGTGTCCAGTTTCTTCTTAAAAACAGATGAAATCTATTTTATGTATTAATTTTAGTTGTGCTAATTTACTTAAGAATTGGAGAGGATGCTGCCGGATACTTAAACCAGCTGGATGTCTCTCTAGCCTTTTTTATATGTATATAGAAAGTTTAATATTTAACAATATTGCACCATTAAACCACAGTAGGTGTGTGATGTTATATTTTATTTTAAGTTAGTATACAGAGTTATTGGTACACTTTACTGAAAAGGCCAATAAGGTGTATTTATTTATTTTTACAATTAGGTTAGCCTACAGCTAGTACACCAAAAAAAACAAGATTCTAGGATTTTAAAAAATAATTATAGCTAACGCTAAATGTACCAACCTCTTACAGGCCGACACAGCATGCAAAGATTATAACTAATTAATAACAGACTATAACTAATTAATCACTCTAAAAGCAAGCAAGGAAGTTTACACAATATAACAACCAATAATTTTTAAATTAACTTACATAGGTACTACAAATTTATATAAAAGAAAGTGTAACGAAAACTTAAAATAGACAAAGGGACAAGAAAATGCAGGAGACAAACAATAGCAAGTACACACATGTACGAGTTCCAATGAGACTCGTACAGTAAGTACTACAATCGGAAGAGATTAAGGTATTATGGTATATATATATATGTAACTTACATAGGTGTATTCAGTAAGTAACGGCGGAAGCTGGTAAGACTATCATAGTGGATATCCAACAGATCACATTTATTTACAAGCTTACAGAGGCGGGGGATAGGAGAGTTAGCACCCAACACAGTTCTTCTACGTATTTAAATGGGAGTGGCAGATTGGTCTTTATATTTTACTAGCGGCCCGCCCCGGCTTCGCACGGGTATTAAACAAAAATTTCAGAAATTATACACACTAAAACGATGGGTTTCACAGTTTTCATACGGATCTTTACTTTTTTTAACAGCATTGGGGTTTTTGACATTGACTCGACATTCCAAAACTGACACTGGCCGTAGAGAAAAAGCAAGTACCGTGCGCTATACAACCTCTTTTTCTATTCTGACGCGCCATAATAGAAAAAGAGGTTGAATATACAGCCCACGGTTCAATTATTGAATTTTTCATGCGGATCCCTAACTTTTTTGAAAATATTATATAGCCTATGTTCATCACGGAAAATTAAGGATTCTAATGGTGAAAGAATTTTTTAACTCGGTCCAGTAGTTTCGGAGCCTATTCAATTCAAACAAACAAACAAACAAACAAACAAACATACAAACAATCAAATCTTTCCTCTTTATAATATTAGTATAGATATAGATATAATTTATTAGGTTACGGGCATTTTGAATAAGAGGTTTTAATTTCAATAAATTTAAAAAATTAAGTTCTCTTGACTGTGTTGGCGATGATGGGCAAATCGTCCAGTTTACGCAGTGTCAGTAAATTATACCCTGTATAATTGTTAGTTTAACTATTTCATTACACTGTCGATACGGTCATATTTAACTGTAGCTTTTTCTTTTAAACTATGAAGGATATTATGGCCTTTTTGCGAAATGCATTATTTAACAAAAATAATTCCCCTCTGTAGTTCTAAAATAAAAAATATTTTGTATGATGCATAATTTTTCGTCGTGTTTTTCTATATATTATAAGTAGAATAAATTTGTGTTGTTTTATATTGGTGTTTTTATATTACTTAAATAGGTACCAACCTATATAATATGTTTAATAGAATAGAAAATACTTAATTGCACACCTAAATTAAAAAAGTTTTGACAAATAGATCTTATAAAGTAAGTGATACGAGTATATAGCTTATATAAGATTTTAAAATATGCTTAGGTATATAATGTTACCCCATCGTTACCAGATAGTATATCTACAAATTTATTTCGATATATGTACTGTAGTGTATTTGAGTACTTGTGAAACTCGTCTATACCGCCAGTCAATAATATAACAAAAAAAGTATTTAGACCACCTTTAATAGATTATTTAACTGTAGTTCATTATATATTCGTTTTAGGTATAAAATATTAATGATAAGTTAGAAAAATAAACATTAATGAGTTAAAACCATTGTATTCGTTTTTTTATCAACTTAGTTTTAAGAATACAAGATACTACATTACACAAAGCAAAACTAGACACACTCAAGGCATTCACTTCCTTCACAAATAAAGTACAATTTGATAGTTTTCAAAAAACTCCAAATCGGCTCCAAATTCCTTAAACACACTTTAAGTTATCGATACTATAATATTATAAAGAGGAAAGATTTGATTGTTTGTTTGTTTGTATGTTTGTTTGTTTGTTTGTTTGAATTGAATAGGCTCCGAAACTACTGGACCGAGTTAATAAATTCTTTCACCATTAGAATCCTTAATTTTCCGCGATGAACATAGGCTATATAATATTTTCAAAAAAGTTAGGGATCCGCATGAAAAATTCAATAATTGAACCGTGGGCTGTATATTCAACCTCTTTTTCTATTATGGCGTGTCAGAATAGAAAAAGAGGTTGTATAGCGCACGGTGCTTGCTTTTTCTCTACGGCCAGTGTCAGTTTTGGAATGTCGAGTCAATGTCAAAAACCCCAATGCTGTTAAAAAAAAGTAAAGATCCGTATGAAAACTGTGAAACCCATCGTTTTAGTGTGTATAATTTCTGAAATTTTTGTTTAATACCCGTGCGAAGCCGGGGCGGACCGCTAGTTTCTTATAAGACAACTTCTAATATAAGTACTTATATATTTTAACATTCTTTAAGCCCGTCAGGATTTGTGAAGTACTTACCCCTCGACAGTAAAATTAAGCACAAGTTTTAATTTATGGGACCTCCTAGGGATTTTCTATACATTAGCGAAATAATTATTGAAATCGGTCCATCATTGACGGAGAAATAGACGATCATAAGATTCATAAGTAAAAATATACATTCAAATTATTTATAGATATCAGTAAATTCGCCATTTGAGTTTTCCATAATTTCGGCACAGATTTATACGCCATGATCACAATTTTTTCAAATATTCTATAGCCTATGTTCATCAGGGATAACGTAGGAAAAAATTTCAAATCAGTCCTGAATTTTCGGAGCCTATTCTATCTATAGTATAGAAAATTAGAGAAAATCACTCATTTGCAAGCATCTCATCTTCTGAAAGATGCTCTATCTAGCGAGATCATCACAGAAATCTATAGATAACGTCAATTAGTATTAAGGTCTTTGGCTGAAAAACAGCGCTGAGCATGAAAAGTTCAGCACACGCTGAGCCAACCCCTATTTCGGCGCAGGGCCATGGAGGCAGACTCAACCTATTTTAATTTTATTTATTTAAACTTACCTCCGTGTAATACGTGTTTTTGTTTGTTTACTTTATACTATTTATTTTGTCTATGTACCTGTGTCTGAATAAATGTTTTTCTATTCTATTCTATTTTATTCTATAGATAAGTTGTTCTACTGCATTATTTAACTATTAGGTACGGTAAACGAGTGAATCCATTTTATTCGACAATTACCGCAAATTGTTTCAGAATGGAGTGTGAGTGGGGAGGATTTTTCGGACTTAAAATTAGAGCTTTCAGCAATTAAGCTAATGCCCGTTGATTGGGATAAAGGTTTGTGGATTCTGTGGACTTCATTTAATGGCATCTGCTTTTAATGGGCAGCTAATTTTGGTGAAAATGGATTTGAATACAATGAGAGCTCAGTTAAATAAATGATCATTTACCTTATATAATGAAAAAATATTTATTATCAAGGGATTATGGTCACAAAATTTAAAAACATTGTACATTCACTGCTTCTACCAATTTAACTGCGCCTTTTGTATGAAGCTTGCGGTAACATGGAGCTAGATGTAATGTAAAATGTAACCGTACCATGGAGCTAATTATGAGGTAAAATGCAAATTTCTATGTTTTTATGGAACAAATAATTATAATAATCGACGATCTCTCTGGCCCTCTACGCCAAAGAGAGCTGCCCTCTACGCCAAAGAGAGGCGGCAAAGGGCCGTCTTTGATGTAAGTAGTTGCAGGCTCGATTTCCATCCCGGGATTATAGTTTTTTTAACTGCAGATAGTTGTCTCGGATGTTTTCTCTGTTTACTAAAATATGTATGCATGAAGATAATTTTCAAGTAGGTATCTTTATAAGTGTAGTAGATATTTTCATACCATACACTCTACTCTTGAGGCCTCGCAACTGAATGCTCAGCTGCAAATAGCTTCAGCAACTGGGCTTCTCATTTGCGCTACTCATTCGGTTCCCTTTTGCTGAACTGCGAAAAGTTGACCAAGTGGCATTCCATTTTGCGCAACTCATTGTGTTCCTCACTGCTCCAGTCGATAATTTTAGACAAAATAATGATAGGTAGCTTCAGTTACGACGAAAACTACAATCATAATACCGAGCAGAGATAGATTATAAAGATGGATGATTGATGATGTGTGAATTTCCAGCATCATTAAAAAGCCGGGCCCTGTTAAAATATTGCTCATTAGATATTGTATACTATAAATTCCTGTCCGAAACTTCATATTTAAATGATGATAAAATCAATAACTCCTCATTTTATAGTATTTATGGTATAAAGTTTTACTTGTCTAAATTCTGTCTAAAACATTAAGTTAGGTACCGAAAACCAAAAATAGAGTCATCAGGATATTGAATATGAAGTGCTCAACATCATAAGAAAATAAAACATTTTGTCATATTTGGAACCTTTTTAACTGTGTTGTCCCAAACAAGGTATCTCTCAAACTTGAGAAAGTACACATGAATTATGTTCTGTTATACCCCTTCAATATATTAGGTCTTTACCTATGAAATTGCCGTTTTGCCGTAAATTTTAAAAGAATTTTTTTCATATGTATTTTTTATTTGTATTAATCGAAGTAATCACCCATGCAATCAATGCATCTTTGCCAACGCAGTGGCAGTTTATTGATGCCCTTCTTAAAGAAGTCAGCAGGACGGGAGGCAACAAATTCTTCAAAGGCATTTTGTACTGCCTCTCGGGTATTGAATTTTTTTCCCGCCAAGAAGTTATCCAAATTCTGGAAAAAGTAGTAGTCTGTAGGCGCAAGGTCTGGTGAGTAGGGCGGATGACGGAGATCTTCCAGCCCCAGTTCTTGCAACTTGGATACCGTCTGCTGTGCAGTATGAGGTCGCGCGTTGTCGTGCAGGAGCAGCGGAGAGGAGCGATTGACCAATGCTGGTTGGAGATGTGCCAGCTTCTCCATCATTGTGTTCAGTTCTTCACAGTACACATCTGCAGTAATGCTCATCCCGTTTGGTAAGAAGCTGTGATGAATCACACCGGCGCTAGACCACCAAACAGTGACCATCACTTTTTTAGGGGTGAGTTTTCGTTTAGGGCATTGTTTAGGTGCTGAACCAGGATCCAACCAACTTGCTGAGCGCTTGCGGTAATCAAACAGAATCCATTTTTCATCGCAGGTAACAATGCGGTTCAAAATTCCTTCATTTGTGTGTCTGTTGAGCAGTGCAAGGCACGTCTCGACGCGTACTTCGCACTGGTGATCATTGAGTTCGTGGGGCACCCATTTGTCAACCTTGCCAATTTGACGCAAATGGACCAATATTGTTTTGACGCTAACGTCGAAAGCTGCTGCTAATTCAGCCGTAGATTCTGTAGCATCAGCTTCCACAATCGCCTTTAATTAGTCATTGTCAGAACGGCAATTTCATAGGTAAAGACCTATTATTAGAAATTTATTTGTGAAAAATGCAACGTTGCATGTTTCACTCCTTAATCACAGCTCTTGTTTTTGGTATACAGTCGCATCTGTCTTGAAGTGACTTCGAGTTAGTCTCGGTTCAGCAATTGACCAAGCCACTCGCGTCCATAATTTGTCTGAATGAGCACTTTTGTCACACGACACGTGACCTCACTAGTTCAAATTAAATCAATTTAAGTGTGATCAACAGTTCATTGGCCAATCAAGGTCTCAATCAATGGAGAGCGTGGAATCTTCGCCAACGTCTCCTAGGCCTGCCTCGGCGACCTCACTAGTCGTCCTAATATAAGAAACTGAATGTTGAGCTTCATCATCATCATCATCATCATCACCAGCCTATAATAGTCCACTGCTGGACATAGGCCTCCCCTAATGAGCGCCATAGATGGCATCATTATTTGGGGGTAATTGCCCATAATCCCCACGCTGGGCATGCGGGTTGGGGATCGCAGTTCGGTGTAGTTGTTCTGCAGAAGGCGCTGCTGCCCGCCCCCCGGTGTGATTCCCTTAGTCGCCTCTTACGACACCCACGGGAAGAGTTGGGGTGGTGAAATTCTATGCCGGCACCACACGGCATGCAATGTTGAGCTTAGCTTTTGGTATAGGTACCTATTTAGATAACTATTGACATGTAACTAAATCACATTAAACTAAGATTCATCATCACCAGCCTATAATAGTCCACTGCTGGACATAGACAAAATAAAAATTAAACTAAGATTAAGATAGGCAAAACAAAAATAGTATAAGACACATAAGTTATACATGAATGTACTAGTGTTTTCTATTCCACATCTTCCACTGGTAGACAAAAAATGAAAGCGAAGAGAAATGAATAACAAATTATTTCTTTATATAATTATATCTGTATGAAATTTAACTAGTCTAAGTGCTTGTTTTGTAAGGCTACAGAAATAAAGTTATTGAATCTGAATCTATCCATCTTTAGGCATCCACTGCTTGACGATCCGCGCCCACCTTAGATGCATGCGGCTCACGTGCCAAGTCTAGCCCCATTTGAGTCTGGTAGTTTTGTCTTCAGTTCCGGTAATTCTAATTTTAAAACGTAGCGTGGTGTTGTGGATCCGTTCGATCCTCATTACTCGAAGCACGCTAAGCTGCATTATTTCTTACTAAAAGTTGGTTTTTGTAAGTTATTATCGTCAGTAGGGAGGTGTTTAGTAGGTAGATACACACTGCTGGGTAGTTTGAAGAGGAGCTTCATGCTTGCAATTCGTATCAGTCCCACAGTAATTTGTTTTCAGGTTTTCGAGATCACCAAAAACGGAAAGCTACCACACCGCGGGTATTAAGTCTTAGTTGTTTGATGTCAAAGTTTCAAACTTATTAAAATACATTGAAATGTGTCGAAAAATTCACAAGTACCCGCTAATCTCCGAATTTACTGGTATTTATAGTATTTCTATACCTACATAATAAACTAAAGTTTGAATCTTGTTTTTTTAAAAGGCTGTACTGTCCCAAGACTTCTGGGCAAAGACTTCCCTGTTTCAACACATCTCTGTACTACGTCGAGGTACACGCGTCAAGTGCCGCATCACTACATTATACATTTTAAGACAAAATAAATATACTTTTTCAAGTATTTTTTTTTTTTTTATTTCATTTTTAAAGCTACCGGTAGTTTGTTCGCAACAGTCTGCAGTTAGCTCAATTGTTTCAATTGTAAATACTAGTTTTTATTTAGTTAGATCATTGTAATTTTATTAAAGGCTTTTTGCCCTATAAAAAAAGTATTTCGAGCCATCAACAAATTCACAATAATAATTAGGTATATTCATTGGTAGCTGAATGATTCCAACAACTTTGTTAATGAAAATTCAAAAAACAGAATGGTTTTAATTAAAATTTAAGCCTTACATCCTCCACCTGTGGCCCGGCAGAATAATATTCCATGAAGCAGATAGATGTGAAACCAAACTATGTGTTCAACGTTTTCCCAGAAACAACACTAGAATCGGTTTTATCAATTTTCTAGTGTTGGTATATTGTTTGCAATAGCAGTTAGCCCAATTGTTTCAATTGTAATAAATAATTCTGGAGAATCCACACATCATCTAGCCCCAAGTTAAGAAGGGGTTGTATTATATTTATCACAATATATAACATACATAGATATTTTTAACTAAACATAGAAAACGACCAGAACACCTTGAAAAATATTTGCAGTCCATAGATTTGTCCAGAGACACAACCGACCGACGCCACTGTAACTAGGAACTAAAACTCTAAATTAAACGCACGTAAGGACTATTAAACTAGTTGGTTACTTTTAACAATCATGGACGTAAGTATGGACAGTACTTATGGACGTACATACACTGACAAAAGAGAAAATAACAGAAAATTAAATATTAACTTTTTGTTTCAGTTCTATCTAGTATTTCATAGGATTCATTCCCGGCGAACAAGACGGGGTAAATTAAAACGGCTTGTAATTCCCAGCAACAAACCCAGGGAATTAGCTTTACATGTTCGCATCCGTGTGAATAATGGAGCTGACTGACCAGGACGGAATCAACAAAAACAGTTTTTTTTGTTATGAATCGTGAAACTTTGAGCTTTTATTCACTATTGGCCAATCCAAACGCGTTACGCTGGTACATCAAGTACGTATCCAGCACAGATACAACAAAACAGCAGCGTAGAAAAAACAATACTTAAAACTGCGATGACGTCACACGGTTTGGTGATGGAATCTCCTATGTCATAGAAAATAAGGCCCCTAGACACTTGATATTACTTTAATTATACAAAATCTTAAGACAAATGGCAAATCTTACCAGTTTGGCGCTATAATGTTTGACCAAACTTGACTTCTTTGCTATGGCAGTATGTGTCTGTTATGCCACTTTTCTGTCGTTATCAAGAAATGATTGAATAACGAGCCGTTTGCATTTTTATATAGTTCAAGACTGGAGACTTAGGTAGTCTACTTTTTCATCTAGAAAAAGCGCATACCATGCGGGTAGTTTTAGAATTTATTTAAATCATAAAACACATTACAATGTACGTAGATATAATCTACATACGATACAGTGAAGGCTGTACACACTATGTTTTGTTTGTTCGAAATTGACTAATAAACAAAAAAACAAAATCAATTTACCAAAAGACATTGGTGATCTGAAACAAAATAACCAATTCCAGATGTAACAATATAATAATATTCTTAACAAATACATACGTAACGCGCAGGTACTTACTTGTTTCAAATTTCAATTGAAGTGGGGTTTCATTTGGAAGCGGTCCCTCCATCCATCGCAAGTCATGTAACGTGAGACGAATGCATCGTCCGTTGGCCGTGGTCCAAGTTACGCGAAATGGGTTGATTTTTAGACGGGACAGTATGAGCAGGTGCCGTTATAGTTACAGGAAAACGTTCCTAGGAGACCATCTATCTTAAAAAGTTATCTTTTTTAGATCTTCTGAACTGCATCCATAGATTTGGAAAAAAGTCCAGTCAGCAAGAAAAAAGTTTTACTTTTTTACACAATGCTAATCGATTCTGTTTGTTATAATGATCAAAAGTCACGTATGGATCGACTAAGGTTTGAGTACCTACTAAATGTCACAAAAAACTTTTTTCATCGTTCTACCTCGTCGGTGGTGTTAGTACTCGAAATACACAGAGTTGATTTTTCAGACGGGACCTAGGAGACCATGTATAACTTTTTAAGATATTCTTCATGATTGCAGATCATAGATTTGGAAAAAAGTCAGCAAGAAATTGGAGAGTTTTACATAAAATCTTCTTATTATGCTATTTGATCCTGTTTCTTAAAAGGATCAAAAGTCTTATGGATTGACTAAGGTTTTATACGAAAAACTTATTTCATCGTTCTACCTCTTCGGTGCGGAGGTGGTGGTTAAACCGAACTGAATCACTATAAAAACTTGACAATAAGATGCAACTAACAGGAAAAAAACTTATAATACAACTACTTATTACATCCTTAGTTATAAAAAAAACTAGTCTACATATTTAATATTAAACGATATTTATCGGGTATTTATCATAATAACTTTTAATGCGATAAATACCCAATCATTGTTTATACAAAAAATTATGAATTTTTATGCAGATAACGTTGGATTACAATTATTCCAATTGTTAATACGAGTTCTCATTTAGTTCTGCTATTAAATTGTAATTTTTAAATTGAAAGAAAATGACATAAAATACTTTAAAATATTTATTGCGCCAGCCACCAAGGTAACTTTGAAACCGTATCGGCACGTATCGGCCCGACTCGTCTTTTTCAGATCGCATGCGAGAGATGAATTATGGAAGGAACTGCAACTTGTAACTAGAAAGTAACTGTAACCCAACAAGGAATGGTCTTGTTATCGGTTATAACTATATGCATGCTGAATACGATATAAAAATTACAACCGATTTAAAAAAAATATCGTACAACAGAAAAATAGATACAAAGAGAAATTCTATAAGATAAGTACAAAGGCGGTTCTTTGGCTTAGGATCAATCTCTTCCAGGCAACATATGGATAGAAATAATTATATGAAATTAAAAAAGGGAGTGGGTGTACCAAACGGTATTGTAAAATATATGAAAAAATGTATAGGCTTAGTTTTGCGGGAAAAATATTTTTGGTGTAATCTTCACTGAAAAATATTATTTGCTGCAAATGTTTGTGCTATACGTACATTTTACAAAAATAAAATGGACGAGTTACCTTCAATATCCTCTTACATTGGACACGTGGGAAGTGAAATGGCAACCGTCATCGGCAATTATTACCCTTAGCTCTTCAAAAGTGTGTAAATCATTGATTTCGTTGCGGTGAAATAAAAAGTATTTTGCTTGAACTACCAATAATCAATGCTTTCACTCTTGTTGCAATTTGATGAAAACGAAATGTTACGCACGGCTCTATTGTTTCACTGTAGGCAAGATGGATGGTACAATGAATTATGTTCTTGTTGCCTTGGTTTGAATGCACCTGATATGTATTCGAGTTGAATTTCAGTACTACCTACGGTGTAAATGCCGCACCCAGTCTATTGTTTATTGAAGCTCAAACAAAGTGCAATAAGCATTGAAGTCACCCTTTCGTTACGTCAGTTTACAGCCTACGATACGACTGAAATATGGAGATTGAAGAGAAGTATCCGAGCGGAAAAGGCATTGAATTTCAGTATCCACAAACGAGGGTAGCCTAAGAATGCGATAAATACGTCTCATTTCCTATTCCAATCGCTTGCGTATGCACGAAATCACTGAATTTACCTTTAATAATTTTATGTTTATCATGTCAACTCACATAGATCTATTTTTGACTTTAAAGTACCTATAGAAAATTGTTGACAGACGCTGTCTCCATGCTTAAATTATACAGAAATGCTTACCTGTGCGTTCTTATTTTTCTTGAATCACCAATTGGGGCACAATTTCTATGAATGTTTCAGTGATTTTTATTTATGTTACAATTGGCGACGACTTGTGTCCAAACACGGCCATCCGTGCAATATATACTGAGTGAATCCATGGACTTAATTTAGTCGGACCAAGCGCTGTTGTCGATTTGATATCTACTTACTATTATAACATCCATGGCGCGAACGTGACTGCCGCTGTCATTTCAAAGTGCAACGAATCACTCAAAATCATTCAAAAATTATCATCGAGTTCATATGAAACTATTCGATGATTGTCACTACGCAAAATAGTTCATCTCGATTTGGTAGGAGCGCTGCGCGTAATGTATAGGAAGGAATCGAAAACAAAGCAAGTACAGTCAATCGGGGTAACTTTGACAGCTCAAGATTTATTTTTTTCGATTTTATTAACTGACGTCTTTCGTCGTAAATAATACTGCACTTTATTAGTGTTCTCGGAGTAGTACCCAAATATTGAAATAGTTGTACAATTCATTGTACACTAAAAATAATTGAGATATTCATACTTTTCTTCTGTGTCAAAGTTACCCCCTCCACATGGGTAACATTGACACAAGTGAAAACAGTCATAGAAATCTGGTTCTAAATGATTTACTTGATCTTCTGGGTAACATAGGGTCATGTTTCTATCAAGCTTAAGGTACGGTTAATACAATAAAACCATAAAGTATAATATTTGTCAAACAAATTTTTTTTTTTCAAGAACAAAGAAATTGACAGAAATGTTCAGTAGGTTTTACCCTTAAAACAAAAAAATCCTAAAAAACAAAATGTATGAATTAAACCTAAACCATATTAATTAAAAAGAAAAAAAATTAAGCACTCTAACGTATTTGACTGCTTACTCACCCCACTCCAAATACAGTAAATCATCACAATTTTCAATTTAGAGCAAATATCGGAAAAACTAAGAGTAAGATAATACATCTTCTTTGCAAATTTGAAAGAATGTTTATCAATTACCATAATAAGCATTATACATACCTTTTTTACAGCTTAATTGAACCACAATCACAAAAGTTATTTACTGGTCAGGAACACAAAATACGCGCGCAAACTTTGCAAAAGATTTTGTTCAAGTTTGTTTGACAGATCATTCTTTTTTTTTTAAAGTGTGTTTACGAAGTTATTTATTATCACAAATCAAAAATATCCCTATATAAAAAAGTGCTGGTTTCCACAGTAGAAAAATAAAAATACTTGAGGCTCCTTATGTCAATGTTACCCTAATCAATCAAATTTACCCAAATTGACTGTAGGTATTCGAAAGAATTGTGCACAGTTTGGACTAAGCACTCTGATCGATAGCACAAAACAAATTTATGGCAATAATTTTATGCAAAGGCATTGATTATTTATATATAATATATATTAATAACTATTTATTTATGTAAGTATACATTAGTCTAATACGCCACCGTATATACCTGTACAATAGTTACGTGTCCATCCAAAGGTTGCCTTGAAAAAATCGCTTTTAGCGATAAGGCCGCCCATTGTGCAACTGTTTTTGTGTTTGTTTTCTGTTCTGTTTTTCACTATCTTGGTGTGCAATAAAGTAAATTTGTATTTTTATTTGAAGAAAAAGTCGTGTAGCAGTATATAAGAGTCCAGCGGGTGAAGACTCAATTCAATATAGCCCGTCCTCGCTCCCCGTTCTCAAACGTGCTAGGAATGCCCCCGATATCATAGTTTATTCGCCGATATTCCCGCCTGGTCATCAACTGCAACATACAAGCATGATGTGAATGCTTTGTACAATTTCAATATTATAGTGCAAGCGAATATTTGTGCTAAAAGTAGACTATACGCGGTTCCATCCTTTAAGAATAGAGCACGTATATGGAAAAGTAGGAAGCATTCATACAGTTTTTGTCAAGTCCTATTCCAGACCAGATCATTTCCACTATATTTGCCAGATCGCCCACCGAATTAGCAGCCTCCATCAGTTTCGTTTAGAGTCACGAGAATACCAACTCCTACCAATCAACCTATCTGTTCGTGTTTGGGCCTTAGAGATAGCCCTACTTTCAGGGCGTTTAGTATTAATTAACTACAAGTCCCTACAGGTCCATACCCATAATACCTATTACTACAATCCTATGGGCAAAATGTGTGGTCAGTACAATTATATTTTAATTAATAACAGTGATGAAATTGTAATTTTTAACAACAGAATATTTAAATTTATTGAGACTTTGAAGCCGCTCTCATTAATGATACTTATTGGGCTGGTCTTAATTTTTTGTTATATTAATGGTAAGTATTGATAAATTTACTGTTGTCTTTTTTGCTGTAACTTTATTTTAATGCATGCCTTAAACATATTTCATTTTATTTTTAACACAGAACTGCCTTGAATAAATCATGCAGTGCACACATGTTTCGGGATACAATCTACATAATAATATTGTGTCTTTCTATTTTGTAATATTTTGATTGTGTGCCAAATAAATAAATAGCTACATATGTTTACTATTCGTTGATCGAACCCATCCGTAGGCTCAGAAAATATTATATAAGCGCATGTTAAAATTGAGCCTTCATTATGCGTAATGCGAGTCATCAGCTCGATTGTAACCAGCAATCCTATGATCCTTAAAACTTATTAAATAAGGCTCAATGAAAATTATATCGAGTAAGTATTTACCTTTTGTCGCTAACGTGGTTACTAATTGGGAAGAGACTGCGTATACGTGCTCTATCTCACATCTAATACTTGATATAATATTCCCAAGATATGTACTCACCAGTAGACAATAAAGGCTGGATTGAACACAAAACCGTGTGCAGTGAGATGCCGGCATAGAATTTCATCACCCCAACTCTTCCCGTGTGTGTCGTAAGAGGCGACTAAAGGAGATAAACCGGGGGGTGGGCAGCAGCGCCCACTGCAGAACAACTCCACCGAACTGCGATCCCGGGATTATGGGAAAAAATTCCCATAATGCCCAAATGATAAATAATGCCGTCTATGGCGCTCATTACGGGGGGCCTATGTCCAGCAGTGGACTATTATAGGGATGTTGTTGTTGAATACAAAATAGGGCTGCAAAAGAATGACATAGTAAACCAATTTCTTTTGTATTTGTTCATGATGTATACGAGCATGAACTTTCGAGGCAGCTCTATGAGTGAAACAATATACTGGTTGCCCTGGCCGCATTTATCATCAGCCCATATTCAACGGAAGTGGAAGTCTTCCACCAGATAATGCAAATGAGAAAGCGTTTTCATAAAGCTTTTAAACCAAAAATGTTTACCTATTTAATAAGTTAATTACATTCTACCTACTTAAACCTTAAACGATAAGATAAAAAAGGTCTAATAAGAGTCGGACTTGTACACATGTACAAGAAGGGTTCCGTGCGTCACACAAAATTAAACATTTTGTATTTGAGAAAAAGCATGTAAGGCAAATATAGGTTACTGGTTAACCCCTTTAATCTCGATTTATTTTATTTTTATTGCTTTTTATAAATATTATTGTTATCACTCTTTGAATTTCTAGTATTAATCTATAAGTTCTTATTACAGCATTGTCAAAAAGACACATTTTTTACTGTCTTTTATAGTACTAATTCTAAAAAAATTCAAAATATCAGCTCTTTACCTATTAGGGTTCAAGAAGTAGAGCATAAATAGCAATATTTTATATGGGAGGTTACATTTCAATATTCATTAATTAACATACCTAATAAATAAATTTGCAAAAAAATACACATACTGTGAAAATTTTAATTTCACCTTTAACCATGAGATTACCAATCGCTTACGGACGGACAGACAGACTGACAAGACTCTATAATTTCATTTTAAGTTCAAATTCTTATGGTCGTCAGAAACCCGCAACTTCGTAACTTTTATTCACAATTTTAGAGGGAAACAAATATTTTAACTGTTTTGTATAATATAATAATTTAATAATAATATAATATCTTTAAACATAGCCACTCCTGACTCGTTTGCCAGCGTCGACAGCGGAGGCTTACTAATAGGCTCCCGTTTTCATACATCCGGTACAGAAACTAAACAACTAATAAGTAGTATACAATTTCAGCTCATTATGAAGTCTTCACAAATTTACCTACATGCAAATCGTATATTTGGCATCTATAATTATCTATTTTTTCTATCAACTGTCCTTAATTCTATCTTTTTCTTCTATACTCCTTGACCTAATGCCCCCAATCTCTTGTATCATTGAAAGATTATCAATTCCGGACTTAGGATCTTGAATCCCATTTTGTTTATTTTCTCTAGGAATTTCTGTCGTCATTGCGATGTTGTCTATGCCCACTTTGGTTCCAACGGCCTCTGCTTGTCGGACTGTATCTGGAAGGGAGCTATCCGCAGAGTCTGGAGCAAGGAAGGTGATGGCGCCGGCTAGTAAGGACATGCTGCCAAATACGATTGACGGTAAACCGGACCAGTATGCCACCTGGAACAGAAATTGCATAGGTATCAATAAAAACAAATAGGTTTGGAAGTCACTTACAAAGTGCGTTCAATTTTTATGTTATGGCGACGACATCTCGATGATCTTTTACAGTTGTATTACACTAGCTGATAAAATCAAGAAATAATATTTACAGCTTTAAATTATGGAAAAAGTAAAATTCAAAAAATTTAGATATATTATGGTGACGCTGTGTATGGCACAATAGCAATCCTTCATAAGTTGTAGCATGTAGGGGAATAAACCGTTATGATCATTATTTATACTAATTTCTTTACACGTAAGAGCGAAATAGCGTCAACATTAATTTATAGTTGGCGAAGATGTTATAGCTAGTCGTGATTTCAGAGAAGTATCACGTTGTTTAAGTTTTACGGGATAAACAGCAATCCTACAGAAATATTGATTTTATAACGGGACCATATTGGGAACAATGCCGACGTGGTTCCGTTAAAGTTGATTGTTGTTGAATTACTCTATTATCGAGTATCATTCAAAAGACACAGCCGAATAAAAAAATAATAATGAACGAACAGTCAGCTTAAAAAATCCCCAGTACCAATAAATTTACTTTTAATTCTGTAGCTGTCTGTCCAATGTTAGTTAATATTAACTTACAAGCAACGGCGTCTGAGGCGCAATGATAGATCCAATCCTTCCTAAAGATGAGCACAGAGCATGCATGGAGTTCCGCGTATACGTCGGGAACAGCTCTGACGTGTACAAGTAAGTGATTCCGAAGTAAAACGAGCACATCAGCTTGCTGATCATGTAGACAAGGACTGACAACCAGGGCAGGTCTGAAACAGATAACGGTCTACCTAATTTACTATGAACCTTCAAAATTTATATTGTCGAAGTCATAGCGATAGCTCGGTATGACTCGAAAGGTTATTTAACTCACCAGTAGGCAAAAACGGCTGGATAAAACACAAAACAGATCCGCAAAAGAATGACACAATCAACGGATTTCTCCTCTTGTATTTCGTCAGGATGTACATGATTACAAAATTTCCAGGCAAGTCTACCATTGAAACCAAGGCGTAATTTAGATACTTGTTGCCCTGGAGAGATACCGCATTTATCATCAGCCCATATCCAACGAAGGTAGACGTCGTCCACCAGACAATGCAAATGAGGAAGCGCTTCAATAATGCTCTTGAACCAAACGTCATCTTGAGCAGGCTCACAAGATCCATCCCCTTTTCTTCACGTTCCACCGTCAGTAATTTATCCAGGGCATCGTGGTCTAAGATCACTTTGTTGGCGTCTGCTATTTTCTTTACAACGACTATCGCCTTGTCTTTTTCTCCCTTAGACAGAAGCCATCGCGGGCTCTCATCTATCAGGTAAGTGTAGAGGAGGAAGAGAAGTGCCGGTGCATAGATAACTTGAAGGAAGTTGCGCCAGTAAGGCACGGCCCAGGCGGCCAGTGGAAGGAGCGAGGCGCCGACGACATATCCAATGGCACATAGATTGTAGTAGATAACTCTTTTCTTTGTTGCTACTATTTCGATATCTGAAACAGAAGTTTTTTTTTTGTGAACTAATACTACTTCAATAACCTCAACCTTCCTTCTATTAAGTGGTATTTCTAAGGAAATAAAGTCATGCATCCTAAATACATACTACAACAAATTATCTTGTTATTGCTAAATATATTACAACCATGTGGAACCATGTAAAGCGGTACACAGCTACTGTACGTTTTATTTTGTAACAAACCGTAGTTAACGAGTTTAAGTGTTTGTCCCATGGCACAGAATAACTATAAACTTAGTCTAAATATTACTTACACCTTTCACAAAATGTTAATGCTTGCTGTTTTAGAGAACCTAGTTACATTATTATCTATCATAGGTTATTTAATTACTTAGCTAAGTTTAGCTAGCTGTAACTAGATATATTATAATACTATATAGTTCTAGTTAGTTTATAAATTATAATCTGCTTGCTTGACTTTTTCTTATTTCTTTTTGGCAACTTTTCTTTATATAGAGCCGCGTACGTAACGCATTGGTTTCGTTTGCTTAGTCGTAAACCTTCGCCGCCTTTTTGTAGCTATAGGAAAGTAAATTTATAAGTTTATTGTATAGATATTTTACATAGTTTATATAATATTACTTATTTTAACTAATTAACTGCATATTAAATATGAATGTTAACGTTTAATTTTAACACCGATCAAATCTTATCTTAGTCGATGGATACATACGTAGAAATACTGAGCCATTATATCGCTTGAATTAAATGACCGACAGTTATCTTGATCATTTAGCCTGTCAATTCTACCATGCGTTTAATAGCAGACAGTACTTACTAAGAATATAAACTGGCGAGCAGCTGTCTCCTATAGCAGATTCTAGAAACTCCAGGAAAATGTAGACCCAGTACCAAGTGGTGAAGCTTCGGGCCAGGCCGATGATTCCTCCCGCAAGCCCTGTCAGTACCAAGGCGTTTTTGCGACCTATCCTAAAACATATAAGGTTCAAAATACTGTAGCAGAAAGTATTTAAATATTTTTGATTGTTTTATTTAATGAGTTCTTATCATACTTCAAGTCATTTTGAGAACCACATAATAAGTTATAATCTTAAATTTTCTAATGTATAATTTTACTAGATGCCCGCGTTTTCATTCGCGTATTTCCCGAGTCCGTGGAATTTTCGGAATAAAAGTCCATACACTATCTGTGTGCCAAGTTTCATCAAAATCCGTTAAGAAGTTTTTGCGTGAAATTGTAACAAACATCCATCCATACTTGCAAACTTTCGCGTTAATAATATAAATAGAAATTACTGGATGGTTTAAATAATTCTTATACATCGTTCATGGTTGAGAAACAATAAAAGATTTATTTTGTCACGTTCTGTTGGGTGATGTGATAAATGTTTTCAAAATCAGTTTACGGTATTTGTGTAAAAAGAAACACTTTACACAATGTGTTATTGTGTCTTGATATTGTGTATACAAAGGCACCTATTAGCCAGTACGTTGACACGAAATTACAATTTAAATTTAATTTTTGCTTTTGTTTTATTTTGACGACCTCTTTGGCGCGGAGGGCGAAGGTATGCCTGCGACGCAGGGGTTTGCGGGTATTTGGTTCCCGCCTCGGGACAAATGTTTGTACTATCAGCAGATATTAACGACCAGAACACTCGGAGTGTTCTGGTCGTTTTCTATGTATAATAAAAAATATCTATGTAATAAAGTGTTATGTAATAAATCATCTAGTACCCATGGCACAAACTCTGCTTTGCTTGGGGCTAGATAATGCTGTGTGAATTGTCCAGCATATTCTTTTTATATTATAAGCGTAAGCGAACGATATACATATAAAAATATCTGCAATAACTTACTTGTCTGACAGAGGTCCGATGATGAGAAGTCCCACCATGTACCCAAAACTATGAATTGTACCCACGAGAGTCCTCTTCCACTCTTGACAAGCTAATTGGAACTGGAAACAAAGAAAAAAAATTAATAATAGTACAGAATCACAAAAGAAAAACATAATAAAGTAATGGTAATGGTACAATTTGGATTTCAACTCTAGTTAAAATTTTGAACGATTCATGAGAAAGGTTGATATGTTTATAACATGCATTATTATCAGCACTATACCCGTGCGAAGCCGGGGCGGTTGGCTAGTGAATAATAAACTGTCATACCCTAATTATTGGCAGGAGCCTTTCATTCTGCGGTTATTTATTGTGTTTAGAGCTTTTCGTGAAAGTGCTCATCTAGTAAAACATCCTGGCTATTTGCGGTGGAAACGTGGATAGGCAGTGACACTAGATTTTTGGAATAGGGGGCTTCTAATAAGTAATCGGACGCATAGCTATGTATACTACACATTTCGTGAGTGATCGCGACAATACTTTACGACAACCATACGACGTTAGTTGAATTGGGTTCAATCTAATATAGGAACTCAACTGTAGTGTACTACATAATAGTATCAAAATCAAAAATCAAAATCAAAGTGCTTTATTTCCTTTAAACCTTACAAGACTCTTGGACACGTCACAAAATATAAATTAAATGAGAAGTAAAAATGGGAAATAAAGTGATCACTTTGATTAATTGTTCACTTCAATCTTTTTTAGGTAAAGTAAAGAAGCGAACAAGAAACCTTTACCTAGTTAGATTGTTAGTTTTAGAGTTGGAGCATAACTCGTCCCAAACTTTTTTCATTTATAATATTCTGATACCTGGGGGATACACAATATAATAAATACCTCACAAAGCTACTCATAGAGTCCAATCGGAATGCTGGCTTTTATAGCGGTCAACAAACTAGCATTTCCATCCAACAATGCCACCAGTATTCTGGGCTCTGCCTTGCCGTGACGGCTTTGGTTTTTAGAAAACAAATTTAACTATAAATACTAGTTGTTTTATTATTCTGTTAAGTACTGTAATTGTCTTTAAACCTAGATTAAATTCTGATACCTACTTACTTCAGCCACGAAGCTGTTGGGATTTTCGTATGTCCATTCTGTGCAAACGCTTCCACAGGTGATGTTTTCAAACGTGTCCTTGCAACTGGCAACAGAAATATAAACTGTTAAGTACTACATAATAGTATATATTTATATACTAAGTATAAATAAGTGGATATAAATAAATAATGTTGGACAATCCACACAGTATCATCTAGCCCCAAGCTAAGCAGAGCTTGTGTTAATGGGTACTAGATGACTGAATACAATATATTATACATCAAAAATGACCAGAAAACCCTGAACAAATATCTGCAGATCGTACATATATTTGTCCTGAGACTGGAATCGAAACCGCAACCTCCTGCGTCGCAGGCGGACTTTCGCCCACCGCGCCACAGAGGTCGTCTTACGATAAACAGGGATAAGTTAATTCCTGCTTTAGAAGCAAAAAAGGACTGACAGCTAAAAAACAAATGTTCGGTGGAATAATAATAATGAATAATAATAACAATGTGAACTCTTCTATTATCCATAAATAAGCAGTTTTTTTTCACGCACCAACTATCGCTACCTTTTATGCACTCCGCATACAATCCGCATACTTGTATATATTTCCCGGTCGAACTCATATTTTATATTTATATTTATCGAGAACTTGGAAAGTACTTGGCATAGACATGGGGAATTTTAATACAATCTTGGGAAATAAGTATGCGCTCCACTTTCTCACAGAAGTGTGTCAGTAAAATTAAATAGATTTACAGCTTTTAGCGGATTATTTATATAAGCTCCTACCCGCAGCCTCACGTTGTTTTCGAAATAAAAAGGAGCTGATAAATACGTTATTTTTAGTCAGCAAATTTATAATAATAATTATAAATTTGTTGATATAATGATTAATTTTATTAATCATATATCTCTATGGAAAGGTTTATATTTCTGTCTATACCATAATTTATGGGATAAAAAGTTTTCTATTCTCACTCATCTTAAAGGTTATTTTTTTGTTTATTGGTAAAGTAGACCGTAGTTAAAGTAAGTACGCAAAACTTAAGCCGTTCCGGGTTTTGGATTATGGAAGTAACAACCATACAGCCGAATTTCGAATTTACTTTAATTTAATGACATAATGTGGGTACTTAATTTCCATAACTTAGTAGGTATTTATGCTAAACAGTTTTACGCCTTGATATCTTCGAAGTATGGCGTATCCCATTTGATTTGTACCTATGCATTTCTATAATTAGAAAGCTAGTTTAACCAGTATGGTTCTTTGCTATTTCTGTGGTAATGGTATATAATTAACTGGGTAGCTTTGATCTTTGGTTTAAGTTCATCAGCTGCATAGTATAGTACAAATAAATTTATACAAAATAATTAATAAGTTATTGTTGGACAATACATAGCACACAAATATAGCTAGATGTGCTAGCCTCAAAGCATCCAAAGTAAGCTGAAAGTAACAGATAACATTTTAAAGCTTAAGGCCCATACCCCACCTAAAGTGGCGCCGCCACCTTATTTATCTTATTAGGTATTCCGTTTAACAAAGGAATTTTCAAAAATCCATCGTCCAGTTTGTGATACCTATCATAAGCTTTTTTTTAATGCCTCTGTAATAGTTTTATTCTATTTAGTTTAGGAAGAGATACGAAAATAGATTTTGGTGGCCACCAAGGGCAACTTCGTATCTCTGCCTATTGGTAAACTCAAAACTCAAATCATGGTAAATATCCCGTATACCTGACTTGAGAACTAAGGCGAAGGTCGTAGGGAGCCGTTAATGAGGTCAACACCAACCACAATAAAGTAACAACTGTGTTGATAGTATAGAGCATAATTTTGTTAGTTACCCATTTAAGCTCATTTAATACACCTTGAGAAACTAGTTCCTATACCTCAAAGTAATGACCTAATCCTCTCACTAATACTACAGACTGATTAAGATAGAGAAAGACTGTTGGCCAAATTTCCCGATGTGTGTTGATCTTACCTGTATCCAATTTCCTCAGCAGCAAATATGTAATTCCCAGTATAAGCAACATTAGACGCATATGCAAATCCAAATAGCAGCATTAGCTCTATGTAGTAAACACTACACAGATTGCATTTAGACAGCACCTCTTCTATTCCATTTTGCTCACCCATTGTTTACCGAAAACTCGCGTGTTAATGCACAAAGATGTTTATTGCACATAAAAATAAAACTTGAAATCCTAGGTGAAACTTATACAAAACAATTACTTTATTTACTAATCACAGACTAACAATGATTAGGTACTGATCGTGGGATAATTTGATAAATACGAGTAGCAAGTACGTTCATCTTTGATGAAAGGAACAGATTGCCATGCACTTTTTAAGGGAAGGAAATAACAGTAAAGTCCTTTTAATAAACAAATACAACAAACTGGCGATATAAACGAGAGACGGTAACTGAATGGCGCCTGCGCAGTCATTTAGTACAAGAGTTCAACCCGGTTATCAACTTTAGTGACCGGTTTTGTAGGTACTGCTAATCTTTTGTTTTATGGGATGAAGTTCCATTCGTTTGAATTACATCCTTTATAGTAACATAAATGTCAGCAATACAGAAAATTTAAGTTCCTTCCTAGTTTTAAGCTAGCTGTAGCCTCCGAGGACGTGTGAATTTTCCATACAAACGTTGAGTTTGTATGGAATGAATGCGTTGAGTACCTATATTATATCCATGGTTTGCTATTGCATTTGTATTAAATTAGTCTTTTCATTAGGTTCCTGCCACAAGCTTTTTTGAAATAATGTATGTACACAAATACTTAGGTTTCTGACGACCTTTGTGGCCCAGCAAGCAAAGGTCTCGAGACGGTCGCGGGTTAAATTCCCGCCTATGGACAATTTTGCAGCATCAGATATTTATTCCGGGTTGTTTTTTATAACAAACAGTAGGTATTAAAATATGTTTAGTAAATTAAATAAGACGTAATCTATGTTTGTATTAAGGTTAAGGAAGTTATCTAGACATTAAGATAAAACAAAACATACACTTCCGATGCGATGATGCTCTGTGAATTGTCCAGCATTATTAATTTTTACCAGGTCACTAATATGTAGGGAGGTGACCAACCTTTTTATTGAAGGTTACCTATTATACTATTTGTGAGAACTACTTGCGAGATACCAGAGCTGGGAAAGAGGCCGAGTGTTTAGATAAATATGGCGACCTCGTAATCTGGGTCACATGGGCAAAGGTGGTCCGCCTGAGACGGAGGAGCTTGGGGTACGATACGCAGATATCTATGCAGGGCTGTCTGGTCGTTTTCTGTGTATAGTAAAAATAACATAACAGCTCTGCTTAGCTTGCGGACGATGCTGTGTGCATTGTCAAGCATAAATAAATATAAATCACAAATAAATAATATTTATTATTATGAAGTTATTCATATATGATATGAGTCAATTAAGAATCTGAATGTGTTCGAACCCACAACCTCCTGCGTCGCTGGCGGACCTTCGCCCACCGCGCCACAGAGGTCGTCAATCGTCGATCAGTATTGGGATTCCTTTGGCAACCGGCTAGAGTTCACAACATATTCTGAGTTATCTTAAGTTGATTAGAATAGATTGTGTACCTCCTGATATAAATAAAGTTTTCTGTATGACTTTAATTTATTGCAAAACAACTTTTGCACAAAAAATGTACCTAACAACTTTTACATTTTAACTCGAGAAACGTATACACCCCCAGGGCAAAAAGGTTATGTACAGAAATTCGTGTTTTGATCTTCGTAGTCATCACAGTAGTAGCTGCCTTGCATTGGTTGCAATCTGTCCAATCTTCGATAGGTGGTGGGTGGTCTGAGTACACTAAACTACTTCATCCTCCTGATTTTTATTGTTAGACTTCTTTATAATAATTTGGCTAGATACTGATGTGTGAATTGTCCAGCATTATTATTATTTACTAGCGGCCCGCCCCGGCTTCGCACGGGTATTAAACAAAAATTTCAGAAATTATACACACTAAAACGATGGGTTACACAGTTTTCTTACGGATCTTTACTTTTTTTAACAGCATTGGGGTTTTTGACGTTGACTCGACATTCCAAAACTGACACTGGCCGTAGAGAAAAATCAAGCACCGTGCGCTATACAACCTCTTTTTATATTCTGACGCGCCATAATAGAAAAAGAGGTTGAATATACAGCCCACGGTACAATTATTGAATTTTTCATGCGGATCCCTAACTTTTTTGAAAATATTATATAGCCTATGTTCATCACGGAAAATTAAGGATTCTAATGGTGAAAGAATTTTTTAACTCGGTCCAGTAGTTTCGGAGCCTATTCAATTCAAACAAACAAACAAACAAACAAACAAACAAACAAACATACAAACAAACAAACAATCAAATCTTTCCTCTTTATAATATTATTAGTATAGATTTATTATTTTATGTTTACTAAACATAAACACATAAACACGCCGTGTGGTGCCGGAATAGAATTCCACCACCCCAACTCTTCCCGTGGGTGTCGTAAGAGGCGACTAAGGGAAACACACCGGGGGGCGGGCAGCAGCGCCCTCTGCAGAATAACTACATCGAACTGCGATCCCCAACCCGCATGCCCAGCGTGGGGATTATGGGCAATAACCCCCAAATGATAATGCCATCTGTGGCGCTCATTAGGGGAGGCCTTTGTCCAGCAATGGACTGTTATGGGCTGGTGATGATGAAATATAAACAGCTATGTAGTTTTATACTTCTAATTTTTATTGTTAGACTTCTTTATTTTTTATGTTGGAATTGGCCAAATTGTGTACCGGTTTTAGTAAACAAAAAAAATACATCCAAATTGTATTTATTCATCTTTTTGCATGTTGGTTTGCCAGAACCTGCTTTATTACATGTTTTTCATTTTGTAAACTTAGTTTTTTGGAGCTTGCTATCCGTTTTGATTTTTGTTATTTTGCTCAAAGTACTAATATTCAAATGGTATATAAGTCTACCATAAAATTCTATCGACGAATGAAAATGACAAACAAAATATATCAAACTTCAAAAGACACGCAATCGAATAGACAAAGTCTATTCGTCAACACGTAATACATAATACAAAAAAACTAATTAGGATTTTCACAACAAATGACCGCATCTATTGTTTTGGATGAACCGTCATGGCACCGCTGAGTTTCTGTTTTACCGACCCGCAAACCCGGGTCGTAAGTAGTGCTATTGTTGGTTTTTATTAAAATCGAATATCCGTCTTACCTACACTATGCTTCTTGCCCGGGCTTTCCTTACTCATAATGCAGTCATCAACTACTATAACACGATCTCAGCATATTTCAAAGCTAGGTGTTGTGTAAAATACCTTGTCGATCAAGACTTAGTACTTAAAAACAAAATCAACATCAATCAAAATTAAGTGCTTTATTTCCTTTAGACCTAACAGGACTCTTGTACACGTCACAAAATACAAATTACATAAGTATTACTGGTGGGAAATAAAGTGATCACTTTGGTTCATTGTTCACTTGAATCTTTTTAACCGTCCGACTATAATAGATAATCATTTATTTGCTGATGTTATCACACAATACAAAATAGATTTAAAAATACCTTTTGCGCATAGAATTACATAAACAGTTAACATAAATACTGGTAATTTTCTACATATAACACAAGCTTTGCTTAACTTGGTGCAATATGATAGTGTGTATGTATGTATGTATTATGTGTATATGTATGGGTTGTCCAGCATTATTTATAGTTTACAAGTAGATTAACTAGAAAGAACTACGTAAAAATATTGACAGACCATAAATTACACACACAAAAATTTATTGTGTTTGAGATTGTGCTGTATGTCAAACTTACCTATACTCAGTCTCTTCAGCAGCGAATATATAATTGGAAGAGTAGAGCGCGTTTGAAGCATATGCAGCCCCCACCAGGAACATAAATTTCATGTGATACCGTCTAAATATGCTGAATTTCGACAAAACATCGTCCAGATTCATCTTGATACCGTCAAATCACAGGAAATAATCAGAGCTATGAAATCAAAGCTATTCAAAAGATTCACCACCGAACGCGACCTTCCGACTTCCGCTGGCAATCATTAATTTATTTGTTTTTTGGACGTTTGATTAATTTTTTAATTAATTATCAAGATAAAATCACTTCACTTTCAAAGCTTTTCCTAATCAGCCAATTATCAGTTAATCAACCTTCAAAGTTTACTTACGACGAATAACAATAACAAGATAGTATTGCAAAGAAAATACCGCAACGCTTAGAGTTTCACTAACAACTAAACGTTGCTGTTGTCAAGACAAGACACCGTTGCAGAGTGGTCGCGAGTTGCGCCGGAGTAGGAAGCGGGCTACAGAATAAACAGCAGTGGCTACGTTCATTGTAATTGCGATAAACGACCATTCCTATGTCGCTGGAATGAGAATAAACTCTTGGAACTTCTTCCGTTGTTGTCTGCAAGAACTGGCCTTTTCTAGACATCATCATCACCGCATAGATACTAGTCCGCAGCTGGAAGTTGGCATCCCTTATGAGATATATCTATATCTTCAGCTTGCCACTATCACAGAACACAACGATTATCTAGACTTACTCTACTCTACAGGTAGAGGGCTATACTGATTGGAAGAATGAGGTATCCTTGTTTTTATTTTATTCATAACCACAACAGCGTTATAGTATGCAATCTTCATAATTCATGAGTAGAACTACCTAGAGAGTACCTACAGAGGTACCTTTTTTTCGGCGAGGAAATTCATGTGCAGAGGTGTATACGTAAAAAGTTTTTTTATTTATCTACATATTTTGTTTGAATTATCATTTCTTTAAATATTTTCTTTGTATAGTAAAAAATGTCTATCTATTTAAAATATTATATTAAGTATACCAGTCATCCAGTACTCATAATACAATCTTTGCTCAATTTGGCGCTAGATCAGCATTATCTATTTATTAGAGCCTTTCATCAACGTCGGTTATTTTTGACGTACATAAAAATGTATTAAAACTTTAAAGTCAAATCTTTAATGAAAATTTAAATTCTACCATTATCTTCTAAAATAATTATGAAAACATATTATAACTCTTCTATAAAAATTACCAATTGTACAATTATTTTCAGAGAATACGTGCCTAAGAAGGTGTCTCAAAAATGTCTTGTAATCGCACGTTCTTCATTTACATGTGTCGTTGTCATACGTTTAAAATCGTTCAAAGTCTTAAAGATTCTTCTTTTAGTTGGATTGTTGGGTTATAAAGGCACTTGTGTAGTAATAAAAAATTATCTATCGCTGGTACAATACAAAGTAAAATAGTTATCGTCTGTTGACGCCGTAAAAGTCAAAGAACATGAAGTTTAAAATCCGGACAAGATTTATTACTGTTTACTTGAATTTGTGTCAGAACAACTCCAGTGAAATGCGATCCCAAATCCGCATGCCCAGCGTCGGGATTATGGTCAGTAAAAAATGATAAATATGCCATCTATGGCGCTGGAGGCCTGTGTCCAGCTGTGGACTATTAAAATCTGATGATGACGATGATGATGAAATGTCTACTAGTATTCTAAGCCTTCTCATATGTCTTTTAATCAACCATTCATGGATAAGAATCGAACACACACCTACCTTGAGTTTGTGGTTTATCATTGCATCAATAAAAAAATTGTGTAACATTTTAGAAAGTAGTTATATGACTTTTTGTTAAATGTGTCCATTGCCACCATGATAACCACTGTGGTTCAGTAGTCGAAGCCTTATTATACAAGTTTCGGGTTCGACTCCCGCCTCGGAACAAATGGCCTCGGGTACAATAGTTTTTTGTTGTAAGTAAAGTATATCAAAATATGTATATGTTTGTTACTACCTCACGTTGAAACGCCTGAACGGATTTGGATAAAATTTGGAACCAGAATCGCAAAAACCCTGGATTAAAAAAACTATTGAACAATGCAGTGTTTTTTATTCTAAAAATGTGCTGTATTTGCTGTATTCAATTTGGATTATCAATCTAACTGAGATTAACACCTCAAGGCGCAGCTTACTTTCATATATGTGTTGTTGGTAAAGTGACATTGACATTGCAGAGGCTAAATACCTCAAGAATCACAATAGGGAAATAAAAAATAATAATAACAAAGATATCTTCTTTTATTACACGATGTGATTGTGCCTACATTCTCAGTAGGTCAAATACTAAAGGACGGACATTGACAATCATTTGTATATATAGGTTGTGTAACACGCATATCCCACAATGATATCGTCAAGATATTTAATAGAACGAGGGCTTACGCTTTATACTCTTTACTTATATTAGAAACAGGAAAGATTTGATTGTTTGTTTGATTGAATTGAAACTAATGGACCGATTAGAATTTTTTTCTCATCATTAGAATCCTAAATTTTCCGTGATGAACATAGGCTATAGAATATTTTCAAAAAAGTTAGGGATCCGCATGAAAAATTAGTTTTTTGTTAAATACCAATGACAATCCATACAGCATCATCTATCCCCAATTTAAGCAGGGCTTGTGTTATGAGTAATATACATATGTCTGACATACCTACCTATTGCAATATATTACGTACTTACATATTTTTTATTACAATTGTAAAGTAAACGATCAGAAAACCCAGAACAAATATCTGCAGATCGTATATATATTTGTCCTGAGACGGGAATCGAACCCGCAACCTTGTGCGTCGCAGGTGGACCTTCGCCCATTACGCCATAAAGGTACCCCATGTACCCATTGAGGAAATCGCACATGAGCGATAAGAAATTATTTCTAACTTAAGTGTGCAATAAAGTATTATCTATCGATTAACTACTCGCTCGACGTAGGTACAACCTGAATGGGCCATCAAAACCTAATAGGGACAAGTAGTTAATTTCAATACCAACTACAAGCAGCCCGTATGACGTCCAAGTCGGTAGTTATTCCTGTGGCGGATGTATTTATAGGTACATATAGGTAGTTAATGTGCAATGTACAATTGTAGAGCTCTATACGTCTGACTGATTATGAATATTTAGAAGATACAGATTAAATACCTGCCTAAATACATTCATAGAGTGCCAATCCCATAATACATCTCCATTGGAGTACGATATATGAGAATACGATATTAAGCTATGTCCAACACGGGGGACAAATCGCCGAAGCCTTAAGGCTCCGGCGACGGATGAATTTCCCATGCAAACGTAATACCAAAATGATTTAAAGTTTGAGCATATTTTCATCATGGTCTGCTATTATTTGTATTATAATAGTATTTACCTGGGCTCCTACAACAATTTTTTTTTAAAACACTTCTCTGATTTGAAATTAAACCAAATCCGATTTTTGGATTTTCGGTTTGCTGTTATTTGTTTTAGTATTTATTTATATTCCTGCCACCAGCTTTTTTGAAAATACTTATCTACACAAATACTAAGAAAACATGTTTTGCAATTTCTTTGATGTAAAAATGCGCTAAGGTTTAAGTATTATAAAAAGTTATGTGGCGGGAATCTAAATAAATACTATTTTAAAACAAATAATAGCAGATGATGGTGAAAATAGACTCATATCACAAATAATTTTGGTAGGTACTACGACAGAAACTACTAAGAAACTTTGCATTTGTATTAATTGTTAATGTTTTAGTGTATTTTCTTCGTTGACAAATAATTTTGGTAGGTACTACGACAGAAACTACTAAGAAACTTTGCATTTGTGTTAATTTTTAATGTTTTAGTGTATTTTCTTCGTTGACAAATAATTTTGGTAGGTACTACGACAGAAACTACTAAGAAACTTTGCATTTGTATTAATTGTTAATGTTTTAGTGTATTTTCTTCGTTGACAAATAATTTTGGTAGGTACTACGACAGAAACTACTAAGAAACTTTGCATTTGTATTAATTGTTAATGTTTTAGTGTATTTTCTTCGTTGACAAATAATTTTGGTAGGTACTACGACAGAAACTACTAAGAAACTTTGCATTCGTGTTAATTTTTAATGTTTTAGTGTATTTTCTTCGTTGACAAATAATTTTGGTAGGTACTATGACAGAAACTACTAAGAAACTTTGCATTTGTATTAATTGTTAATGTTTTAGTGTATTTTCTTCGTTGCTATGCTCGCTAAGAATTCATAATTTCACGGGTTTAGTTAGTTACGCCCCAGCCAATGTTTAGTTACGCCAAAACACCTGTTGTATGCCAGTGAAAATCGCAACCATTTCGGAAATCAACCACAGCAAAGAAACAGACGGACACAATTTGTTTTGAATTGTGTTTTTGTATATAGTTCGGTGAATACATTCATGCATATATTAAAAAGCTGTTTATATTGAAGTATTGGTAAGGGAAGGTAAGGTATTATTAAAACCACTCACTCTGTTTAATATACGCTAAAAGCTTCGGTGAATGTCTTCGCCTCACGCACACTTCATTAAAATGCGGTAAACATCTTCAATTGCGCCACATCGGTTGCAATTTGGTGATTGTCTTTGCCTATCATAAATAACCCAAACACTATCGCCATGTTGGTTTCTATTATTTCACTTCCTCAACTACATTACTACGTTTAGTGTTGATCGATTCATCGATTTATTAAATATTAGTGAAATATTGGTTTGGAAAGAGAGCTCATTTTCTGCTAGCTAACAGATATGGACATTGAATTAAATTAAAAACTGTTGTCATATGTTCTATAAGAATAAAAATAGAAAGATTTATTTGCAGCCATATCCATAAATCGAACAGTATAAAGTATCTACACATTTGAATAGTGTGTAGTACTTTATATAATACATATATAAAGTATCTAGTTAGGTAATTAATTTTATCTTAGAAGTAATATTATCATAAAATATATTTTCTGCCTAGGTGTATGTAGATGAAGGATGAACCTAAGCAGAGCTCTGTCCCTCGCATTAGTGCTCTGTAAAGCCTGTGTGGCGACTTGGCGAGGTTACAGTGATTGGCTTGGTTTCTCTTAGTAAATTTTTAACATAAAGTAATAATATTAGCTTTACACTACAAGAAAAAAATCACTAAAATTGACAGTAAGGTGCCATCTTATTGAAGGTACTACTAGTAACCAATAGGTACTAATATTTATGTTTATTTTGTAAGACTTAAGAAGTAATTGTTATTCTGATTCTGACCTAGGTCGTACAAACATCAAAGTAAAATCCTTGATTGGTGAATTTGAGCACAATGAGCTATAGCAAGGTTACAGTCAATACAGCATTGACCTTGATTCCGTTTGTTAATAGGTAGTTGGTACTTTAGTGCCTAAGGCTGGTTTACCTACAAACGAATACGGATTGGTTCATCCGCAGCGCAAATTGTTCTCATTAGAAAAACTGTGGACGTTTTTCTATGAGATTCGTTATTGGAGCAAAACGCCCATAATTAAAAATGTTTACTAGGGAAAAAAACTACTTTGTCAATATTATAAAATTGTTTGTTGTGACACTTACCTCCGGCAGATTCTGCAGTTGGGTAAAAATAATTTTGAGAAGGAAGCCAAGAGGAGGATCTAGCTGGGCAGGCGTTCGCAAAACTTCGTCGAGTCTTCTCGTCATCCATACCGTAATGTTTAAAAACGAAAGTTTTTTATTCAGTGCGTCCTACCAGTCATGACCTACGGAGCTGAGACGTGGACACTCACGATAGAGTTGGTCCATCAGTTCAAAGTCGCTCAGCGAGCTATGGAGAGCTATGAGCTATGAGCTAAGAGCTATGCTCGGAGTTTCTCTGAAGGATTGGATTCGTAACGAATGCATCCAACAGAGAACTTATGTTATCGACATAGCTCAGAGAATTAGCAAACTGAAGTGGCAGTGGGCCGGCCATATTTGGCGAAGAACCTACAACCACTGGGGGTAAACGTGTTCTTGAGTGGAGACCGCGACTTGGTAAACGTAGTGTAGGACGCTCTCCGGCCAGGTAGGATGACGATCTGCGAAAGACTGCTGGCAGATGCTGGATGCGACAAGCTGAAGACAGGGCGCTATGGTACTCATTAGGGGAGGCCTATGTCCAGCAGTGGACTAATGTGGGCTGATGATGATGTTTGTTGTGACCTATCTACAAATGTACTATAGTTTGTGGGTTTTTTATTTTTCCCGTTACTTAAAACGCGTTCCTTCTAGCCCATGATTCTAGGTTGACGAGAAATCTATAGGTTTTGGTGCATAAGCATTCCCTTGCGAGCGTCAAAATATGGGATAATGGCTGTATGCCTCTATCTTTTGATTGCATAGCCATATAAGTTAATTTTTTCACAACTCTAAGAAATAATGGACTTGATTTTGAATTCAACTTGATAAAGCCATGCGTTCACAATCAAAGGTGGTTGACAGACTGATGTAATACGGACAACAAACTGATCGTGTAATGGTTGCTTTTTTCCTTGTTAGGCACGTAACCCTGTAAGGTTCCGGTTCGAATCACTTGGTTACCGGGGTAACAACTGTTTTGTCTTGATCACGTTTCGGTGGGCTGTTGACATAATAAATACAAGTGATGATAAACACTAGAGGGACGCTGCTAAAGATGATGGATATCTTTTCAGGAGGCATTCTTTGAGTAGGAAGGGTATAAAAAAAAAACTAGGTATGTTGTTTTAAGTACTTACCTATATATTTTGAATGAAAATGATTTTAAAAGCGAAGGGTTTTTTATATTTAGGTATTTATTAATTTAACTTCGATTAATCGTAATCAGGAACAGAATCCGTAGGCAAAAAAAACAGGGTGTCATATTCAAAAATCGTTTCGTTTTCCAGCCAATAGTAAGAAATAACAAAAAACAATATGAAGCAGTTTTCTCATAAATTGATCCAATGATATAACTGACTCGTTTCACGTCTTTTCCCCTACTCTCATATTTTCGGAGCCCTATACACTACTCCCATCTTAAAATATCACCCTGAATATTTAACTAATTGAAGCCAAAACTTTTAACACTATAAAATATTAAACTCGATGCCAAATTCTTCAGCAATGAATAAAAAAGAATATTCCCGACTAAAATATCCCAGTTATTATAGATCCAGCTACGGCAATATAAAATTTTTGCGGCGACAATATTAGTCTCATGTCGTACATAAACTAGCATTACGGCGGAAATAAACGAAACGTGGCTGCACTGAAACATTACACCCGCACCACTAATGTGTCTCACTTAGCGAATGTAGGTAGACTCTGGACTCTGTTACATACCTGGCTGCTAAGGTTCTTACAGACTTGAGGGCTTGGAAACGGTCCCTCGGTCTCATATAATTGTGACATGGGTTTTTATCTGTATCATAAGTCTATAGGAAGCTTAAATGACCTATAACAGTCGGAACCGTCCCCAAGATGCTGGCTGCATTGCCTTGCTCTGTAACAATGCTGATGCGCTGCGGCAAATACTACCAGCTCTCGGGTCACGCGTCGATACGACTTTGGCTAAGTATTGTTCCGCTTACACAAACTTAGTATTTTTAACATCGCTTTCTGCAAAGTGTTGTCCTGAATGCCCCTAGTAACATTTTCTTCCACAACCCTTAGCTGTTCCGTAGTCTCATAAGATATACGAAGATTTTTATTTCTAAGACTAATTACAGAAATCTTATTCTAAACATTAATCCTATCAAGCGCGAATTATAGAATTTTTTTGGATAGAGTTTTGTTTTTTTTTTTTTCAGAAAAATAAAGGTTGTCTTTGAGTTAAATAATCTATGTTAAGAATTGAAAGTGGCTTCCTTTCAAAACCCATAATATTTTCACTCTGTATCATATTAAGTATCAGTCGTCTAGTATCCATAACACAAGCTCTGCTTAGCTTGGGGCTAGATGATGCTGTGTGAATAAAACTCAACATGGATTTTTCAATTTCTTAGCAGCATTAATAAGTACTTGCCCTCAATACCGTCTTAGTTCCAAATATTCAAGCGTTTTGGAAATTGTAAGAATGAAAACGGGCTGCCGGCTCCTATTATCAGTAAAGAAAAGAATCATATAATAGTATAATAATATTGAGGGCAAGATCCGTGAATATCACCATCAGAAATCTATATTATATATAACTCTACTCTATTGCAGCTGAACTGAGAAATCGTAGGTCTACCTTTTCGTCCAATCCATTGTAAATCTATAATTAATTGCATAAAATGTCATTTTATTTATTTATGTAGGAAAATCATCAGTCTTTAGAGTTATAAAAAATAAAAGAAAGCTAATATTAGCCATTCATTAAAGCTTGATTTTGTTGATGCTGATTAACACTAAAGACGACCCACCCCCATGCGTTACTTACTTCTTTACCTGCACTTGTTGGAACTTTTCTAACTCATATCCCGGAGGTGGGCATTGCGATCTGAGACGCGACACATTATTATACTTTTATAGTTCGCATCGCTTCCTATTTTTGATACAGTGCTTAGTTTCAGGTCCTGAATAAAGACTTTTTACTGATTCTGACCATTACTATTTTAGAACACTCATTCAATGGCACTTTCTATATATTAACTAGATACTTTATAAAAATTTGCACAGTGCATAAGAAACCTGAAGATAAATATTTTTTTCTTCTTTAGTTCTGTGTAAGTGAAGCCAAAATGCCAAATATGAGGATGGCGAGCTCAAATCGGAGTTTAAAAACTTCGATAATGCCGGCATACTTCATCGGCGAAATATTTCCGAAATAGAATTTTGCTTAATTGAAATACTTCGGAGTATAACTAAGTCGAGCTTCAATGGGTATTCAAGAGGACTTTACTCTACACCATAGCTTTAAAATTAATAAAAATATCCACCTTTTCTGTGCACTTACTCCATTCGTTCGAACTTCAGTATCGACAGCAAATATTACTTAAATTATTTCCATGCATGGTATTGGAGCGGCGGCCGGCGGCGATTTTGAAGTAATGGTACCTACCGGTATCGTGGGAAATACATGCTTGCACACCTATACGCTTGGGGGTAGAAATGGTCAGTTCTATTTCAATAAAAAAACGCCCCATCAGCTGTAGGTATACATTTGATAGTGCGCTGCGCCAACGAATTTATGTTAAGTAATCGTTAAAGTAAAATTGTTTAGTTTTATTAATAGCTGTAATTAACTTTAAGGCTACCCTGTCAATTTCAAACTAAGCATTCTTATTCTTATTTATAATTCAAAATATCACTCTAAGTTAACAGTAGTAGGTACCTTACAAACAGTACCGCCAATAGCAGACCAAAAAGTTTTACTAAGTAGGTAATTAAATCCATCTACCTTATAACCAAAAATATTGATAATTTTGGGCAACCGAAAGTAAACTCGATATTTTATTATTTGTATCTTCAAATATTGATTTGATTTATCTGTTCTATTCTCCCGTATTTCTTCCCATTGTTATTTCTGATGGCCGTGCAGCTTGTGCCTACAGTTGAATGGGTATAACCGACTAACCGTGGTATGGGTACTGGAGCCAATCAGGCCAAATGTTTTCTGCGGCCGTATCAAGACCCAAGCGAGCCCTTATTTCCTGTTCAGTTACCGCGGGCCCTACCTTTGTAACACGTGCAGTAAAAACTAAATTTTAGTAGACATAAAAACCCTACCGTCCTCGATACCTACATGAAATGGCATCATCGTTTTCTTTGGATATTATGTGTTTTCTTAGAGGCATTTTCCATATTTTCGATGTGACCCACGACTTAATGATATTTTTATAAAATATCTTGCACAAGTTCGCTTTAAAATAACCTACTTAATAAGGTACGCTCTGTGCCAAATAAGAATGCGATATAAATAGTAGCCTTCTCCTCTACGAAATCGTAAAATACAGTAAAATTATCGCTATTCTTACGTTACAATAAACAATACATATACAACAAACAACAGGAATGTGTAAAAGTGTCTTTGCTACAAAAACGAATGTAGGTACTCTGACGAATTCTTTACGGATGTCGAAAATTTATTAACAACAACCAACTTTCTTTACAAGAACACCAACACACATGAAGTTCGTAATAAAACTGCTTAGGTATGCTTTGTTATTATAGTTTTCCTAAATCACTAGCGATCCTCTTCTGTTCAAGTGGTAGGGCCTTTAAACCGCAGCCGTCTTCGTTTTGGGATCCGCGTCATCTTTGATATTGTACCGGGCCCATATTGTGCCCTCATCTCGCCCTACCAATAAAACGTTTTGTATCGGGAATTGAATTGCTCTTTTTCCACTGCCATCAAATTTTATAGTTGAGGATCGCAAACTGTTTCGAGCAATAGGGTTTTTGCCTGGACTCCTCTTTTTATTTCCATAAGGTTGTTTGTACGGTACTGTTAAATGTATTTTGGTTTGCGTCGGGTGTATCCTGGTAATAAGCAAGCTATAGAAGAAACAGGTACCAATTTTTTATTGAGCTATATTTCTTTGTGACAGCACAAAACCAAATTATTGGTACCTGAGATACAAAACTTCTCTTTTGCCAAAACATGTCTATCTCTTTTTCTAAATGTACTGGTTCTACGTTTGCATGCTATGCATTAAGTTATTATTATTTAGTATAATCCTCAATTTGTATAAAAAGAAGTGGCATAGAGACACACTTCTTGTACGCCATGCCACGCCATCCCACGTTTTTTACATTGCGTCGAACATTTTTCAATTCAATTAAATTCACTTTATTAAGCACATAAATAACATTACAGATTTTATTAATCTAATGCGTTACTTATGGCAAATTTACTAGGTACTACATACTAATTTAACCAAGAATGAAAGAAAGAAAGAAATTGTTTTTTAAACATTATTATTAACGTTGACGTGTCCAAGTGTCCTGTAAGGTCTAAAGGAAATAAAGCACTTTGATTTTGATTTTTGATTTTGTTGCGTGGTGTGACCTCAGTCTGTGCCAATCCTTAATGTTATATCAAAGGACTATTTACTATAACTTATTAAACTTCTTACCAGATACTTTTATTGGTATATAAAGCAACTGAAGGTTAATCTTTGCAAGACTTACGGACAAACAGCACAGCATACCCGCATATAACTGGAATTTATTTTCATGACTGATTTATAAAAACTGTTAAATATGTGACCTGTTGTAATTTTTTACTCACTAACGATACCTACCTAATTTACTGCAACTACTAAAATAAGGTTTACTTTATTTTGCCTTAATTTTAACTGCAGAGGCGATGATGCGAGCTTCATTACAGGCTATGTTGATAACTAAAGTATTTATCTAAAAGGTAGTTGGCATTGTTGTAATGTTTTTGCGTAATTTGATTAGAGTTTACTTGTTTTTTTCTGTTGTTCTTCGTAGGATTTCATAAATTGTGTAACTACACTCGAGAGCAATGAATCCGGGTCACTCAAAGAATCCAAAAAATCTCGGAAAGTAAGAATGCTAGGTTAATGCAATAAATTGTATTTAATAGACAATTTAATACTCCTTAAATGAAAGTATTAAAACTTCTTAGATATTGTAAAGTTATATCATAAAAAAATCAAATTTGAAAAGGGAACACTGTCGAAGATGGAACTACGAAATTACAGGATTTGTTTTTGCTTTTGTTTGTAATCTGTCATTTATGTTGGTACATAAACCAGGTTGATAGTGCTCAATATTCATTATTCAAGCTGAAATCATGTCGCTTACACTTGAAGAATGCACCAGAATACTTACATTGGTGGAAACCGGCCGGAGTCAGCGCGATACAGCCAGGACTGTCGGTGTGTCGCTGTCAACAGTACAAAGAGTTCTCCGACGTTACGAAGAAACTGGTTCTAACCTACGCAGACCAGGAACGGGCAGAACTAGGTGTACCACAGCACGAGAAGACCGATACTTGGTGAACACCATGCTTCGAAATCGCTTTCTCACAGGAACTGAACTCACAAATCAGTTTCGACGCCTCGGAGGAAGTAACCCAAGTGCATGGACAGTAAGACGTCGGCTTGCTGAATCTAACTTAAAACCCCTTAGACCTGCAACTGGACCCTAAACTGGAGCGTGGCCATCGTATTTCAAGACTAAGATATGCCCAGAACCACGTAAATTGGAGTATTGAAGATTGGTCGAAAGTTATGTTCTCCGACGAATCAAAATTTATGCTCTACAAGCACGATGGAAGACACAGAGTGTATAGAAGACCAGGGGAAAGATTCAAGCAAGCATGCATCGAAGAAAAAGTAGCGTACGGTGGTAGGTCTGTACTTGTGTGGGCCGGAATTTCCTCTGAAAGTCGCACAGAGCTGGTGATCATAGAAAACGGCTCTTTAACTAGCGTAAGATATGTGGAAGAAATCCTCAACGAACACGTTGGTCCATTTATGGTCAATTTGGGTGAGGATGCTATATTTATGCATGACAATGCCCGACCTCATACAGGTAGGATTGTGAATGACTACCTTCAAGAGATGAACATTACTTGTATGGAGTGGCCAGCGCGCAGCCCGGATATCAACCCGATCGAGCATGCTTGGGACGAGCTAGGGAGATGCGTAAAACAACGAAACCCTCCCCCAATCACGCTTCCTGAGCTCAAAATTGCTCTCACAGAGGAATGGGAGAATATTCCCCAAAATCGTATAAGGAACTTGGTGTACAGCATGCCAAACCGCGTAAACGCAGTAATGGAAGCACGAGGAGGTAATACGAAGTATTGAAATTCAAGAAAATCGTCATAAAGTTCAAAAATTTCATGTTTCCTATTTTTGTTTTAAGGAGAGATCAGCAGTTTTTTTTTCTTTATGTAATTTTGTGTAAATAAAATGTATGGTGACTCATATTTTTTTAACTTTCATTTAAGGAGTATTAAATTGTCTATTAAATACAATTTATTGCATTAACCTAGCATTCTTACTTTCCGAGATTTTTTGGATTCTTTGAGTGACCCGGATTCATTGCTCTCGAGTGTATATTGGGAAAAGTCTAAATATTTATTGTCTTCACACAGGTAATGTCAAGCCAGTTCGTTTTCCTTGATCTTTATGTTACATTATTATTGTTTGTAATGTGTTTTGTGTACCTTATCAAAATACATAAATAAACCGCTTTGCGACACTACTGTCAATATTTCTGCAGCCCGCGCCTGATGAAAAGTGAATACCGCAGGCTATGGCCGCCTGCAATAACAGGGATATTCTATGCATTGCCGATCCTTTTAATGTCTTAAAAAACCCTTTGATGAAAACACTAGCTAAGATATATTTTCACAGTCTTAGTGTTTGCGGTAGGAAATTCCTCATGAAGCTTACCTACAGACGGCGAGCTTAAAGGCTTTGATGTATGGGTACTCTAGTTATGATTGTAAATTCGTAAATAATGTGTGACGTGTGTAAGGACTCAGACCCAGGCGATACCTTCGGTAGCCCTGGGCTATAAAATATTCTAGGCGACATTTACGGGCTAATCTTCCAAATATACCAATACTAAACCATCACTATAGCTTACGAGTAAAATGAAAAATATAGCAGCACTAATACTGGCCTGTCAATAAAAATGTTATATACCCCATTCTTGAAATAGAAGCGTTAAATATACAAAAGAAACGATATAAAGTGATATAGCAAGTTCTATTCCAAGTCTTATTTTACGGTCTCCTCGTAAAATTGTTATAGCAGCAGGTACTAGCGACCTTAAGGGTCTCGGAAAATAAAACAAAGGTAAATAATAAAGGATTTTATTGGATCATGGCTTCATATTTCAATATAATGATGTAAGTAAAAACTGGTAACTTTGAAGAGTTAGTGCAAGTTTCGGTTGCTTACGTGATTTCAACATTAAATATAGACCATACCTTCTAACAGATGGTAACAAAAAAAACTTAAATTTACAGTTACAAACCAAGTCAAAATTTTAACGAACATTAACATAACGAATGCCATAGGTATGTATACTATGATAGATAATCTTTTAATTTTTCTGTAATGGCTTCAGCTTTCTACATTATTAACCAAGTGGTTAATCCATTCAAATGATACTCCCTTACGATAGGAACTCGTGCTCAACCAGAGTTACTTTCCCACTGCGGCGACTGAAATCGTGACGTGAACGTTAAAATGTTCTACGGTTCGGAACTCAGCTTTGGAGATTTTTAGATGTTTGATAAAAACCTCATCTCTTAAACTTTTTCAGGTACGCTTCAAAACTGAAACTGGTTTGTTGCAGCCTGGGAGTTGTTTGACACTTTTAGCTACATCCTGTCTAGATCTGTGCGTGTATGCTTGTAAAAAGCATTGCATTTTGAGTTTGGCCAGGCTACAGTTTAGGTAGTAACTCAGTAGGCAGGATCTGGCGAATTTCAGAAAAAAAATATACGGAAGAAAAATGAATAAGAAAAGAAGATTTTAGAACATGATCTCGTTTATGCTACATCTTATTAAGGCTCCAGCTTCAATTTTTTTTGTCCACCTGTTGTTTTTACTTATTGACGAACATAAGGCTTGAGGTTGTCACGTGAGATTATGTTTTTTTTAATTTATATTTTATTCTGCTTTCTATAAGGAATAACACTAACGAAAACTATAAACTAGAAAAAAAATCTAGAAGAAATTAATTATCAATGGTTGGATCATTTAGGAAAATACAATGTTTTGGGAAAAAAAATCCCAAATCCTTTTAAAATATAAGTGTATCGAAGTTGGTTTTATCATGGAGTCACAAAATTGTTTACGATTGCGGCAAATTAATTTTCCATTGTTTTATTCCTTGTAGATCGCAGAAAAAATAAAACCATGACGATCCGCCTTAAGAACTTCAGCTATAAAACATTCAACTCAGCGTTACAATTAGAGTGCACAGAGTTCGTTATGAGAAAAGTTTAGGAGTTGAGTGCTTCTTGACACCCAACACAAATACCTGCTCTGTCCGTCTCCGCAACTTAGCGTATTTACTCGACTAAGTGCCAATCGTGCCAATTCCACCATCGAACATCGAGAGCGTTAAACTACGGATAAAATTATTATATCTTGTGACGTATTATTACGTCACAGAATCAGGGCATACGTTTTTTATAGAAATAATTCCATTTATTGCACTTATAAGTATAACTGCGTCCGAAGTATTTAGAAGCCACGCCTCGATTATACATGGACAACACGTCCCCACCACTCCGCGACGTCGTCGCTGCCACGACTGCCTCTACCTTGCCTTAACCTACAAGTGAGCAATGCACCACCCACGGTGCGTTTTCGGAGGACAACAGGAACCAAATCGGACTTTTTCAGTGTTAAACGGAATGTTCCGCCGCCATGCGTGAGAATTTTCCCAAAGATACTGTAAAGATGTCATAAACCACTCCCGCTTTCACTAAGTATGAATCGTAAACGCATCTATAGGTAGACCAGGCGGGTGATATCTTTATGCGGCAATGAAATCACTAGCAAGATACAAGACGAGACCTTAGAGGCTACGACATTAAGCAGCTAGAAACCAAAAGAAGCTCGCACAAAAGGTATAGAACCAAATGGAAATACTATCCTAACAAGATTTCTTATAATGTACGCGTGGGTACTTTGGTATGGACGGTGAACGGCTGATAGCCTACAAATACAGATTATCTCAGTGTTTTGTGTTTGTGATACTCAACCCCCAAGGGTTGAGTGGCAGACTTAGGTGTTGAGCTCTCTTCTCTATGGGCATGTGCCCATCAGCGTGGGAATTTCGGCATAATCCAATAAGGTAATCATAAAGGGAGTTCGACGACCAGTTATGGTCTAGATTAGAAGTTTCCTGTGAAACCGATACCTAAACCGTAATAGTTATGTATGAAAAACTGCATATTGTGTTATAAATCAACGTCTGAAATTGTTATCTAAAAGTCCCAAAAACCCTTCCTTTATAGCTGGTTTACACTTTGTGAAGTATCAAGTGCGAGTGACAAGTGCAAGTGTTAAGTGTGTAGTAAAATCAGCGTGTAAACGCATACGCTGTTAAGTGGTAAGTGCAGGTAGCAAGTGCGAGTGCGAAGTGAAGTGTTTAGAAGCCGTCTCTAATTTTACTGTTAAGTAGCTACCCCCGCACACCCGCGCTTTCCCCTCACTCGCAGTGCCACCCGAACAAGCAATAATTCATTAAATTTTTCTTCTGACATTCTCATTACATTAAAAAACTCAATGGGATCCTCTTTAATCAGTTCATCAAAAAGTTTAACACTAGCTCCACACTCAGATCTTCTGCTTATCCATTTTCTTTGCCATAACTTTGACGACCTCGTGGCGCGGTGGGCGAAGGTCCGCCTGCGGCGCAGGAGGTTGCGGGTTCGATTCCCGCCTCGGGACAAATATTTGTACGATCTGCAGATATTTGTTCAGGGAAATTGAACATGAATTGTAACCAACAATTCATGTTCAATTTCCGAGGCGATAACGCCAACTATAATATCTATTAAAATTTCTCTTATTTCTGACCGCTGTTCGTCCTCCATATCGCACCGACAGAGCCACTTTGAACCTGCAGAATCAACTAAACACTGTGTGAACGTTCTGAATACACTTAACACTTGAGACCAAATAAACACGTTAACTAATCACTTATTACTCGCACTTGCACTAAACAAAGTGTAAACCAGCTATAGCTGGTTTACACTTTGTGAAGTATCAAGTGCGAGTGACAAGTGCAAGTGTTAAGTGTGTAGTAAAATCAGCGTGTAAACGCATACGCTGTTAAGTGGTAAGTGCAGGTAGCAAGTGCGAGTGCGAAGTGAAGTGTTTAGAAGCCGTCTCTAATTTTACTGTTAAGTAGCTACCCCCGCACACCCGCGCTTTCCCCTCACTCGCAGTGCCACCCGAACAAGCAATAATTCATTAAATTTTTCTTCTGACATTCTCATTACATTAAAAAACTCAATGGGATCCTCTTTAATCAGTTCATCAAAAAGTTTAACACTAGCTCCACACTCAGATCTTCTGCTTATCCATTTTCTTTGCCATAACTTTGACGACCTCGTGGCGCGGTGGGCGAAGGTCCGCCTGCGGCGCAGGAGGTTGCGGGTTCGATTCCCGCCTCGGGACAAATATTTGTACGATCTGCAGATATTTGTTCAGGGAAATTGAACATGAATTGTAACCAACAATTCATGTTCAATTTCCGAGGCGATAACGCCAACTATAATATCTATTAAAATTTCTCTTATTTCTGACCGCTGTTCGTCCTCCATATCGCACCGACAGAGCCACTTTGAACCTGCAGAATCAACTAAACACTGTGTGAACGTTCTGAATACACTTAACACTTGAGACCAAATAAACACGTTAACTAATCACTTATTACTCGCACTTGCACTAAACAAAGTGTAAACCAGCTATTATGCGAAGTGAAGCTTACTTCACAAGATTGTAAGGGGTACGTACTCTACAATCTTTTTGCTTAGCATTCGCAGGCGTCAGGCCGTGCATTTGAAATGAAGTGCGCTTAATCACCGCGGCAATTAGGGGCAGCACTGAGCCGCCCTCATTAGTCACAGATATCGGAGGACCTTTTATGACAGAACCATAAAAACCTTGCACGATTGTAACAGGTCCATAAAACTCTGGAAAATCAATATTGATGAGAGCGTTTCAGGAAACGCCTACCTAGCGCAAGATGTATCAGAAAGATGAAAGATCATTTTTGTATTAAAACTGAACCGTATTATAATCTAGAACGTCAAGCGAGAGTGTACTTGAGCGCCGAGAGTTTCGAAATTTTGTCGATTATGTATACAAATAATATATGTACCAGTTACTTTGGAGTTTAGGCAGTAATTACTAATAAAGTAATTTTTTAAAAGTGTCCTTTTTACAGGCTTTCTTATATTTTTCCAGTTTTGAGACTATGTAACTTTCATTTGATACCATATTTGGTGAAGTATTGTTAAAAAATCGCCCTATTAAAAAAATATTATCCCTGACCATTTCTCAAAAGTATACATTTTATAGAGTTCTCCATACTGTTCCTGTAAAATATAGATCCATATCTACAAAAGCCCAGTACATTTTTTTCAGATGGATCCCTTGCAAACTACGGAGATCATAACTTTTTTGAGATGTAACTGATACTTTTAATCTGATAACACTTTAGATTTTTCAAGACCCTTTTAAAATTTCAACATAATAACTTTTACGGATACCTTCCTTTGATTTTTTCATATATTTAAATTTTTTGCAAATTTAGTACAAACTTTTATTATACTACAATTTCAAGTTCATAGCTGCAATAGTTGCTTAGATATTATAGAATTAAAATATATGCGAGACCATAAGGGTTTTGATATCGACCACAAAACCCAAAAAGAGATTAAAAAGGGGTCCGTTTAAACTTTTACAGTTATTTTGATTATTATTATAAATAAGGTGACGGCTCAGCATGTGTTCTGTAAACCATGTGCTGGTTAACAAACTTTGATCTTCTGCCGTTTAGTAGATACATGGATTGTGTTAAAATGTATTGTTTATTTTTTAATTTATATATCTAGATTTTTTAGAATATGTACCTAACTTTTATATAATAACTTTGTTGTTATATTTTTTTAGGGGAGTTTAGTGCAACTTCTTTACTTAAAATGAGGACATAGCTTTTCTTCTTCAACATCTAATCTTCAACAGAGTTTGATTCGCTTAATAATGTGTTCAGATCGCATTAGTTTACCAAATTTAATTGACAGCCGCTAAATTATTACCGTAACTTTTGATTCACCGCATAAAAACTGACAGGCGAATCAATCTGTAAAAGCCACATATGCAATCAGCTCCGCCAATTTGTGTACAAACGTGGTTGTTGAAGCAATTTTCAATCTAGCCCGTCGCCACCTGCCGGTGTTGCTGCAAGGTGGAATATTATTCCATAGAGACGCGCACTATACCATCTTAGTTTAGGAGATGGTGATTGATATTCGATAAAAACACATGTCATGTTATGTCAGTCGAAATAAAAACATCCTGTTTTACCAAGGTGTTCTTTATATCAGTCAGTTAATTTATTACCATAAGTCAAGCTCTGCTTAACTAGGGGCTTAACTAGGGGCTAGACGATGCTTAGTATGTGGATTGTAGCCTTATTAATTAACTTGTTATTATTTAAAGCTTTCTACATTTCGTTGGGTAGGCATTGAATCTACATAGTTATTCTTTTCAAAGATAATGTAGGCTTCTACGTTAAAAATGGCTCGCCATGAAGATTCCGTCACTATGGCTGAATTAAACGTTGGTACCTAATCGTACCATCTTCGTAATTACCCGGAATCATCATGAATTCGCCAAACGTTTATAATTTTTTAAACTTCCAAACATGACAAAGATGTGATATGAATTGAATAATATGTTTGTTGCAATGCAAATGAAAGAAAGAAGTTTTATTTATTAGACCATAGTCAAAATATATAGATATGTACATATCTTAAACGTAGATGAAAAGAAGACAATGATCTAGGATACGTACAGGCAACACAAGTAATTGAATACAGGTAATTGATCTGCTTAGCCTGGGGCTAAATAATGCTATGTGAATTGTGCCGTGTGGTGCCGGCATAGAATTTCACCACCCCAACTCTTCCCGTGGGTGTCGTAAGATGCGACTAAGGGAAACACAGCGGGGGGGCGGGCAGCAGCGCCTTCTGCAGAACAACTACACCGAAGTGCGATCCCCAACCCGCATGCCCAGCGTGGGGATTATGGGCAATAACCCCCAAATAATGATGCCGCTCTATGCCGATCTATGGCACTCATTAGGGGAGGCCTATGTCCAGCAGTGGACTAGTATAGGCTGGTGATGATGATGATCATGAATTGTCCAGCATTAATTTATTTATAATGAATATAAGACACATACAACAATAAATGATAATATCTATGGCGCTCATAAGGGGAGACCTATGTCCAGCAGTGGACTAGTATAGGCTGGTGATGTGATGTGACAGTTAAAAATTGGCAAAAAAGGGTGAATCTCAGCTTTTCAGCAATTGTGAAACGTTGCAACTAAAGTGAAAACTGTGACTCCTGAACTACATAACGCGTGAATAGAATCGGAAGCTGGGTCGAGATTGGCGCCACAGGCTCGGCTGGCATCCCATGCTATCCCCTGACAATGAATAGTACCAAACCTACTGGACTAGGCTACCTATTATAGGTGAGGATTATGCAATGACTATACGTTCTGTTTATACAATAATGTTGAAAAAGTATTTATATACTTATTTAGAATTAGCGGTCCGCCCAGGCTTCGCAGGGGTACATAACAAAAATTTCAAAAATTATACATATCTACTAACTATCTAATAGGTTAGATTTGATTTGATTTTCATACGGATTCCTAACTTTTTAGATGCATAGGGAGCAGCACTTATGACATTGAATGAGCATTGAATCTCGATCTTTATTTTTTGACAGTGACTTTCTTCTGTGCTCCGGTGACGAATTGTTAAGCTTATGACACTTCATAAATGACATTGGCAGAGCCGTAGCGAAAAGCAAGTGGCGCCATAATAAAAGAAAGTCGAATAAATAGCGCATGGTTTTATTATTGAAGTTTTCTTGTGGATCCCTAACTTTTATGAAAATGTAATATAGCCTATGTTCATCAGGGATAATGTAGGATTCTAATGGTGAAAGAATGTTCCAAACCGGTCCAGTACTTTCGCCCTTTTCAATTCAAACAAACAATCAAAACTTTCCTCTTTATAATATTAGTAAAGATAGTTACGCCTACAGCGTATAATAACATTCTTAAAGATATAATCATGGATTCATGAAACTATGAATAAGTACGGAAGGAGTATCAGAAAAAAATAAAACGAAGCACTCCAATCAAGCAAGCATGCCAATCAATCAAATAGTATGCTGGCCATCGCCATTACGGCTTTATACACCAACTGATGAACCCCATTGTAAACAAACCAAAATAAATGGAAAACGCCGTCTTGTGTGGTCAGATGTTGCAGACATCACAATGGGTTTGTCAATAAAAAACACAGGATCACATTTCCTAGGTAAATTTCTTATTTCACCAACTTATTTCTTCGATTTGACGCAAAATTATTATCAACAAAAAAATTAAAATAAAAGCACAAAATCTAGCCAGTCTTGCCAACATGAAAACATGTAAATTTTCCGGTAAGTTTGGGAGGATATTAAAAAAGTTTGAATTCTCATATTTTATTGACTTAAAATTATGAATCAAGTAAATATGCATTTCTTTATCATTCTGGTTATCTATAATAATATGTTTTATTTGAAATATAATTATGATATTGAATTTCTGTTTATCTAGTAATATCAATACAATAGCTTAGCTTTAGGTATACGAACTACGAAATATGTTTGGTGTTTATTTAAGCTAACCTCCAAAATAGCTGAACCCATTTTGATAATAATTTTACTGACGCTGATGCTACGTAGATATCATGTTATATCGAGATTATAGGTAGCCGTGGGGCATAACTAATAGTCAATATTTTTTTCAGATTTCCAGGTGATGAAAATTGAAAGTTAAATTGAATTCGCATAATCAGAGAATCTCACAATGAAAATAATTGGAATTCCACTAAATCTAGCAGTGCATGCAGTGTGCATAAGATTTTTCATGTAAAAGAATTCGGAAATTATATGTACCTATACCTAAATAAATTTGTATTTATTATGTATCAAACCAAACAATGAATATGAGAAAAATGAATATTTTTTCATTATTAGGAACGTTTAATTGATCTTCCCAGTAACAATCATAAGATATGACTGCAAATTGTCACTTTTAAATAATTATAATTATTATTAAGGTAATTTTTTTAAATATATTGGTTAGACATTTCCATAGGAACAACGCATGCGAAGCCGCAGGCAGAAAAAGTTATCAGCGAGTAATAGGCACAAAGAATATTTTTTTCAAACTAAAATTAGACAGTGAACGGAGAGTTCGAATGTGTTTATGTTTGTTACTTCTGCACACACACTGAGGGCTGAACAGATTTTGTTGAAATTTCTTCGATTAGCAAATACGTTACTATTTGATCCCGGGAAAGTACAGTGTTCTGTTCTGTGCTTGTGGGATAATCAAATTCACTGTAGTTTGCTAACTACGTAAATTGAAAATTGTAAAAAGTAGGTCTAATAAAGACGATTACCGTGGCTAAAGCAGTACCTTAGTTGATTTTTTATAATTTACATATTCATTTGTAAACAATTATTAGGAAGAATATTTATAAAAATTATGGGTAATTTTTTCTTCTGTTGGCAACTCTCTATACATTGACACTCAATGTCATTCCGCCATTGATAAGATTCAAGTTTGATTTGACAGGATTCTATCCGTACTTTTCATAAATCCATGCATGGATTTATGAAAAGTAAGGATGGCATCCTGTCAAATCAAACTTGAATCCTAACAATGGCGGAATGACATTGAGTGTCATTGTATATCGAGTTGCCAACTGAAGAAAAATTTACCCATAATTTTTATAAATATTCTTCCTAATAATTGTTTACAAATGAATATGTAGATTATAAAAAAGTCTACGTAGGTACTGCTTTAGCCACGGTCATCGTCTATTAGACCTACTTTTTATAATTTTCAATTTACGCGAGCGCTTTATGGTGCTAACTGCAGTGAATTTGATTATCCCACAAGCACAGAACAGAACACTGTACTTTCCCGGGATCAAATAGTAACGTATTTGCTAATCGAAGAAATTTCAACAAAATCTGTTCAGCCCTCAGTGTATTCCAACTCTCCGTTCACTGTCTAATTTTAGTTTGAATAAATAATTCTTTGTGCCTATTAACTGGCTAACAACTTTTTTCTGCCTGATGCTTCGCATGCGTTGTTCCTATGGAAATGCCTAACCAAAAATCTAATAAAAATTACTTATTTAAAAGTGGCAATAAGCAGCCATATATTACGATTGTTACTAGGAAGATCAATTAAACGTTCCTAATAATGAAAAAATATACATTATTCTCATATTCATTGTTTGATAAATAAGAAATAAAAATTTATGGATAGGTACATAAATATTATTAATTTTAATTGCCCAAATTCTTATAAATGAAAAATCTTAATGCACACTGCATGCTATACTAGATTAAGTGGGATTCCAATTATTTTCATTGTGAGATTCTCTGATTACCTATACGAATTCAATTTAACTTCAAATTTTCATCACCTAGAAATCTGAAAAAATATTGACTATTAGTTATGCCCTGCGGCTACCTATAATCTCGATATAACATGTTATCTGCGTAGCATCAGCGTCAGTAAAATTATTATTAAAATGGGTTCAGCTATTTTGGAGAATAGCTTAAATAAACACAGGTTAGCTATAATAATTCGTCTATCAAAAGCTAAGCTATTGAATTGATATTACAAACAGAAATTCAATATCATAATTATATTTCAAATAATACATATTATTATAGATAACCAGAATGATAAATAAATGCCTATTTACCTGATTCATAATTTAAAGTCAATAAAATATGAGAATTGAAACTTATTTAGGTAATATACTCCCACATTTACCGGAAAATTTACATGTTTACATGTTGGCAGCACTGGCTAGATTTTGTGCTTCTATTTTGATTATTTTGTTCATAATAATTTTGCGTAAAATCAAAGAAATAAGTTGGTGAAATAAGAAATTTACCTAGGAAATGTGATCCGGTGTTTTTTATTGACAAACCCATTGTGATTTTTGCAACATCTGACCACACAAGACGGCGTTTTCCATTTATTTTGGTTTGTTTACAATAGAGTTAATCAGTTGGTGTATAAAGCCGTAATGGCGATGGCCAGCATACTATTTGATTGATTGGCATGCTTGCTTGATTGGAGTGCTTCGTTTTATGTTTTTCTGATATTCCTTCCGTAGGTACTTATTTATAGTTTCATGGATATAATAACTTATTTAGTAGATGAAAAGTTAACCTTATCGTGCCTAACGTGATCTGACATGAGTTTCGCAGCGGGTGAAGGTACGCCTGCATCACAGGAATATCGATTTCCATTACGGGGCAAATATTTGTTCTGTAGATTTATGCGTCTGGGTGTTTTCGCCAGAAGAAAAAAAATAATGTGTAATATAATAGGTGTATCAGTTAGTTACATTGCAGATATACAATTAGCTCAATTTTTTCAGTTGTGAATACTAGTTCCAAAGTGGTTATTTAATTGAAATATACGTTATAAAGGTTTTACCCATTAAATAAAAAACTGTTATCCCGTACCTACATACCTATACAATCGTTGATAAACCCATAAGTTGATAAAAGTCCCATTATAAGGCTTGATTCAATCTCTGTAAAAATAAAGTGGTTCAATTAAACATACCTACATTTATAGAAACAATATTCGAAGAACTCTTCGCAGTATTTTTACATCGGACTACAGCAAAACACCACAAAAACAAGAATTCGAAGAAGCGTGGTATTGATAAAAAGTTGCCGATAAACCATTTTCTCATGTTTATAATTTTTCGCCGTCACATAAGAGGACCGCTCCAAACACCGTTTGGTATGGGGCTACATAAAGTTTCCAGCATTATTTTATTTATATGTTATTTTATAAATAACTGGTTGGTATAAACCTCATTGTATAAAACCTTTCCCTTTTAAATGATTTGATGTAGATACATAAAGCTACCGTAGCTGGTGAATTGGGCATCAAAACCTAAAACCTGTAATTAGTAAATTTTCAAGACTTGCAAAGCCAGAAAAAGCTCAGAATTAGTCTCGACTAAAATTATCTACAGGAATGTTATTATTATCATAAAAATTTTCATTCATTAACAAACAAGAATAATTTCAAGACTCGAGATTCACAATAACAATAAGTGATCCAATGAAATATTTTACTGTCGGGCCCGTGTCCAAATTATTTTCGACTTGTAAATGTTCCCATTATGTTGATTAAAGTCGTTATGATACCCTCGACTCAACTGTTTTATGCAAATTCTCGAATCTAAAAATATTACCCGCCATTTGCTACATTGTCGTGTTTACTTTGTTCACAGCGCAACAAAGTCAGTAGACTTTTTTTTATACATAAAAAATAAATAGTACTGGATAATTCACATAGCATTATCTAGCCCCAAGCTAAGCAGAGCTTGTGTTATGGGTACTAATGGTATACATACATGGTTTTTTCTTAAACTCCCAGAACACCCTGAAAAAGTATTTGCAGTTTGTACATTATTTGTCCCGAGGCGGGAATCGAACCCGCAACCTCCTGGGTCGCAGGCAGACCTTCGCCCAACCCGCCACAGAGGTCGTCAAATGACTATTTATACATTAATGAGAATAGCAAACACCTAGCTATTTCCGAAGAAAAAGAAAAGAATAATAAGTGCGAATACAAAAATGTTACACGGATAAAGTTAATTTTGTCCAAATAACTTTAAACTTTTTCTGTGCACTTTATTCATCATCATCACACCTTACTGTACTTGTAAATTAAATTTATAACCTAACCTAACCTAACTGTACTTGTAAATTAAATTTCTGAAAACAGACAGTGACGAGTTTTCTAATTATTTATAGTAACCATGCACCTACAAGAGATTTGAAATACATAAAGGGGTTTGTACGCGTAATTTCATATAATAAGTAGACTATTGTGTACTTATATTCAGCTAAGTTCTAAATGATCGTCAAATTTCATCTTGGTCTCTTCAGTGTTTTTGGTAACAAAATAAAATGCACGTTTCACACTTTCGGCTTTATATTAATAGGATAATTATCCAGTATGCACCTGCTGTCTTTTGGTAGTCATTTCAAGCTACCTACTTAATAATAAGTCTTATCTAAATTCTATGGTTCTTAATAAAACAATATAAAACAAACTTAGCCGTATTGAGAACATTTCATTTTGATTAAAAAAAGCAGAACTCCTCTCCTAACTGTGGCTTGAGTGAGTTCACCTTTTCGGGATTCCGCTATTGATCCCGGATAAGATGGGATCGGGTAATAAATGGGGGAGGCGATAATCTGCACATTTAAATAATCCATGAGATCAAGCAGAACTTGGACGCGACGGGATTTTTATGAAAACTTGTTGAGAATTCTTATTAGGATATCACTTTGTGAAAATTTAAGCAGATTTTAATTTATCTTGAATTATTTATTTTTGTCGTACGTGACGTAGATCTAGAACTCTTCGCTTACATAAACGAAAAATGACAACTACAGTAGTTGTCAATTTTCGTTGAATAGAGCCATGACTGGCTATATTTCACACCAGATTATCTGATGCATGTGGTTTTAAATCAACACATTTTATCGTGAAGCTCGAAACGCTTCACGGCATCGTTTCCTCAAAATGCAAATAAAAAACAAACGGAATAAAATCTGCGTAAGTACCCTAACAGAGGAGCCAACAGATAGAAAGGCTCCGACGGAAGGTGTCACCACATCTGGCTGCTTACGGCCGGAAGTGCCCGCGCAGTCTGGCACTCTGGCTTGGTATACTTCCACGCACTTCGGGAAATATGCCACAGAGAGCCAAAAAATATTTATTTCGTCTCCCAATAGTCTAAAGGCGAATTTCATGTAAATAAGTAACAAAATATTGAGGAAACTATTCCGTCTACACTAAGTTAGATATTACACGCAGTTTACTGCTTCAAAGAGTTCGATTGCTTGGTCTGATTAGGAAGAGATTTAATGCACAATACTATCCAAACTATCAGCAAAACATCGACTTAAAATCATTTATTGCACTTATATGTAACATAAAGATATTAAAATTATTATTTAAAGTCATGTTGGACTAAAATAATTAAGTACCCGGTGTTTTCCTCCGACAAAGAATTATATTTAAAACTTTAAAAATAGGTTAAAATTAAAAGTGGAAATCGATTTGAAGACGGTATCGAGATGTTCTGCTAATATTTATGTGGGATTTGGTTCAGCGCCTCTATCATATAAACAAGGAACTACGCATGTCCCACACAAAAAATAATTATTAGATATCACTATTAGTCAAACCAAACTTATTGCTCTGAGTTCAATTATTCGATAGTACTGAGTCATTGTCTTCATTCGAATAATTATTCTTTACAATTGTCATCACGTCGACGTATCGATACTACTTGTAACCAGACTAAGGCTCTACACCTTCACAACTAAGAACAAGCAACTGGATTAAAACTAAGCGACACCTACGGTACCTCGGTAAACAACTAAATCCTTCGCTCATTTAACAGTGGATTCACTGGAGTAACCAAGATTATGTTGCGACAAATCCTAAGATCTCGGATACTCTCCGTAAAGTGCAGTAGTATTTGCTGGTTCGACCAGAATTTGATCTGAAGCAACGTGCCTTGAATGCTACTGGATTTTTAAGAATGTATTTATTATTCGGACCTGGCTTGTTGAAGCAAAATCTGCCACCACTTATTGACTCATTTGCCTGAAAAATATTATAATTTGTATCTGTTGTTGATGTCTCAAGGTACCAAATAAGAAAGCACTTGATTTTTTTATTTTAGTGATGATGCCAGTAATCATTTAATCGTTATTGCACGAGATTGATTATGTCAGTTCGATGAAGACCATAAATTAAGCTCCTCCTTATCAATATAGGTACATCTAATATTATGTCCGTGCAAAACGTCCACGGTTGGGTGAAATGCAATAAATGTGTTAAATTACATAGAAGTAACTCCTCCTAAAACACAGCGCAACTACCCCAACACCGCTACCGCACAACAAAAAAATATACTTTTAAATATCGGCATGAAACCGTTACTATCAGATACATTTTACTGTGACAAAATGGGTTCCCACAAGCTTCAATTAAGTAACCGACCTGTATATCATGTGATGCTCCATTTAAAATTCATCTAAATCAAACAAACTCGTCACGAGCTTGTTTGCCCATGTTTAAATACACATTTTGGTGATGTGCGGTAGCGGTGCGACTCTGATTTGCGACAACGTAACCTCGGTCGGTTCTCGCGTCTTTCACGCGCTATGTTGGGTGGTCAATCCATAAGGCATTTTTATCAGAGCCAAACGCAAAACCAATCCAAAATCAATGTTGATAACACGCATATACAGGGTGGCGTAAAGAGTGGTCAAGGTTTTACTTAGTGGTAGGGAGTATCTGCACTGTTCATAAAATAATAAATTTACCCGGTAAAAGTTTTCGAGTTATTGGACTTAGATATGTCTATCTTTTTACCCTTGTCCATTCTTTTCGATGCTAAGTTAACAAATCAAGCAATTAGCACTAGATAGACCTTAAATAATATACTAATACCATGGACAAATAAACTTAAAAACCCATAAAATGTCGCGTTCCTCCGAAAAAAGTTTGAAATTGTGCCTACTTCCAGATGGCGTTAATCGATAGCCCAAAAATCTTTATATTCTACGAAATAAATAAAATAGGAGTCGTTTATTTATTGTAAGAAATCTGGTTATGTGGGTTTATTGGTGCTACTACTTACATCTATACACTCGTACTTTGATCTCAGTATATCTATCAGATTAATTAGATGCAAAGCTTCTAACGTCATTCAATCAGTAACCTCATTCTGATTGCTAATCCATTTCACTGTTCCATTGCGGATCAGCAGTGATGCATTCAGACAGATGGTACTGATGCAACTATATATATATATATATATACCTATACACACATCCTCTGGGTATATCTGTCTGATTTGATCATTGGACGGACGCTGTTCATCATTTAGCTATAGGTTGTAATCAATGGTGACAAAGAGCTAGCTAGAGGCTATCGAATAATATTATTCAGTAACTGTGAGTTGTATCGTTTATTGAGGGAAATTTTTACAAGACGCTCCCATCTTGAAAACATGTTATATTTTGACTTTTCATTTATTCATTTATTTCTCATAGGCACATCACAATTTACCTACTTAAGGCGCTGTATTAAGAAAAATTTAGATATTTCAGGGGGTGAAGCAGGGGAAGTGGTGCACGTAGCTCCGCCCCTACGCGTTGACAGCAGCGCGTAGCCTTATTCTGGTGCGGCATCCGTATTCTGTTCACCGAATGGGAAATCCCGGGATGAAAGACCGGGATTTCAAAATAAATTTTGCATTTGAGTGACATCACTCAAATGCAAATCACTCAATGTAAATTAAAGAGAAAATAATTATTTATGCTAGCACTACAAATTTATAATAAAACAATTTTCGTTTATTAATAGTAATAATAATGAGATGATTCTTGTAATTTTAGATTTTTATTAAAATAATTTGCTGTTGATCAATATAACATACGCAATAATATACATTTGTTTTAATTTAAACTTAACACTACAAGCGGGATCCGTTTTCAAAACTATTTTAGGTAATTTTTTGTAGCCACGGATACCGGGATCAGTCGATAAAAATATTTATCGACTGATCCCGTCATCGTTTTTCATTGGAAAACGATCCCGGTATCAGTGGCCAATTAAATCTGATCCCGGGATCCGTGAACACAAACCCGAATTTTTTATGTGCGAAGCAGGGCGGACCGCTGGTATTAAATGTTTATTATTTTGTGTTTTTTATTGTTTCATAATATTGATTGGGTTTTCTGGTCTAATCAACATATGAAATACAAATCAATAAACAATTCAAATATATGAACAACTAAATAAAACCAAGGAAATACAGATCGTTACACGAAAGCTGATTTCAGGCCTCCTTTAAAAAATGGGTTAGCTGTTAGCTGCTACTGCTGTTCCTGAGATGAGAATATCCTAGCAAGAATAACCAATATCACTTTTTTATAACTTTTGTAAATGCGGCCGTACTATTAAATATACAATCATACATAAGTATGATCCAATCAAACTAAAGGCAATTTACTAGAACATACAACGGAAAATATTAAAAATAAAAAACGTTAGCAGTAATAACTTATTTTATAATTTGTCGGCACGTTATAATAATCCGTCCATACTCACAATCAAGATAAACAGTGAAACGATTATTTAGAGTTTATGTACGCTACATAAACTCTAAATAATTGGTTCTCACTGTAACTTCACATAGGTAAACGTTTCAATAAAAGAAATAAACTAACATTTAGCAGGTTGAATGCGTGACACACATAAAATGAGAATTAAAAGCAATGATTTCATTTTGACAGTTCACACGTCCATTGCGGTATTTACGTTGTTGTTGTTGTTGTTGTTGTTGAGCAGACGAATTTTTCAAACCTATGAAGAAATGGTAGCCATATCCTTCGGAACTCCCAGATTACGATTGAAGTAGTAATTAAAAATTAAGTAGTAATAATTAATTTACATTTCATCAAAAGTTAGCTGTCTGCTACAACAGGGCATGTTTTCTTCATTGACATTTGCAGAAAGAAATTAAAAATTAACTCTGATAGGTAGTCAGAGGTATTAATTAGTATTATGTTATCTGTGACAAGAGGTAATTTTTCGTTAGGAAGGTATGGAAGCGACTGATTAAAATATTTTAATTGAAAATAAAATCCCGGGATTACGGGATTAAATCTAATACATAATCTAGAAAAATGATTCCGTGATTCTCAACAAAGATCACTCAATCCTGGAATCGCTACATTTTTCCGATACAAAAATACCTAGGTACTTATATAAGTCAAAACCTAAAGATTAGGTCAATATTAGCATCCGATTATAATCAGAAAAACTCAAACCGGAAAAGATCAAAACCTTAACTTTAGGTCAATATTAGCATCCGATTATAATCGGATGATGTTTTGACTTATATACCTAGTCAAAGTCGCTCGATTAACTCTCGCGCGGCGTAAACTAGCGCGGTGTTTTCACACTCGACGTTTTGAGGAGCGAGGTTCTGAACACCATTCGGTATTTTTGTATCGGAAAAATGTAGCGATTCCAGGATTAAGTGATCTTTGTATTATTTATCCGATCTCCGCTATAACCCAGTATATTATTTACTACACACATACAAAGCTTCATAATATTCCAGTGTGAGATGATCTCTCGTTGTTTAGGCTTTCTGTACAATCAGAGGTCAACTTATACTGGAAATTTATATATTACCACACACGCAGGACACAAATGTCAAAAATAAACAAAGAAACGTGACCTATCTCTGTAACAGCTCGCGGCTGACTGGCGTGATACTGCCAAACGCGTGACAGTAGTTCTTTGCGCAAGACAAATAAAGTTGAAAATGGCGTTGCGTTTGATTTTAGTTGAATCTCTTGTTCGACAATGTGAAAATTATTTATCGGTTTTAATTTAATTTAAAAATAAATACACCAGTAAGTTAAAATCTTTATACATATTTCTCTAGATGATAAAATTACCTTTCTTACAGTAACAAAATTATAAAATGTTATCACTCAAAATATTGAGCAATTCGAGACGAAAAAGTATTTTCGTGTTCTTTCTTGCGATTTGTTTTTCAAGTTCCTAGATGATTTTTATGAAATATTTTTGTATAAGTCTTTGGTCCATACACTTGACTATACACTGTATTTTTTTTGGGCTTGTAATATGTCGCAGTAAGCCTAACTGAGCGACGAAAAAGTGGACGTTTTACGACTTCTGTCTTAGGATAGCGCCTTAAGAAAGTTTTTATGTCCCTCTTTGAGGCCTAGATGACTGATATACTTAATACAATAAATTACACAATATAGTACGTAGATATTTTTTACTTCACATAGAATACGAGCAGAACACTTTGAATGCAAATCTTAATAACATTTGTAATGAGGCGGGAATCGAACGGGACCTCTTCTCCTACCGCACCACGAAGGTTATCAAAACGAAAAGTTCACGTAAAATAAATAATATCTTGTATTTATTTTCAGAATGCGACAGCTAATCATCGGCCGGAAGTCGCTACGACGTAGCCGTCCGCTACGCTTCGTAGCACGACATAGACTACAACAAAATAAACAATGTTTTATTGAGCTTGGATGAGATAACTTTTGATTTAAATAATAATAAAAAAAACTCATGCAATGTTAGGTTTATTTTAATGGAATATACAGGGTGAGTTATTTTTGAGGGCTACCTAATGGAAATTTGAAACGTGAGTTACTAAAAAGTCATGTCGTGTTGAATTTAAAAAATTGTTTTTTTTTTGTTTTACAAAAGATTTTTTCTTGATTCTGTTAAAGTGAGTTTTGTAATTTGAGGTGTTCCATCAACTTTGGGCACATAGTTTATTTATTTAGTACAGAAATAGAGTAACCGACCGTTTTTGAGTCCTTCATATTATACATTTCGCGCTTGAAGTGCAATTATTCACTTTATTAAACACTAGCTGTCCGCCACGGCTTCGCACGGGTATTAAAAAAAAATATTCGTGCGGATCTCTAATTTTTTTAAAATATGGACATATAAATAATAGATGAATACCGGATCTTTAATTGGAGATGATCAAATTTTTAATACCATTGTCACAGCTCATGCTTTATATTTTTTTTTATGGTAATACCTATTTTATCATTGGAGGATTTGGTAATAATCAATTACCTTTAATATTCTATAGCCTATGTTATCAAGGAAAATTTTGGATTCTAATAGGTCCTAAAATAATTTTTCAAATCGATCTAGTAGTTTCGGAGCCTCAATTCAAACAAACAATCAAATTTTTATAATATTATTATAGATAAAAATTATATATCAGATCTACTTATCTAATGATAAGTAGATCTGATATATAATTAAATTTAGAAGAAAAATTTTATTAGGCAAATTTACTAGATTCTTAGTTAAACTAAGGCTAATAATAGTTATATAACATATGTACGTTTAATATTAACAATGTTCAGGCTCCAACCATGGTAGAGTTCTTTGACGTTACGGGGTAACGAAAAATTCTACAAAAAAGGTAAACAGAAAGGTTACTTTAACTTGAAATTGACATACCCTAATTTCCAGTTGAGTCCCTGCCACCTATCGAGATATTTGAACTATGTACCTTGTAACGAACCTTTGTTTTCAAATAAAATCGAAAATCACCCATTGGAGCTCTCGTGCGCGTGTAGACTGTCGTTCATTCGACGATTATAACGGAGTGATTTTATTGTTTTTGGTCAAGACGTTTCAACGAGACAGCTCAACGTGTGTAATCCCACCATTTGACCTTAGTTACTTTTATGATGACGATAGCTACGTGCTTCGCCTGAAAGTTGAACTTCTTTCAAAGGAACTAAATCCATTTCCTGAAGTGTAGGCGCTCAATCTTGGAAGTGTCACGTCTACATAAGCTGATCTATGTGTTGTCACGTGGCATATTGGCAGAATGGGCGGCACGTCTCGCCACGCCGGCCAAGTTTCTTGATTATCAACACGTGGTGGGAATGTAAACAACTAACCGCGCTAAACATGATTCGCTTGTCTAAGCAAGTCTGGTTTGTGTATTGATGAGTTGTCCAATCTGTTTTGTTCGATTTTCGATCTTTGCTTGAGTTATTTTAGGATTTGGATAGATAAACTAGATGCAATTCTCTTCGGATCTTCTCAGATTCACCTCAAAAGTCTGGTTTTATTTGGTCATTGTAATGCTTTTACTGAATAGTTATCGTTGCCAGATGGGCTGAAAATCACATAGAGCACCTGTGATTATATTTATATTATATATTTGCAATGTTATCTGTTCACATATGGTAAAATCATTGTCCTGAATTATCTTGAAAATGTTTTTCATAACTGCCTGTCGGCTAACAATTAACAAACATCATTTTGAAGTCAAATTAACCAGAAGAACAAACAAATGCGATTCTCCAAAACTAAAGTCTGGCTGTAAATCAAAAGTATTTTGGCTTGGATTTGAATTACTAATTTGTGCTAATAATACGTTCAAAACACGGCCCCAGCGGCGCCAGAGATACTTAAATACGACAAGAAATCTCCTGTTACTGTCATAGAATGCAGAATTATTGAGCTAGGCACACAATCAAGGCATGGATTTCTTTAGAGAGAGAACTATAGTTATGTATAGATAAGAGAGTATAGAATAATGGTACACTAAATGATAGGTACAGTATAGGTTTACTGGAAAAACGTTGATCTTGAAAAACATTCTCATAAAAGGAATACTAAGTTATAAGCAATCGTACACAATAAAACTTTTTAAACTTTCACGATTTGTTGACATATTAAAGAATATTTATCGGGTATTTATCGCGTACCTTTTGTTTTATTTTCCCCTACGTTTCCATCGCGTAGGAAAAATAAACTAGGACGTAGGGGAAAATAAAACAAAAGGTACGCGATAAATACCCGATAAATATTCAATCGTACACAGTATGTTTTTTTGTACATAGTAAATTTCTGACTCATTTTTAATGTTTATTTTATTTTAGTTCCTTTCTAATTTAATTTATTAATGGTTTTATATCAATATGATTTCTCAAAATGTTATTTAATATAAGTGATCATAGGTTTGACAGTCAATCGAGGTTATTTTACTCATTACCTGTTAATCATATTGTTTCCTATGATACAGATTCAGCCTAGTAGGAAATCATTATTATTTGAGTACATTAATTATTTCCCTCTACTCACACTATAATTTTTTTTGTCAGTAAAATCTGTATAATCTTTAATTCTAATTGTATAAAGTATACTATTTTTAATTTTCATATTTCATTTCATTGGTGAGGCACTCTAACATAAAACATATTCTGTAATTAGCAGGTTTGTGTGACTATTACATTACTAATTTGTTTGTTATTAGTACTACTTTAACAGGTATTTATCGATTTTATTTACTTATTTTTGCTGACGTTAAAATAGTACTAAGTAATAATTATGTGTTCAGATCGCGTTAGTTTAAAAATATTTATTTTGTTTATTTTATTGCAATTTTAATATTCACCTATTCTATCTTTTATTTCTCTTGTAAGCAATATACTAAATAAAGTAATGAGAGTCAGTTGTAGACCCGCCTAAGTGCGCGAAGTCGTGAAAACATCTTGGGGCGGGCGGAGGTTCATCAGCGATGCAAATTACGACGCCCGCCCTGATACAATTATTAACCAGCCGTAATAATGCTAACTGCTCATTTGCGTCGGAGTTTTGTTTTTCAAAGTATTTTAATGACGATATTTTTTTGCATACTTATTACGCTAAAACCATCCATTCTATATTGATATATGACAGCACACGAAATAACCTGCGTAAATTTACAATGGTTGAAATGTGTAATAATGAGTAACTGTTACAAATACCAAACGACTTATATGGCATTCAAAGGACTGGTCCCATTGTAATCATTTTGAGGTGACATTCTAAAAAAAACATCATCTCCTACCGAAGGGAAAATGGAACCATATTATAAAATCATAACATAGTTTAACGACCTCAGTGGCACGGAAGGCGAAGGTCCGCCTGCGACACAGGAGGTTTCGGGTTTGATTCCCGCATCTTCTAGTCGGACAAATATTTTTAGGAACTGCAAATATTTTTTCAGGGTATTCTGGTCGTTTTAATAAAAAAATAACTATCTACATTACTCGTTTAATATTAGTTATATAGTAGGTACCCATAACAAAAGCTCTACATAGTTTCGGGCTAGATAATGCTGTGTGAATTTTCCAGGATTATTTTTTTATTTCTATTTATTTATAAAAGATTTTAAAAAGTTTGCACCTGAACTGTAACAAAATAAAAATCGTTGAATTTTAATTTTGTCCTTTCCACTAATGCTGACTATGGTTATTGTTAAACCTTCAAAATTTCTTAGATTACCGTGAACTAACTTCATTTATATGCTTTATGTATGAAAATAGAACCTCATTGCTAGGATTCAATCAAATTAAGCATCAGCAATATTGAAGTAATTATAACGGCATTTATTGAAATTCTTTGTGACAACTTCTATAACTTTCCGGTTAAACGGAATAACATGAATAAAATTTTGTAATCAAGGGTTTTATGTTTTACACTGCTCGGATTCACAGAGGTCTGGTTATCGTTTAAAATAAAAAGGCGTTTCTATAAAACTCGATAAAACTTTCCGATGATAATACGTATCATTTTGGGGTTTCAGTCACACGGTTTAGACCTTACATACCAAGCTTGTGATCTTTTAGTATAGTAAAAATTATTATTTTTTAATTCTAGAAGGAATTAGAAATATAATATATATAATAATAGATTGCAAAGCAGTTTATGTGAAATGTACTAGGTATATCTTTATTTAAGTGAGTAGAATAATTTTAAAGAACTGACATAAAATGGGGAATTTATTAGTATCAAAGAGTGATATTTACTACTAACTATATAGGCACCTACTCCCATATCTCAAGTAAGGTAGGTATTTGTGTAGTGGATAGTTTCGAACTTTTGTCGATTGACGACTTAAGTTAGAAACCATCCCTAAGACTTGACGGATCTTTTTTTGTATGGTCCTTATATTATAATAATTCATAACTAAACAATGATATAGAATTAAAAATATTTATGTAATTATTCGATCAATCATTTCTCTTATCAAAAGCTTTGTCGGCGTGGCGACTACCCCCGCGGGAGCCGTTGCCGAACCAGCTTTAGTTACGTTATTTACACACTCGCATAATGATAATTAGTTTGTAATTTCTCCGTGATACCGATCTCTATATTAAACTAGCACCCCCGGCTCCGTACGGGTATTTAACAAAAATTTAGTTTTTGATTCGGATTCCTAACTTTTTTGAAAATATTCTATACCCTATGTTCAGGGGACATTTTGGATTCTTATGATGAAAGAATTTTTCAAATCGGTCCAGTAGTTTTGGAGCCTATTCAATTCAAACAAACAATCAAATTTTTATTATTAGTAATGATATAGATCTCCTAGGTTTTTTTTGTCTGTCTGTTTGCAAAATTAATTTTATTCTATTTCTCTAAAGTCTAAGAAGTGGAACGCAAGCGCGGTCAAGCCCAAAACAACCACATCTCCTGAAAATCTTTACTAGGCACGATCTTTCTATAAGCATGTGTCAGATATAGCTGACATTTTATTGACCTTTTCTTGGGGAACCTTCGTCAATCGGGCATGTGATGCTAAACGAAGGCCACATTCTAAGATAAAATATATCCGAATAGATTGTAAGGGTGCTGAATAAAAACAAAATTTCAAATTGTGATTGCAGATATATCAATGTGATGGAAAGACTGGAAAGATTCTTAAAAGTAACGTTTAATTTGAACAGATTTTAATGTGTAATGAGGATTTTGACACTACAGTTCAAAACAACGGGTAAATCCAGTGATTCTGTGTAAACCTAAATATGCTACAAGACGCCACAAAGACGCCTATAAATTAAAAGTAATCAAGGAAAGTTAAGGATTTCCCAGAAATTATAGCAATCAAAACAAATTCACGCCTACGTTCACACATGACAGAGTTATCTGTAACCTACGTAATCTCTGCTCTCATCATAGCGAGCTTTAGCAATTTAGTTTAGCAAAAGGGCGTATTCATAACATAAAGAGCAAAAAGTAATAGTAATAAACTTAATAATAACCACAAAATTTTCTTGACTACTTTGAGCTACACTCATTCCTGATTCGTGAGTCCTGGTATCTACTTTCTTACCGTAGCAAACTTATAAATAAATTTAAGCTGGTTTTGGTTCGCATCCTTTTTCTTAAGAGACAGTTGTTGTAAATTAAGTGTAACATCTGACCTTTAATGTATGTCCTAGATAAGAAACTATCCTAAAACTAACAAAAAGAAATGTAAAAGCAGAGTCACAACTTCATGTATCTAGTATACATTGGTTCTCTATAAAAAAATATTCATTTCATCAATTGTACATTTTGACACAGATACATTTGATACATTTTCGCACTAGCGGATTTTGTCATGCTGATTATTTGTCGTTTGGTCTTTGTAACAGTTACTCATTAGTACACATTTCGACCATTGTACATTTTGACGTAGGTATAATTTAACCAAGGAACAATCAGACTTATACACTTTTGTATACCAGGGCCATCTAAATGACTGCAAAAATGGGTTCAGAAAAGAATTGCGTGAACCGTAGGCATTATCTGAAAGACTCATTAAAATACACTTTTACCAGTCAAGACGATATTCATTAAGGTAAGCAGAACGGACCTGACATGTTATTGAATATTAATGGCGATACTTCGGTATAAAATGGCAAATATTCCCGATAATCGACACATTCGTTAAACGGCTGAGGAAGAAAACGTTTCAAAGGTAAGTTTCACTAGAACTTTTATGCTTCTTCTAGAATTTGCTTTATATTTTACCTCTTAAAAATCGTTCACCTCGTTTGGAGGTGGTACGCTCAGCGGTTGAATTACGAAGTGTGGTGATGCAGAAACCTGACCTTAATTAAGGATAGATTTGCATCGACTGGAATTCCATAAAATATGAATTAACTGAATCTTTTGCGCTTGAATAACATTGGCTTCATTGCAATCTCATTGTAAAGTACTTGTTTAAGCTACAGCGCCACTTCAACTCTTTGTAATTAAAACAGCCTGAACAATTTCCTGCTACTTTTACTGGTAGCGCTTTATTCTTTGTTCAATGTTTAAACAAATAATACTCGACATTAACATAGCATAATCTGGCCCCAAAGTACGAAGAGCTTGCCTTGTTATCAGATTACAGATATCAATAAATATTATATACTCCTTTCTCCCGTTCCTTTCCATCATTTAGTCCACGGCTGGATTTGCCCTACCCGTAGTAAGTGTCATAGCGCTCTGTATTCAGCTTGCCTCATCCAACATCTGCAGTCTTTTGCATGTCATTTGTCGAGATGACGTGTCATAGATAGTATTTTCAAACTTGCAGTCTCCTTTTGAGAACGCTAATTGACAAAGCAGGTCTATTTCCAGATGCATCTCCAGATAACTTTCTTCATCGTTGTGCTGGCTGCGGCTTCCGCCCACATTGGTGGACAGGCTTCGAGCCAGGAGCTCACGCAGAACTACTGCGGCAGGAACCTGGCGAAGGCACTTGCAATGATCTGCGAAGATATTAAGCCTTTAAAGCGTTCTAACGCTGGAATGTACTGTGAGTTGTATTCTTTTAAATTGAAGAATCTGATAGGTTAATACGAGAACGAAAGCTATAGGCACAATATTTTATGACAAACGAACAAACACAAACCATATGTGTCATGAAGATGGCGTTTGCGGGAATCGAGCTTGACATAAACTATTCTTAGGTTTCTGTTATAAAAACAATGTAGTTAAACGAAATCATTACGGAGTCGTAAAGAGATATAACATTAGTTGTTCTTCCAACGCAAATAAAGTTTGTAGTTAACCCGCTTACATCCGTTATGCATTATTAGTATCAGCAAAATGGTTTGGACAACTTAGAAATAATTAACAAAGTAACTGTATAATAAGTGACAATTGGCGTTCTTATCACAAGAGCGATCACTCCCAGGCGACCTTGAATGGATAAGAGCGTTGTATTGTACATTATGTGAATAAATAATATACACTTTATACTAGTACTTATACATACGAGTAGCTAAAATAAAGTAAACCGTGTAGGGTACAACAGATGACTCCATTTAAAACAATTGTTGTTTCGCAGCGGCCATCCTTGCACCGTACTACAGGGAGCAAGAGCACGGCGAATGGCCGTGGATGGTTCCATCCAAAGCCAGGGATATGTCCGTCCAGCGTGGAAAGCGTCAATTTATCGTCAGCGAGTGCTGCGACAAAGCCTGCAGCATCAGCGAACTACTGACCTACTGCTAAAACGCTAAACGATACGACCCTGATGCAAAAATAACAACTGGATTCTAGAGTTCCTTTTATAAGGTCCAATTCCACCATTATGTTTAGCTTGAAGCGTATCAATATTTGATATACTCTGAACTCGTTTTAGAGCGCTAGTGCTCAGTTTTTCTTGTGTTGATTGCGTTAATTGCAACAGTGGAATTAGATCTAAGTGTTTTGTAATAAGTATAATGGAGAACTTTGAGGACAAACGTTTGTTATAAATTTGTAAGCAATCGTTGTTCTGAATGCTAGGATTATGCTGTAATAGGTAGTATTTTAAGGTTATTAAAGTATCCTAGCACGGATATGTTAATATCTTATGTCTTAACGTTATAGCACCTAGATGGCATACTTTGTTTGTGAAATAAAATATTCTTGAAACATTCTCATTTTGTATAATTTTAATGGTGCCCTCGAAAATTTTAATAAATATTGTGAGTAGAGCTTGGGTGTGCATCTAAAGCGTTTGGGTCTTTTCTTCTTCTTCTGGTTAGTTAGGTAACTAGAGCTTTAAGATAGCTGTACCTATGTAGGTAGGTAGGTCAGTAAATCTGAAGATAAATAAGATTCGACAAGTGCAAGTGCCGTGCCGTGGGTTTCAAATTTTTGCCAATTATACCATTACTATAGTTTCAAACCCATACAATAAGCATCGGTTAGAAAGTTCGCTATTTAATGAGTACATACAGTTCGTCACTCGGCCACCGTACGAAACAGACGTGTGTCGCTATTTAGTAAAATTATAATTATCATAGTTCTACAAAACTAAATTCTCTACCAGTGCAATAAGGTACCATTCTGCAAGACGTTGTTTGATTCATAACTTACGATCAACAAGGACAGTGCTACTTGCTTCGTGCGTACTCGTGGTTGCTTCGCCAACACTTCGGTTCGTATCTTCTTGCAACATAGTATAAGCTGATATTTCAAATATTTCAAATGCCTCTACCTAAGCTTACTGACAAGGCGCACTCATCTCAGCCGGAATTGAATACTTTAAAGGATGATATCGATATTCATTTGGGGGATCCAGGGATCGATGCTCGAACTGATAAAGCTATTAAACCTTCTCGACGACCAGATAAGAGAAAAAAACCCGCGCTAGATTCTGATACTTTTGTTGAACTATACAAGGAAATGCGTAATATGTTTAATGACCTACAAAATAGTCAAGAAACAAAACTCGACAATCTGAGCAAGGCATTGGAAGCTATAACGCAACAAAATGCGAAAATAATAGATAACTACACTGAGATGGAGAAAATCTTGCAGCAAAACATGAATGCACACCGAGAGTTGGTATGTAAAGTAAGCAATTTAGAGACCGAATGTGCAAATGCACACATAAAGATCAATGATCTTGAAGATCAAGTAGATAGTCTGCAAAAACATCAACTCAAAAAACTTGTCGAAATAAGAAATGTTCCAAAACAGCAAGAGGAAAACATTCAGAACATTGTGGAGAACCTGATGATGACTATAGGCATTGGAACAGAAGCCAACATTATAAAACAAGTTTACCGCGCTGGTAAAGAAAATGCTCCCATCGTGATGGAAGTGGGAGATGTAGGGCATAGGGTCGCAATTATAAAAGCTGTGAAGGCTTACAACACCAAGAATAAAAATAACAGACTCAGTAGCTCTAACCTTGGGGTTAAGGTTACACCAGCCGTTCCGGTATATGTTTCGGAAAAACTAACTCCAAAAGCCAAGAAGCTGCTTTTGCTGGCAAAAACTCTTGTCAGTGATGGGATCGTCAAGTATTGCTAGACTGCAAACGGTGAAGTATTAGTACGACAGAATGATGGACAACCTGCTGTTCGCATAAGCAAACCTATGGATGTTGAAAGGCTTAAATCAACTGTTTGACTATATCACTTACATCGCTTTACACTTTCATCAGCGTTCTTAAAATACTATACGGTTCCTATTTTGCATAATATTATGTTTAGTATATTTCTACCTATATTTACAAACGTGTCAACTTATTATCTCTACCAGACTATAAATATTTACAATCTTATACATATTTTACTAACTTACCCTATTAACAAAATTTTGTGTATTGTGTCATCAAATTGTTATATTAGGGTCCAACTCGCCAACTACTTTTTAATAGTTAATATAAAAATATTATACTCTGGTAGTATCTTTCATGAAAATACGCACAATGTATCAATGAGCTACTTAATTAATCACGTACATGTATGTACCATGTTGCTGTCTATGTTCAGCTATTTTGATTCTAAAGGTGATATTACCTAGCCATGATACTTGATGACGTTACCAATGTCAGCAATGACATCGATAGATGTGTCATTGCTGGCAACTCTTATCTCATTGATAGTCCAGAACAGTGCTCTGATTTGCTGAAGGATACTGCTAAAGATCTCAAAATAATTGTACAAAATATTCGTAGTATAAATTGTAATTTTGATGAGTTTTCTGTCCATCTAATAAGAACGAATGTAACTTTTGACATAATCATATTGACTGAATGCTGGCTGCAGCATTTGATAAACATTCCATCAATAACTAATTACACAAGTTATGCAACCACCAAACATAAAAATCAAAATAGTGGGATCGTGGTCTATATAAGAAACTCCCTACATGCAAATGTTTCTGAGCCCAATGTAGAAGATGCTGACAGTTTGTTAATAAAAATTGGAAGAAAGTTTGCTATTGTAGCTTTGTACAGATCACCTTCTGTTTATAATGTTGACAACTTTCAACAATCACTAGGTCATTTACTCAACAAACTCAAGTCTTACAAATTTGTTGTCGCTACCGGCGACATGAATTTGAACATTAGAGAAGGTAATAATGATCCTAGAACCGCAGATTATCTTGATGAATTAGCTGTAAATGGTTTTCTGCCCTCTCATCTACTACCGACTAGAGAAAGTAAATGTTTAGATCATTGTTTCCTTAATTTAGGTTGCAAAGCTACTACTATTGTATGTAACACAACTATTACAGACCATAGTTCCCTAATTATATCAGTTAAAACCAACCATATAACACGAGCTCAAACTAAAATAGTTTCCATATTAGATTATGACATGGCTCTACAGGAACTTAAACAGACGGATTGGTCAATGGTAACTAATTGTACTGATGCTGATTTAGCGACGCTTAATTTTCTAACCATAATTTCAGGGATCATAGACAAATGCTCAACTACTAAAAATGTAAGTAATCGTAAAGCTGTTAAAAAGCCTTGGATAACTCCTGGGTTAATACGATGTATAAGGTGGAGAGACAATCTACATTATAAACTAAAAAAAGACCCGGATAACCTAATATTACGTGTCACCTATAAAAGGTACAGAAACGACTGTAACCGACTTTTGAACAATTTAAAAATACAACACGAAAAATCAGAGCTTAATAAAAACAGGAATAACATAAAAAATACTTGGAAAATACTACGTCAAATTTGCCAACTTGAAACTAATACTAAACATCCAGACGAGCTCCTAACGATTAATAGTAACCCGAAAACGTCTGTCAACCATGTAAATCATTATTTTGCCGAGGTAGGAAAGACCCTGGCTAATACTATAGTAACTAAAAATAAGACAACAGAATTAGATCTTCTCAAAAATATAAATATGTCGAACAGCCCGATAAACTCTATGGTACTATTACCCACCGACGTTTATGAAATCACTAAAATTGTAATGTCACTGAAATCAACTTCATCCTCCGGCTGGGACAAAATAAGTTCATATTTTATAAAATCAGGAATCAGTTATTTGGCACAACCCATTTCACATATCTGCAACACATGTTTTGATACAGGAATATTTCCAAAATTGCTTAAACAATCCATTATTACACCTATTTTCAAGGCTGGAGATAGAAGCAGTGTCCATAATTATAGACCTATCTCGATTTTACCTACCATAGCTAAAATTGTTGAAAAAAGTATTAACTCAAGACTAGTTAGATACCTTGAAGCAAATAGTTTTCTATCACCCAATCAATACGGATTCAGACAAAAAAAGTCTACTACAAATGCTATTGAAGAAGTAGTTCAGTTTATTATTAATACCTTAGATTCAAAATCTAAATGCCTAGCTATATTCTTAGATTTAACTAAAGCGTTTGACACTGTTTCTATCCCCATACTTCTACGAAAAATGGAGTGCGCGGGTATAAGAGGTTTGCCTTTACAACTATTTACATCGTATTTAAATGAAAGACGGCAATCTGTGAAAATTGATGGGTTACAGAGTGATTACACTGAAATTACTTTTGGTGTACCGCAGGGCTCCGTTCTTGGACCTACGTTGTTCCTTATTTATATGAACGAGTTATCCCGTCTTGACATAAATGGCGAAATTGTTTCTTTCGCTGATGACACTGTCCTTTTGTTTAAAGCACCATCTTGGGAAGAAATTAAAAAACGTAGCGAAGAAGGATTGGAAATAGTATTGACCTGGCTAGACAAAAATATCCTTACACTAAATTTTGATAAAACAAAGTACATAACTTTTAGTATATACAAAAATAATCAACCAACGGATCTGAATTTAAAAGCACATACTTGTAATAATAATACTGATCAATGTAACTGCACCATACTATCACCTGTCGCAAATATGAAGTACCTCGGTATCACTTTAGACCAGAATTTAAACTGGAAGAGTCAAATTGAAAACCTGACTAACAGAATGCGAAAGGTAATATGTGTTTTCAAAAAGCTGAGACATATCCGTGAATGAGGAACCATTAAATTAGCATATTATGCTTTAAGCCAATCTATCTTGCAGTATGGGATAAACGCTTGGGGCGCGGCTAAAAAAACTCACCTAATACAGGTAGAAAGATCTCAAAGAGCCATACTAAAGATTGCAACACTTAAGGATTTCCGCTACCCAACGACACAATTGTACAAAGAACTTAAAGTACTGACGGTGCGGCAGCTCTTCATAAAATCTATAATCATGAGACAACATCGCATTATTCCCCCCGTGACTAAAACTAAAAGAAGAATCCCTGACATTTATCCAAAACCTGCATGTAAAACAAAGTTCGGTCATAATTCACCATCATATTTGGGCCCTCATTTATATAACAAAATAAGTAAAGACATCAAATCCTTAAAAACATTGGGTTTCTACGGATGCAAGAATATGATAACTGATTATCTTCTTAATTTAGATTACACAGCGACCGAAGAATTTATGTCATAGTAAAATCATGAAAATTTATTTTCAGTATTTTATATATTATGTTATTACAGTTTTATTTACAATTTATCGAGAGTGAAGGTACCGTAATTATATTACATAATTACACCAATAATATCTAAAAAACAATCTCCTACCGTACATTTGTATACATATAATACATACAAGTACATATATATACTGGTAAGAGGATATTATTATTTATTAATTTTAAATATAATCTATAAAACTAACATACATATTTTAAATAATTTGTTTTTCTGCTTAATATATAGTTCATATTATATAATCATTATTATAATCAACTCCTAATTATCACTTAAATTGGTATAATATGTATAATGAACTGGTTTAATAAGTTGACACATAGATTAGATAGATTAGTTAGTTTACATTACATTTATTTACTCTTAGTGATTAGTCTGTTTTAGTTGATTATACTATACTGAAACGATTCCAGTGTAAACAACGCCACTATTATATGAACTCGACAGCGCTGACCGCGAATACATTTTAAGGTGCAACTTATGCTGGTCACTGCGAGCGGCGATCCTACTCTGCCGTAACACAGTTTTTAAACTAGTACGGGGGGTAGAAGTCACAAGCAAGCTATGCATCATCTTTTGCAATTGTTATCTACCTCAATATCCAGCGATTCTAAGTAAATTACTTAATAAACTTACCTTATCCTGTACATAAGTAGGCAATTAAGTACTCGTACGTGAATTGCGTTATAATTCAAAAATAACAGAGAATATGTTAGCTAATAGATAACACAAATGTCGTGATTTCATTGTTAATTAAGTTTTATGTATTAGCTGTAAAAACTTTTGAACAATAAACGTTTTATTATTTTTTATTTTTTTTATTATTATTATTATACATCGCAGTAAAATGCAGAGCGAACCATTTGTTTCAGATCACTCCGCAAACTTTCGAGTTGGGTAGGAACGCTTATTTTAGTATTCAAAATGAAATTTTATAAATCTAAAACATAACTCAAAAAAAAAAAAAAATTAAACCTTCCTTGAAAAGAGCAATGATATTCCAATATTTCGACATCACAATTAGTACTAAACATTTTCCTTTCTATTCTTTTTTTTTAATCAGTACTGGCACACGAAATGTATTATTATTTTAAACTTCAAGTTAATAGCTGCGTGCGGTATAATTAAACTCTCTATCTATTTGTCATCTGGGTAAGGACCAAATTTTTTGCATCGTTGCACAACGGAAATCACAGCTGAAGGTGTCACAACGGAGCAAATGTAGCACAACGGAATTTGTTAAGGTTAGTGTACATGGGTCTAAAAATTATAACAAATTCACAATGTTTAGCATAATTAATTACATTCATATTTTTCTCAATCTTGGAAAAATAAATTAGGTAGCTACTTACTTAAAATCCTAAGTTGTGATTTTCCTTAGTTTAATTATTCTATTACTTAGGTCCCTATTACTATATAGATTGGGATGTTGTGGGTAAAAAAAAACACGGACATTAGTGTAATATTTGTATTTTGATAATATATATTGAATAAATTAAATACATATATACCACTATTTATTAATTTTAATATCACAGATTATACATTTGTACTACCTACACAAAATTAATTTTAAATAGCCGGCACGAAAAATATTTTTTTCTTCAAATATGTCAAGAAGCATAAAAGTTACAAAATTATATAATAATAACATGATGTTTATAAATGATGATTATTGACTTTATAAAAAAAACTAACAAAACAAGATATGTGTAATATAAATAAATAACAAAAATATCAAATCAATTAACATGCTTAATTTCAAATACTTTAAAAAATCAGTTCAGGTAATTATTAAATCAATAGAAAAATGTCTAATAATAAAATAAAAAAATCTTATTGTTAAGATGTTTGAATAAAAACTACTAAAAGAAGACCTACATGAAGTAATATTGTGTACCAATCTTTACAATGTTCCGTTGTGACACGTCGCACAATTTCTCTTTCTTTTTTTATGAATAACAGAACTGTTATTCATTGAAGAAAAGATCACTTAAGCGAAAGGACTGTAAATTGCGCAAATAAATAACATCAAGGAAGTTCTTTCTAAGAATTTGGTTAGTATAGTGCGCTCAAGGCGGGTTCAAGTCTCACCAAAATCGTTTTTTTTTAAGGATATTATTTTATCTAACATTACATTAATTTAAATTTCTTGACGGCGGACTTGTTTACTATTTTTGGAGTGTTTATTTGAGTGAGTAAATGAGAGCTAGTATTTACAGTAAAAACAATTTAGCTAACTGCAGACAAACTACTGGTAGCTCAACTGATCCATATCAATACCAGTTGGAAGTGTACCCAAGATGCTGGCTGCATCGCCTCGCTGTATGGCAATGCTGATGCGCTGCACCAGATACTGACCAGCTCTCGCGTCACAATTCGCTTCGACCAGACGCTCATATATTTTTTTTAAACCCTGCTTCGGACCCCACGGACCTAGGGTCTCGACTCCAAGGGGAGCAAATTTATAGGCTCTGTCGAGATATGCATATTTGCGCCTTGAGATCCTCGGCCAAATCTGCTGCCGCACCAGCCCTCACGGATGTCCTGGGAAGATGGGAGGGTGCATCGACGCAAGTAGCGTTTTTAATTTATTGACAGTGGACTTGTTTACTATTTTGCAGTGATTTATAAGAGTGAGTATATAAGTTAAGTTTAGGAATAACGTTCTATACCAGAGTGATTTTTGTGCTGGAAGTAGGTAATGCTAGGAGTCCGCGTAGACAGGACAAGAATCAGTATTCAAGTCACGGGGCACTCTAGGCGTTTGGCGCCGACGACAGCGAGTGCATTCGTTTTTAGCATAAAGTTTCTTTACTTTTGATTTTGCAGACTGGCGTTTTTAAGCATCGACGCTCAGTGGATTCTAAGCGGGTATTGGTAGGTTTAACGAAAGCTGTTCCGCTCATTTACATACCTACCTACCAATATAAAGTATAAAGCATTTTTTTTTTGTAAGCTTTGACAGTTCAAGAACTAGTTAGGTGTAGTTGAAACCGCCATAGTAAGTATAATGGGCCGTAATTATTATCTACGTATAGCAAAGCTTACCCTCGTTTTAAGTCGTATTATAAACAAATGAGTACTAAGATGTATGAAATAACATCAATTTACCAAATTAAAATGTTTACTATCCATAGAAACGTCACAGCTATATAAAAGTGTAAGTAATTCTGCTTCTCTGTCTGACTGTCCTTTTTAATAAAGTCAACTGAATGCATCCAGCTAACGTAACAGTATCCTGGGGTTATACATTGGCTATTTTTAACCCGGAAAGTGCGCTCAAAGTAAAGGGCAGAAGCAAGTTCTACCTAAAAAATATTTTTTTTTAAATAGATATTTCATTTTCATTTTTAAATACATATTTCTTATAAAAAAACTAGATAAGAAACGAAGAAATTTCTCAAAAAGAGCCCGTCTGTGTGTTGAGCAGTAACAAGACAAGTTTTCTTTGCAAGGAATACTTTTCAATGTCTCCCTCACTACTCTGACTAAGTAGCTAGGTTGCCAACAACATACAAATTAGTTTTCACAGAAAACGACAATGCAGAAAAGAGTGTATCTCTTGAAAATACTGTTTTATGCAATGAAACAAGATACTTTTGCACTTAGGAAAGTGCGAGGTCTCCACTCTACAAAGTTACACATATAAGATATAAATATTCAAAACCTGTAATTGCATAATAATTATGTAATCGTGTAATAATTTGTTCTAAATAACCGCATAGATTCTTAGGAAATAGATTAAGAGTATATACTACTTGTAAAAGTTAAGAACCACAATTTTCTTAGTTAATAAATACTTACTCCATTCGTAAATACTTACTCCATTAATACATACTTCGTCCATAAGCGAATAAACCAATATTTGATTGTAAAAAAAATCAAATGTTGGTCGTGCTCTGCTGTGGTGTTCTCAAACAGAATTACGACTTTATTTTTCAGCCTATATTTTCAAGTTTCTATTTACAATTCACGTGTGCAATTAAAAATATGAAGTGTCAGAGTCAGCGATAGGCGATGAAAGCACTTGTGGCTCGCCATCGATTCGAGCACCGGACGATGAGATCAATGTAGTTTCTGGACGAAAAACATCATTTAAATCGGAAATATAAACAACAATAAATACAGCAGATAAGTTGAGCTACCTGTAGTTTGTTTGCAATGTCTGCAGTTACCTCAATTGTTTTAATTACTTTCAATTAAAACAATAGTTCGAATTTGGTTTGAAAAAAGTAACAATTCAATAATTTACATGTTTAACATTTAGATCAGCCTACAGTTAATACACAAAAACATACAACATAGATATTAACAATGAGTTAATAAATAATATTGCCACATAGCTCATCAAGCCCCAGGCTAAGCAGAGCTTGTGTTATGTTATGGGTGATGACTGATATACCTAATACAGCAGCAGATTTTTTTTTTATTTATTTGAAGTAAATTGGCATCCATTACTTTATTACTTCTATGCAGTTGTTAATATTTTATCTCTAGCATAGATTCCATAACAACGGAAACATAAATTATTTGGATGTGGTATTTTAATTATAGTTGAGCTGCAAGTAGATCTTTTGCAAAAGTCTGCAGTTAGCTCAATTGTTTCAATTGTAAATACTAGTTATAATTGGCTTCTGTAATTTTCTGTAATTTATTTTTTGTAAATACACATAGTATAGATTAATAATATAAATAATTTATCCTGAAATTTCTTAGATATTTCATTTTCATTTTAAAGTTTAAGTATTTTTCTACTTTAATTTCGGAGGAGGGCGTTGACATCTGCAACAAAGTTTTTAAACTTCTGCAAGTGGCAAAGTTTATACTGTAAACATGTTTTATGTTCACTAATAAACGATTTATTTTTATTTTATAGATTTTCAAAACTTAGTGCTGTAATTTATTTTACACCTATCTACAAATAAACAAATAGGATGCTTAGTTCATAATGCTAGGAAATGCCAGAATTTAGCAAATCAATGATTACACTACCTGTCATGGCCGATAAATTTTCCATTGCCACATCTCCATTTTACAAACAAGTATCATTTTCAGTAAGCTCACGAGATATGCCGAGGGTTTTGACGTCACAGATCCTCGGGATCGTGCGCTATCAGCTATATCAAATGCACCTTCCACATTCCCTCAGGGATTTGACTTCAAAAACGTAGTTAATTTCATAGGTTAGGAACATCCTGAGACCGTTTATCGCAGCCGAAAGACGAAGGTACACCGCTTTAGACATAGGGCTCCCCAAATGGGGTATGCCATAATCACCGCGCTTGCTTGGTAGGTTGGCGGTGGATCTTGTTTTTAGGGATAATTGTCCTTTAGTCGCCTCTTACGACTCCTTGGTGATGTAAATTCTATTAGAATATAATTATCCGCCGGTTTATTTTCATAATTTAAACGTAAAGCTCCGATCAGGGAAAAGGGTGATGTTTTCCGTCCGTAGAATAATATTTTCTAAACCATTGAGCCCGTCATTCCTGTCTTAAGGCTGTCCGTTCCAAGACATATCTAGCTCCAGGCCATAGAAAGGAAATGTTTTTATGCAGAAGCAATAAATGGGTGACGTAAGAGCGGTGTACAATCTATTATTGAGTTTTGTATTAAGTATAGCAGTCATCCACAACACAAGCTCTGCTTAACTTGGGGCTAGATGCTTTGTGGATTCATGCATTGTTTATATTTATTATTTATTAGCTATAGTTAAGTCTTCTTATAATTTTCTTCACAAAAAGAGCGAAAAGATTGGTCCGCAGGTTTGCTCGTAATTTAGCAGAAGTTATAATATTATTTTTCAAATCCTATTATCACAAGAAGCCTGTGTTCACGTATACGAAAAAATCGTTCAATACTCTTCGCGTTCAGTACAATAATGCTTTCAGGATACTGTTGGGGTACAATTCTGCAGAGCCTCTGGGATGTTCTTGGAGGCCGTGTGGATGGTTTCGCTGCCTAAATGAAGAAAAAGGCAGCCTCTCTGCTTAGTAGGGTACCTACGCGGAAGCATCATTACAATCCTGACTGCAAAGGCTGGAAAATTTGATGTACCTACAGACACCTTTCTGTTTATTAATTAACTGAACAACCTATCATGTAATTAAATATATAAATTAAATTAATCTTACATAGAATAAGAATGTACTATGTAATAAACCTATGGCATCAGAAAAAAAATCATTCATTAATTCAATTTTGCACTACTACTAGATATTACTAGATAGTAAGATCAGTAAATAGATTAGAGCTCTTGTTCACGACACGGTTTCTTCACAAGACGGCTAAAACGCCGTACTGTATCTAACACTTCACACCGGCGAAATCACTGGATGGGTCAACAGCCTTTTTTCTTTTTAAATATGCCTAATTGCCGTCACGGAAACGTCCGGCGCCGGTCCAGCGAAGAAGCGAGCCGAGGAGTAGATAAGGCATACGGTGCCGTCGCCGTAGTACCGCCGCGTATTTGAATAAATATCCATTGTGATTCATACAATTTAAAGGAGTTTACAGATAAACGCGTTTGAAAAGAACAGATTTCATAAGTAAAGGAATTAAGAGTAAACTGGTGATCGTAATGGCTGCCTTTTATTTCGGTCAACGAATTAGCATCGCCTTCCAACGTGACAATGCTGCCAGCAATCTGACCTCTCAGTTTTTTGGAGACGGCTTAGATTTTTTGAAAAAATATAATGGTAATGGGTACTTTTTGTATTTATTTTATGCGATCGACCTGAAAGGCATGTTCTAATTGATACAACATTAACATATTATATTCTTAATTTATTACTATTGATAGTATGTTATATTAAATAATAAAAGAAAAAGGTAACAAATTTACATTAGGAACTTGGTACCACACTATTTTATGACAACTCTTTTAATATTCACCTTTGTTTTATTAATAGATACTTACTTCTAATAACAAATAAATAATCAAAGATTATGACAAGTTTATTATTTTGGTCTATGCTGTACCATCAATTAAGATACGTTTTCTCTCTTAGTAAAGTAAATTATGTAACTAAAGTGATTTTTTTGCTCAGTTCAAACGATCTTTTACAGGAAATAACATTTATGTAAAGCAAATAATACAATAACAAATAAAGAATCAACGTTACAAGGTTACCCCTAAATAGAATCAATTACTTACACAACGCATAATTGCACGCGGAAATGACGCAAAATCGAGTTCGAAAACGGACAAGATCCTTCTCTTGTCCACAGAAATAAAGATGTGCGCGCAACATTAAAAGAAATACGTAAAGTTGTCACAGAACATCAAATATAAAGAGAGCTAGATTGATTGTCCGACTGAAATAAAAAGAAATTTATCATATTTTTGAGAGCACCTATGTAAAAATAAATAAAAATTATAAACAAAAATTAAAATATTCTCAATAAAACATATTTCTTTCCCTTGCCTTGACGCAAATAAAGCATTTTAGATGTAGAGAGAAATGAAAAAAAAAAATATAATAATGCTGGATAATTCACACAGCCCCAAGCTAAGCAGAGCTTGTGTTATGGGTGCTAGATAACTGAAATACATAATAATATACGAGTACATAGATAGATATTTTTTACTATACATAGAGAACAAACAGAACACCCTAAATATTCGCAGATCGTACAAAAATTTGTCCTGAGGCGGGAATAGAAACCGCAACCTCATGCGTTACAGGCCACGCCCGGGCTACGCCCACCGCGCCACGGAGGTCGTCAAACAAGTTTGAGTTTATTATAACTTTTTAAGTTTTTTTCGTTTTCGGGGATTGCCAACTGGATTATACTCGTATGCCTTATATCTGCCCTGTCTTTTGTCGAAATATATCTCAGTAGGTAGGTAAATGTTTAGCGTAGGAATTTTCACGTCACAATACATTAATTCTTGTATCATTGTTTTAATTTTTTTGTCGATAGAAGTGACCCACGAAATACCTATTATGAAAAATGTAGCTTATCCAAATCACCTAAAGCACTTTATTACGTCTAGAATTTACGGAACACCTAACCTCTAACCCTAAAATATTTTACCTCTTATTTTCACAAGTGTTTGAATACTAGTACAAAATCAGGCAACACCAACGTCGGGTGCCGTATTTTTCAATCTGCAAGCAACCACACACAATAAATCATTGTCAAGTTCTGGCTCAGTTGCAATGGCCTGTCCGTCTTCTTAATGCTTACCCTTTTTGCCCTACTTAACGACAAAATAATTAATTGTTGGAAACGAAAGGAACCATACCACCTGGTTTTGAGAAAAAGTGTAGTTTGTTCTTCTATCGATGACCCTTGTTTAGGCAAAGAGTTAGGCAGGTACCTAAGCAAATACGAAGTTCATTTAATTTCATCCTAAAAAGACTAGTCTGATATGTAAATTCAAAAGCTGTCGTTGGGACGCCCTTCGAAAAGCCGTTTTGAAAATGTTTATATCGAATAACGAATTACGCAAAATCAAGTAATTTTTTTTCGATGGTGAGTTGGTACTACGGCTCTTAAGGCGCATGCAGCACCTAAACTAGCGTCACCACCTACTTTATGTTATTATTCTGTTTAACAAAGGAATTTGCAAAAATGCATCGTCCAGTTTGTGATACCTATCATAAGCTTTTTTTTAATGCCTCTGTAATAGTTTTATTCTATTTAGTTTAGGCAGAGATACGAAGTTGCCCTTGGTGGCCACCAAAATCTATCTTCGTATCTCTTCCGTTAGTTTAGGTGCTGTATGCGCCTTAACTACTTTATCTATATGAAGGGGTTGACACGTTGTTGGTTGAACAAAAATTTTAAATTCGCACGGATAATTGTCAAATATTTCAAAGACTACATTTTTACTCACACTTTGTGTACCATTGAAGTTCTATTGTATTGATTCTTCTATTTACCGGTCCTTCTATATTTTGCTTCTACGACGGCGTAGCAACATTGCTACAGACCTATTTATTGCATTAAATCGGCATCAGTAACTGGTGGTTAGATTAAAAGTAATGCTGTGTTTTTATTTATCAGAAGCAACCGGAACGCTTGCATTATTCAAATGAACCATCTAATTCGAGATGTAAAATAAGTGTGGAAAATTCAATATTCTGGAAACAATATACCAACACCTGCGCGGCCGATTCCCTGTACCCTTGACACAGGTTAAACACTAGTTGCAACATACCACAATACGAGTAGAAACAGTAGATAAAGTAACCGATATTTTTACTGGACGTGCTTCATTTCTTCCAGATTTTACAGATTTACATATATGATAACTAACTGAACCTACCAAATTATAAATAAATAAATAAATGCTGGAAAATCCACACAGCATCACTAATTAAATAGATGGATATTGTTTATTGGGTAGGTATATATATAGAAAACGACCAGAAAAATAACTGTAAATCGTACAAAATTTTGTCCCGAGGCGGACTTTCGCCCACCACGCTACAGAGGTCGTTGTTGACCTAGAGTACGCTGATCCTTTACTTATATTCTAGCTTTATACAAAACTAGCGGCCCGCCCCGGCTTCGCACGGGTATTAAACAAAAATTTCAGAAATTATACACACTAAAACGATGGGTTTCACAGTTTTCATACGGATCTTTACTTTTTTTAACAGCATTGGGGTTTTTGACATTGACTCGACATTCCAAACCTGACACTGGCCGTAGAGAAAAAGCAAGCATTGTGCGCTATACAACCTCTTTTTCTATTCTGACGCGCCATAATAGAAAAAGAGGTTGAATATACAGCCCACGGTTCAATTATTGAATTTTTCATGCGGATCCCTAACTTTTTTGAAAATATTATATAGCCTATGTTCATCACGGAAAATTAAAGATTCTAATGGTGAAAGAATTTTTTAACTCGGTCCAGTAGTTTCAGAGCCTATTCAATTCAAACAAACAAACAAACAAACAAACAAACAAACAATCAAATCTTTCCTCTTTATAATATTAGTATAGATATAGACATACCTCCTAATGTTTACCATAATACTATAATACTGGACCATCTATTAAGTCTTGCATAAAACAATTTTTATTTGTTTGCTTTATTATAAAATAGTTATCTATTAGTATTTGTATTGTTCGACTGTAAAGGTATCTCTGACCTCCTAATTTTAGCCACTCGTGTTACGGCTCAGATATGTTTAAGATACATAGCTATCTATTATAAATCTTATAAAAAATTTACTTTGTATTTGTTTGTATATTTCTATTTAAAATATAATTTACTGTGTAACAGTGTAAAAGTACTTTTCCCGTGTTGTTTTGTTCACTGATCTACATTGTGTTCGTACCCTCGCTCGCAGCAGTGGTTCAAGTATAAATATTCAATTTGGGAACCATACTTGTTCGACACACTCGACGGTATTCCGTTTTGTTTTATCGCCTTATTTAAATAATATTTTTTTAAATGTGCCAGATTGTTCTATACACGAACCCTCATAAATTTATTCGGATGTTTATTTATTTCGGAACACCATCAGTAGGGCAAGCACGGGCTTTCTTGTCTAAGGTAGAATAGACAAAAATGACGTCACTTTGTCATCGAATGCGTAAATTATTTGAAATCAATTTCTTCAACTTCAATAATGTACGCAATGTATGGCAATGCGATGTCTTTATTGTCTATTCTACCCTAGAGAACAATCCCCGTGCTTGGCCTACAGCTAGAATAATGTCTATTTAGCCAAAAATAGCAACATTGAGCTAATACGCCAACGTAAAGGAACCACTGAATGAAAATTATATTACTATTTACGTAAATGGGAACAGGTGACAAAACAATGTTAGTTCTTTATGAGAAATAACAAAATGATCTTTATGTTTTTCTTTTTTGATGATTCGTGACGTTTATTTCTTAATACGAGTATGTGCAAAAATTAATTTGTGGTGACAACCTGTTTGCATTTTATAAAATACAAAAAACGAGTATCTCCAAAAACTGAGCTATGCCTAAATCATATGAATCAAAAGTCAAGCGTCGGGAATGCTTGTATGATATGGATCAATGTCAAACAGTTGGATATTAAGTGTGTAGTAAATCAAAGATTCTTTTAATTCTTGCTTTATTTTTAACATGATTACATTCGTATGTTTAGGGCAGCTACATTCAACAAAAAACAAGTACGACAAGTGCGAGTGTAACTCGCGCGCCGAGGGTTTTGAACTTTTGTCGTTTAGGTAGGTACGTATATGACAACCTCTTGGCGCGGTGGGCTTACAACGCAGGAGGTGGAGGTTTGATTCCTGCCTCGGGACTAATATTTGTAGGATCTTCAGATTATTTGTTCGGGTGTTCTACTCCTTTTCAGTACTTACACAAAACGGTTTTGATGCGCTTTGGAACTCCTATTACAGTTACTACAGAGATTAATGGGTAGGTAAGTGGGTTGGTACCTACAATTTTTTTTCGGCTTTTTCAACCTATTTCACTAAGTATGAAACTTAGACGATTTTCAAAAACTGTTTTGAATTGTCGAAATCCATACCTTTGATTTGATATTACTCTCAATGAAATAGCCCCCATTGTATGAAAATTAGTTTTTTGACCATATTTCAAAAAGTATTATATTTACAGACATCTCTATATTTTTCCTGTAAAATATAGATCTATATCTACAAACGCTTAGTACATTTTACATCAATCACTCTGCAATCTTCGGAGATAAGGGGGGGGAATGGTAAATTTTTTGACCTTTTTCAAAATATTTCGAAAAGTATAAAACTTATCGAAATTTCAAAAATAGCATTGAAATGTACAAACCAATACCTTTCATTTGATACCCAACTCGGTGGGGTAGTCACCCCTTTAGAAAATTTTCCCGCCCTTTTTTGACCTTATTTCAAAAAGTATTGTTTTTACAGACTTCTCTATATTTTTCCTGTAAAATATAGATCCATATCTACAAACACTTGGTACATATCACGTCGATCGCTCTGCAATCTTCGGAGATAAGGGGGGGGGTACCGGTCAATTTTTTGACCTTTTTCAAAATATATCAAAAAGTGTAAAATCTGTCGAAATTTCAAAAACTGTATTGGAATGTACAAGCCAATACCTTTCATTTGATACCCAACTCGGTGGGGTAGTCAGCCTTTCAGAAATTTTTCCCGCCCTTTTTTGACCATATTTCAAAAACTATTATTTATACAGACTTCTCTATATTTTTCCTGTAAAATATAGATCCATATCTACAAACACTTGGTACTTATCACGTCGATCGCTCTGCAATCTTTGGAGATAACGGTCATTTTTTTGACCTTTTTCAAAATATTTTAAAAAGTATAAAATCTACCAAAATTTCCAAAACCACCTTGAAATCTACAAACGTGTACCTTTCATTTGATACCACTTTTGACTTTGTACGTTCCATTTAAAATTTCGATTTCAAAATTTGTATGGAAAATCTTCATATTGATTTTTCATTTATTTTCATTTATTTTTCTATAATTATGTGCGGGCGCACAAAATGTATAATTATTTCAAATTTCAAGTCAATAGCTGCAGTAGTTTCTGAGATATTAAGGATTCAAAACACAAAACAGACCCAAAGCGATTTCATAAGGGTTTTACTAGTGGATCTGTCTCATTTCAAATTGTATCAGGCGGCCGTACACAAATCAAATCATTTAATTCAAATTCAAATCATTTATTTCGGACACAAATATACCTACATATACATATACAACACAACAGCAGCGGTTGAACCGAACGTGGTCGGACCGGCCAGGAATTCTCAACATTAACTAACAGCGAAGTTTCACCTGGTTGCGACCACTGCAGGAACTTCTATGGATACCAACTCAGTTTCCTATTACCGTATTTAAAAGCAGTTGGAAACTTAACTTACGAAATAGATGTCGGTAACTTTACACGCACGGTAACTTGGCAATCGCGCTTATATGTTATGAAGTTGAAAAAATACACAAATGCAGTTAACATAAATTGCCGCGCTTTTCTCAGTATCAATTATCTTTAAAAAGCACTGTTTAATTTTTGTAACGGTAATAACTAAAATCTATTCAATAATTTACAGCATGTACCTACCAATAAATATATATGTATTTTACTCTAATGAAGTAATGTAATCGGATTATTATTTTGACACTTTTATTTTCTGTAACTGCTTTAGTTTCACTTTTTTTTTCTATTTTGTAAGCAGAAAGCAGAAATAAAGTTATTGAAATCTGAAAACATCAGAAACAAACTCCTTTGTATAAAGTCATTATACCTATCTCGAAAAGGTGCCAGGAATTTCTATTACTTTTGAAAAAGGAATGTTGGACATATACCAAGGAGGTAACGCTACCGAGTTTGAGGCACAAAACAGTAACTGTTGTAAAAAAAAATATTTTTTTAAGGGAGTTTGTGGACTTTTTGATAAAGTGAAATCTTTTTTGTCCAAGAAGCCTCCTTTGAGAGTCTACATTGATTTCAAATTTTTTTGACGACCGTTGTGTGGATAGCTTACTACAATAATAAAATGTTTATATGTAGGTTGCTGAAATACATAAGCTTCGCCATGGCTTCGCTATAAGTTTATATGCATTAACTTACTATGCCATCGAAATTTAGTACAACATAGTGTATATTTTTGTAGTTTTCCATAATAATTTGATCCGTATAAAAACCTCCATAATGTAACCCAATGCGTGTTTGTAAAAATTTATAATTAATAAATTTTTGCGAAATACCTATGCGATTCCAGGGTGGAGAGATAGTTAGCTATAAAAGTTAATGTGTCAAATAGTTGTTGTAGGAGTTTGCGAGTTGTGGTTACCGATCGATAGAATGACAAAGTCGCCTTTTGAGTCTCTTGTTAACGACTCGCAATCATAAATCTACTTGCGAAAACAATACCCCCCTAACTTTGTTGTGTTTTCGGACAACACTTCTTGCCTATAACGGGCGGGTAAGGACCGTTGTCCATGTATTGCTATAAAATCGCAGCTTTAGTAATGATTATACTAATAAATAGGTAATATGTTCAAGAACTTTGTGGCGTTGCGGGAGAATGTCCACCAACCAACTCATCCTCTGCTTAGCTAAGGCTAGAGATGATGCTGAGTGAATGGTCCGTTCATTTATTTATTTTATTATTCATTTATTTAAGAGTTAACAGTACTGAAACTTTAGAAAAATAATCTGATTGAGAAAATTTTATTTCTAAAAAACAGCTATAATTATCCTGTAGGAATATGCGATGTTTTGATCCAAGTATCGGAGAATTAGGCAGATTACCGGTAATGCACTAACGAATTGCTACAAGCTTGCTACGGCGTAGCTCTACGCCGTAGCCGTGCTACGTCGTAGCAAACAGCAATGGGATATTTTAGTTTAAATAAACAAAAGTATGTTGCGAAAATTATTAATAACTAATTAGTGGTCGAGCGAAACGTTATTTTCCTATAATTGGTACTAGCTACCTCACATTTCACACTCAAATGGTGTCAATGGGGTACATAAAGCTCAATGTTGAGTTCAGGTATACAATGTAAAATTATTCGTATTTATTTACTGAATCTTACCTCTATACAGGCATGCCATTAATTTAAATCATAATGCACACGTCCGTGTTAAGTATTTCAAATCTCGACTGCAACTTTTTTGTAGGGTATACTTTCAAGTAATATTCTTTTTTGTATAAATAAATAAGTAAATAGGTAAACGAATAAATCAATCAATTAATATTTTTTTATATTCTTTCCTAAGTCACGTTTTTCTTTAGTTGTATGTCACGTGTTAGACGAACAGCTAGCTTGAATCCTAGACTTAGCCTTTCTCATTCATAAAATCAGTCAATCCTTAACAACAAACATTTACAATCACATAATTTATATCAAACGAGCAAGTAGGAATTCGCTCGTAGGAGATAACAAAAAAGTAATAAAAAAAAGAATGATTGAAATAGTTACAAAATAATACCGAAGATCGCTTCATTGCAGTCCGGTATATTTTAAAATATACCTAGCCGCGAAATTCTAAATCTGAAATATACGTAATGTTAGCTCTCAGTGACGTCACAAACGTTACGTATGTACCTTTCGTATGCAAAATGGAAACATACCCGATGCTAACATGCTATCTGACGTCACGGGCGTTAAGTGAAGGTATAGATTCCAAATATGCAACTTGATCCCATCAAAGCTTGCCCTGTCTATGTGTCCGTCCGTCTAAAGGCAGGCTCTATCTCATGTACCGTAATAGGAACTGTTAACAGTTAAAATTTTCACAGAGTGTGTATTTCTGTTACGCTAAAAGGAACAGTTCACAGTCATCATTGTCATAGAGTGTGTATTTCTGTAGCCCTAATAAAACTAATCAAAAATTATAAATTTAAGAGTGTACCTTATGTAATTTTATAGTTAGAAATCGTTATTTATCTCAGAATCTGTGAAAGCTACCACCTTCATATTTAGGTAAACGATAATTCGAACTTTTATCTTCGATTCCGTCTTTTCAAAAACACGATTGGTGAAAATTTTCTCGATACTTTTATTTTTTGAAAAATACATGTTTTGCACACATTTTGATATTTATTTCAGGAACCACCTCATTTTTTTGCTGGATTTTTGTTTTGTCAAGAAACGTAGTAGAATTTCTTCGTTTTCTTCTTTTTAATTTTTCGATTAGTTGTGTAAATAACTTGTAATTAGGCATAACAGTTTTGGAAATATAAAATACGGAGCACGTCTATCGCTCTGTGCTTCTCACTCATACGAAAATCATATCTTGTCATTCTGCTCGAAATTTGAATTTTGGCTGAGGTATGGCACGCTCTTAAGTGCTCTTTCTTTAGATAGTTTTTCGGCCTTTTGTAGCTCGATGTCACATTTTAGCACTGAACCCTACGTCAAGAAGGGTCTTGGTGCAAGAGCAAGTCTTGGTCAGTGTCTATATTACTACAATTGAATGTCTACAATTTAATGCTATTCTCAGGTGTAAACAGCCATAAAAAGTGATAAAACCCAAAAATATTGAAATATTTATTATGTTTTGTCTTATTGCATTAAAATTAATTTAATTTAATTTAAAAACATTGTTATATTTAATTCAAAACAATTAAAGCAAAAATCCGGAATAAAAAATCGAAAAAGGTTATTTTGTTTTGAGTAGTATATTTTTGTCCGTATTTTGAGATTTCTTCGCGCATCCCATCTTGGAAGTCCAGCATGCTAGTTCAGCGAGTCACGAAATTAATGAAACATCCCAGAGTTATGACAGCTGGGAGTGGGACAGTCTAGATTGATGAACCCCAAGGACCAGCTTTGTTACTGACCCAACTAAATAGGATGATAAGTGATTTCGTAATTGTTGTTATTGGTTGGCTTGTTTCAAATGGCATTGTGTTGCCCTTTTGTTGTTATCTAAGGACTTCACATAATAAGGGCACTACTAAGCATTAAGTAAATTGCTTCTCTATTTCCATTAAGGTAAGTGATTTTAAAGATCGTTGCCCCATTAAAAAAGGTACTAAATAGTATAATTTTTTAACTTTTGAAAACTTTAGTAATTTCTAATAAAATTTTTTTTATTAATATAATTGACTCCCGCAATTTTGACAAATGGAGAAATATTGCATAGACAATATATCCATTAGTTTAGTTACTGCATTGCCTATCAAAATAATGTACTTTTTTGCTGAATCACTGACAAACTACAATTAAACTGTCCACCCTTTTTGTCACTTTAGAATTTACACCAATATATGCCACAACTACTGAGTATATCGGACATAGTTTTTGGACATATTAATATCTGGAAGAACTTAAAGATAAGTATTATACAGGGTTATAGGCGATAATCAATAACCTCTTAAAGGCGACTAGGGTAAATAACGACTAACAACTTTTGTTCTATGAGTTTTGCCATAACGTAATACAACACAACCTCTTTCATTAAGCAAACCCTTTCTTATTTTGCTAGATACCGACACACAAGCGCCGCCGCGTGCCTGTCATGTATCGACTTATTTAAATCTGTTACCTACTGGCATGTGTTGCATGCGTATTATGGTTTTAATTTGTGACCAGCTCCATAGAGCTAAGAAGATCAGAACTAGAAATCGTCAAGAAATCTTTATCTATCCAAGTCGCCTTTAAGAGGTTATTGATCAATCTATAACTCTGTGTATCGAAATTATTTATGTATTAACTAGACGTTAGGATTCCCCTTCGACTCGAAACGTATTGGTAAAGAGCCAAGTCAGTATTCTGTGGGGTGTCCCTGATGGATCACTAGGGAAGGATTGTGGTCCAAAGCAGCACCTTGTCCCATGTCATGAAATAAGGCGAGTGTACCATATAATTATGTACCGTGAATTTCTAAGATAACTCATAAGATAATAGAATTAGGTTCAGTTTCCTAAAAAGTAAATTTTACAAACTTTTGTTTATCTAGCCCTGGTGTGTGTGGGACAGATCTTGGAACAAAATTTTAGACATTAGACAATTAACAGTCGTCCGATTGAGCTGAATTGGCTTAATTATGTAAGTTAGGTGACAATGCCATTTCATGGTACCATCGGGTCTGATGATGGAGACAGAAGGTCTCCATATGATCAAAGCTTTTTCTAAGTTATTTCTAAATATAAAATAATATTTTCCACTTAAGAAAAGACCTTCTTTAAGCCGTGTGTTGCCGGTTTAAATTTGCATCTTACCCCAGGTAAACTAAGGGATAACTACCCACCGGAAGTGGGCAGCAGTGGCCCAAACTCCGATCTCCAACCCGTATGGACAACGAGAGGATTGTGGCATTACCCCAAATAGTATTAGCTGATAAGGCGCTTATCAGGGGAGGTTTTTGATGCGATATTGTTTCGAACTCAACTTCACCATTTACTATCCATTACGTTACAAAAAATATTTGTTAGGATAAAGTGTTATAGGAATGAGCTCAAAATCCACAATCACTTAGAAACAATATCTAACAAAATATCCTCAAGAAAGTTATTGTTAGGTAAGTGGTGCCATGTTTACAAACATGCCTATGTTTTTATCTTGAACTTTACTGGTGTACTTACAGATCTCTCCCACGCCGCTACTCTAAACAAAACCCGTGCCATATACCACGATGCTTCGACAAGCGCCACTCAATAACGCGGCGTTTGATAAAGCGCACTATTTCGTAACGCGATCAAACCATCGCTCAGGCACGGCACATTGCCCTGCCACAGATTACTATCCCCGTATAGTACGTCACAGCATGTCACAGATCAGATTCACATTAAAAATTAACAATGAGTATTTTAAGGTACTAAAATTATCAATGATGAGAAAGCTTTAGGATTTTAAATTATGCCTCCGTCACTCGCCTGATCCATGCCTTTTTGTAATCAGTTCCTTAAATTATACTATTTATTTCCTTAGACTCTTTCTAGACTTGAGTAGTATCTCAAATTAACATAAGTAAAGATGTTAGTCCTTACTAAAGTGATGAATAAATATTTATACTATTTTAGATTGAATCGCTGAGCAAACGTTTATCCCTTTTAGAATAGTACACCCATTGCGTGGCACCGTGTGTAATTAAATAAATTGATGCTGGACAATTCACACAGCATCATATAGCCCCAAGCTAAGCATAACTACTATGGCTACCTGCTCTGCTAATTTTAATTATAATACATAGAAAACTAACACTTGGAACGAATATCTACGTACAAAAATCGATCGTACAAACATTCATCCCGCGGCGGGAAACGAACACGCAACCTCTTGCATCGCAATCAGACTTTCACCCACCACGCCAAGAGTTCGCCAAATATTTTATCTAAAGTGATACAGGCAAACTTAACATGGGCGGCTTGATAGATAGGCAGACTTGCGCAGTTATCGATGTGACGTGTCTAGCGATACAGCGAATGGAAAAATATATTGTAGGATGTAATGCGTAGGGGATTTGCATATGGGAAGGCATTGATAACATGTTTCTTTTAACAGAGTGAAATTGGTATCGTTATTTTACAGTAAGCTTACTTTTTCGATCTTCTCAAAGAAAAAGAGCGTAGTTTTAGTCTTTAGCCACCACCCGATATCTACCTACTCTCTGTTGGGAAATCAGCGAATAAATGAAATTTTAGGTGTATCTCCTGCCGCTTGCAAACAAGTGAAAGCAAAAACCCTCGTACGTCCTGTTCGCTTTCAACTGCCTCTGTACAAATTGGACGTATTTACGTAACATTTTGGGAAGCTGAATACCAAATTTTCCTTACAGTTCTCGGGTTGGCGCGAGGTTTTTTTTTAGATTTGAGATCAACCTTTTGGTAGTTGTAAGGTTTGTGTTATAAAGCATCATATTCCCCCACATACTAACAGATTTACTCCGACATGTGCGTTGTGGACACCCTAATGGTTCTAGATTACAAAGACAAAAGTATAATTAGCCTATCAATATACTTAGCTGCTCATCGACCAATTCTTTTTATAAAAGATTTAGGCCCGGCGCCCATTATCGGCATCGGCACGACTGAGGACTTTAGGTGGCAAATAGCAATATACATTAGCATAATGGCAATAAAGTAGAAATTGCCGTGTATATGGTGCCGTGTATTTTCAATCTACCCATAATTTGCGTCGAGTTTTCTCATTGATATCCATTCTCATTGTTCGATCTGCTATTAGTTGGTTGCTGATCTAACGGCATTTCACTTGCTAGGCTCCCATTATACAGTGCTGTCAAATTTGACAGCACAAAGCACGTTTACTTGCGGTAGTTTTGCGATGACTCGGCTAACATGTGATCGCTACATGAAGGCCACTCAGCATTTCAGCATTACTGTGTGAGAACATCACCTGGAACTCCGCCCTTTTCATGCTCAATTGTGTTGTAAGCTTCGTATGTTCAGGTTTCGGTTTCAGTGTAATCCAATGCTGATGTTTAACTGAAAATCCTCATTCAACTCTGAACTATTCTAAGCTCAGATGAACAAAAGTACCTACTTAGCACCTATTTACTAGCTAATACTATTTGAGCCTAAAGGTAAATGTTTATTTTATTTTGTTGTCTTTTCAATTGCAGTACACGTTTTCTCCTTGATGAAATGCATAAAATATTAAATGAAATTTTGACAAAGGATCATTATTTGTACCTAACTATAAAGTAGGATTTATTTTGGCAAATCAAGGATATCCATTACAATAATAACCTTCTTTAACCAAAAAATAAGCCTACAGGGTCGCCAGTCGACGGATTAAAAGACTGTCATTGGTATGTCTTTGAATTCGATATACCCTGAGGGTATAGCAACCTAGTCAATCAGCAGCGCTGCGGATATGGCTCCCAAAGGAACCGCCTCTGACAGGGGGACAAATTTGCGGGATTTCAGACGGTTCTCTTGAGAAATTAAATGGTGACAGCTATATGCCGATGCCGACGGAATTTAGCTGAAGAGGTGGCGACATCGTTAGTAAACTGATAGGAATGCCGCGCCAGTGTTAACTTTGGCAAGAGCCTTGGTATCTTACCGCTATCTCTGAAGTCTGTGATTATGTTTGTCAAGACTTGGGTACGTAGAATTTGCAACATAATGGCTGGCCTGCAACACTAAGTTACCTACACATTTTGAAATTACCAATAACTTTTAAGTACGTGAGATATAAAAAGGACCAACCTAATGGAGCAAGTCTGGGATGAGCTATGAAGGATAGTCAAAAACCACAGACCACAGCTACCACTCTCAGGGAACAAAAACAAGCCCTGATAGAAGAAAGATATTTCTCAAAATCGGTAGTTCAATAAGGTTGGCTACAACAATATACACACGGTTTTCGCGTAGATATGTACATAGGTACATTCTTGCTTGGAAATTGTATGGCTTTCAGCTTTTAGACTACTATTTTTGAAGTTGGTATTCTTGGTTCAATTTATATCTTTAACGTAATACGGGGTACATTTCATGTAGATGTGCTACAGAATAATTTTCGTTTACGCCGTAGCTCTCGTAGCAGTAACTTATCTACAATCTTTGAACGCCCACGACTCTTGTAGCGATGCTATCGTGCGTTCGCATCGATACAGTCGCTATTCTGTCCCGGGCTGTGCACCTTTGCTATGCGAAGAGGCGCTTTCAAAACGCGCGGTTGTATCGCTTTAAAATGTAGCCGTGGCAGTAATCTTATTACTACGATGCGCTACCGCGACGCCGCCACCGTTGCCTCTCGCCCGCCTATGCGCACTTATGACGGGGAAAATACCAAGTTACTGAAGGTATTTCAGTAATAGCAACTATTAAAATTTAATATCTGGCTCCGGCGACACGGATAATTTTCTCAAATATATAATATACCAAAATTATTTATAGTTTGATCATATTTGCACCATAATCTGCTATTATTTGTATTAAAATTGGATTTATTTAGGTTCCCGCCACAATTGAATATAATATGCTCAAATTACTTATCATCACAGTGTACATATTTATCATTCTGGTATTACGTTTGTGTGGGAAATTGATCCGTCGCCGGAGTCTTAAATGCGAAAGTTTATATGATATTTGGATGTTTATTTATATCACGTGAAAACTACTGAAAGGAGCAAGCTAAAATTTAGTTTAACATTACACCTGGATAAACACAGGTTATTTTTTGTCCTGCATAAATGCGTACCAAACTGCGGGCAGAAGCTAGTTCTAAATAAAATTTTCAAGAAATTTACTTACAAAATTATGTAACAAAAACTTCAAAGTTTTACCAACTTTGCTATACTTTATGAAAAGAGTATCGCGGTTGGGAAAAAGTTTACTAGATTTTGCAATCAAAAGACAAAAGTGTCAGGAGCTTACGTTTTCAACAATATCGCGCAACCAGCGCTTTCTTGAAGGATGGTATGGAAAACTTCTGAAGACTATTAAGTATTGACATGTCGTACGGCTGAGTTGAGGAATAAGCTACTTATTTCTTAGTAGCATCAGAACTACAATAAGGTAGGTACTTATTTTAGAATCAGAAAATTGTTTGTTCATTCTCCAGTTAGCTCTTTTGTTTCAATTGTCAATATCAGACCATCTTATAATTATCTAGGTATTATGTGACTTGGCAATTTTTTTTTTTTCGTTTAATATTAAATTAAATTAAAATTAAAACCATTTATATCAGACATTATTTTTAGGTACATTTTTTGTTAGTTGCAGCTGTCTTATGATCTATGTTTGAATAGTATTTTAGTAAAATTATTTTATTATTTATTTTTGTTAATTTTTTTGCTTTATTCGTACGTCTGCTTGGCAGAAAATGTAATCAAATGTACTATTATTTACTTATGGCTCCTTCGCGTTTTTGGAATAAAATTCCAAAAACGCGCCTGTGAGTCCCCATTTTTTGTATCGAAAATTTTTGGCGTCTTTGGGCAAACTTCACCACAAAAGTCTCAACTTTCCATTTTACTTACAATATCAGAATTATTTTACTTACATATTTGTATAATAGAGTTTTGATTTACCTAATAGAAAACCGATTAGTAAGTTAGGAACCTATTTTAAAATACACCTACCACATAAATTATAAAGGAAACAGCTTCATTTTTACGTGTGAGAGCTGCAGCCAGCATCTTGCGTACACTTTCAACTGGTATTGATATGGATCAGTTGAGCTACCTGTAGTTTATATGCAACAATCTGCAGTTAGCTCAATTGTTTAAATTGTAAATACTAGTTCTAATTTGGTTATTTAATTGTATTTTTCCATGTTATTATAAGTTTTACCTCTAAAAAACTTATTTTATAAACGAATGTAATTTAAGACCGACTTATGACTAGAGACTACTTAGAACTAGTAGTTGGTAATAATGATGTTGCCAAGTTTTCTTATTAACTTAAATAAGTTCTGAACAAACCTCAATTCTTGTAGTTTAAACATGCTAAACGACAGCGTGTTTTCGTCCAAAGTTTCTAATGGTGTGCGGGGATTCGCGTGCTAAGCAAGGCATCAAACATCTTCTACACTAGCTCTATGACTTTAGTCATTAAATTCAAAATGTTGAAATGCAGTTTAGGTACCTGTCTTCTTATCAAGCAAGAATTTATTTTTTGGGGCACAGTTTTGATATTAGAATCCATAACCGCTATGGCGAGCGGAGCCAGCCGCAATTATTTGGTGTTTATAGTGGGTTGGTTGGTAAGCATTAATTGATACAAACTGAATAAAGTGGTCCGGGACATCCAACAGCGTTTAAATTTTATTCAAGAATTTTAAAAAACCCGTACTTGGTAATATCGCACGGTTGTTATTTAAACATAATTAAAATAACCTAGAAGCTATACTTATTACTATACTTTACTTATACAAAAAGAATCACTTCAAAAAGTAGGCAATCCTTTGCTACTTATGGACCTGCGGTATGTTCGATTTTCCAAAGTAGTAGATTTACCCTTTCTAGGGTATTTATATTTTTACCAAACTATTCCCTTAGCCCAAACATGAACCGTTCGGGCAGCACGTCTATCCCTCATGGACCTACTAGCAAGCCAATAGTTGCAAATCTATTTAGAACCGTTAACCCTATGAGTCAGCGGAACGGGGCATGACATCCCCACGTGCCCCCATTTGCATATTCCCTCCCGTTACCATTCAAACATCCAAAGTTGCCAATTGACGTGGAACACGAAAAAGAACTAAAGGCGTTCTTAGGTACGCAGTGTCCGTCCGACGTTTCGACAGATCCTTGATTAGGTTCTCTAAAGGGATGCAGTTAGATAAAAAGCTGGTTTTTATGTAGGTACCTACTATTATTATGACACGCACATATCTCTATTGAAATGCGACTGGCAGCTGAGACTGAATGTAGAGGACGTTATCAAAAATAATAAAGATACCTATATTTTGAAAAAATCTCAAAATATCAACATAATTTTAATAACTTAAAATAAGCACATACAAGTCCAATTTTATTGAATTAAGAAAGAAGGTGTTATTGATATTCTCTTCACTTTTATTTTGGAAAAAGACTTCCGAAAATCGATACTGAATGAAGAGGGGCCCGACTATATAAAGAGCAGATAAAACATATTTTTTTATCTGCAGTAGGTAAAGGCCCGTCTGATGTGCCTGCACTTTATAAGAGAAACGTATGCAGTGCACTTTACCTACGTTTAAAGTGTAACCAATAGATACCTACAATCATTAAGTGTAAGGTAGTGGTAAAATAATGTGTTGTACAAAACCATCGAGTACAAAGCACACATAAAATTTATTACCAAGGAGAATTTGATGACCCATAGTTGCCATGATTGTATTACCGGCTTTCTCTAAAACGCGGTCCATTTTCTGCTTTGTACAGACAGACAAAAGGTAAAGAAAAGTAGAACTGGGGCTGGCGTGAATAGTTCCATCCATTGGAAATTGTACTTGTGTTCGCTACTCGTCGGGTTCCAGCTAATTTCTGTGGCTTTATTCAAATGATCACGTGACTGATGTATCCTTTCCAGTGATAGAACTTACACGGAGCTAAATTTGATTACGTAGCATGAAATTTCGTGTTTCGTTTTGGCTAATTGGTGCAATCTGATACACTGTATTAAAGCACCAATTTGCACAAACAAACTAATTCTAAACAAAATGCTAGACAATGCACACAGAGTCATTCCTAATTTAAGCAGAGCTTGTGTTATGGGTACTAGACGTCTGATAAATATTACTTACATAGATATGTATTTTTACTACACATAAAAAACGACCAGAACACCCTGAACAAATCTTTGCAGATCGTACATACATTTGTTCCGCGGCGGGAATCGAACCCTCAACCTCCTGCAACACTAGACACTCCACACTAAAGATTTATTTTTTTGAGACACCCAACAAAAAATCACATAACGTACGAGATATCAAAGTGTTTTCAACTAAACGAAACCATTGCGTATTTTAGTGAAGATATTTTTATTATTTTACGTGTTACGTATTTTAATACTAGATTGATGTGTTAGGTAGGTAAGGTAACCAGATCGATTTAATCGAATTACCAGTGTTCGTCAGATACGTCATGGTTCGATTCGAGCTGGCAAATTGCGTACAATATTGTATTCTAGATAATGTTTCATATTTATTGTTGTTGGACTGGATGCTTTAAAAAAGTCAAATGAGTAACGGTTTTATCTGCCTAAAAATCTACTTCGGGTCTTCTACTCTACGATAGCGGATAGTTGAATCTATTGACGACTCGAATCTATTGGAGCGGCGGGCGAAGGTCCGCCCGCGGCGCAGGAGGTTGCGGGTTTGATTCACACGTAGTTAACTTATGACTCCTACAAAAAAAATCCAGGTTACTAATTTTAGATGTTCTTTATTAAATTAAATAAGTTTTAAAAAGCCCATGGTATATAAAACGCTGTAGGTAAATGTATATAATTTTTAGTTCTTTATACTGTAAATTTCGTGTTTAATACTTCAGAACGTTTAATATTAAAGTTACTACGTTTAATATTTAAGAACTTCTGAAGTAATACAAATATAAATCGGTTTATTAGAGAAAAAGTGTACAAATGGAGTTAAAACATGTCTTCTGTGGTCGCTACAATGTCGCTGTCTTACTGGCGAACAGATTCTTCCAATAAAAACTTGACCTTTTTATCTTAATAATATAGATTCAAATTATTAATATGAAATATTTACTGACCTAGTAAGTACTAACATCCACGAAAATAAACAATGTGATATAATTATTCCATCATCATAATCCATTAATATGGACGAAGGCAATGTATAAAATATATTATCAAAGCGTATACAATACATCGTCGCTTTGGAGGTGAAGAGAGCCAAGCCACACATAACAAGTTTCGAAATAATGAGCAATTAAGTGGCGAGGTTAAACAAAAAATAATAATTAGTCTACATCTTCCAAACCGTTACTTAGATTTTAATAAGAATGGTATCGGTTTAGCTAAACATGCTTCTTGTATTTTTGGTATAATAATAGTTATTGTAATTTAACTAGTTTTTCTGTTAATCGCTATTTTGCACTTGGCTCTTTTCACCATTTGAATATTTTGAAAATTATCTACTACTAAACAGGGAGGTGAAAAGATGTAAGTGTCATAGATCTATTTATATAATTCAAATAGTTGTTAGCAGCAGGGTTGGATGGTAGATGGTAAACATAAAAAAAAGAATAATAGGCTTATTTTAAATATTTTTATAGCAGAAATAATAAAGTAATAATTATTTGTTAAAAAACGTCACTAAAAAAATCACTCATCTTCTTCTGTAACATCAACATCGTGACTTGAAGCAGTAAGATTCATGTAATATTCGTGGTAAGACGTAGGAATTGTACATTTTTTACAAAGGTACAATTACGGAAAACATTAACAGCTTACGTGGACAACATCATCATCATCATCATCAGCCTATGTTAGTCCACTGTTGGACATAGTCCTCCCCTAATGAGCGCCATAGCGCCCTGTCTTCCGCTTGTCGCATCCAGCATCTGCCAGCAGTCTTTCGCAGATCGTCATCCCACCTGGCCGGAGTCCAAAGGCGGAACTCCAAAGGCGTGGAGTGGGAGTTTGGTGGTCCTCTTTTTTAAGAAGGGAGATAAAACCCTCCTTTAAAACTATAGACCCATCTCGCTCCTAAGTCACGTCTATAAGCTTTTCTCACGAGTTATATCGAACCGTCTCGCCAGGAGACTCGACGAGTTTCAGCCGCCGGAGCAGGCTGGGTTTCGCGGAGGATATGGTACCATAGACCACATTCACACAGTGAGGCAGATTATACAGAAGTCCGAAGAGTATAATCAGCCCCTGTGTCTGGCTTTTGTGGACTATGAGAAGGCCTTTGACTCCGTTGAAACCTGGGCTGTTCTACAATCCTTACAGCGATGCCAAGTAGACTATCGTTATATCGAGGTGCTGAGATATCTTTACGAAGCCGCCACTATGAGTGTCCGCGAGTACAGGACCAGCAGACTAAACCAATCCAACTACGCAGAGAGGTGTGGCAGGGGGATGTCATATCCCCGAAACTGTTCACGAGCGCGTTGGAAGATATGTTTAAGACGCTGGACTGGAAAGACAAGGGCATCAACATAAACGGCGACTACATCTCACACCTGCGATTCGCTGATGACATAGTCTTAATGGCGGAGTCGCTAGAGGAGCTGAACCGGATGCTGGACAGTCTAGCTTCAGCCTCCCGATGTATCGGTCTTGGCATGAATTTGGATAAAACCAAAACCATGATCAATGCCCACATTGATCCAAGACCGGTGATCGTACATGGCCACCTCCTCGAAATTGTTTCTGAGTACACTTACCTCGGGCAGATTTTGCAGTTGGGTAAAAACAATTTCGAGAAGGAAGCCAAGAGGAGGATCCAGCTAGGCTGGGCAGCGTTCGGAAAACTACGTTGAGTCTTCTCGTCATCCATACCGCAATGTTTGAAAACGAAAGTTTTTAATCAGTGCGTCCTACCAGTTATGACCTACGGAGCTGAGACGTGGACACTCACGATAGGGTTGGTCCACCAGTTCAAAGTCGCTCAGCGAGCTATGGAAAGAGCTATGCTCGGAGTTTCTGTTCTGTGATAAAAACCATCATGAAGATGGTAGTGGATGTTGTAAAAGAAATAAAATAGGTACAGTCAAGTTCTTTCATCACTTTTTACAAAAATTTCAACTGAAAAGAACTGCTGCAAAAAATTAAAGCTTCCAGTTAAAACTCGATGGAGCAGTGTACCTATATGATACTGAATGTGATCAAGTTCGTCAAACCAGCATTACAAGCGTTGTCGGTCCATGAAGAAGCGCGATTGTCATCAGAAACTAAATCGCATTTATTAGACGAAAGATTTTGGACACTGGTAAATGAAGCTGCTGCCCTTATGGAACCGATCTCTGCGCAAGTATCACCCAGCTAGAAGGAAACAATTGCTTAATGCAAAAAACGGTTCCTGTTTGGAATACATTAAAAACAAAACTATCAAGCGTTGACCAGTAGGTACTAACATCTTTGAAGAAGACGAAAAAGAATATCTGCTAAACAAGATAGAATCAAGAAAAACATCGGCCTTAAAACCTATCCATTTTGCAGGATTTTTGTTGGATCCCAAGAACTGTGGTGATCACTTCTGTATGAAATTTGACTTGTCTAAGTGTTTATTTTGTAAGCCTAAAGAAATAAATTTATTGAATCTGAATCTGAGTTAAATAGTGAAGAAGATATTGCAGCAATGGAGTTCATCAATGAAATGGCAATAACATCGAAGATATAATAGCCGAAGTAGCTGATTTTAAGTCAAAATCCAATTTCTGGAGCAAAAGTTTTGTGTGGGCGGCAATAGATCACGTCACTCCACTTTCCTGGTGGCAAGGCATTTGTAAATGCACAAAATTAAGAAAAGTGGCTGAAGGCTAACGGAGCGAGCTGGAAAAATTGCCTCCATTGCATATAATTGGAACATAGAAAATAAAAACAACGAAATAACTCATGATAATGACATTGATGAGGAAGATGAAGTCCCACTAATTGAAGACTTAATGTTTGTAGATACTAGAGAAGTACCTACGGCATAATGATGATAGTGATGGATTTTATGCAAGTGATGATTCGGATTCATCTGTCTAAATTAATGTCATTATTTTGTGATTATTATGGCCCGGGAGGGGGGGGGGGGGGGGGGGGATATACTCGTGAATGATTCTATGTTACTATTTTTATAACTTTTGGTATTTTATTTCATTAAAGATGTAAAAAATTTAAATATCATAATTTTATTTTTTATTTTTCGACATAAATTGTACAAAAAACATATTTTTCCATTATTTTTCTGTTTATTTTCGGAAAAATAAATGGAAAAATTTCCATTATTTACCATGTTCAATATTAACTTTGAGCGATAATTATTGTAGTTGGACATTTTGCCGTCTCGTCTTTTGTTCAATACATTTATACAAATCCAAGAAACTTTACAAGCAAAATAGACAACACAAAACACTAAAATCACAAGCTAATAAAATAGCGCATAAAACGCGCGAAAACGAGGTCTGTCTGAAATCTGACAGATCATGACAGATGTCAAGCCATACAAATGGGGCTTTCAAATGCAGAGTTCGTTCAAAAACTAATGATATAAGCGGCTTGACTTTCTTCACCACTGATCTATTTCAAGAAGTTAACTAAGCTATGCGGATTGTATTCCTTTTTACTCCATAAAGTAATGTATAGAAGATCTGTTAACATCTTTTCACCTTTTTTATTATTTTTGTAACTAAACTACAGACAGGTTAGCTCTATTCACCACCGTAAAAATCACATTGTTTTGATTCTAAAAGTACACTTAACTCACTTTGAACAAAACTGTGGCTTGGCTCTCTTCACCACCAAAGCGACGACATAAAGGAATCGTTTCACCTTAGCATCACAGGGGCATGTCAATTCTGTCATGCGGCAAAATGGAATTTACAAAGATAAGGTAAGCAAATAAGTACCTACGTTCAGCGCCCTACCGAGTCACCTGTCGCGTCGTGTCCCGTATTTTGGGTTTGACAGCTTTTTATTGGATCCCTGATTTCCTATTCAATAAGTTTCGGGTTTGCATTACGCAGCCAGCTGACCCGTGAAATGGTGTTGAGAATAATAAAGGTGTACGAGATTATGTGACCAATTCTATTACAGTCAAATTGGGTGTAGGTAGAGCTACCATGTATTTTAAAATCCAGCAAATAATGTAAACAAAGAAATGTCACTGTCAAAGTGACAACACAGTGGAGCAAAACGTTGCTTTGTATTGGATTATTCACTACTAGCAGTCCGTCCGGCTTCTACATTACGATAGTTTTCATGCGGAATTCTAGCTTTTTAAAATATCTGGACCGATTTTAAAAATTATTTCACCATTATAATCCTAAATTTTCCATGATGAACATAAGCTGTAGACTATTTTCAAAAAAGTTAGGGATTCGCATGAAAACTTCAGTTTTTGTTAAATGCCCTTACTAAGCCGGGGCGGACCGCTAGTAGAATATAATCAGTTGATTCTTTACAAGTAAGTATAATTAGTACATATAATGCACTAATTATACTTGTACAGAAGCAACCGAGTCTCTTAACTGAGTCCGCTCCGAAAGGGAAGCTCGAAAAAGAATTGAGTAGTTTCGGGGTGAATCATAAATAATATATGTTTCAGAATCATTTTTAAATCTCTAAATAAGGGAAAGAAGATCAAGTTAAAAAGTTCCGAATGTTTAGTGTGACTTGATTGGTTTTGTATAAAAGCTCAGTTTACTAAAATAATGCAATGTAATGACATAATAGGTAATAATGTGTATTAGGATTTTTCAGTGGGTTGAAGTAGAATGTTTTAAAGCACATTGTATGAGACGTCTTAATAAAACCCATAAAACGAGCTTTATTTATGATATTAAAAGTGAAACCCACTTTATGAAAAAAAAATTATGAAAAATTATTATGTAGATTGTACACTGCATGATTTATGCAAGGCAGTTTTGTGTTGAAAATAAAATGTTTAATTAATTAATTCTATGCAACGAAGGCTTTACTTACTTTATCATAATACTTTTTTATATCTTAAGGGCTTAATAGCGTTCTTACTCTAATCAAAGTAGGTGCGATACACGACCCATTCGGATAGTCGATTACGCCTACCTACTAAAATGACTGCAATCAATTGAATCAGATAATCAAATAAATATTCCGAAATGTATCTTTTTTCGAATAGAATATAATGCTATTGACCGCAGATGACCATAACAGCGTTACCGGACTTTATCGCCGTGTAACGCCGGACGTAGTAAGTAAGTATTCGCAAGTCCGCGTGAATTTCTGAACCCCATGTTATCATGTCAGTATGACGCTATTCTCCAACCAATCAGAAGTTCGCAAAACTCGCGCAAGCGCTTTCCACCTCAACGAGGGATGGCTGGAAGCGGCGGCGGGTTAAATCAGTGTTGCCGATGCGGATGCTTTTTAGTAAGTTTCGGATGTTTTTTTCTATCTCCGCGGATATTTTGTGGATTTTGGGATCTTTTCGAATCACAACGGCAAATTACTATACTTACCTATGCATAGTGTGCATTGTTTACCTATAGGACCCTTAGGTAGGGTTAACAGAGTTTCTGTTGTGCACAAACGAATTTGTTCTTTTATGATGATACGCAACCTGTTCTGACTATAAGATTGTTATCATTCTAAGGGTAGTTCGTTTCACACTATCACAATTTTAGTAAGTGCCAGTTTTTTTGTAATTTTATTGTTTTCTTCATATAGGTACAAGGAATTCACCTAGGTATCGGAAACTATTTTGCGCAAATCGTAAACCATTTTAAAATCAACGCCGTTTCATTTGCTTTTTGGAAGCATATCTTAGTCTCATTTCGGACCATTAGGTGCCCCTTTATAAATAGTTGCACTTTAAAATTATATTACACTATAATTGCGTTCGGTTCGGAGCTTTTCAGTTAGACCTGCCGGCAACACTTCATCGGGCCGTCATCGCCGGTCCAGCACTTGCAACTCAATATGAGCAAATAAATAAGTATCCACAGGTCGCCAGTCCCAGGGCGCCGACATCAACTTCATCATGCACGAGCAAGACTGGCAAGAACCTTTGACATTAGATTGGTAAGTTCTCTTTACTACCTGTTTATGTCCTACCTGTTTACTACCTGTTGTACAGAAGATATTCAACACGCACGCCTTCAAACTCTTTATCCCGGGAGAGAGGCGATGCCACGACGAATATGCGAATAGTTTACGGCTTAGCGGGTTTCGTGATCGCTTTCGAAACCCTTATGGTCTTTCTTGTCTTTCCTTTTTCAATCTTTATTATCTCAGCCACTCCCACAGCTAATTATAGTTAATTAGCTGTGGTAGTTAATTTTCGTGCGCCTGTACAGATAAAAAAAAACATGGAAATTTTCAGTTTCTACGAATTTCGTAGTCGAAGTATTATAATGATCTATAAGGTCTACTGGAGTATCCAATGCAAGGTATAGGTTTATACAACTCAAAACAGATCCTGTAATATCTGCAGGTTTCAAATTTAAAAAAAAAATACTCGAAAAATTTTCGACCAAATAGCGTATTATAGCATATTTGATCCAAGCAAGCGCCATTTTCAGTTTTGCGATAAATTACGTAAACACGTTTTTGTATACGAGACCTGCATTTGTATCATGTAAAAGTAAATCTTTGTATATCGAGTCTTCTATTTGTAATTTAAAATGTTTAAAGGAAAAGACACAGATCTACTTATTTATTTTGGAAGATAAAGCTAAAATGCACGTGAACTCTGAATAAATAGGTATCATATTATTTTTCATATTTCAAATCTAGTCCAAGGGACTGTTTATGTCGTTTAGTCTCCTCATGCGAAATAAAACTTGAAAAAATAGTTCGTTACTAATTCGGTTTTCGTTCGGAATCAAAATCATATGATTAGTTAAGCAAAACAAGACCAAGTAACAAACAACTTTGTCACGCGGCTAATGCGCAGCACTGCGTCGTTTGGGCTTGTAATGTATAAATGAAAATGTGTTTTCTGATATGAAATAAGGTTGTTAGTTTTACTTGTTATATGTAATAAAATATATCGTTTAAAATTATCGTATAGAAGGCGCTTGGACTAGGTACCTTTCAAAATATCACTTAGAGTGAAGATGCTGCAATTATGTTTTTTCTATGGCTAAATTATGCCCTAGTGCATATATATATAATATGCAAAAAAATAACTAGAATTTGATGCTTTGACTCACTGCACATAACACATAAATCCAAATATTCCTCCATCCTTCTAAATTTGCGATCCACCTATATAGAGGTATGTACAGTGTGTAGATATTGATATATATTTTACAGGAAATATAAATAAGTCTGTAAGTAAAACACTTTTTAAAAATGGACAAAAAATTACTTTTCTAAAGGGGTAATGGGTGAAATATAATTTAATGAGTGAAATATAAAATGAAAGGGAACTTGCAAACTTTTTGAAGTAAATTTAAAGAGTTTAAAAATTTCTACCTAAATGTTAAAAGATTCATTTTATTTGTATACATAATTGACAAAAGTTCGGAACCCTCGGCGCGCTCCTGACTTGCACTTGACGGACCTTGTTTCATAAAAATTTGCTGATTTGTCAAAAAAACCATTCTATTTTAGCTTTTCAAACCTAACCTAATTGTTTCAGGGCAGGAACAAATGGGCCGCCATTAACGAGAGACGATTTCTATAATTCTGAGATAAGCCGTATTCTTCGCGACGACTTCCATGCACCATTCGAGAAGATAGAGTATGTAAGACAGAAGCCGTGGTGGGACCCTCAAGACCCTTATGGAAATAAAGTAAGCATGGTTCTTGTCCATCATAGAGATTGAGAGTGATCAATTTTATAATTAACAAGCGTCCCGCTCCGGCTTCGCACGGGTGCAAATACAAAGACTTTCCTCCAGAATTATCAACTTTATAAATTATGAGTAGTTTTAAAGATCATAGAGACAAACAGATAGACAGTGGGAAGTGACATTGTTTCATACTATTTAGTGACTATCAGTACGCCCGGCTTTGCACGGGTTTAATAAAAATTATAATTTTTTATACATGCACAAAATATAATTAACTAAGCAATCAATCAAAACAAAAGGATGTTAATAAAACTAATACTAATTTTAATGAGTTATATAAATACATATAGCAATATGTTACATTGCATAAAAGCACACAGAACAATCTGAACAAAGAGCAGGTCATAAAAATATATTTATCTAGACGAGAATCACGAATGCAATGTAAAGACAAAGTTCGTCTTTCTCCAGCGCCGACGCAAATTTGCTCCATACGTACCCGGCCAGCAGCAAATGCCACGTCACCCTAAGCTATCAACCCTCAATAAGCTGCAACATCTGTCGGGGCTGAGGGTGTTGAGTGCCGATTATAGAGTCCAACCATGGAACTGTCCTCCGCCCACCCAAGATGACTTTGAGTCGTTTGAGGTAAGTTCATTGATGATTTAATCTAGTTTAAGATATATAAGATTTTAGTAGCTACCTACGTTTTATTTTATTCCATGTACAGTTTTTGACAGTACCTGTCGGTTTTGACAATAACCGTCATAATTATTTTTGCAACATTTGACATTATGCTGTAATTTTTTTTCTGTTTTTTTACATACAACAACAACAACAACATCAGCCTATATTAGTTCACTGCTGCATAGGCCTCCCTAATGCGCGCCATAGGTGGCGATTTCATCTGGAGGTTATTGCCCATAATCCCCACGCTGGGCATGCGGGTTGGGGGTCGCAGTTCGGTGGAGTTGTTCTGCAGAGGGCGCTGCTGCCCGCCCCCCGGTGTGTATCCCTTAGTCGCCTCTTACGACATCCACGGGAAGAGTGGGAGTGGTGAAATTCTATGCCGGCACCACACGGCCCAATGATGAATGAATGTTTTTTTACATAGCAAATACAAAATATATTTTTTTAGAGATTTCAAGCGTCCCTCACGTTCCCTTCTTGTTCTTGTCGATATTCCATGCTTCGGGATAGCGTTCACTTACAGTTTTTTTGTTGAGGTTTTCAGAATACCGTAGTTCACATTTCGGCTATTTTAACATGGGCTTGTGACAAAATCATTCACCCTTAAAGTATATAAAAGTGTTTTGTTTTCAGAAACAACGAATGAATATAACATTATATGCAATGTGCACTTATACAATATAATATTTTTACAATATCAGAAGAAAATACAGTAACGCATTTTTTGACTATTTCAGAAAATAAAAGAGCTCTATGAAAAGGAACGAAGGGATTATCGATTATGGGCAAAGATGCGCTGGGTCCACGAAGATTGCATCCGCATTCTCAATCCTAAGCCCTGGCTGGAGACTGTGTATGAAGCAGAATTCGAACTGAAGAAAAATGAGATACACACCCTACCGCATAACTTCACAATATCTGGTCAAATTTCGTTACGGACCAGGAAGGATACTTTTGAATTAAAACATTTAAAGGACCTGAAAAGTGTAAGTGTTGGGATTTATTCTGCACTAGCGTTCCGCCACAGCTTCGCACGGGTATTTAACAAAAATTTAATTTTTCATACGGAACCCTAAACTTTTTGAAAATATTCGATCTAAAGCCTATGTTCATCACGGAAAATGTAGTATTCAAATGGTGAAAGAATTTTTCAAATCGGTCCAGTTGTTTCGGAGCCTATTCAATTCAAACAAACAATCAAATCTTTCCTCTTTATGATATTAGTAAGTATAGAAGAAGATAATCTAAGATTGATAACCTATATTGCTTCAACGATGCAATCAGGAAAGGGCTCAACTCGCCGTCAAAGATGGCTAAGTGCAGGTGGTAAACAGGTTAATTGACGTTTTTGACAGAAGTTTTCATATTTTTTTATTTGTTACATTGTTCTTTTCAAAAAATTTACAGGCGAAAGCTGCTCTCGCCATATTGCCTGGTCTTACTTTTATATTATTTTCTTTAGTGTAAAATACACGTCTTTACTGGTCAGCCATTTTCTTTTTCTTTCCGACCTTTTGCATAATGTCTGAACATTAAATATAGACAATCATGTATTTGCAGCTGCACAGTCAGTACAAAACTAGAACTAGTATTTACAATTGACAAAATTGAGCTAACTGCAGACGTGGCGAACAAACTATAGGTAGCTCAACTGATCCATATCAATCACAGTCGAAAATGTAACCAAGATGCTTTTTAATTCTTTATACTTTAAAAAAATATGTAATTAGGAAATTTAAAAAAAAATACCACACCAAACGCTTTACGAAAACGATTTCTTTCAGGTGGATGTAAAAAGTTTGCCAGTCGTAGACTATCCAGATGTATTAGACAAGGCAATAAGTTTACTGCAGCCTTACACAATACCTAAGCCATGTAATTACCACTCAACCAGATTCGTCCTGCCTTGTAAGTTTCCTTAAACCTAATCTTGTGTAGGTATTATAATTGTTGCGGCGGCAGATTTGGCCGAGGATCTCAAGAGGTGTAAATATGCAGGTCTCGTCAGTGCTTACGCATTTCTTCAATCATAAAGACCTAGGTATGTGGAGCACCGAGGCTCTCTGGGTTTAAAAAAAAATAATCAAAAAATATAACAAAACATAAAAAAATATCAGACACCGGGATAAAACTATCCTAGGTCCTTTCTCCCGGTCTAGACAACGTCTGTGCCAGATTTCATTAAAAGCGGTTTAGTAGCTTATGTAGGTGTGAAAGACGGACAGACAGATAGAGCTACTTTCACATTTATAATATTAGTAAGGAAAGTAAGGATTAATACTCCATCAGAACTGCTGTATGAACTTTAAGAATATTAATGTTTTTTTTAGATGATACCTCTTTATCAGTGCTGCCACTACCTGAAGTGCATAAGGAACTTGCGAACTACTCTATTGCAAATGGCGCTGAATGTATCGCGAGCGAGAAAGCGCTGCAGTGCTTATTAGAAACAGAGCGAAGCTGGATGCTACCACTATCTGTAGTAGAGGTGATACGTACAGGTACTTATGTCTTGTCTAAAATCATTTTTTTTTTATTTATTTAGTAAAATGGTTATTAAAACCCATTTTCATTAGTTAACAGAAATTAAATAGAATCAATCATAATACAGCATCAATTCTTACAAATAGAAATAGAATGTCAATCAATCTAATACACACAAAGTAAAATTAAATCAATTATGTCGATCACAAAATAAAAATCGAAAAATCATGTATGATAATACCATGAGGTATTTACCCGCTTGCACTTTAGGCGTCAAATTACAAGTCACGCCCCTTATTTACCCAAAAATTGTTAATAATTCTAGACAATCACACAGCATCATTCATCTAGCCTCAAGCTAAACAGAGCTTTTTTATGGGTAGGATACATATTATTATATAGATAAATATTGTTCACCTATTTATCCCGAGGCGGACATCGAAACCGCAACCTCCAGTGTCGCAAGCGGACCTCCGCCCACCGCGCCACGATTTTCGATTCTGCTCCTCATGTCGGTATTTGTAACTTAGGTACTAAATTGAATTGACTCAAAATTGACTAAAAAATATTTAAAATTTTTAGTTTACCACTTGACTTCTGAATACATAATAATTATTAGTACTATTTTATTATATATGTACTTACTTTAACTATTAATTATGTGTTTAGATTGCGTACATAAGTTTAAAATTATTTTCTGAATATCTGTAAACTATTATCCAAATCAATCTTATATCCTTATTCAAAATACCTACCAATTTCGTGACTATTTATATCAAACAGACGGCGAAAGTGTGAAGACCGTGTTGGTGCTAGGCAGTGAATTCCATGTTAAAAAGGAATACGGGGCGGTGATCTCTCTCAAAGCATACAGACATATGCTTCGAAATACATTTATAAAGTAAGTCCATTCTAAATACACTCGTACCGTACCTACAGCTCAAATAACACGGGGATTGTTGTCTAGAGTAGAATAGAGAAATTACGTATTCTATGTCAAAGTGACCTAAACTTTGACATAAGTAATTATTTTTAATTAATTCTTTCAACTTCATTAATTTACGCAATGTAATGGCGATGCAATGTGATTTTTGTCTATTGTACCATAAATAACACTTTCCGTGCTATTAAAAACATGCTTACAGTTACTCACACAGATATATGCTTAAAAATACATTAATTATGAAGTAAGTCCAATCAACACGGAGTCTAGGGTAGAATAGCGGAATTTGCGTCACTTTGAATCGAATGCGTGAATTATTTAAATTGATTCTTTCAACTTCAATAATTTACGCAATGTATGGCGACTTCTTTGTTAAACAAGTTTTCAGTTTTAGAGTTTCAAAATCAGTTTATAAGCCCACATTTTTTTTAAAAGACCCACAAAGCCAATCTGTTTGTTACCAAAGTTCTTTTATTCCAAAAAAAGGTACCATTCCAAATTATATAAAAAGTCATAGCATTTTTTAAAAGCATGCACTATATAACTTAGATCGGTGACGTTACACTAACTAAAAAGATTCTGAGTGGCGAGTCAACGATACACCATGATATAACAATATATTTGCTTGTAGATCAACTGAAACCCCAAACACCAACTCGCCCACCCATCAACTAGCTAAACAACCTGATCCCACTTCCAGCAGCGATGACGAACAACTCACAATTGATGTTATTGATCAACGAAGGCGACCAACTGAAACTTCTCAAGTGTCCAATATCACAAACAAAAGCCGTCGTACACGAGATGTAGAAATGCCAAGTTGTAGCTCAAAACCAAACCGACTCACAGAAGACTGGTCCAAGCCTGGCTGCAGCACAGAAACAAAATTATCAGCACAAGAGAAACCCAGAACTAATAAAACTGACAAGGCATCAAGGAACCAGAGAAATACATTAACAAAGTAGGTCTACTACAATATCTCTACTACTTATACTAATCATAACGCATGTAGCACTATTGTATAGTATTTATTATAAGATACATATGTTTAAGATATATAGTAATAAGTAGAAGAGAGTAGCTGTCGCATCTACACTATTAGCCAAGTTTAAAAATTAGTTTCTAAACAGTAATCTCTGCAACGAATGGTGAGATTTAATAAAAACGAAAAAGAATGGAATACAAAAATCCAAAGAAGATCACGCTAGGTTTCAGTTATTTAACTATTATCCATGTTTATCTAGTACAAAGTGCGCGAAACCGCAGGCAAAGTTTTGATACAATATTAAATATTTATATTTTTCAAGGCTTACTTATTTTTTGATGTCACTAGATACTAGAAGATTCCACCATAATATATCTATTATTTATTCTTGCAGGTCAACTGTTACAAACCCTAATTCGCCTAATTCGCAAAATCCTAGCTTGACGGATAGTGCACCCGTCAATCGACTAGTAGGAAACTGATCAAAGACCTATTTTATTCAAAAGAAGACGAAGAAACTTCTAGCAGCGATAACGAACAACTCACAATAATAATTGATGAACAACGACAGCGATCAACCGAAAGTCCTCAAGTGTCCAATGTCAGAAACAAAAGTTATGGTACTCCAGATGTAGAAATGCCAAGTTGCAGCTCGAAACCAAACCGAGGCTCAATAGACTGGCCCAGTCCTGGATGCAGCAGTACAGAAACAAAATTTGAACCTGAAGTTTCAGTTCCTGTTGAGCATGGTAACATATTTCATTATAAAAAATATAAAAAAATAAATTACATAATTTGTACATAGAAAAAGTTGAAAATCGGCTTTGTAATGAACAAAAAACCTTTATTTAAAAACCTTGATTTTTTTGTCCACTTGATGTACCTACTTGATAAAGTTTTTTGGTTTCTTCAGACTCGTCGATGGATATTAAAATGAGTTGATGTCCGTCATATAAAATTAGAAATCCTCAGCACGCGAGTCATACTCGCACGCACTTGACAGATTTTGTTTCCTAAAACTACAAACCAGATGTATAGAATTGGAAGACACTGCCTTCTCTACAACAGTTTTTACTACTGAAACAGAAGGCGAGGCTGCTGCCCAGTAGGTACCATGTCCTTTTGTAGCTCTAAAATAAACATTCCAGTGGAAAAGCTATCGTAAACTAAAATCTGTTAATTGATGATACCTATTGATTCCGAAAAACCTGTCTCGAAAAAGTTTCAAATTGAAGATGATCCAACGATCACCAGACTTCTGGTCATTCTCATTATTTCATTTTCATTGTACTCTAATAAAGCTAATAATAATGTTTTCAGTTCCGCAAGAAGTACCAAAACAAATTAACTACGCCGGAATGTATATGGAGATTGACGATCCTCGGGCCAGCGATCAGATCTCACTAGATGTAAGCCCATTGTCCGCCGAGGCAATTAATGGCATTATAGGCGTAAATCCGATCACCACAGAAACTATGGATGACATTATTAGTGACGTTAACTGCACGTGTAAAGGTACATCATTTCTTATTTATATTCTTCTCTCTTTAATGATACACAGCAACATTCGGCGAAACAACCCGGCGCCGGGGCGGCGGAAAGTTGTTCTAACATTTCAGTCAACTTGTCAGTAGCATGCCGTCTTTGGTGTACTAATTATTAAGTAAATACAACATAATACTAAGTAAATATAATATAACATGAAAAACTTTACCGCATGAATAATTCAGTTAATTATATAATTTAATTAGGGGGTTTTAGATTCGGCTGCATTTATTTTTTTGGTTTTTCCTCGATTACTCAATTTTAATGTTTTTTTTTTATTAACATAGGGAATGATGCCGAGATGAGCCGATAAAAATTATTCCCGTGGGATTTGTATTTCTGCAAAACTCCAAAAAACAGTAAGCAATTTGTAGTCGCTTTTCAGTTTTTTCAAAAGTGATCTTCGCTATTAGCTACATTTGTCGCTACATTTATGCTCCTTTTCATTATAGAAATCAAAACGCTTAAAAATAACAATGCGTTGACAGTGACACTTGGCACAAATCCATATTGCACGGCCCCCACTATCTGCGTATCTACCATACACTGTGACATTAGGCAAAGTACGGCAAAGTAGATTTATTACAATATTAATAATAAATCATATTATAAAATAGATAAAGTATGTATGGCATTCATAATACAATAAACATAGTTTTAGCTTAGATCGTATTTAGCACAGAGAGATTAAATTTAAGGCGTAGCAATTTATTTAAAAATTACCTACTAGCGGTCCGTCCGTAATTGGAATAAATACATCGGTAATTATGTCGGCCGGATGTTAGTAAAAATGTTAGTAATTTAGAAATAAGCTTTTGAGTTTATTACTAAAAACCGAATCATTTTTATGATCTTACGTATTTTATCACCAATCGTGTGTACAAAGGGCCTTTGCTAATCGCTAAAAAAGTAGACTTAGTTTATCTTTATTTAATCTATCCTAATATTTAGTAAGTAAACCATTCAAATTTAGATTTAGTATAATGTATGTAAATAATTAGTAGTGGAATAGCAAGTAGTTAATATTACACTATTCTAATGAATTTAACTCCCTAAGATACATAAATGTAGTATGTACTATTGTAATAATTATGATGAAAATACATACTATCGTATAACAATAATAAGATAAAATAGCTGGCTACGCTAATTTGAGTCGAGGTAACGCATTAAGGGAATTTCTTTTTTATAAATACCACTCACTTCAAGCCTAGCTCGCTGACTACAATGGCGCGCCTGTTTGACCGTGGCTGCGGGTAGTCTCACCACTTTCATGGCATCCTTAGCACGGCTGTCTTTTCTTATTATTGCAACTAATAAGAGATATTTTTCAGGCACCACATATGAGGTTCCTCCTCCACGTTCCTTCAAGAAATGGCGGGTTAACGGGGTTAATGATACTTCCAATCGGAGTTTTGATCTAATCATTCACTCTTCGCATAAAGTAAGAGTAAGTAAAAAAATATTCTATTTAGGTATTAGAGCAAAATATTCTATTCCTCCAACCTGTCAAGATTGGCTATTGTGGCGAATTCTCCTAAACATTAATTAAATAATATCCAAAAAAAATCGATTTCAGCGGGAATTGAACCCGCGACCCTCCCTCAATACGGGAATACTATAGCCCCTACCCCACGAAATCAAATACCGGACGCGTCGGCAATCTTCGCGAATCTCTTCAGACTACAGCACCGTTAACTCCACCTACAGGGGAAAGATTAAAGTTTAATTTCCTAGAAATTACACCGAGTGCGTGGCTTACGAACTAATAATAACGTTGTCGTTGTCGTTAATAACGTTGTTGTTTTTGTTGTTAAAGGAAGGCGATAGGGAAGTGATTCTGGAGCCGATAGTGGAATGGCAGCCAGAGTTGGGGGCCTGTAAGCAGTCGGCAGGCAGGCTGCGGGCGCTAGCACTTTCCTTGATGATGCGGCAGAATGCTAAACTCATCAATGGTACGTATCATGGAGCATATGGGAGGGGCAGGCGGAGTTTGGGGGGAAGTAGTCTACAGGGAGGCAAGTTATACGTACTAAATGAAACTTTATTACAGATTTTATCGATTTTTTTTATTTTTCTTATAAAGTGAATAAAGAAATAATGCTGAACAATTCACACAGCATTATCTAGCCCCAAGCTAAGCAGAGCTTGTGTTATGGCTTCTCGCGATTAAGTATCGTCCTTACTCACACAACACACTACATAGGTACAATAAGGTAGGTACTGTGTCATATAGGTATATACTTGACAAGTTAGTTAGAAAGCCATCTATGGCGTTCATTAGGGAAGGCCTATGTCCAGCTGTGGACTGATATAGGCTGACGATGACGATGACGATGAGAAGTTTCTATTTTATACCTATGTTTTAAGATAGTTCATAGCTAACTATTCTTTGCGGAGGAAGGCGCGACTACAGTTTCATCTTTTACGTTGTCAGCCTACATTTATTGGTACCTATCCATTATATTTTATTTTTATTTATGATTATGGTTTGCGAAGTGATTCGTCAAAAGTAAGATAACAGTAATTAATTTTAAAACTTGTTTACCCAGTTCGCGTTCACTACGGCAACGGGAATATCATCTTGATAGACAAACTGGACGAGAAAAAGTTTATATCATGGCACGGCGATAAAAGAAACGAAATTGCGGATAGGATTCACACGGTGATCGACCAGCTGCGTTTGTTGAAACAGGGACAGTACGTTTTGGCGCACGATGTAAGTCAAAAAATGTCTCTTATTCATGTATTAATCACTCTAATTTATTTAAATGTAAGATGAAAGACGTAGGAATAAAAATGCTCTAAGCAGACTATCCTTAATAATATTATAAATGCGAAAGTATTAACTATCTGCCTGTCTGTCCGTCTTTCACGCCTAAACTACTGAACCGATTTTGATGAAATTTGGCACAGACGTTGTCTAGACAGGGATACTTTTAATCTGGGCTCAAATGTACCCTATTTTATTTCTCCCTGTCATGTTCCAGCGGGATAGTACAAGGACAAGCGATATAAGCAATGTTATAAATAACATAAATAGGAAAATATAGTTAAAAACCAGTTAAAAATACTATTCGAACTATTTTCGACTTATATGTGGACAAAGTCGCGGGCTAAAGCTAGTTATGAATAAGACTATTTTGTAAGCAGAACAGACACAAACAAAAATCAAATTAAAAAATTCTTTATATCTTTAGATACTCGAACAATAGGTGGACACTAAGAAAATGTCAAAAATTCTCCAAAAGTAAAGTCGTCTTGGCAGTCAAGACCCCGATTTATGAGAAGACAAAAAGTATAAAACATCCATCAATTTCTGTTTAATAAGGTACATAGAAAAAGAGCCCAATGCTTCATAAAAAATCTATGCCATACAATCCCAAAAAACTTTGAAGTCGCAAAACATCAAATAACTCTAAAAAACTTTATAAAACCATTTCAGCCAAGCCACGGCGCGAACGCAATGGTCTACTCGACGCTATCGAGGACCGGATTCGCCGACAGCGGTAAAGACACGTTGTCGCTACGTCCCAAGAGTGTTTGGATGTCGTTCACTGATGAAGCTAGCCTTTTGAAGATAGCTCCAGAATTGAGTCGAGCGATGCTGCCGTACCACAAGTAAGTTTCAACACTTATTTATATTTTACTGAGCAGGGCCACATTAGGCCCTAATAAGTGATAACGCCGTGAGATGAAGCCGTGTGTTGCCTAGAATTTCATCACCCCCACTGTTCCCGTGGGTGTCGTAAGAGGCGACTAAGGGACACACTTCGGGGGGCAGGCAGCAGCGCCCTCTGCAGAACATATCCACCGAACTGGGGATTATGGGCAATAAGCCCCAAATGATATATAACGCCATCTATGGCGCTCATTAGGGGGCCTATGTCCAGCATTGGACTATCATTGGCTGATGTTGTAAGTTGATAACGCTAACTATATTCCTGTATTTTTTGAAATTATATGGTTATCTATATCTATACAAGCTTCTGCGTGTAGCTTCGCATGCATTGCTTCTATGGAAACGTTCGAAGGTTATTCCCATGGGAACTGAACAAGTTTGTGGGATAAAAAAGACAAAGCCAGTGTCTTGGGCTCGCTGAGAGAAGTCGGCATTTAAATAAATTAGGTTATATTCCAAAATGTTACGATTTTATGAATTTCTATAATTTCCCTCTAGGTAAAGCAAACGGCGGTAGAGTCTGGTAGAGTGGCGCAGTTGGTTAGCGCGCATCCTTTAATGTAGGTAGGGCGCGGGTTCAAGTCCCCTCCAAATTCTAAAATTTAAACTCTCGCACACGAAACAATAATATCAGTTTGAAGCCTACAAGTGTCGCCCCCACCACATCTTTCCAGCGGTACCACGGGCATCCCAATAATGGTAGTGTTTATTTCGTCCCTGTAAAAAAAATTCTCTCGCAGAGCACAAGGAATCCTGCCACTGGCGTTTACCACGGAAAAGAAACAAGTCAGAGAAAATAAGAAAGTAAACGCTGCATTCGCTAAAGCCGGACAACCTAAAGGCAATCAGGTTAGAATAAAATAAACATTTCGAGACATGAAGTAGCAGAGCATAAAAAATTTGTTCGGTTCGCGTATCATTTGGTGGGTTCTCTATTTCCTGATACTTTCAGGAATAGTTAAGGCGTTTTTACACAAAAAAATTAAGTGAAATCATGCTCTGCTAACTTTGCGTAAAAGAGCATTTTTCAGGAATCGAAAAAACCGTTTATTTTCTTAGGCACTACCGCTTGGCACTACTAGTAGAGTCAAGGGAAATTTTACTCCCCCGTGACACCACCATTCTTATTGGCTGATTAAACGTATATTATAAAATCTCCCGTGGATTACCTCATTGCCCATGGCACTACTAATACTAAGTATATCAAGATAAACAAAATATTTATTTGTTCAAAACATTTACTAAAAACAAAAGTCATCTCTTATAACTAAAACATGTTAAAACATTAACAATCAAACTCCCTAAAAAAAGATTATCGTAACTTCTCCAACGTATAACCAACCGTTAATTCTCCATTGATAAATTGAAGGAGAATGTCCATTATGTGATCATCATTGTCAATCGCAAGTTTAGTCCGCTTTGACCCTTTGTTTGTTTGTTGTCTTTTTAACATTTTCGTTTTTTGGAATTCCGTCAGGAGTTTTAACAATCTTGGTAATGTAATTGAACCCTTCGTCACCCTTTTATTAATTTTAGAGTGCCAACCTTCCAAAACGTTGTTGGTTCTATGACGTAGACCATAAACACTCAACATTTTTTGAATATTTTTTTTAAGCCAGAACCTTTCTACGTAATTAATGAACTTTTGCATGCCCAAATCTCGAATTTCCGCTTTTACATATTCCCAACCCTGCAATATGTCTTCATTCGGCAACAATGGTAGGACTGCTGTAAGTCCAACAATACGTTTGTGGCCTTTTCTTTTAGTAAAGCCAAGAGCTTTAGCTTTTTTCCATACTGCTCTTGACCAGTGGTAATAGCAGCCTTTTAGTTGAACGTCGGGGAATACTTCTGTCAACGCATTGATGGCTGCTAACTCAAAATCACAATGAAATGTGTTGGGGGACCAATGACCAATCTTGTTCCAAGTAGTTTAAGGTTGCAGTTATGATAAAAATATAATAGCCCTTATAGATGGCCCACTCGCACGCTCACTCCGTTTGTTCTCACCAGTTCGATTGATTAGTTCGATCGACGAACTTATGAGATTTTTTACAAACGACCCACTCGTGCCACGGGAAATCATATTTCCCGTGAAACTACTGGCTACAGTGTAGTGTCACTGGAAATGAACGTTTACCTGTAGCACTACCAGTAGTGTCACGGGAAAGTAAAATTTCCCTTGACTCTACTAGTAGTGCCAAGCGGTAGTGCCTAAGGAAGTAAACGGAAAAAACGGGCCTAGATGATGATGTGTGATTTCTCCAGAATTATTTATTTAGTTGGCCATTTCGTCCCCTACATGTTTTGATAAACAAGGATGTGGAATCTCTAATAATAATAATTGTTTTGTTTACTAGACTGGAGCTGGCGGGTCCTCGGTAAGTAGCATTGCGAAATTTTGGCACGTTTCATATTTTGTTTAAATTAATTATTAAGTTATTAGGTAAGATACCCTATAACAAGCTCTTTCACAATTTCCCACACACACATATTTATCCCGTACAAAAAGTAGCCCTATCCGGTACTATGCTTAATTTGAAAAATATGTATTTTATCTATAAATAAATAGAAAACAAAGAGTACCAAATTCAATGTTTATTGAAAGTATTTTGAAACCGCTTTATGTTAAACTTATTTTGGTTCTGACGCATAATGACCAATTTATGCTATGAAAAATTAATGTGCACGTCAAAGAGTATAGAATATGCATCATGCGTCAGGGGTGCTATTGAATCCCGAGGACTACTCGAGTTACTAGAATCCTGAGATCTAGAGGGATTTAATCACGCCCAAGACAGCTTATGCTCTACTTTTCACACTTTCTGCAAGTAGTACCTACGTACTTGCAGAAATTTTTACTAAATAGTAAACGAATGAAACACATTTCGCGGCGTTCGTTTTTCCTTCTGAACAGAGGGACAAAGGGGAGAGAGGGGACAGAGACTAGTTCGAATTTTGAAGACGAACTCACTGTACGATCTCCTTCGTAAAAAATCCTAAGGGCTTTATGAGTTTTGAATTTGGAACCTCAAAGTATGTATGGAAATGTTGACCAAGGAGACTCGCACGAATCTTATTCGATGTGTTTGAATTTGGTATAACTCAATATTTCTGCTACCGGTTTTACAAGCATAGAGCATGAAAAAAGTTTTTGTGTAGCTTTTGTCGATAATTATAATAACCACTTATTCTGATCATCGTCGTCTGTTACAGCGGCGGAAGAGAAAAAGGAAGAAGAAGAGCCAGCAGTGGCCAGAAAATACAAATTAATTTGTATTTTGTTAGGTTGATCTCACTCTGTATTTGCAGCTCTAGATTTCATTGAGTGATTAAAAATCATTTGAAATAATGATTATAATAATCACTTAGGAGCGTGCCATACCTCAGCCAAAATTCAAATTTCGAGCAGAATGACAAGATATGATTTTCGTATGAGTGAGAAGCACAGAGCGATAGACGTGCTCCGTATTTTATATTTCCAAAACAGTTATGCCTAATTACAAGTTATTTACACAACTAATCGAAAAATTAAAAAGACGAAAACGATGAAATTCTACTACGTTTCTTGACAAATCAAAAATCCAACAAAAAATGAGGTGGTTCCTGAGATAAATAGCAAAATGTGTGCAAAACATGTATTTTTCAAAAAATAAAAGTAGGTATCGAGAAAATTTTCACCAATCGTGTTTTTGAAAAAGTTCGAATTATCATTTACCTAAATATGAAGGTGGTAGCTTTCACAGATTCTGAGATAAATAACGATTTCTAACTATAAAATTACATAAGGTACACTCTTAAGGCGAATCCTCACCGGTCGAGCGGGAAATGTATTATTCTGATTTATTTTTTGTATTTTCCGCGTAGGTATTACTGTGGTATTACAGTAATGTATATCTCTAATTAGTAGTTGGTATTATTATATATTAAGCTCTTTTACGAGCCGCGTAAAGAATTTGTTATGGTAAAAAATAATTTCCCGCGCGGCCGGTAAGTTTCATCCTTAGCTAATACTGGGTACAATGTAGCGTGTAATCTAAATGCATGGTTTAAGTTGGCTGTAATTTAATAATTATACTAATTAAATTTTTTTTTAACAAAAAATAGTACCTAATTACTTTAAAATGGATGAATTGATTAAAAAAATACATAACCAGAATGGAATTATGAAGAACGTTATCTTAGGCAGTGAGTTTTTCTAAAATGAAACTTAATTAAGTAGGTACATTGGAATAATCTTTTCATATGAGTAGTAGTAGTAGTAGTAGTAAACGTTAGGTTAGGTACTCTTATGTACGTACAGATAATAATATTCTATTACTATCTATTCATTGTGTATTAGGTATAGAGACTAAGAGACAAAGGTCTAAGCTGGCTGTAATTCTATATGAATTATATAGGTATAGTAATTATTATAGGTATAATGATATTCAAAAAACAACTAGGTATATCTTATTTATAACCAGCATGGTATTTAGAATGATGTTATCTCAGGCTGTCTCGCAGCTGTGCGATTACGCTAAACCTCCCATTGAATGTAGACTGATCCGGGGAGACTGGGTATAAACGATTTCGGTTTTCATTGCATGCTACAAATTTTCTGGCTGGATGAAATGTTAAACTCAATTGTAAATAATGTTTATTTGTGTTAATACATTTATGTTACTTAACGTTAAACTTCATACTTATGCTACTCACACTTCACCTTGTCAGTGGTTAGAAAGGTCTCGACTGCGTTTCATTACTACAATGTAGTACTGAAACTGTACTGTAACTTTGAAAAAATATTCAAATGAGACTAATATAAAAGCAATAATACAATCTTTATTTCCAAAAAATTACAATTTAATAACAGAACCAAATTGGAATTACAATTGAAACAATTGAGCTAACAGCCGCCGGGAACGTCCCCATTGCCTCGCTGTATAGCAATGCTGATGCGCCAGCCTCTAGCTCTTTGGTCACACGTCGCATCGACCGGTTAATATGAAAATTCACTTTGACTTAGATTAACATTGCCATCTTCGATCGGCTCCATTCCGCCAGAAAGTTGTACCATGTATTTTTCATATGGTAAGTATCTATGTATTTTATATATTGATTGTAAATAGAATGGTTTATACCCAGCCTCCCCGGATATCATATATATTCATCAATGGAAATGTGCGCTTTTCGCTCAATCACACAGCCGGACGGGAGTTTATCCCTGAGATTTTTCAAAGCCTTGCTAGAATTTTAAACAGTTAAAGACGAATTATTCCTCACGACACTCCGGAGCTTATATTTTACTAGAATACTGTACTTTTTATGTTTCAAAATTGTCCTAACGACTTAAAATGTTTAGTAGAGATAATTTTTAAAAAATAACTTTTAATCAAGGTGAATAAAATGGGAGAAAAGGGTACGAATAGCCACACGGACTTTGACTTATGTGCGTGAAAGCTTTAATGTAAAGTAAATCGGTACCTAGGTACTTCTCAAGAATTACATAGCATTATTGAGACTATTGGGGAGGCCTATGTCCAGCAGTGGACTATTATAGGCTGGTGATGTTGATGTTGATTAAGACTATTCTTAAAAAAAATCATTTAATCAAGGTGGGTGAATGCAATGGGAGAAAAGGGTACGAATAGTCACATGGACTTTGTCAAAAGCTTTAATGTGTGTTAAGTAAATCGGAAGGTAGGTACTTTTCAAGAAGTTCACAGAATTATTAAGTCCATTTTAATTTACTATTAATAAAGATTTGTAAATGGAATGGGAGAAAAGGGTGTTAAGTATGTTGTAAGTAATGTGTGATATGTAAATCGGAAGGTACTTCTCAAGAAGATCACAGAATTATTAAGTCCATTTTAAAAAAATTACATTGGTATATATGGGTAAATGGAATGGGAGAGGAGAAAAGGGTACGAATAGTCACACGGACTATGTCTTATGTGCGTGAAAAGCTTTAATTGTAAAGTCAGTAGGTACTTCTCAAGAAGTCCACAGAATTATTAGGTCCATTTTTAAAAATTCATATAAAATCAAGGTGGGAATGGGATAAAAGGGTACGAATATTTACCATGGACTTTCTCTTATCTGCGTGGAAGCTTTATTGTAAAGTAAATCAGTAGGTACTTCTCAAGAAGTTTAAAGAATTATTAAGTCCATTTGCTTATTCACATTTAATCAAGGTTAATGGAATAGGAGAAAAGGGTACGAATAGTCACACCGAGTTTGTCTTATGTGCGTGAAAAGCTTTACCTATTGTAAAGTAAATCGGTAGGTACTTCTCAAGAAGTCCATAGAATTCAAGTTTCCTACGAACCTTACCTATGTGTTGGGACAACACCCAAAATTTCAACCCTTTACGAGGGGCTTCTAATTATTGTATTGTTTTGTTAAAAAGGTTTGAATCGTTTTTTTTTTTTGGAGTTCTATTAAAATGTATTTATTTGCGCAAATAATATTTAGTATAATTTATTGTTTCAAAAACAAGGTATTTATATAAAGGAGGAACAATTTCAAAGGGTAAACTGGCATAAGATTCGATGCTAGTCCATTGCTGTAATCGGCCTAGTATAATAAATATTTGGTATTAAATGTTTATTAAAATAAAGTTTCATAAAGCATCATTTAGTGTTTTATTTAAAGATGGATTCATTATGCAATGCAATAAAAATTAGGTGCAATTAAATAAAATAAGTAAAAAATAAATAATCTTACATTGCTATTACAATATATATTCATAATACTAAGATATAACTAAGCAGCTTCATCGAAATAACCATCCAGTTGTGTAGAAATCTGTAAAAGATAATAATAATAACATTTTAGTTTCAGTGTTTTGAATCATCAAAACGAAATGCTTTCGAAATCCCGTTTCTTAATCGGATGAACCGATCTTGATCATTTTAAATATTTTTTGCGTTTGTTCTAATATTTTCGTCATTCAACAGAAACTAGTCAAGGTCGGCTTACAAAAGAAGCACTTAGAAAAGTAAAATTTTATAAAAATAAAAGAATTAAGTTGTTATTTATTTTCTCTTCACTTCAATTTTTTTTCCCCTAGTGGCAGGAGTGAAAAATAAACCACTAGTACATTCATAATACAAGCTATGTGTCTAATACAATGTTTGTTTTGCCTATCTAAATCTAAGTTAAATATGATTTAGATACGCAAACGACGCAAGACGACCTCTATGGCGCGGTAGGCAAAGGTCGGCCGGCGACGCAGGAGGTTACGGTTTCGATTCCCGCCTCGGGACAAATATTTGTACGAACTGTAAATATTTGTTGAGGGTGTTCTGGTCGTTTTCTGTGTATAATAAAAAAAAATATTTTTATGTACTCGTATATAATTATATTATGTATAACAGTTATCTAGTACCCATATAAGCTAAGCTCTGGGGCTCGATAAAGCTGTGTGAATTGTCCACCATTATTATTATACATGTCAATAATTATTTAAATACCTATATAGTAAAAAGTCTTAAATAAATTATAGAGTTAAAACCCGGTATGTTTTGGTGCCAGCATAATCTGTTTACCTGTACAGGAGTGTACTTGACGTATTTTTCCATGTTCTTAGAGAAAGGCAGCGTTGCGCATTGCTCGTAGAATGCTGAATATCGCGGTAGGATGGCTTGCTTGTTCTCTCTCTTCAGCGCTTCGCGTAACTCCGCGTCGGGAACGCTGTAGCCACGCTGCTGTTTTGTGCATTCGTCCCAGTCTCGGTTGAAGGACTGTTGACAGATATCAAATCATTATATCAATCAAATAGTTATAATAACAACATCAGCCTATAATAGTCCAATGCTGGACATGGCCTCCCCTAATGAGCGCCATAGATGGCATTCATCATTTGGGGGTTATTGCCCATAATCCAAATTATAATAAAATAATAAATAATAATGCAAACAACTTGACAACCCACCAGCATTATCTAGCCCCTAGCTAAGCAGAGCTTGTGTTCTGGTTACTAGACGACTGATATACATAATAAAATATATTATACAAAATATTATAACATATTGTAAGCCAGTTACAGAAATAATTTTTATTTATTATTTACTTAGTTACCTATTATTTATGTTGACAACGGAAAGTTAGTAATAACTCACTGCAAACTTATCCTTCAGGATCTGCCTGTCTTTGTCACGCAGTTTCGCTGGTAGCGCCTCGTCCAATACCAGATAAGATATTATCTTGTTCCAACTGCAACAAGTGCCATAGATAAACATTCAATATTCATTGTTTAATATTAAAGATGTTTAATATTAACCTTAGAGACTGAAGTTTACGGACAAACCGTATCATGGTTTAAGTTAGCTATAGATTAATTATGCACTTACTGTAGAACATAAATAAATGAAAAAATAAATAAAGAAATTATTTCAAAACCCAACGATAAAATTAGGAAAATTCATACAGCTTCATCTAGCCCCAAGGTTAGCAGAGTGTTATGGGTGGGTACTAGATAACTGATATAGTTTTTACTCAGGATACAAATGTAATAGGAAACAACACCCGGAAAGAATCTCTGTAGATCGTACAAACATTTGTGCCGAGGCGGGAATTGAACCCGTATGTCTCCAACGTCGCAGGCGATTATAAGCCCGCTGCGCCACGGAGGTCGTCGAATAGACAACCAGTAGATTGTTTTTTATTGAACAAATATGATAACCAAAAAACTATACAACATTATACAGTTGAACACTGCTTACGAGTTCTAACACGGATAGGGTTGCGTCGATTTATTGCAGAGTTCGGATGATTCAGATGCAGATTCAATAACTTTATTTCATTAGGCTTACAAAATAAGCACTTAGACAAGTCAAATGTTGCAAGGCTTGTGCAATGGTTCCTATTCCTTCATCGTACAGCCCCATATCATCATAATATTACATTAGCATCCGATTTATACGCATGCCAAATTTGAGCACAATTAAAAACCATAGGCGACTTTAATTAAAACAAAAATAGTATGGTACCTTTGTAGATATGCATTTTTATACTCCTGAATCATATCTCGGTAATTTTTTTCGCATTCCGGCTCTGCCAACGTGAGGACGTCGAGCAAGCCACTACGTTGCAGGCCCTGAGAACAGAGAATACCATGATATACTATGTCCTACGATGATATACCGTGATATTACCATGATATACCACAATATACCGTGATATACCATGGTAAATCACCAAGATATACTATAATATACCATGACCTACCATGATTAACCATTACGTTAGTCCACTGCTGGACATATGCCTAATGTATAGTGTCTATAATTTTAGAAAGCTGATACTTTTATCATTAAACTTTTTTTAATCCAAATGTCCGACTTCCATAGTTTAGAAAAAAGCATTTAAGGTGGAACGTTCTCCTTGTTTAGGTATAGCTTCGCTAATAGATGGCGCTGACTTTCAATTTGTTGGTTTTTTATTGTTTTCTTATTAAATTGTGCATATTATTTAAAAGTGATACATTTGCCGCAAATGGTACGTTGTTTTTCATATATCAATAAATGTTTCAAGCGTTGAAAACATTCATAGAACTTGTATTTGGGAAGAGCAAAATCGCCGGACCAAATCACTCACACAAGCAAAGATTATAATGTGAACTGTTGGGCACGATACGCCACCTGCCTGTACCTGGGTGCGAATAACTCTATTTTATATAAGTACATTTTCCTATTTGTTTTTTGTTAGTGAACATATTTTTTGTGCGTAAGCCTGCAAATGCAAAATCTGCCTGTTGTGACGTTGTGATTTATCAAAATTATTCTGATCGCATATTTTATATCAGAATCTGAAGTACCAAGTATTGGTATAAATAAATTAATGTTTGTTTTTTTATTCATGGTATATAAATTCTTGAAAACACTAATTCAATAAATTCGTGTTTTCAAGCCTTCCTTTGATTCGATTGTAATAAATCGTTGATGGAGTTTCGTACTCAAACGAAGTATCTTGTTTGACCTCGGTCCCTATCACACAAAAACAAAGAGAAGTATGCTAGTAATTATTATCAAATTAGAAATTAGGTGTCATTGATTTTCTGTACACTTTAATTTCAATGCAATTTTGTTTATTGCGGACTTTTGAGCACAATTAGGTACTGGTAAAATACAGGTAGTTGATCCTGGATCTGATAAATAATGATTCATCACAAAACTTTATTCATTACTTCTTCAAGATCAGAGGTATTATCGCGCGGCGGGAATTGAACCAGCAACTTACTGTGTTGCAGAGTGATGTCAATAAATAAGTATCGTGAATAGTATCCCTAGTTTTCGAAAAAACGTTTGAGAGGTAGGTAATTTTAAATATTGTATGCCAATTTAGGTATATTAAATTTTTACATTAGACACAGTATGCGTGAATTATTATTATTATTAGCTAGACTAGCTTTGGACAAGCATACATTACAGTAAGTACTGTGGTCACCGGACAAAAAAACTTGAAAGAAAAAAACTACAGAAATCATTTTTAGTAAGTACTTTTTTTTCGAAGTTTTTGGGTCCAACTAAGGACAATTGAAATTTATTATATTTTATTAGAATTTTCATCCTCCGTGACTCCATCTTTTATTTTGGGAAGTTGATTGTTTTAAAAAATAGTAATGCTTCGTTTTGCAAAAATCAAAACAAGTCAATGACAACAGAATACCTACATACCTACAAAAACGATAGACATTGAAAGAATAGACAGCCTCATGACAACAATAAAAGACGAAATATGTACGTTCTACATGCTTGAACGAACAAAATCAAGTTTATGAATGGTAAGCTATGGTATTACGAGTTGATTCGTTATGTTTCTCACAGATGACGTTGTCGTCGCCGCTCACACTCATAAGTTCATGACGTTCTCGTACGACACTATCGGTGTTCACCCACACAGTGACAAAAATGGACTAAAAGTGTTTTCTTTAATGAAACATAATTTGCCGCAAATAACGACCTATAACAATGCCATATACAGTTATTTATTTGTAAAATTTAGCTCATATGGCTCATATTTGGGAAAATACAAATGTATGAAAAACGAATGACCTTAAAGTTTTATACTTAGTTTCACAGGTCAGTCTAAAATCTAAAGATTAATAACTTACTTGTAAAAGGTCGTGTAAGGGCCGTGTGGTGCCAGCATAGAATTTCACCACTCCCACTCTTCCCATGGATGTCGTAAGGGAAACACACCGGGGGGCGGGCAGCAGCGCCCTCTGCAGAACAACTCCACCGAACTGCGATCCCCAACCCGCATGCCCATCGTGGGGATTATGGGCAATAACCCCCAGATGAAATAACGACACCTATGGCGCGCATTAAGGGAGGCCTACGTCCAGCAGTGGACTGATATAGGCTGATGTTGTTGTAAAAGGTACAGAGTATTATTCAACAGGAATATCGCCTTCAAAGCTTCTGAGTACTGCTCGCTTTTGTTCCTCAGTGCGAAGTTAAGCTGCGCAAGCACTTTCCGAATGTACACAGACAGCATTAGTGCGTCGCGGTCGTAGATTAATAACTTACTTGTAAAAGGTACAGAGTATTATTCAACAGGAATATCGCCTTCAAAGCGTCTGAGTACTGCTCGCTTTTGTTCCTCAGTGCGAAGTTAAGCTGCGCAAGCACTTTCCGCATGTACACAGACAGCATTAGTGCGTCGCGGTCGTGGGATCCCGACAGCTGGCTTATAGCGCGGGTGTAGGACGGCTCTGTAGCTAACGCTGGACCTGCGAATGTGTAAAAAATACTATGTTTTTATCACTCCCCAAGCGAAGCAGTGCTTACGTTATGGGTACTATATGACTGATATACTTAATATAATATTAGGTCCTTACATATGAAATTGGCGTTTTGTATGGGAGGAACAAAAAGTCGAATATTTTTTAATATAATATATTTAATTAATCAAAGTATGAACCATTATTTTCTATGCACTTTTGCCATCTTATAGGTAGTTCATTGATCCCTTTACTAAAAAAACCAGTCGGACGGGAATCAATAAAATCTTTGAAGGCGATTTGGACTGCCCCATCGGAGTTGAATTTTTTCCCTTGCAAGAAGTTATCCAAATTTCGAAAAAAATGGTAATCTGTTGGAGCAAGGTCCGGGGAGTACGGAGGATGTCTTAGACTTTCCAATTGAAGCTCTTCTAATTTAGTAGCCGTCTGTTGCGCAGTGTGTGGTCTAGCGTTGTCGTGAAGCAGCAGTGGCGTGGAGCGATTGACCAGCCTAGGTTGTTTAGCCGCTAGCTTTTCCATCATGGTTTGCAATTGCTGACAATAGACATCAGCCGTAATAGTCTGGCCAGATTTGAGAAAACTTTAATGAACAATACCGGCACTAGTCCACCAAACGCTTACAAGTAACTTTTTTGGGGTTAATTTTCGCTTGGGGCAGGATTTGGCTGGCTGGCCAGGATCCAACCATTGCGCTGAGCGCTTCCGATTATCGTAAAGAACCCATTTTTCATCACAGGTAATGATTCGGTTTAAAATATCTTCATTATTGTGCCGGTTTAGTAATGTAACGCAGCAGTCGACGCGCGTTTGCCGGTTTGCTTCAGTCAATTCGTGAGGTACCCACCTTTCAAGCTTTTTAATCTTCCCAATTTGCTTCAAGTGAATTAAAACAGTTTTATCACTAACACCGCAGCCTTCAGCTAACTCGGACGTGGTTTGCGATGGATCCGCTTCCACAATAGCCTTCAACTCTTCATTATCAACTTGAGTCTCAGGCCGTCCACGGGGCTTGTTCTGCAAGTCGAAATTTCCAGAACGAAAACGTTGGAACCAAAAACGAACTGTGTTTTCTTTTGCAACACGACCGCCATACACATCATTCACCCTTCGAGTTGTTTCCGCAGCACTAGTGCCACGGCGGAACTCGTACTCGTAAATAATGCGATATTTTAAGTTTTCCATTTTGTAAAATGAGTGACGCAAACAGAAAAAAACAGAAGAAAAAAAACAAATGAATGACGATCATCGAAGCACAAATAAATGAGTCTATAGCTGTACAAATTTGAATTTGGAATTCCTTACCAAAGAGGAGAAATTTGTGATTAAAGTGGCCAGTACGAAAAACGCCAATTTCATATGTAAGGACCTAATATAATATTATAATATACCTACATATTTATAAATATTTTATAGAAAGTACGGCCCAAATTGAGTTTACTTTGTTTTATTATAGACATGGCCACCTTCTGGCCCCATAATCTAATCAGTTTTAGGTAATATTGCACTGTCAACCAGACAGTCGACAACGGAGTCCTAAAATGTATGGATGTAGGCACGTATAGTATGGATGAGCCCTAGTATGAGCCCTATTAGAGAACTCTAGTGTCTGCATAAACATATAATTTGGGATTTAAGCTACTTACCATTAAAATAGAATCATTTCTAATCAATCTTTAAATCAAGTTTATCCATATTCTGTAAGAATTATCTTTTGCAAGAGAAAATAAATATATTATTCATTCAATCTATCGATCTAGTAGTATGCAAAGATATGGGTACCTATAGTATGGATATGCGGAGCTAACGCGTGGCAATGCGCCAAAGCAGCCGCGGCCAGCTGGTGAACCGTACCGTCCACAGAGCCACTGGCGCTACACGCGCGAATGCCGTCCACCCACTCTTCTAAGGAACGAACGCACTGGAAAAGAACATTCTAGAATTACTTCTGAACAGCACCCACTCTTCTAAGGAACGAACGCACTGGAAAGGAACATTCGAGAATTAATTTTAAACAAAATGGCATGATGTTTAGCTTTAGTCTCGGGATGAATTTCCTATACAAACGTAGTATTCATATAAAACTATGTTATAATGTATACATGTACATTACAACATAGTTTTAGCTTAGGTGGTAGTTAGCTTAGAAGTTAGTACATGTACCCTGTAAGGGCGCAGCAATATTTATTTATGAATTATAATAAGAACTAAGTACATAATCTATTTATAGAAATAACTGAGCAAACCATGGTGAAAATATGCTCAAATTACAAATCATTTTGGTACTACGTTTGTATGGGAAATTCATCCATCGCCGGGGCCTTAAGCACACGGTCTGTTACTGAAAAACGGTTCATAAAAGAAGAATTAGGCCACCGACCCGGCTTTATCCTACCAACTGCCATCCGCACCTCGGATTTTGTTGTGTTCACGCAGTAAGCTAAACGCTAGCCAACGATAAATTTCTTTTGGTTGTCAAATTTAATCCAATACACTTACCTCTCGTTGCGTAGTGGCCAGTATGTCCGCGTAGGGCCTGGGCGGCGCGGGTTGCATGGCTCGCTCGAGGTCGGGCTGCAGTTTGAGCAGCCTAGCGCGGAGCCCCCAGCAGCCGGCTGCGCCGCCGCATTTAGCTGCTGCGCGGCGGGATGCTGCGCACGCACGCTGTGGTTATAGATATTTGTTTAAACTGGCGCAGTCGGAATTGGTATTGGTAATATTTATAAATTTGTACTAATATTATTAAGAGAAACGATTTGTTTGTTTGTTTGTTAGTATATTTTCAAAAAGTTAGGGATCCGTATGAAAGATCACAACGTGCGTCAAAATAGCTAATTTTTGTGAAATACTCTGTAGACGCGCCGGGCGGAACGCTCGTGTATAATAATCTTAAACAAGCTTATATTAGTTGTGAGGTCAAACTCAAAGGAGTATGACATTCTCTTACGCCACATATTACTACTAAGACCACATTCGCGTGACAAGAGAGGCAACAAGAAACTTAGTTTTAATATATTGTATTATGTATATCAGTCATCTAGTACCCATAACACAAGCTCTGCTTTGGACCTGTGTGGATTATCCAGCATTATTTATTTATTGTGTGTAGTTTGTGAGTATACGATGCTCCTGAGGAAACCGCTCTCAGTGTCCGCGCAACCAGACTTCTCTCCTCGTCAATCTATCTAAGGCGTGTGGCGTACCTACACGCCACTCAACATCGATCCGAAATATGAGTTCAAAATAATAATTAACTTTTATAATTTAAAAATCAAATCTTATAATTCTTTACACTTGGGCCATACCCCAAACGAACTGAACCCATACTTCGGACCGATCTCGAAACGTCACTCACGCGCAGCCGCTCATTCATTCGCTTGCACATTCCGCGGCCAACCATCTTGCTAGCTTCACGCGCTCTCATACATTTGCTTTGTAATTTCTTTTCCGTAATATTAGTTTTCTTTCTGCTTGTATATCTATCCATCTTTCATTAAAATCATTCATACTATCATCAATAACATTCTTCATTTCTTCTTGCCTGCTTCTGTTCATCCACAATCAACCTTCCACACCATCCGGAATACCAAGGAATTAGTGAAAAACAGGTACGGGTTTAGGAACACCTGGTCAACACACCCATACCTACATTGGTGACCCCGACGTGATCCAATACATTGGTGAGTTTTTTCTTTGTGTTGGATAACCTTGGATGACATTCCGGAACATTCGAGAATTCTCGCCGAACAAAAGGATTTTGGTGTGTGGTACAAGTGAAGAGCGGTGAGCAAAATTTTTTTTTCTCTGATTTTGGAAGATGTCTTCTGACGAGTTTGATGATGCCCGTAATCAGCCTGCTGTTGGTGCTGAAGTTCTCCGAGTTGGCGTGAGAGTTCCGCCATTTTGGCCTGAAGAGCCGGCAGTATGGTTTGCACAGGTAGAGAGCCAATTTATCTTATCTAAAATAACGACGGACGAGACGAAATTTTGCTACCTCGTTTCCCAGCTCGACAACCGTTATGCTGCCGAAGTCAAGGACATCATCACGAATCCACCTGCTTCAGACAAGTACCTAAAATTAAAACTAGAGCTAATCAAACGCCTTTCAGCGTCAAAGGAAAAGCGTGTCAAGCAGCTGTTAATACATGAGGAGCTCGGTGACAGGACGCCTTCTCAGTTCCTTCGCCACTTACAAGGTCTTGCAGGTCCAGCTGTTCCTACGGATTTCCTGACAACTATTTGGTCGAGCCGATTGCCTGCTAATATTCAGACCGTGATTGCTACTCAGGTAGAATTACCGCTAGATAAATTGGCAGATTTAGCGGACAAGGTACACGAGATAGCTCCTAGCACTCCCCAGGTGGCCTCAACTTCTAAAGCGGAAACTGCAACAACTCACGATGATCTGGCCAGGCAAGTTTGTGAACTCACTAAGCAAGTCGCAAAGCTGACCCAGCAGGTTTCCAGCGGTGGACGATCGCGACCGCAGCAGCAGAATAGCCGTAACAGCTACAACTCACGCTCACGTTCTCGCTCTCGCCCACGCTTTCAGCAACCACCTGCAGACTGTCCTCACTGTTTTTACCACTTCAACTACGGAGCACAGGCCAAGAAGTGCAAGGAGCCCTGCACTTTCAAGTCGGCGGAAAACGGTCAGGGCGGTCGCAAGTAGCGGCTAACGACTGCCCTTCTTCAACAGGCCGTATCTTCGTTACCGATCGCGCATCCAAAATGCAGTTCCTCGTGGACACTGGTTCCGACCTGTGTGTTTTCCCGCGGTTGGCTATCAAAACGCCCTGTTTTAAGTCTAAGTACACCTTAACAGCTGCAAACAACTCTGTTATCCATACTTACGGTGTTAAGCAGATGCAGCTGGATTTAGGTCTTCGCCGTGCTTTCACCTGGAGCTTCACAATCGCTGACATAACTAGACCGACCATAGGAATTGACTTCCTTAAGTTCTATGGTTTGCTCGTGGACTGCAAAAACCAGCGTCTCATCGATGGCGTAACTTCACTCTCAGTAAGTGCCCTTTCATCCAGATTACCTGACGACACAGCATCGATCAAGGCCGTGACAGGTGAATCGGAGTTCCACATGCTGTTACGAGAGTTTCCTGAGATTACCAGACCTGCAGGTATACCTTCATCTCCTAAGCACAACACTCTGCACCATATCAGGACGACACCTGGTCCTCCTGTCTCTTGTAAGCCTCGACGTCTCGATCCGGTCCGACTTCAAGCTGCGAAGAAGGAGTTCGAGAATATGGTAGCCAGTGGAGTAGCTCGACGTTCTGAGAGCCCATGGTCTTCTGCCTTACACCTGGTGAGAAAGAAAGATGATGGATGGAGACCCTGCGGTGACTACCGCTCACTCAACGCTAGAACCATACCTGACAGGTATCCTATACGTCACATCCAAGACTTCGCTCAACAACTTTCAGGATGTACCATTTTCTCAACAGTGGACCTCGTGAAAGCTTATAACCAGATCAAGGTGAACCCTGATGACGTCCAGAAGACGGCCCTGACAACTCCATTCGGCCTTTTTGAATTTAATTATATGGCATTTGGACTTCGTAATGCTGCACAAACGTTCCAGAGATTCATAGACGAAGTACTCCTAGGTCTGGATTTCTGTTACGGGTACATAGACGACATTCTAATCTTTTCAAAAAGCCTTTCTCAACATAAAATTCACTTACGTCAGCTATTTGATCGCCTAAAGCAGTATGGAGTGCTGATCAACACTTCCAAATGCGTACTGGGTGAGTCGGAAGTAAACTTCTTGGGATACCACGTTTCAGCCAAAGGAACTCGACCTCTAGACGTCAAGGTTGAGGCTATCCAGAACTTTCCTGCTCCCAAGACCATCAAGGACCTCCGACGCTTTCTGGGAATGCTTAACTTCTATCGTCGCTTTATTCCCAACGCTGCTAAGCTTCATGCGCCGCTAAATGCTTTACTAGCTGGCCCTAAGGTAAAAGGTTCACAACCAGTGAACATGACTGCAGACCTGATGCGTGCCTTCGAAGACTGCAAAACCTCACTTTCTCAGGCTACTCTTTTAGCTCATCCGGATGCTTCAGCGAATCTCGCAGTCGTCACGGACGCATCTGATTCGTCCATTGGAGCTGTACTGCAACAACGTAAGAAGAACACCTCTGAGTGGGAACCACTTGCATTCTTCTCTCATAAACTTTCCAGCTCCCAGGTCAAATATAGCCCTTACGACCGAGAACTACTCGCCGTGTACGAAGCCATCAAATACTTTCGGCATATGATCGAAGCGAGGACTTTCGCCATCTTCACCGATCACAAGCCTTTGGTCTTCGCCTTCTCACGCTGCAAAGACAAATGTTCTCCACGTCAGTTTCGACATTTAGACTTCATAGCCCAGTTCTCCACTGATATTCGATACATACCTGGCAAGGAGAATGTTGTTGCTGACGCTCTATCTCGTGTTGACGAAATCACAGGTATCGACTATCAAGCTCTTGCACGATATCAGGAATCAGATCCAGAACTGCAAGACTTGATCAAGAATGGCTCCAGCTTAAGACTCCAGAAGGTAAAATCTGTACACTGCGACGAACCTATCTTCTGTGACATATCTGGTGGACAGCCACGACCTTACATCACTCCACAGCTACGAAAACCAGTCTTTGCTATGATGCATGAACTTCATCATCCCGGAAACGCAGCTACAGTGCGACTGGTTACGCAAAGATTTGTGTGGCCAGGGATTCGTAGTGATTGTAGAGAGTGGTCTAGGCAATGCTTGCAATGCCAACAATCAAAAGTTACCCGTCACACTAAATCTCCTCTTTCCTCTTTCCTTACCCCGTCCGCGAGGTTTTCCCATATACATCTGGACCTCGTGGGCCCTCTTCCTCTGTCTTATGATTACAGGTACTGCCTTACCGTCATCGATCGATTTACTCGATGGCCTGAGGCGGTCCCTCTCAAAGACATCACTGCTGAGACATGCGCAGCTGCCCTGGTATCAACCTGGATCTCCAGATTTGGTTGCCCTGCACGCGTGACTACAGACCGTGGTCGCCAGTTCGAGAGCCAGCTCTTCAAATCCCTCGCCGCGTTGGTTGGTGCGCGCCACTTCCGCACCACTGCTTACCATCCTGCAGCAAATGGCATCGTCGAGCGTCTTCACAGGCAACTCAAAGCAGCGATCATGTGCCATACTACCTCGCAGTGGACAGAAGCCCTCCCGCTCGTGCTACTTGGTATGCGCAGCGCCTGGAAGGATGATCTTCAGACTTCTGCAGCTGAGCTCGTCTACGGTGAACCCCTACGTTTACCTGGACAGTTCCTTTCTCCGTCAGATACTTTCAGTTCTGATGACATCACTCAATACGCAACTCGTCTTCGAGCTCATGTCCAAAAGCTCGCTCCTCGTCCCACTTCATGGCACACTACTTCGCCATTTTATTTTCCGCGTGATCTTCAATCTTCTTCTCACGTGTTTCTACGTCAAGATCACGTGCGCCGTTCCCTTGAACCTCCTTATGCTGGTCCCTACCTCGTCATCGAGAGGCAGCCGAAGTTCTTCACCATCGACGTAAAAGGCAAGAAGACCAACGTCAGTGTCGACCGACTGAAACCAGCTTACACGACGAGAGACGCCCGAGTACCAGCGTATCCTACTCCAATAAACGCTGATGAAACTACACCTACTGCTGTCATCACCCCCGCTGAACCCGTTCCCGCTGCAGAGCCACCTGTCGAAGAGAAGAGGAGCCGCAGCGGCAGAAGAGTCCGGTTTCCAGATTTTTATCGACCGTAGTCACGGTCTGGCCAGGGGGAATATGTGGCGTACCTACACGCCACTCAACATCGATCCGAAATATGAGTTCAAAATAATAATTAACTTTTATAATTTAAAAATCAAATCTTATAATTCTTTACACTTGGGCCATACCCCAAACGAACTGAACCCATACTTCGGACCGATCTCGAAACGTCACTCACGCGCAGCCGCTCATTCATTCGCTTGCACATTCCGCGGCCAACCATCTTGCTAGCTTCACGCGCTCTCATACATTTGCTTTGTAATTTCTTTTCCGTAATATTAGTTTTCTTTCTGCTTGTATATCTATCCATCTTTCATTAAAATCATTCATACTATCATCAATAACATTCTTCATTTCTTCTTGCCTGCTTCTGTTCATCCACAATCAACCTTCCACACCATCCGGAATACCAAGGAATTAGTGAAAAACAGGTACGGGTTTAGGAACACCTGGTCAACACACCCATACCTACAGGCGTAAGATTACCTCAACATCAGCCGCAAGCATGGCGAAGCAATCCTTCATAACAGCGGACAGCAAAACGGGCAGTTTCTGAAGTGGCACTAGCCCTAGCATTTGTCTTTGCTCGTGACGCGCGATTCGACAGAGCGCGTGCGCCATTGTCCCCGCGACCTCGCACTCCCATTCGTCCATCGTCTCAGTCGCGTCTTCTGTATCTGTAATTTAAATAGATTTACTGTAAAAACTTGCGTAGAGACGAATTCGTTATGAATGGGTTAACTACAGACCAAGTTTGTGTCGAAAGTACAGCAACGTTAGGCTCCAGCGACGGATGAATTCCCATACAAACATATTACCAAAATGGTTTGTAATTTGAGCATATTTGCACCATGATCTGCTATTATTTGTATTAGAATAGTATTTATCTAGGTTCATACCACAAAATAATTACTGACACAGGTCTCTCTGTGACAAAGAAAATTGTAGGTTAGATTCCCATGATGTACATGTTTATATGCTCTGCCGGTATTTGCTCCCAAGTCAAAAATATCATCAGTCATCTGGTACCCATAACATGAGCTCTTCTTACTTTGGGGCGCCATCTAGTTTCAATAAAAGAAAGTACTCACACGACTCCACAACGGATCGTCTCGGCCCCAAAGCCAATCCTGTCGACTGCTCCAAAGTTTGTGATGCCTTTAGCATTATTTTATTAGCACGTTTCTCAATGCTGTAACATGATAATATTTTTATCATCATCATCATCAGACTATAATACTCCACTGCTGGACATAGGCCTCCCTTATTGAGCGCCTTAGATGGCAATATTTATCATTTGGGAGTAATTGCCGATAATACCCAAGCTGGGCATGGGGATTATGGGTGATGATAATATATTATGAAAAATTAAAGGAAGAATAGAATTATGTATAATAATTAACGGAAGTACCCGTTAATTATTATATTATTTATTGAGTCCTAACGAGCGTGTCATTGTAGGTACACGAGTCAGAAATCGAACTTTCTCCCGAGTGAAATAGTAAAAATTGTTTCTCTTCAAGTTGTTCTATTTTTAGGGTTTCGTTATATTTACATTTCGTATGCATTTACAGATTTAATTAAAAACATAAAAAGTTATGAAAAATTAAGATTTTCGGTTAAAATTTTCATGTTGAAATTTGAACTAGGTACAAAGTCAAAAGCGGTATCAAATAATAGGTTGTTAAGTTACAGTAGTTTTAGAAATTTTGGTAGATTCCATATTTTTTAAATTTTTTTGAAAAGTTTGCATAATTGACCATTCCCATTCCCTCTTTTTACCCATGTATTTTTGGCCTTAAAAAAAGCATTCTTCCTGCATTTTAATACGAGAGCAATGACGCAACTGTCTACCTCGTGTTTGGAACAGGATACATAGCCACTTTAAGGCTGATACCGATGCAAGCAGATGTCGTTAGTAGGTACCAATGTATAAAACTTACACTTTTTGCAGTTTGCTAGTTCTTTTGTTGGTGCTGTCAGCTCTATTCAGTATGTGTTTCACTTTCTGTAACAATAAAGTAAATTAAGTTTAACGCTGAATCGGGTATACCGTCTATAGTCACGCTCGGGGTGGTGACTTATACCGTCTATAGTCACGCTCGGGGTGGTGACTTATACCGTCTATAGTCACGCTCGGGGTGGTGACTTTAAATCGGGTATACCGTCTATAGTCACGCTCGGGGTGGTGACTTATACCGTCTATAGTCACGCTCGGGGTGGTGACTTTAAATCGGGTATACCGTCTATAGTCACGCTCGGGTGGTGACTTTAAATCTGGTACACCGTCTTTAGTCATGCTCGAATTGGTGACGGTAAATCGGGTATACCGTCTTTAGTCACGCTCGCGTTGGTGACGCTGAATCGGGTATACCATCTATTGTCACACTATAGTTAGTGACACTGAATCGGGTATACCGTCTATAGTCACACTATAGTTAGTGACACTGAATCGGGTATACCGTCTATAGTCACACTATAGTTAGTGACACTGAATCGGGTATACCGTCTATTGCCACACTATACATAGTTAGTGACGCAAAATCGGGTATACACCTTATAACTTTCGTATATTTTCACTTCTATCAAGCCACATCCACGCCATCCATATTTTTAAAAGAAAACGCATAATGAATTACCATAAGCGGCGAGGCCTGCATAGACCTTGAGCGCAGATAGTCCCTGAAGGCAGTGAGCGCTTGCTTGGCCGGCGGCGCGCGCGCAGCCAACACCGCCTGCGCCGGCGCACGGCCCGCGGCGCTCAGCCAGCCGGCCGCTACGCGCAGCCATTCTAGAGCAGTCGAG